>CP139504.1:347274754-348474754 GCA_021014915.2 Artemisia tridentata subsp. tridentata | reverse complement strand
TATCACATAAATTACCAAATAAACGGGACGAGCTCACACGCGAAATCACAAAATCAAATTATACACATATGTTATCAAATGGGCCAAATAATACCAACCCAACAATACTTTTTCGGTTACTGTTCATACAGCCCACCCAAAAGCCCAACTTCTTTTATTATTTCATTTTCTGGTCGACCAAGTGCACTCCAAAACGCCTCATTTTCTTTCAATTTTTAAACACAACATGTATATATTTTTGTACCTCCTAATTGTTCCCCCACCAAAGAAATAGGATGCAAAGTTCTAGCTCCTAATATCATCATTTGATACGTTTTAAAAGACCAAAGTGATTGGCCCTTGAACACCCATTCGACTTATATGAATTTTCACAAAATTATCCGTTTTGACTCGAACTTGTTCCCACTTACTTCTAATATTTTTCTTAACTTATATATATGTTATTAAGGGTACTCCTCACCCAAGAACTCAATGATACACGTTAGAATCAATTTTTGAACCCTTATGTATTCTAATCGACATATATAATGTCACCAAATCTAACCAAATCAAGCCTTGTCCATATAAACCTTCCCTTGATCTTTTATTGTCAGTAAATCCCTCTTAAAGTCCATATTTCTTACATACTCACTACCACTCTACTGTACACACAAGTTGTGTATGTTTTAAATTGATTATAACACTATACGTGTTATATATTATTCGTATGAACCTTCACTAGTTTATCACCTCTCCCACACAACTCCCTTACATGTTTTCAAGTCTCTTTTCATCATCTATAAACCACAAAAAGACCAGAAGTATTCACAACCTTAGTTGGAGCTCAATTCGAACCAAGGGTTTTATATATATATCGTATATATTGGTTATAAAAAGGTTATGGAATTTTTTGTGTGATCTAACCTTCCTTACTCGTCCACTCACCACCCTAGAGGTGTTGTGAGTCCCCTCGTATCATTTCTAGTTCATTTAAATATGTTTTTACTTCCCATGCATCATGTTTATATATTGATCGAACGTATATGTTTCATTATTATTTTTACGTATAACGTTTAATTCTAAAACACAACTCATGGTTTGCCTCCCTTGTGGAAGGCCTAGGAACTATGAGGAACACTCACTTCACGTTTATATTATAGCTACATACACATTTCGACCTCATTTGATCTTAACATCACACGTACATAAAATATGTATATTAAAAAATTTCTAAGTCTTTTCCTTGTAAAAACAGTCCCAAGTCGCGACATAAATAGTCACGTAAAACTGAAATTCACTTAACGACACCCCATTATTTTTACACAACCTGTTTCTCCTTGCTACAAACTAGAAGTTTCATGTTTACACTTTACAATGATAAGCTCATTTGAACCTTTTAAAACGGCCAAAGTAAACTAGTTCACACGTATAAAACATATCAACCTAAAAATTGACTAAAGTCTTTTTCTTATAAAGTCTGCTCCAAGTCGCGACATAGATAGCCATGTAAAACCAAAACTAACTTAACAACATACCCATATTTTTACACGACCTAATATACCATGCTACTAACTACAAGTTTCGTACTTATAGTTCGTAAATATAAGCTCATCTAGTCACTTTAATTTGGCCAAAGTGAAGCAACACACCCCATTTTTAAAACAGTTTATATAAATACAAAGTGGACTAAAAGCCCAATAAGCTCTTTTTAAGCAATCTGAATAAGCTAGCCTCAAAAGCTCTTTTGATATGAAAATAGGACATTAAAAATGAGTCAAGGGATAAGCCCAACTTGTCTCAAAGCTCACGGATCGTTAAACGTTAACGGGCCTTTAATTAGCTCGTTAAAAGCCCATTAAGTGAAAAATAAGCTCTTTTTGCAAATAAACTATTGAAATAAGTTTTAATATGCTTCAATATGCTCCAGAAAAATTCGGAATATTTTTCCCCATAATTTTTGTACGTTTGGACTAAAAATGCAAACTAGTTACACTTTAGAGGACCAAAACTGTTAACCCTTAAAAACATGGACTGAAACTGCCAAAATAGAAACTTTAGGATAGAAACTGATATTATATCATATTCCAAGCTCAGAAAGTTATTTTGGACAAGTAGTGGACTATAAATGCAATTTATATTTAACCAAGGACTAACGGTGCAACGCTAACGCCGTTAGGGTGTAAAGTGTAAAAACAGCAAAATTGCAAGGACCAACAGAACATAATTGATATTTTCATTTCTATATTTCATTTTACAATTCCCCATCACGTCACGTATATTTTTGTATATTTCATTTACTTAATATTTAACGTCCGTTATATTCTTATATAACGAGTTTAAACTATTTAACTTCACGATTCGTTTCACCACTTTCGAGGAAACGATATTATTGGATTTTAAAGACATAAAAACAAGATAATATTATGAATAATATTATTTTTGAACTTTAGGCATTTTAAGCATATCACACTCACGTCACCGATCAAATCGTTATACGATTTTTTGTTTTCACGCTCATTATTCGTATTAAGTCAAATATTCAGAATTCCCTTATATTCAGGTCACGTGTTGAAGCCGTTTCCGTAGCCGTTCCCATAATCTTACTTGATTTCATAATTCCACCTTGTCAGATACGCTCAAAGTGAGTCATAGTCCCGTCTTTATACTTGTGTTATAAATGCTATTTGGGGGAGATACATGCTCAATTATATTTTATTACTTTTACAAGTACATTGAAAACTCTCACAATTTACTCAGAATTATAACCCGTAATTTACACGTTTTGATTTAATCTTTGGGGGAGATATATGCTTGTTTTACTTGCAAATTACTTGTCTAGCTTAAATACTGAACTCAAATGATAGCATTTTCAAATTGCTTATTGTAACATGATACTTGTTTTCACTATACACATTCATGTAACATCATGAATGTACACCTCACTGTTATATGTTATTTCCACATTTCAATGGAAATACTTGCTAGAATTAAGAGCACACGTTCACCCATTAAGTTGATATTGCCTAAGTTACCTTATTGCCAGAAAGTCCCTTTATCATGAGCCATTAATCACTAGTAGTGAACGTGAATATAGTGAACAGCTTCGAAATCTGTTAGAGGCTGACAACCTATCCCACTAAATACTGGACGGAATTCCTTTTTGGCTAGTCGTATTAGTCGCGATACACTATATTTGAGAAAAATAGGAATTGGCAAATCACCTATTACACGAGGGCCATAAATCAATCATTCCCTTGATGTGATCACCTACGTTTTACGGTACATTGTTAAGTTTTGCGTGTCATAAGGCTTAGAGCAATATATATATATATATATATATATATATATATATATATATATATATATATATATATATATATATATATATATATAGGGGGACTTTCTTACGAGAACCATTTTATCTGCGAGAACTGAGAGAACCACAAAAAACATACATGCACGCCTTTTAAAATAAAATAAAAATGCATGCAAATCATCAATAATCGTAAGTATCCACCTATGTTCTTCAATATCATCATGAACTCATCCTCTTTTTTCACAAAAACCTTACACAAGGCCGCAATATTGTCGTTGCACGCCTTATAAGAACATACATGCACACCTTCAAAGAAAAATGTTGTATTTCCAATTTCTTATCAAATTCTTTAGAACAACTATGTTTTTTTTAAAAACATATATGTTGTTTTTAGAACATATGTGCAAAAATACAATTATTGAAGGCGTGCATGTATGTTTTTGGTGGTTCTCTCAGTTCTCGCAGATAAAATGGTTCTCGCAAGAAAGTCTCACTATATATATATATATATATATATATATATATATATATATATATATATATATATATATATATATATATATATATATATATATATATATATATATATATATTCATATATATCTAGATACAGCTGTATTAGTATTTCACCAGACTATGATTATAGATCTCAGGCATAACATCATTATTACCATTCCCAGCTAGGATTATGATCCTATATTTGAACTTAACTGATTTCATATGTGGTTTACTTTTGGTTTTTACCCCGTGCAACTCGCTACTTGTTTTATCACTATTAGCACTTATTACAGATATCACCTCACTCTTGAAATTATTGAAATCAACTGTTTACCCGTACTTGAATTTATTTCAAATATCATTGTACACCTTTTGAAGTTATTAAACTCTATGAACTCACCAACCTTTGTGTTGACACTTTAAGCATGTTTATCTCAGGTAATTAACGGAGCAGGACAAGACACGGAGCGGGCATTTTAACTCTGATAAATTACGTGGTGTAAAAATCAAATATGTCATTCTTTTCAAATTATCACACCCTTCATGGGATTTTATAAATCAAATGTTTCACCTTTTGTATCAAAAGTATTATTTGAATGATAAACAACTTTTAAAACGTCTCTTTCGAGCCGTTTTCTATGATTATGACTTCGATCCTCACAGTAATACCCCGATTAGTCTTCCGCTGTTATCTCATAATTTAGGGGGTGTTACAGATTGGTATCAGAGACATGGTTATAGAGAACAAAATGTTTTCAAACATTGGACTATAACTACACTTTCAAAATGAATGATTTTACACCATACCATTTTACGCCCTCCGTGTCTGCATATCACCGTGCTCAGTACATTACCTATTAGGATTATTTTACACTAATCTTCACACACTTGATATTTACTCTCACACACTTGATTATTTCACCTTTATTTTCACTCCCTTAATGTTATTAATTACTTATAATTACTATTTTCGGGTTACTACAGTACCATGCCTACATACTCACACCTTAACACCTCACCATCGGACATGAAATCCGATGATACCTTACCATATATCACCTCACCCATAGTTCCTGGCACATTGACTGCTAACAGTGTCGAATACCCCACCTATGACACCTATTACATTAAGTAAACCAGACTCACTCATATCAGAAGACTCGTACGTACTAGCTAGACGGACATATATTTCATCACTTCACCCAAGGAACCGCCCAATTCTCCTACTTACACTCCACTTACAGATAATCAGTATATGCAGACTCAGCAGTGACTGCCTGCAGCTGATTCAGAAACTCCATTACCTACACTACCACTCCCACCTGCCCCGGTAGCCCGGCGCAGAAAAGTCAGGATTTTAGCACCTTATGAGCCCGAACCTTTTATGACACCATTTCGGAGCCACCTCAATGGACCTATTAAGAAGGTACACCTACGCTTAGTGCCGATTATACCACCATTTCCACCCTACTCCCCTACTTCACCCCTAGACATGATCAGGATAACGTCACCATACCTTACCACCACTACTATCATCATCCCCTCCACCGTCGGTTGGACCCGACTACTCGTTAAGACTACTCACCCAGACTTACCCGTTTACACCTCACCAACGGGAGCTGACTCCTAGAGAGAATTTACCCTCTCTGGTCACCTTCATCATTACTATTTCCCACCTGTTTTCACTCCTCCATCTCGATTCCTCGAGACTGGAGAGAGCGTCAGGACAGCAGTTGCCCACACACCTACTCCTCCCACCAGCATGACGCGACTGGAGCGTCATAAAGAATAGATTGATACACTCCGGAACATCATTGACAGAACACCACTCACGGCCAGTGGCACCCTACATGACCTTTTATCCGACAAGATGGACCTTCAGAACGGACTGACGAGGTTTCAGTTAGAGATATTCAAGACACGCTCCTACATGACAGTTTTACAACGAGAAAGGCAGAGGCATATTAACCTGCTGCATGGAACGTTAATAAAAGACCTTGTATCGTTTACTTTGTAAAAACAATCGATCAAGTTATTAATATTATGTTGTTTATTGTGATTATATCCAGACCTACCATGATATTACCTACGATTATTATGATTCCTTATACCTGCCATAACTAGGCTATAACCATAGAATTCTCTAAGACAAATTTCAAAAGAAAACTTGATGAATGAAGAGAAAGTTGCTGAACTTTAGCTTTTGTAGATGAATCAGTTTGTTCCTTAGCAATTCTCATACCAAGAGTTGATCATTTATCTACGATACTACCCAGACACATCATGATTTATGATTCTCAATTGGTTATGATTTCGCATTGTGACCACATTGTTAGCACTAGTATACAAATACCTTATTACTTGAATTATCCTAACATGTCCATTAGGTGGATTCTAAATCCGTGTTTCTTGTGATATTTATAGAAGATGGCCAGCATGAGCAGTACAAATACCCCACCAGCACCTACCACAACTATGACTCCTGAAACTATCCGGAAGTTGGTAAACAACATCGTTGCAGTGGTACTCGAAGTGACTACAGTAGCTCGTCCGATTAGCAACAATATGGCAACAGGAGAAAAGAAGACGGTTTTGTCTTGTAAGCATACCCATGAAAGTTTCACGGGTTGTAAACCAACACGCCTTAAAAGTACGGCAGAAATGACTAAAACTACCATCACCATTACCTAAGGATTTCTAGACCAAGAAGTTAAACGGGTCACTACAAGAATTAGTGCCCAACCCAGAATACCACTTAGGACAAAAAGACCAGTGGAAGAGAATGGAAGCTCTTTAGAACCTTAACAACGTCAAAGGATGACACCAATGTTTAAACGGAGGAAGAAATTTCTGTTGTAATAAATAAACCATAGTTTAAAACTTTCTAAGTTGTATTTCCTTTTGTACTTTACCTTAGGTACGATGGATGTAACCTAAGTGTAACAACTACCTTTCTACCGTATGAAAACTCCATCTTGTAATATTTCCGTAATAATCACAACCTACGTCTATTTTCAATTTCTATTCCATTTACCCTATTCATAGTCGTTACGTAACAATACACTGATATCACCTTAGAAATTTGGTTAACAACATTTCTGACCGAACAATAGATTATTGCCATCTTGTAAGAATTCTCACATGAACCTTAAGATTTAGTTCAAGGATATCCTATAATCACCCTAGAAATTCCTAGCTCATCACCGAAGTGTGAACCAAATTTTTCTTATTCTTTTGAAAAATAATTATGTTGTTATTTTACATAAACAACATGTTGAACACCATCTAAAACTTTTTGAAAAACATAAATACCACAGTGACTGAGCCAAGCATCACATCATTTGGTCCTCAATTATACATAGCCTGATCACCTATGTCTAATTTAGGAAGAATCATGTCATAAATGGAACAGTTATCTTTTCATATTCCCTAATAACAATTTTCATTCAAAAGCAAAATCTTGAAAACAAAACAAACTGTTCATAAAACATCACTTTTGACCAACCACAATAGATGTCTACACCTATTACCCATCACCTCTATGATAGGAAACCGACAAAAGTACAAACATTAGAACCCTAAGAATTCACAAAGATTTATGGAAAACACAAATAGCACAAATTTTATTAGAATCCCCGAAAGTTAATACATAGTGATATAATTAGCATCAGAAGTGCTAATGTTACAATGATTACAAGGAAAGGCATAGAATCGCCAATAGGTTTACCCGCCATAGCAACAAAGACCACCACCAACCCAGCAATAGCGAGAGCCACCACGGGATGTATCACCTTGATTATTCTGTATGATAAATATAAACAAACCATTAAAAACAATAGCAAGACTAGTTCTTAAACATAAAGACAAACAAGTTTTATTTCACTTTTATAAAGGATTACTGATGAGTGGCCTTTTACTCATCATTTTATACCCGAAAAACCCCACAAAAATGACAAAAAACACCCAAATGGACCCAATATTGTTACAAATATCCTTGGATTGTGTTTTATGTGTTTCAGGTACAAAAGGATTGAAAACGGGGCAAATATGGACAAAACCGAGCTTGATATGGAAAAGAGCCGAAAACCGAAGCCGGAAAAGACATTTTTCATATGGATTTAATTCGAGCTCAAAAATCCCAAAACGACCCTTGGATTATTTTTAGTTGGCAAAATTGGTCCTTGGATTAACTTTACAAAATTGGCAAGTTTGGTCCCTACAGTTTCCATATTTACAACCATGATCTCTAAAACTAAACTATTAAACTTAACTACCCTTAGCCTATAACCACAACCGGATCTAACCCACAAAACCCATCCTATTCTAAACTTAAACCCACAAGCCCATCACCACAAGGCCCACACCCATAAAACCTTTTAAGTTAAACAATACCGGGGTCAATAAGATAGTCAAAACCCAGACCCTAAACACTATTCACTTATCCCTAACCTCCTATCTTTCCCGCCAATTAGCACCTAAACCCTTCCCCATCACTTTCGTTCCTTTCCACCTCACCACTACCAGCCAAAGACTTCACATGGTTTTGTTCCCCCCTCCACCTCAGCAATCCAAGGCAAGAAAATGATCCAACGGTTGTCAAGTGAAGAAGTAGAGACCAAGAATATCCAAGGGCTAAGAAAGAAGCAAGGTGGAACTCTCACACAAGAAGCACAAGCCCAGAGAAGAAAAGTAACCCTAGTCTTAGTTATATATAGAGCTTATATTGTATCAGTAGAAACAGGTTTTTTTTAGCTTAACTTAGGTAATTTTCTTTTTAGCTTATTGTTATTTATCTTTTTTTTTTTTAATTTCCAGTATTGTAATTTAATTTCAGTTAATGAAAATTTAATTTTTCTTGTTTTTATTTTCTTGGTCAACAAAAGTCAACTGCTTATTACTGCTTATATTATTGCTTATTTGCTTATTTGCTCTTCTTTATGATTATCTGATTTCTTTGATGCTATTTGGAGTTAGGATAGTAGCCTTTGGTAGCTTGTTCTTAGATTTGCCCTTAAAATGCCCATATCAGCCCTCATCAGTAATAGCAGACTAAGTTTTTTGATTTTTTTTCCATTTTGCAGCCCCTTTTGTTGATTTTTAAATTGCTCATTTTAAGTTTTTTTTAGCTAAATTTTTGCACAAATGAACTTGGCCAGCTTATCTTTCCATTACCATTTTTTTTAGATTTTTAGGATTTTCTTATCATAGCTTTTTAAGGGCTTGAAAACACCCTTTTGTGCCCTGCACCAAGGCTGATCAGCAGACCCTTGGAACATTTTTGCTTGTTTTGTGCTTGATTATTGCTTATTTCTTGTTCTTATGGCTTATTGTGATTTGCATTTTAGCTCTTGGTTGGACTTTAGCTTATGTCCATTGTCATTAGCTTATTATTATAGCTTATTCAGTCCCTTTGCATAGTTGAGCTTTTTCCCATTTTTGTTCAAACTGATCAGATAAGCCAGAGCTTATTCTGAGTTTAATTTTGCTTTTCAAAAATATTTTCAGTTTTAAGAAATGCTTATCATCATTAGCTTAATTAGTTTTTAAAAAAGAAAAAACAACAAAAAAATAGTTTGCAAAAAACTCCATAACTGGGACTCGAACCCTGGACCTCTAGCATCACAACACACACACAATACCGTTTGCCCTTGGGTCTTTTTCAGTTAAGGATTGCAAAGTTTAATATTTAACACCTTTTAGCCTATTTAGCTTATTTTTACTAAACTGCTTAATTCACAGCTTATTTCTATAAGCGGTGGACCCATTTTATTTTTCCTAGGATTAGTATAACTTGAAGTATTTTTAGAAAAATTTCCAGATTTTTCTCATTATCTTAAGTATTTTTTATAATTTAATTTCTTTTAAATAGTTTTTAATTCGTATTTAATTATTTAAAAACCAAAAAAATATAATTCTTTTTTCCAAAATTTTATTTTGTCATTTAGGACGTAGGAAAAATTAATTTGGTATCCGTAGGGTTAGTTTTTATAAGATTTGACGTTTATGCTCGTTTTTAGTTTACCGGTTTGCGGTTTTTTTTATTTTAGTTTAATTAGATATTAGTAACACAAGTGACCCTCGTCTTTTCAAGCATTTTAATTCCAAACCTCATACGATATCCTCAATTTCACACTTCGTCGGGACTACGACCCGGGTGTTCGCTTATCCGGATTATAATCGATTGTTGCGTCAAATCGTTGCACGTTGACTTGTCTTCGTGAGAAGTTTGACTTGTGTGACCCATTTGACAACCAACTATCAAAATGGCACCGCTGCCGGGGACTATTACCTAGCGCGAGACTATTACCACCATAACTTGTCCACGCCGATAGCAAGAATCACAATAGGCATAATAACCGCTAGAACGCAAACCATGAACACGTAATCTTTGTTAGGAACGTACGCCAAGTAGATAACCGCAAGAACGACGTACACAATTGCTAGTATAGTAATGAGGTGCGGCATTTTGGAGATATTTAATGGGAGAAAGGTAGTTGGTGGAAGAATGGAAATTTAAAATGGAGTATATATAGGCAAAACTAGCCTTTGGAACACTATTCACGACCGTTGGGATTTACTGTTCCCGACCGTTGGAGCACTATTCATTATCGTTGAATTTTCACTATTCCTGACCGTTATTTTCACTATTCACTGTCATCGGATTCGTTGGGTGCGAATTATTTCATCTAGTATGAATAAATCTAACGGAGTTACGTTTTCTCGATTTCCGAATGGAAATTTCTCGACAATCTTTTTTTTCCATAACCTCTTACCCTAACAAACACTTTAAACTTGAATTCCGGAACGGAATTCAGAATGACTAGTGGGTACTGTAGCAAACTGCAAAATTTCACTATAATTAACAACGGCTAATTATATATTAATCTCTGTCACTATTCCTAATTACCATTTTTACGGGAAAATTTAAAATTTTCTTTATTATATTATTTTAACGCGAAGACGTTATCACATAAATTACCAAATAAACGGGACGAGCTCACACGCGAAATCACAAAATCAAATTATACACATATATTATCAAATGGGCCAAATAATACCAACCCAACAATACTTTTCCGGTTACTGTTCATACAGCCCACCCAAAAGCCCAACTTCTTTTATTATTTCATTTTCTGGTCGACCAGGTGCACTCCAAAACGCCTCGTTTTCTTTCAATTTTTAAACACAACATGTATATATTTTTGTACCTCCTAATTGTTCCCCCACCAAAGAAATATAATGCAAAGTTCTAGCTCCTAATATCATCATTTGATACGTTTTAAAAGACCAAAGTGATTGGCCCTTGAACACCCATTCGACTTATATGAATTTTCACAAAATTATCCGTTTTGACTCGAACTTGTTCCCACTTACTTCTAATATTTTTCTTAACTTATATATATGTTATTAAGGGTACTCCTCACCCAAGAACTCAATGATACACGTTAGAATCAATTTTTGAACCCTTATGTATTCTAGTTGACATATATAATGTCACCAAATCTAACCAAATCAAGCCTTGTCCATATAAACCTTCCCTTGATCTTTTATTGTCAGTAAATCCCTCTTAAAGTCCATATTTCTTACATACTCACTGCCACTCTACTGTACACACAAGTTGTGTATGTTTTAAATTGATTATAACACTATACGTGTTATATATTATTCGTATGAACCTTCTCTAGTTTATCACCTCTCCCACACAACTCCCTTACATGTTTTCAAGTCTCTTTTCATCATCTATAAACCACAAAACGACCAGAAGTATTCACAACCTCAGTTGGAGCTCGATTTGGATTTAAACCCTAATCGACCAACATGTATAAAACTCAATCAAGATTCATTTTTTTTTATATGTGTTTTCGGTAATTAATTACATGTTATAACGGCTCGTGATGCCACTGTTGGATTATATAATCATGACTATCATATATATAAACAATTAACATCAAAGAACACGTAGCGGAAGCAAAGGATAAATAACACATAAATAATTAACCGAATATTAAAGTAAGCGTACCTTGATGATTCTAGCAAGAACAAGAATCAAACCGAGCAATAAAGTGATGAACCCTAATTAGGGTTTAAACGGATTACACGAATTGCCCCTTACCTTTTTTGCAATTCAATCCAAGATACTTACAATAGTGTGTAAGTATCATGTTCTTGTACACACGTACTAATACCAAGTAAACGATTATGCAAGTAATAAACACAAAAACGATTTTTGCTTTTCAAAAAAACAAAATTCGAAACCCTTTTAGGAGTGTTCGGTCGATCGAATGAAAAGGAGAAGAAAAAACAAGTTTAGGGTATTAGTATGTGTACTAGAGATGCAAAACTAAGACCCCTTGATGTGTTTATATAGTGTAGGAAACTTAGAGCACAAGTTGGACATGGATTAGGCTTCATAAGCCCATGGCCGGTCGATCTATAATCCCTAAGGGATTCTCGAACCTTCTTTGATCTCTAATTTTTCATATACAAAACTTTCCTTTTATTCATCTAACGGTCGTTAGTCATTATCCATTAAATACTAATAATCGTTATGTGTTTTGTGTATATAATAATTAAATATAACTTTTTATAAATAATTATTATTCATTTACTCTTCATACGTAAAGTGTGTAATCCCGTGATCTCGAGTTCGATCCTAACACACAACTATTATTTTATGTCTACAAAAATAACAATTGTAGTATTTAAACTCTTCTGGTATTTTCACTTTGTAAAAATGAGTGGAGGACCCGCGTGTTGCTGCGGGAATGCGGTGCTAAGTCTTGTTTGAAACTTAGTCATTAAGGCTAAATTTGAAAAAGATCGATAAACCAAAGAACTATTTTTGGAAACTAATTATGGAAAAAATATATATTTTTATGGAAAAAGTCCCTAAAATTCTCGACGCGTTGCATCATTAGTCCCTGAAGGACCTTGCATGCAAAAACATTTACACCTTAGGGACTAAATTGCACATGACAACTGTTAACCCAGGGACTAGTTTTGAAAATTAATCCTGGAAATATTATGTTTGTATGCTGAAAAAGTCCTTAAAATTCTCGGCGTGTTGCATCGTTAGTCCCCAAAGGACCTACCTTGCAAAGACAGTTACACCTTAGGGGCTATTTTGCAAATGGGTACTGTTTCATCTACTGTAGCAGTTATTGTTTCATCCACTATGTCAGCTACAGTGTTATAATATGTAAAAAAAGGTACATGTTAGATGTATGAATATAACAACAACATAAAAATATGTGTAACAACAAAACACACATAACATCTGTGCTGAAATGTTGTCATCTTTATGATTTCTGCTCTATTTTGTTGGATTAAATATGTGTTTAGCCTTGTTATGTGTTTTGTCTTGATAGTATTATCTATGACTTTGGGTTTATTATGTATAGAATTATGCTTTAGTTATGTAAGTATTAAGTATGTATGTATTTTGAATGGTTTCTGAATTTAGATGTATTATTTATGGATTATCATGTATCTTTCTTGCATTTGAATTATTATGTGCAATGTATTTTTATTTCCATTAATGACTTTACTTGGATTGTCAATCTAACTGGATCTTTTTTATTAGGATTATGTATTTGTTTGTTTTGATGTATGTCAAACAACCTATGTTTATATTCTGTGGTTTAATTATAAGGTGTGTTAAGTTAGATTAGCAAAGTTTCATGTTGTGGTTCACGTATTTGTTCTAAATTTGATACAGTGAAATCGGATCGATAAGACATACTTGATAAGTTAACATATAGAGATACACGGTTGACGGATTATTAATCGATTATGTTCGCCAAGACCCCATATTGTTTTAATGTACTTATTACATGGTATTTACCTTTTAGATAAGAAACAATATGCAAATAAATAACTTTGGCATAAGAACTAATAGACTCACCATGGTAACATACCTTATTTGGCCTTTATAATTTGGCCGAGTTTTTCAATTTGCTGTCAGTAGTGATACATCCAACTGTACAACACAATGTTGATTTTTTGTTCCTTCTGCTACCCTTTGGGATAAAGTTTATGTTCAACATCTTGTGGTACCCTTGTAGTGCAATAGGTACCAACAGTTTAATAACTTATTGATTGAGGTCGTGATATATTGCTCACAAAATTCCAAGTGACACCGGAGATGTTGCGATACATATATAGCAGAAAAATAGTTCTAAACATACTTTTACAAATCTTGATTATTGGATGTACTTGAACCCAAGTACAGAAGTATATCCTGACTCATCAGAAACTAAATTAGACAACAACCATTGAAGTAATAAGTAGGTGTAGTTGATGTGTTCATAAGCCGGTTGTTGCAGTGAAAGAGCGCTTTCCACCTTAGCCTTAAAACTTCACACAAAATTCACACTCGTGTCCCTGAATGCTAATGATCCTAGACGCAAGTGAGAGGGAATCATATGTATTGTTGCATCTCTTTGATATATCTATTCCATAAAAATGGCCAAAAAAGATGCTGACATTATGCTTCAAAGTAATGTTTACATATAAAGTTGGAACCACATTAAAAATATTAGTATTAAAAAGGCAAAAAGGTCCTTTCAAGTGTTGGCTTATTTATAAGTCATTATCGCTAACAAATGACAAATGCACACGATGGTTCTCTAACTAAGAGAATTAAAACCCAAATTTTCAAATCTTAAAACTATGAAAAAAATATGTGTAGGTTGTGGGTTCAAAAGAGCATGAAATGAAGCCCAATAAGGTTTAAAGTAAAAGCCAACAGCATGTAGGAACTCTTGCTACACTCTTGCTACAAACAGCTGGAAATTAGTTAGGCAATTAGCCAATTATTTTAGCAATATTAAAATTGTTAAAGTTTTTGCTAAGTTACTTTTTATGATATATAAAGTTTACCTGGAGGTGCTAGAGCGACAACCATTAATACCATCTTTCTTACTTTGAAGATTCCAACGCGTAATCCATGGGTAAATTGATGTGAACATTGAAAATTGCCACGTTGTTTCAAGAATTAAGCTTGTGAATGATCTCTTGATATCCAACTTCTGGAAGTTCTGCAATCATTAATGGGAAAGTAAGCATTAACTCTTGCAATCGAGTATGACACTACAACAACTTGTGAGCGTATGATGTCTAAATAGGGAATCAATAATATGGCGCAATCACCATGTTAGCCGTATAGTTCCACTCTCACACTTATTAATCAGTAACGATATAACTTGTGAAAGTAACAGATTGACCCATATAGATTATTTCACCCATACACATTATGAAAATAACATATCGTAAACTGCATATATACTATATTCCAATGCAATTATTTACCTACACCGACTTATTCATCAACTTTCGCAAGATAACTTGACTCGCTTCTCAGTCTTCCAAGATCTAGTTTGTCCTTGCAATGCAATTGTCTGCAACGTTATTGGCAAATAATCAGTTTCGAAGAATCAACTTATTGTTAGCCACCAATTTTTCTGATTATTAGCGTCATTTTAAATTTAAATCTTTTATAGCCATAATTGTAGAAACACCCAAAAACCAATTTTAATCACAAATTCACAACTTAGAGCATCCCAAGTAAACCAAACATCACTGTCAAAATGCAAGTTCTAACACCCCCTAATACTCCTAAACATGGCTAAAGTTGGTACCACATTATGAACATTGAAATGCAACATTAAAATAAATTTAAGTTGAATGAAATGGTAAATTACCATTTGAATTCGTTTACATACGCCCTATTGAGCCTGAGGATGTTAACTGCGAACCTGTTACTCAAATTCACTGTAAACCAAAGAACCAAACATAAAGTTATAAATTAATAACCATATTATTTCCTTTGCTACTATAAGTCTAAACTTTTCTCACCTAATTATATGATTAAAATAAAGTGTTCTTTAACAGGTAATGTGAATTAACATGAGATACCTACTTTAAAAGGAGTGGTAATTTTTCTTGTGCATCTTAAATTAGGCCAAGAGTCCTAAAAGGTTTTTTTACCAGACCTGTTTTTAATTCTCGTTCAAATTACCTGCTTGACTCATTGGTTAACCCATGTGGCCTTGCTATGTAACCCATGTGATAAGGGATTGTGTTAAAGATAGTAAGACTAACGTTTTCGACATCTCATGTAAACCATTTTGGGGCCTCACATGAACGCTCACCACTGTTTTTCAGACCATATTGTGATATAATTCAGAAACGTTATAGGTTTTTAGTAGAACTTACCGTCCAGTAATTGAACTATTTTTGGTAACTTCACATTTTTTTCCCATCATAAATCGATAGCAACAGGACTGTATCTTTACAAAAAAAATTATTTAATTAGTAACAAACTCAATCATCGATGAATCGAATTATAACTTGCAAATAATTGATTAAAAACTAACTAAAACTTACTGTGACACATTTTCAAGCACATTACTTAACAAAGAAGAGATGTGTAATATTATACAATATTACAATCTACAGATTGTGCAATCAACATGCAACTGTATATTGCTAAAAGGGTGGCCAAATGGTTTGGGTAGAAAAGGGTAACCTGAAACATTTATCGCTCAAATGATAATTCTGCTTTGTAGATTATAAGTTTCAAGAGATTCGTTATGTTTTATGCATTAAGCAAATTTTGACCCATTTCCTTTAAACAATCAAAAAGATGAATCAAATTATCATTAAGTGATGATGATTAACTAAAATTGAGAACATATTGGCATCTGATAAGCAAAGCATACATGAATAATAAAGGAATCTAAAATTCAAAGATGTTAAAGAATATGTTTTACCTTATGGAGATGACGAACCTGTGATTTGAAATTTAACATATCCTGCAATTTAAAAAATTATATTAGCTCAAGATACCTTACGTCAAGATAATCCATCTCCTAAACGAATCTTAACAACCAATCAAACTCAAGAAATATAAATTTTGCTAGCCTAGTCCAAGTTAGAAAAAGTTTAATAAAACTACCTGATGGTCATGTTAAGCATCTCATTTAGATATATAGATTACCTCGACTCAAGAAGAGGCATCGTTTTGGACTCAACCCGCTGCCGTCTCTGTGACGATGCACTCGAGACGCATTAAAACGCTGAAACGTTGTGCAAATACCAAGGAAGTAGAATTACTCTCAACCATCTGAAATTCAAAACAAACAGTAATACCTTCTTGTGCTATCGGATTTGTTTGCTGTTTTTGGTCCATGTTTTGGCCATGCTTCATTTAGAAACAAAATTAGGTCTCAACTGACCGGTCATTGAAGAAGCAAATGAATTCAAACTTGAAAAGAAAATTAAGTCTCAACTGACCAATAACTGATCACTTCATTTGTTTTACTTAGACATTTCATCAAACATGTAATATGCATATATATAAGCCCACTACATACCTGCTGAGCAAGCCTGCTAAACATTTGATTCAACCGGATTAGAAACTAAGAATGATCCAAAACTCTGCATACAGAAGAAACACACAAAATGTCATATAATTGAGAATCAAATTGACAAATGTATTATAAACAAAAACATCTAAACATAAACAAAAATTGGTTATCTTTTGATCAAAACCGACTTGAATTTGAAAAAATACACAAATGTATTATAAACAAAACAAAAAATGCTACACCAGATAAACATACTTACTAGTTTGAAAAAATATTGTGTTTTTATGATGATGGCAATTAGAGTTGGTTAGTGAGATTGGGTTCGGGCTCGTGAATGATGGTAGGGAATAAGGGGTGGGTTACAACTGGGGTGTATGGTTCACAAAATTAAGGTTCATCAAATAAACTAACGAAATTAAAAACCCACATAGCAGATCGCAACGTATATCAGGAAATTAGGGTTTATACACTTTACTCAATATCTGTGTATTTAATTGGTTTAGGTCGGGCAAACGGGAGTGAAGAGACTGAATTGAGGTGGGAAGATTTGGAAGGATGGTATTTGTTTTAAGGCGGTGGAAACTCGAAGTGTGGAAGGGAGGTATTTGTTTTAAGGCAGTGGAAACTCGAAGTGGGGAGGGGAGTCTTTTATGCGAAGGGATCTGGACAGCAGAGTGTTTGCAAAGTATGTTTTGTACTTGCTACAGTGTAATACAGTGGACTAAACTGTATTTGTAAACCAAAAATTATTTACATACCGAATTTATGATTGCCATGTGTGCCACTTAGAGGTAACAACCAATAGAAGATAGACAACTAAGTGTAGGCTTCATTTTGGAGGTGACAAAAACATCTTTCATGTGACAATACTTGTTATTTTGTATCTAAGAAACTAATATATCGATGGACCTGAAAAAGAAAAACAACACTCATTAGAAAATATAGTTTTAAGTACTCAGGCTTTTAGCTTTAGTTTATCGTTCTCTTTTTTCTGCCAGCTTTAGTGGCCTTTTTACATCTTTATAAGTATGTTGATTGTTTAATAGATAAGCGATAATTAAACTAGCGAGAAGAAATGAAACTATGATTATGTCTCGTTTACTTGCACAAAAACAAAAAAGTGGGACTAAAAAGAGAAATAATGAAAAAAAAAAAAAAAAAAAAAAAAAAAAAACTTCAACTTGCTTTTTTTTTTTTTTTTTCTGTTCTCAGAAGGCTAAAATTCCTGTCACCAGGAGGATGCTCGAGGCTAACAACAGAAGGTCTAGAACCTGTAGTCCTTTCCTTGAAGGAGCTCGAAAGCCAGAGGGTGATATCATGTAAAACCATAAAGGACAATGAAGTTTAAGTCCTTCACTCTCGACGTTAATTTCTACTGTTAAAGACTTAAAATGGACATTGGATAACAGATCTCTTGTCTCAACAAGCCTCTCGGAGTCTGGAATGAGCAAATGAGAGGGTAAATTCTTCAAGAAGTTGCAATTAGAACACTTGAAAATGTGAATTTAAAGTCATGTTTGCTCCTAAAATGGAGTAACAACGGGTTTTTTTGCTGATCGTGAACTTACGAAATTGTTGTATCCATGTAGTAGTATCTTACAAAGTAGCGTTATTGTTGTATCAAGAACATCAATTCTTTATGCTACTGCTACGTCTTTGATCTTGATTATTTCTCTATCTGAGTGACTGGACCTGAATTTGGGGGGGGGGGTGTTAGAATTTAAATACCATGACAATCATATAAATAAATAATACATCACCAAAGCACGTAGCGGAAGCGAAGAATCAATATTTAACATGCAAAGAGATTAACCGAATATTAAAGATACGTACCTTTGATCCTAGCAGGAACAAGGATCTAAACTTCAATTCTTCTTCTTTAACAAACAATAGGATTAACGAGAAACCCATTACCGTTTTGTTTCTCAATCCAAGATGGTATTAACTATAGTGAGTTAATTACCAAGGTTTTGTACACACGTACTATAACCGATTAGTGTTTGATGCTAGTAAAGAACACACGAATTAAACCAAACTATTTGTTTAATTATCAAAAGTCGACCCCCCCCCTTAAGGATGAGTCGATCGGTTTTAGCAAAGAAAAGGAGAAGAACAAAGTTAGGGTTATAGCAAGAGTGCACAAGATTTCAAACCCTAACCCTTAGGACTTGTATTTATAGGCTAGTAATCTTGTAGCACAAGTTGAGTCGAATTGGATTTGGAAACCCATAGGGCCGATCGGCCATATCCCATACATGGGAATTCTAGAACCTTCTTTCCCTCAAATTACACCTATAGTCCTTCCTTTATTCACTAACGGTCGTTAGTCAATTCCAGTTAATTACTTAACGTTCGTTAGTCGTTATTTCGTGTTCAAATAATTAAATATATATAACGTTTATATATATTAATTATTTCATTAATCATTCATACGTAAAGTGTGCAATCCCATGGTCCCGAGTTCGATTCTAGTCATACACGATTAATATTTGTCCACAAACTTTAACAGCTCCCACTTGGACATCTATTAAAAGTGTAATGACATTGGTTAGCGTCTAGCAACACGCCAATGCCCCTAGTACAACTCAGGTGGTGGTCTCCTGGAAAAACCATTCGATGATTCATCATCATACTTATCCTTTTGTTTCTAATACTACATTAATAAAGATATGGATCTAAGTCATTCTTTATTAACCATTCTGTTTCTCGTTGTTTCTGATTGAGCAAGATTACCAAATCTTCTGAACATATTCAGGGGAGATCTTGGGTGTGGCCACACATACATCTTACCAATCCTACGAGGGGCCCAGCAGTATTAAACTCCAAACAATTTGAAGGAACAAATTCTCTCTTGACTACGAGCATAACCCATGAACTTTGCAACACTCCTGAAAACAATCCTTATAGCTACCAGTTACGTATAGCGGTAAATTGTTTCACAGAAATGCACTACATCCATGACAGTTATCTAGCATCTCAAGTCTGAGGATAACTATATACACATGATTTACTTGATGACAAGATCCATAAAGTAAACTCATGAAGTCGGGATAAGTCCTATATTCAATTCATTGAATATCATGTGAAATTGGTATGACATCGCATCAATATACTTTCAAGTATATTCTACCAATACTCAGATTTGTTTTAGTTTAATGATATTCCCATATCATTAAGCGACAACGGACAGTTTAGAATAATTAAATTATTCAAGGATATAAACATGCAAATATATGATATATTATTAAGAAAATGACAATCAAACATAACAAGTATTTTATTTCATTAAAATAATAAATGTTCAAAACATCCCATTATCCAAACACTAATCACAGATGGGCATGAAACTACTAGCTAAACGAAGTCCTATGCCTTCAGCATGTTGATTAAGCTTTCCACCAGGTAAAGCCTTCGTTAACGGATCAGCTAGATTGTTATCTGTGTGAACTTTGAGTAATTCGATTTCGCCTATCTCCACTTGTTCTCTAACATAGTGATATCGAACCGGGAAATGTCTGGTTCCCTTTATGATTCCAAGTTCATTGGCAAATGTAATTGCGGCTGAATTGTCACAATACATCTTTATAGGTCTTTCGATTGAGGGCATAACGCCAAGCCCTGAAACGAACTTCCTAATCCAGACGGCTTCCGTTGCAGCTTCTGAAGCAGCAATATACTCGCTTTCTGTTGCAGACATCGCTATAGTACTCTGCTTCTTGCTCTTCCAATCCACAGCTCCTCCATTAATGACAAAGACATAACCCGTCTGAGACTTCGTATCATCTTTATCACACTTCCAGGAAGCATCGCAGTAACCTGTAACACACAGTTCTGCATTTGGATTTCCCCCATATACTAAAAACATATCTCTCGTAGCTCTCAAATACTTGAGAATATGTTTAACAGTAGTCCAGTGGAGTTCACCTGGATTCTGCTGATATCGACTGGTAATGTTCTGAGCAAACGCCACATCAGGCCTTGTACATCTCACCGCATACATAATAGATCCCACAGCCGAAGCATAAGGGACTCTCTTCATGCATGCCACCTCTTCAGGTGTTGAAGCACAAGCTTTGCTACTTAAGCCATGTTGTTCTTGCATTGGCAAATATCCCTTCTTGGAATTTTGCATATTGAATCTCTTCAATATTTTATCAATGTAAGCACTTTGGCTTAATCCAATCAACCGCCTTGATCTATCTCTATAGATCTTGATTCCCAGAATGTATGCTGCTTCTCCTAGATCCTTCATGGAAAAACATTTCCCCAGATAGGCTTTCACCTCATTTAATCTTGGAATGTTTTTACCCATGATCAATATGTCATCAACATATAGGACCAGAAAAATAACATCACTCCCACTAGCTTTGTGATATACACATGGCTCATCGAGATTCTGAGTAAATCCAAACCTTTTGATTTCTTCATCAGATCTCTTATTCCATTGCTGTGATGCTTGCTTTAATCCATAAATGGATCTTTGAAGTTTGCATACACGGTTTGGAAATTCTGGATTCACAAACCCCTCATGCTGCGCCATATAGATGTCTTCATCCAGGCTACCATTTAAGAAGGCGGTTTTGACATCCATCTGCCAAATCTCATAATCATAGTGTGCTGCTATGGCTATGAGAATCCTAATAGCCCTAATGTCAGCTACAGGAGAAAAGGTCTCCTCGTAGTCAACGCCATAAGTTTGGGTAAAACCTTTAGCTACCAAATGGGCCTTATAGGTGTGTACATTGCCATCCATGTCAGTTTTCTTCTTGAAGAGCCACTTACTCCCAACTATCTTGGCATTGGGAGGAAGGTCTACTTCAATCCAGACTTGATTATCTTTCATGGATTGCATTTCCCCATTCATAACAATCTGCCATTTATCCTTTTCAGGATCATTCATGGCAGCTCTATAATTAGCAGGCTCTCCAAGGTCCCCTAATATAGTTTCCTCAACCTCTACGTTAAGACATAGACGTTCAGGTGCTTTCACAGTCCTTACAGATCTGCGAATGGGAATTACTTCAGGTGGAGGACCCAGACTTTCAGGTTCCACAGGAAGTTCGCTAGTGTTTTCAGAAGGTAATGTATCCTCTTGATCATCTTCCAGATCGTAGATCCTCCCACTGAATTCTTGAGATATGAGATCTTTTTCAAGAAAATCTCCATACCTAGCAACAATTACTTTGTTTTCAGGTGGGTAGTAAAAGTAGTAACCCATCGTTTCCTTTGGGTATCCTACAAAGATACACTTTACAGATCTCTGTTGGAGTTTATCTGCTGAGTCACGTTTAACAAACGCCTCGCAACCCCAGACCTTTAAATAACTCATAAGGTGTCTTATCAACCTTCTTAGTTGGAACCATATTTAAAATGTGAATAGCAGATTCCTAAGGCATAATCCCAAAAGGATAAAGGAAGAGTTGTAAGATTAAACATTGATCGCACCATGTCCAACAATGTACGATTTCTTCTCTCAGATACACCATTTTGTTGTGGAGTATATGGAGATGTGAGATGCTGGACAATTCCATTCTCAGCTAAATAATCTTTAAACTCTTGACTTAGGTATTCACCACCTCTGTCGGATCGAAGAGCTTTAATCTTCTTTCCAAGTTGCAATTCTACTTCAGCTTTAAAAACCTTAAATGTTTCAAACACCTCATGTTTATGTTTAAGTAAATAAACATATCCATAATGGCTGAAATCATCAGTAAAGGTTAAGAAGTAGCTAGCACCTCTCTTTGACACATGTCTAAGTGGTCCACACACATCAGTATGTATCAAACCAAGTAGATCATCAGCCTTTTCAATACGATTATTAAAAGGTTTCTTTGTCATCTTCCCAGATATAAAAGATTCGCACTTATCAAATGATTCATCATTGATGTCTTGCAAAAGCCCATCACGTTGCAGCTTTTGCATGCGAGTCTTGCCTATGTGAGCAAGCCGACAATGCCAAAGATAAGATGAATCCAAGACATTCTTGACTCTCTTATTATTGATGCTATACATCGAATTATAATCATTGCATTTATTCATATCAATTTCAAATACACCATTCACAATAATAGCATTAAAATAAAAAACAATATTTAATGAATCAGAAATTTTATTGCTTGTAATAGTATGCTGAAATCCAATATCCAATAAACACGAAAAAGAGACCACACCCCTAACAATTGTAGGTGCATAATGACAATTATTCAAATAGAGTACTAAGCTCGAAGGCAAAACTAATTTAAATATTCCTATGGCTTCAACAGCTGCATGTGCTCCATTGCCCACGTGCAGGTATTGCTCCCCATAGGCCAGAATCAAAGAATCAATATTTAACATGCAAAGAGATTAACCGAATATTAAAGATACGTACCTTTGATCCTAGCAAGAACAAGGATCTAAACTTCAATTCTTCTTCTTTAACAAACAATATGATTAACGAGAAACCCTTTACCGTTTTGTTTCTCAATCTAAGATAGTATTAACTATAGTGAGTTAATTACCAAGGTTTTGTACACACGTACTATAACCGATTAATGTTTGATGCTAGTAAAGAACACACGAATTAAACCAAACTATTTGTTTAATTATCAAAAGTCGACCCCCCCCCTTAAGGATGAGTCGATCGGTTTTAGCAAAGAAAAGGAGAAGAACAAAGTTAGGGTTATAGCAAGAGTGCACAAGATTTCAAACCCTAACCCTTAGGACTTGTATTTATAGGCTAGTAATCTTGTAGGACAAGTTGAGTCGAATTGGGTTTGGAAACCCATAGGGCCGATCGGCCATATCCCATACATGTGAATTCTAGAACCTTCTTTCCCTCAAATTACACCTATAGTCCTTCCTTTATACACTAACGGTCGTTAGTCAATTCCCGTTAATTACTTAACGTCCGTTAGTCGTTATTTCGTGTTCAAATAATTAAATATATATAACGTTTATATATATTAATTATTTCATTAATCATTCATAAGTAAAGTGTGCAATCCCATGGTCCCGAGTTCGATTCTAGTCATACACGATTAATATTTGTCCACAAACTTTAACAGGGGGGTGTGAAGAGGTACAACACTAGTCACACTGACTGGACCTAAAATAGTGGAACCAATAACCAGATCATACAGTACGAGTTATGTCCCACTGGACCGTGAACCATACTCAAGCTTTCAGCTAATGATTCATAACATTATTTTTTGCGTACAATATAACGAAAGTTACTAGTAAATGTCGTCTTGAATAATCAGTTAACCATATGGAAGATCAAGTGACAGAATACAATGCAAAATCTGGAGTTTGTAAATGATCCCACATTGATGGAGGGAAGAAAAGGAAGAGTGAGTGGGGGTGTATAAAATAAGGGGTTGAGTGCTTGGCAAAAGCATCTTTGCGCTTGGGGCAATGACACAGCAAATGAGGTAATAACCGAGGCGTGTCAATTGCTGGTTGAAAACTATTTCCAAACCTCCTCCTCGGTCTTGGTTCTGCCTTGACTGTTGAGAATTTCTGGAAGGGTTCCCTTTTATTAGGGTAAAACCCTACAATTTTATAGTTTAAAGCTATTTGTTAGTTCTTTTTGTCATAAAAGATGTATGGGTCTGATAAAAGGTAATTCTTATGCAAGGAGCCAGTATCTTCAAACCTGAACTGGTTGGTTAACTGTCAAGCCAACTAGTCAAGAAAGCCAGAGAGTGATATCCTATAAAAACATACAAGATAGTGTACTAGTCCTCCTGTAACGGTCCCCAAAGCCGAAAGCAGTGGACTGCTCGGGTATCCTTCTGGGGTTCAATGAAGAACCATGGTGGAATGAATAGTTATATCCTGTTAAAACGATATTGAAGTTAGTCCTGCTGTAACGGTCCCCAAAGTCGAAAGCAGTTGACTACTACTAGTGTATCCTTCCAGGGTTCTGTGAAAAACCATGGTGGAGGATACTAGTAGTTCACTACTTCAAGCTTATGATTGACCCAAATGTCTTATCTCCTACCGACGTGGGACGAGTTGTTACACCTGCACTCTCGAAGTTATTTACTACTCTTAAAGACTTAAAATGGACACCAGATAACAGATCTTTTGTCTCAACAAGCCTCTCGGAGTCTGGAAATGTGCAAGGGAGGGGGTAAGTTTTCAAAAAGTTGCAATTTGAACACTTGAAACTGGGAATTTGAATGTATGTATGCTCCTAAAATACAGGTTTGGTCCCATTCCAGGCCGTGAATTTGACTCAAATTATGGGATAGTGATTGGAACCTACTTTTTTTTGGCTTGGATGATAGTTAAAGTATATAATAAAACGTGGTTTTGGACATCACATGAACTTTCTATGACAACCCGAGTAACCACTCTTAACTTGTGCTTAAGTAAGTAGTTGGAATAATTATATGGAATGTTAAACTGACAAATTTGTTAGGATCCCACATTGAAAGAAAGTGGCAAATGAAAAGTTTAATTAGTACACAATATTGAGTGTTCAGAAAAGATATTGTATGATTAAGGATTTTCAAACTTAACAAAACCCAATAGATAAATTGTTCATCGAGTTTAACAAAATAACAACTAAAATGACAAACATCCCAACGCTACTGAAACAGAAGACCAATGACGTGCTTGATTAGCCGAACAACATCCAATAGTGTAAATCCCATCAGGGATTTTCAATTTTAAGTTTCATAAATTTGCTATTTGTTGAAGACTTGACAACAAGCATTTCTCTTTCACTTTTACCCACAGAACTTGATGGATTGTTTGGATCAACGTCACTCGGGGGCAACCAATCTCCATTACCAGAAATCGCATCCTTCAAAGAATTGACAAAAATCAAAATTATAAACTTCTTGAGGAAATAACACATGTCATTATTCTTCAAAAGAGTTATGTTTTAAATGTATAACCTTTGTGTCAAGACAACCTCCATGAGATTCGCCATACTTCACCGTTTCGACATCAAGATCAACTTCAACAACCTAAGTAAAACCAATCCGTTCATTCTTGTTTCTACTAGATGTTGGTTGAATATCAGCACCCAGCACGGTAAGATAATCAATGAGTACCGGATGTCACTTGAAATCGTGTAATCACTTTCCAATAGAAACTATTCGACCCTATGCCTGGGTTACACGAATATTTCTATGGGATAAGACCAAGTGTTGTTCTTGTTTTAGGCACAAATCAAGAACCTGTTCGCTTTCAAGCGTTTAGTTTTTGTGTGTGTTTTTCATGCAAGTGTTTTTCTCTATTTATAGAGATGAAACTCTTATTCAAATCAAGAGTTTTAACTCAAGTCAAAAGGAGCCATGAACATTAATCGGCCAATTAATCTCATAACCTCCTCCATGAATTCTTTAGCGATTACATGACCAATAATTATGGTCATTAATTCAATTTCGAAACCGCCCATTAATAGGTTAAGGTGGTTACAAATATTTTCCAAAGTGTTATCCGGTATTGATCAGCAAGAGCACTTATCAGCATGCTCACCAAGTGTATACACGCTGATAAGTTATCACACATGTTGATTAATATCACACTTGCTGACTCGTTAAGTTGCAAAGTGTTCCAGAAAAATATATTCTTGTTTGTACAACAAAATTGAAATTTACCCAACGGCATGTTTCAAATTGTTTAGGATATAAATAGTGAAAGCAAGGTTGATAAAAGTGACTCAACGCCTTTGGTCCAATGACATGTGAGTTGCCCACCAACCTAAATGTTGCGGGTTCAAGCCTCGCTCGAGACATTTTTGTGCCTTTGGTCCAGTGATATGTGAGTTGCCCACCAACCTAAATGTTGCGGGTTTAAGCCTCGCTCGAGACATTTTTGAGATATATTGTGAGATAAGTGGTATAAACTATAAAGTGTGATTAAAAAAAATCAGTGATGATAATTGTGAAGCTCATTCACTTTAAGTTTTGAAAATAACCCTAAAGCTCCATTTTATCACCACCGTCAAACTTTTGGAGCAACTATAACATTATATCTACACTTTTAATTGTTACTTTGTCCAACTAGATATAATGCCCGTGCACGCGCGGAGTTTTTTCTAATCATTTAAATAAATTATTATTTTTAATTTCGGGTTTTAATTATTATAGCAGGACCTTCAAAACCATTGTACTTTGATTGAGGTATTGAATTAGGGTTATTTACGAATGTAGTGGGTTTTAATATTAATTAGATTTGGAGGAGATGTTCTTGCGTCAATGATTGTGCGTGAATGAATGATAAGAGATCGAGTTTGATTGATGGAGGAGGAATTTGGGAATGTTGGGACTTCAAATATTTAGTGAGAATGATACTGAATTTTAAGTTTCAGCCCAAATCTTTGAAAAACTTGCTCCACCGTTTTCAAGTTTTAATTTTTTATATTTTGACACATATATTTTTGTAAGTTTTTATTGAATGATTACAAATCACATTCTTTTTTTTGTAGAATATGGATAAATTTAGAAGTATTTAGGCTTTTCTTATTTAATATTTAAGAAAATAATAATAATAATAATTTGATTATTACTTAATAAGGTATGATTTGATTTTTTTGAAATGTAAAAGTCCCCACTATGAGTTTTGTTTTATTATATAAAAGATGTGGGATTGAGTTTCATAGCGTATTTGATTGTTTCCATTATTAGTTTTCTCTTTTGATTTTTCCTTTTAGCCTTTGATAGAGTTTCATAGCATATTAGGGAGATACGGATGACTAAACCAAAAAAACTTCTAGAGGAAAAAGCTATTCTTCGATAGAAAGTATCATAATTTCGGAAGATATAATATGTAATATCAAACTTAGACAAATTTTATCTCGATTTCAACTTATTCTGCATTGTGGTCCAACACTTGAAGAGAAACAAAAAACAAAATCAACCTAAATTTTATCTCGATTTCAACTTATTCTGCATTGTGGTCCAACACTTGAAGAGAAACAAAAAACAAAATCAACCTAAATTTGGTTAGCAACGAATTCGACCTATTAGATTCTTTGTTTTATAAATCAATATCATTGAAATTTTGTGACTTGTGTTTTGTTTGCAACCACGTTGATTTGTCAGGTTGAGACACACGTTATGTACAGTGTATATTTGCCTACATATACAACCAAAGAAATGTGTCATTTCACCAACAAAAAAGAGTTCCAAATATAAGTGGTATATGCAAGATTCAAAATCTGAATTATAAAAACAGTTTCTTTTACATTATAGCTAAAATTGCCTAGTGAAACTGATTATGGGTGCGCAAAGGTACATAACCTTACCAGAACTTAAACTATTGGAACCATGGACAGACTATAATACAGGTTTGGTCCCATTCCAGGCCGTGAATTGGACTCAAATTTTTGGATAGTGATTCGAACCTACTTTTTTTTTTTTTTTTTGCTTGGATGACAGTTAAAAGTATATAATAAAAGTTGGTTTAGGACATCACATTACCGAGTACTCACTTTAGATGACAACCCGTGCTTAAGTAAGGAGTGTGAATAATTATATGGAATGTTAAGCTGACAAATTTGTAGTGAATTTAAAAGTAACACGGAAACCACCTTATATGGTTTTGAAATTCTTATTATTGTTACTTTTGATACAGATATAGAACTATACAACAATTACTCCTTATGCTATCTGGGCACATATGTTATCTATTTTCAAAGGGTATTTTAGGTCATACATGGTCAACCAAAAGTTGCAGTGGAGCGAGGGAAGTCCACATTCACCATATGAACCCCGCTTACTTAGATACTTATAATAAGAAGAAAGTGTATGTGCCGTCTAAAATGGAAGATGGAACAGCATAGGGTAACATTCCTTTCATGTACATTAACATTCATTTTAGCTGTCTTAAAGTTTTACCCATTTGACTTTACATTGTCAGAGTTGGCATAAATCATTTTGAAAATGGTTTTATAGATCAAAGACTTCAAGTTGGTCAGTAAGTTCGCATAAATCATTTTGAAAATTGCTATTATTACTTGTTGTCTATACCAATGGAATCAATCTCAAACTCGACTTTGGTGAAGTTAAAGAAAGAGATGGATACAAAGAAGAAAGATTTTGATGATCTCGAAGGTACTTCTTCCAAGCAATTATGGCTAAGAGATCTTGGTGATCTTAATGACCAACTTGAAGTCTTTGATCTATAAAACCATTTTCAAAATGATTTATGCCAACTCTGACAATGTAAAGTAAAATGGGTAAAACTTTAAGACAGCTAAAATGAATGTTAATGTACATTAAAGGAATGTTACCCTATGCTGTTCCATCTTCCATTTTAGACGGCACATACACTTTCTTCTTATTATAAGTATCTAAGTAAGCGGGGTTCATATGGTGAATGTGGACTTCCCTCGCTCCACTGCAACTTTTGGTTGACCATGTATGACCTAAAATGGATTTACCACCGTCATGCAAGCATAGGCTTCACTTCTTGATCGTTCAAAAGGCATCTAAGGTTAGCAATAATGTCTCTTGGATTATAATGTGGAATAAACGACGAACTCCATCCAGGTGCTATTCCTTCGGTTCCATTTACCAGAATCATTGGGATAATAGGATAAAACCTTTTTCAAAAAAATAAAAATAAAAAAATCATTATATCAAACAATTAAACAATTCAAACAAATATAGCTACTTAGAAACAGATTATATAAACACTACCTTGAAGGCTCAATGGATTTACCACCGTCATGCAAGTAGTTGAGAATAAGTTTATCATCCTTGTGAAATATATATAGTACAATTGGAGAGAGACGAGTATAAACATAACGCCCACCTCCATGAGCTTTGCGACCCTACAAAGGAATAATAGACTTTAGAATATGCAATGTATACAAAACAATAAATGTTTAAATTGTATATTCACCTCAACGCGTGTTCCAAATTGTCCACTCGGCAGAAGAAGGTTTATGTTGTTGCAACCAACAAAATTTTGGGCCATGCCGATCATGACCCGTCTAGGCTGCGCTCACCATGACGATAATAAGTTTGCTTAGCCACTAGACCACTAAATGTTTCAACTAAAACTTTAATTTCCTGAATTTCAGGATCCTCTAAAGCACAATGGAACACCTTTCGTTGGCTCCGTCTAAACCCATCCACCATTGATGGGATTGTTCTTTGGCCATCATCCAATAAAGCTTGCCTTACCTCATTGTTTATGAAGTCAAGGTATCGGATGGGCTTGCCATTTGAGTAATAAGAAGTACCAGCCTGCATCAAGAAATTGTAATGAAATTCGTGTCATGTCTCCCTAATTACTATGTTGTAGAGATGGCAATTTCAACCCATTCACATGTAAATGGGGTCAAACCGGGCCACACTTAACATCAAACAGAAAGTTGATTGTAAATGGAGCAACATTTTTGTAATCATAACTAAATGCATCAGCTATTTATTCAGTAAGATTTTGAAAGTTGACTCAACAAGTTGTTTGACTAATGCTAAAAAAAAAATCACGGTTGGAGCACAACCTGCAAGTATTTAAGGCATTGCATATTTGTTACGTTTTTTAAAAGTGTTTTCTGGTCCCTCAATTTCAACCATACTAAATGATATCTTTTGACCTAAACACAATGATATTCTATCAATCACATTCAACACTATAATTGTTTATAGTTAAGTTAACAAAAACCAAACCTCACGTTCTTCAAGAAGCCACTTCCTTTTCTTGTCAATATCTTTACCACTGAAGGCACGCTCGATTGCACTACCGTCACCGTCATCAAGCCACTCAACGTCCTTTACGTGCTCTTGAAACTTCTTAAAAAACTGCTATGCTTCTTTATCCTCAAAAGCTGCTAATCCCTAGAGATAATGAAAAATATTAAAAATTGCAAATACAACAATGTATGTATAGTTGCTATTCAATTTTTTTTTATAAACAAACCTTATAATATTTGATGTTGTAATCTGTTGCATTGTTTCCCGATTGCCACTCATCAAACTCGGACATTGCATAGAACAATGTTGGTTCTTTAGTTTGCTTGTGAGAGGCCGTAGCTATAGGAGTTATAAACATTTGCATAAATTTTTTTACTTCAAGTAGGGATGGCCACAAACAATCGAACATGTTTATTATTAGCCCTTTAATATCGGCACCAGCATGATCCTATAAAACACATATAATGTTCTATAAGCATAAAAAATGGCAGATACTTAATATTGTCAACGCAGTAATAACACAGTTATTGGTACCTGGTCGGCCATAATCACCAAGTGTCCATATCTTAAATCCTTAACATCTTTATAATCTTTACCATCTTGGAGGCCAAGAATCTTCTTAATGTTTTGAATTTCAGCGTTTTGCAGCAACATTCCTTTCAAAGGAAACACACCATATTTATCTTGGCCCACAAAGGGTAACCCAGTCTCCTGCAAACAATAATAAACACTGTATTAAATGATTGTTTATGTGAATACACGTATCAAAGACTATCAAAGAATAGCTTACAACAAAAAGTTTGGCTGAATCTCCTTCTGTCAGAAGTAATGTGCAGGATTCGGAAGAAGGTGAACCAGCTAAGTTAGCATCTTTCAATTTAGGAATATTAAGACGCATTGGTGGAACGTTATCTACGGCCATAGGTGCCGATTTGTTTTAGTTAGGGTTTAGGAAGGCGGCTGAAAAAGGGAAGAGAGGGTGAACTTTTTTGTGAGAAGGATTAATCTAGAAAAGGGCTTAGAGTTAACTACATAAATGGTCCTTGTGGTTTAGAGTTAACTACATAAATGGGCTAGGGCTTAGAGTTAACTACATAAATGGTCCTTGTGGTTTGCCAAAAGGGAGAGAGGGGAAAGAGGGTGAACTTTTTGTGAGAAGGATAATCTAGAAAACTAGACGAGTACCTGTGCATAGTAACAGGATTTTATAGCGGTAAATAATTATAGTGATATTTTGGTTGCACATTTTACACAAAACACTTAACCAAAATATAAGTATAACTATTTGCCGCTATAAAATCACGCTATGCACGGTTACTATTCCAGTAAATAATTAATCTAATAATAAAATTCGACACGATATATAAAATAACTTATTATTATGATAAGAAAAATATGTGTCATTGAACTTCTTGGTATTTTGTCTGAATCATACCGCAAGATATGTATTTCGATGGCCTTAGTATTATAAAACATGTCATATAATACAATGCATGTTAACGGAATTTGTATAATATTGTTTATATACTTTTGTTGAATCCTATTTATGTTGTGTCCCTAAAGATGTTTACGTCTTGAACACATTTGGTCCGATTAAGCATTTTTTGTTTTTAAAACTGTAATATAATACACAATCACACACAAAATAGGTGCGTACATATAATGTCATGAAAGTTGAGTAAAATATGATCTTTAAACAAATATTTTCATGTATGAATAATGAATCAACTGAAAGTTTATATGACGTGATCGTATTCCTAGTCAATAAGGTCAGGTGCTCAATGCACGAACTATTACCAAAAATAATAGTTGTACATTTACATAACAGTTGAATAAAATGTTGAACAATTAAATGTAATATGTTCTATCACTTCTATGTGTATCCCTAAACTATATTTTATTCATGTGCACTCCACCCAAAGAATTCGAACATATTTTCATTTTAAGAGATATGCATAAATAACAATACAATTAGTTAAAGCTAATCTAAAATGGGTAACATAAAAGCTCATTGGAAGATTAACAAAGTTGTTCAAATATTACTAAAATCCAACAGTTAAGAAACACCCAATGTTAATTCTACCACCGCTGCCCACATTATGACGAAGCAAACACAAGCTCTTCGTTCTTCTCATATCGGCCTCCTCCAAAGGGGATGAAGTTGTATAGAAACAAACAAAAGCATTTCAAACGACCATGAACTAAAGTAATAAAAGGACAAATTTATTAAGAAAAATAAGAGATTACAATGTTCTAACCTCAAGATCATCATCAACATTTCTTTGATTTTTCATTTTCATTTCTATATAGACAATGGAGAACAAATGAGTAGTAGGCAATGGAGAATAAATAGTTTTTTTTATATATAGGCAATGGAGAACAAATGACAACTTTCAACATATGCACAAATCAATCCTATATTTAAATTCATTTACGTTTCATTCTTGCCATGTATAGATTCACTTACGTTTCTTTATTTTCAATTCTTCAATTCTTTTAATTCTTGCCATGTATATTCATTTACGTTTCATTGTTTTCAATTCTTGCCATGTATAGATTAATTTGCTGTGTTCCCTAAGTCAACGTGTGCTGATGGTTAGCTAGGCAAAACATCAATGTGTAAACCCATCTTCAATACTTTCCTAAGATACTTAAGATTGAGAATACCATCTTCAATACGTTTCATTGTTTTCAATTCTTGCCATGTATAAATTCCGTTGACCCACGAATTCCATTAATTCCCTTTAGTAAATTCAGACCTTCCTAAACAAGAACCAATTCAGTTTTGAAGGGCATTATGGGGATTGACCCAAAATTCAGTTTTCCACTTTTCACTTGACCCTTTTTCCATTATAAGTAGTTAAGATGGGCTAGGGCTTAGAGTTAACTACATAAATGGTCCTTGTGGTTTGCCAAAAGGGGAGAGGGGAGAGAGGGTGAACTTTTTGTGAGAAGGATAATCTAGAAAATGGGCTAGGGCTTAGAGTTAACTACATAAATGGTCCTTGTGGTTTGCCAAAAGGGAGAGAGGGTGAACTTTTTGTGAGAAGGATTGATCTAGAAAATGGGCTAGGGTTTAGAGTCAACTACATAAATGGTCTTTGTGGTTTGCCAGGTGTTACGGATTCAGTCTATTTTTCATTTTCGTCTCGGATTTAGTCACTATGGTTTTGACCAATTACGGATTTAGTCCATTTTGCTCAATTTTGTTGGTTATTGTTGTTAATTAAGATGAAATGACCAACATGCCTTCACATTTATCAATATATATATTTTTAGTTATTGTTATTGTTATTTTCAAATCCTTTCATTAAAATGATTAAAAAAACTAGTATCACCCCAACCAAACACCCATTTTCTTTAACATACAAATTCCGGCAACCACACGCAGATTCCGGCCACCATTCCTTTCAACAATAAAACACTCACAAATAAAAATTCTTAAAAAGCCTCTTTGTTAATAAAACACACAAACCCGTTTATACAAAAAAAAAATGCAAATTTCGGCTAACCTTGAACACGGATCTTGTAACAAAATCAACAAGCGCAAACCCATTTTCACAATCTGAGAAACAAAGATATCGTGAGCAAAGACCCGAAACCCTTTTTAGTATCAAAATCATAAACATAAATAAGCAGATCCAAAGAATTAGCATATTCAAACATAAACATAGATAAACAAATCCAAACACTTTAGCAGATTCGAACACGCGCGGTTACACACACACATATTTAGACACACATGCATAGACCGTGAAATGATGGTGAGGGTGTTCCCTCTAAAATCTAGTGGCGTGGCGGTGGTGGTGGTGGCGGTATAGTTAATGGTTTAGATCGATGTGGTGTTAAACGGTTTAGATCGCGATGGTGATAGTTTTATATAGCGGGGTTGTAACACCCCAACCCGACAAGGGTCAAAATGCCACATTATGGTGTCAATCAGAACATACAAATGCAAGCGGAAGACTTGTAAACATAATAATTACAAAGGTATTCTAAGATGATAATAAAATACTAACTCTAAACATGATGAGTTCCAAAACTGAAGTACAAAACCAAACTAAATTTAACTGAAGTTATATCCAAGTCTAATCCAAAAGCAAATGGGTATCTATCGTCAAAGTGGTCCACTAAGAGCTCCTATGCACTCTTCACTCAAACCCAACTTCCAACCTAAAACCTGCCGCAGGAAAAGAAATGCGGCTGAGCTTAAAAAGCCCAGTGAACAGATATAAACAAAACGAATAATCGAACATATATAAGTATAGGGAAAAGGAACATAAGCTCCTGCTGAACGAATATCATCTGCCAAATGAATAAGAGATCAAGGATCAACTGAACAAAATGTCATATACCATAAGAAGCAAATCGTAGCGAAACATAAGGAGATCATAATGAAGTCAAAGGAATCAAACAGAGGATAATAATCATATAACATAACAGAAATGCCCATCGAGCTCAGAAAGCATGCCACATGCTTAGTCACATAATCACATCATATCATATCCATATATCCGTCAAATCATAAGTTGTACAAGGAGGGGAGACCTCTCAAGTACCAAATGGAGTAGCTAGCTCCCAAAAGTGAAATAGGGTGCATGGCACACACCAACCAATCACTAATCATATCCAGAACAGAACAGAACAGAATCTAGGATGCATCCATACGCCCCCTACAAAACAAATCATATATATACACCTTTTTTTTGGAAGAATATATATACACCTGCTTATGATAAGCATATACACATATCATAATGGCCAAGTGATCACATATCATATCATATCAAATGGGGACGCCGTGGATCAATCACACCTCCACAGAAAGTGTCATGCCATTGGTGCCTCAATGACATGGCCATGGCACCTCCATGGCTAGGGATACAGATACAGAAGCTCGGGCAACATAACAGAACAAATCATATCATATCTAAACAGAGCATATCAAACTGAACGGAAACATATCATAGCAAATGGATAGCAAACGAATATCACATCAATGAATAGTAAAATGAATCTCAATCCAAATGATCATATCAAGGGAATCATAGCAAAGGCTCATATCAGACGGATCATATCAAACGGAATCATATCAAACAGAATCATATCAAACGGAATCATATCAAACAGAATCATAACATAGCAAATGATTAAAGTAAAGGATCGAGAAGTCATGAGAAATCCCTACTGAAAAGGGATAGAATATATGTACCTTATGCAAAGCAAGCAAAACAAATCAGGAAAGCACACCGAAATGGAACAATTCCTTCTTCACAGGATCTACACGAATTAATGATCACGTATTACTTACAAGCTCATTTTAACCAGATTACACATTTGGGGTTTCTTTATATTTTTAGAAACTTTAGTAACTTTCCAAATTTAATTAGTTTCCTAAATTAGTAACTTTCTAGATTAAGCAAGTTTCCCGAATCAGCAACTTTGATACTTTAGGGTTATAAATGACAATTAAATAAACTTAAAGGTTTAATATAACCAATATCATATTTTAGGGTTTATTATGACAACTTAATATAGTTTAGGGTTTATATTGTAAATTATCAAGTTTAGGGTCTAAAATGTAAATTCAGTTTATTTTTATTTTTATTTTTATTTTTATTTTTATTTATTATACCGTTTTAATGAATCCAAACAAAACTCGATCCGTATAAACAACTATTAATGAAATCGGATTTAAAGAAACATGTTCGGATTCACCAAGACAAACCACACCCTTTTATGCCTAACATCGTTGAAAAAGAAGTCGAAGAAGAAGGAAGAGTCATTTATACCTTTCGTGAGGGTCATCAAGCTCATCTTTGCAAACCTGATGAACATATATCACATCTCAGCAAAGACCTAATGCTACAACACATAATGCATTATCTATTATAAGAGCATTATTGGATCTTGCTGCTCAAACCACGAAGGTAGAAAAGGAGTTTGTATGGGTAGCTAGCATTTCTATGGAAAGCTCAAAACCGAGCGGACCTACCCAGGAAATGCATAGGATAGTTGTGTCTAGCGCCAAAATAGGTATTAAAAAGGGAAGATTTAAAAAGTAAGCATATGTTGGAGGCATCAAACAATTAGAAGTCATGCAATGACTAAAGAGAAAGTGCTAAAAAGAAAGTGCCAAGTGAATCTGCGGAGTTGAAGGAACTTATGGATGATATTGAACATCTTGAGAAAACAAATGTAGGCGAAGAATTGGATGCCTTATGGCAGGATAAGGGGGTGGATCAGGTGACATGTGAACCTTCTACGAAAGATAAGGATAGCTTGTTGGATAGGAATAGAAGTGATCGTATGGATGAAAATGATGGAGATGATAAGGGGGTCGGAGCTTAAACACTTAAAAGTAAGCCTGGGACGTAGAAGAAGTTTGACAACAGTAGTTCTATTAGGATCTTTGAGTTAAACCAACTCATAAACTATGATGCTTTTATAAATCCTTCTGTGGATTTCGGAACGGGCGTAGTAGATTCTACTAAAGAATCTTCACGAGGATCACCTGGAAATCTGGCCAGAGTTAACATCACGCCAGCTCTGAAAGCCGGTCGAACAACTCATGTATCATTCGTTGATACATCGACGAGTTCGCTAACGGGTACTCTATGTGAGCCCGGTTAGTTATCGATTACCATGGAGGAGAAGGCCCCGTCATCATCATCATCATCATCATCAACAACAACAACAACAACAACAACAACAACAACAACAACAACAACAACAACAATAGCAGCAGCACCACCAGCACCAGCACCAGCACCAACACCAACACCAACAACAGCAACAACAACACAGGCACCATCAACTGCAAAAACTCATACATCATCAACATCCATAGTGAAGACTACCAGACAATCACCTCTCGTATTATCACATCTGCAACAACAAGAACACTCATTCCAACTGCTCCAAGGAAGAAATACAGAGAACCTTTTCGGTCTCATTGAAGGTTTCATCTATATCAGAACCTTATTAAAAACCCTATAAGAATCACGATAAAACAAACTTGCCGACCCCAATCTCAAAGCCTCCGTCAGGATAATCCCATTCAGGATAATCCTGAGGGGGAGAAACGGCTTACGAGATTGAGATCTTTGTTACTACAATCATGGAACAATCTACATCATCTCACCAACAATCACTAAAACTCTCATTCTCATCAAAACTTGGTGAAGATGTTGAAGAACACTCCTTAGAGTTGAATTCGAAAGATGGTTTTGAGGATGTTGTATTAGAAGATGAAAGTGTAGTAGCTGAAGTGTATTAGGCAAAGTTACAAGAATGGGGAATAGAGACAGAGCAGGAGCTGGAGAAAGATGGGTTAGTTGCATAAGATAAGCAATTAGAGGTGAAAGATGAAAACTCAACGGTTGAAAACCCCGAGGAAGTATCATCTGTATCTTGTTAGTCTGTTGCTGAAAGTAACGAGGAATATGACGAAAGGGCTGAAACATCAATGCAAGATGTCTTCTACAATGAATGGATGACAAAACAATAGAAGACAAACAATCAACTGATAACTGATGTGTTTAATGCCTCGTCTACTTGGGAATCGTGCAATCCAGAAGACTTTGACCATAGTTTTATGACAGATATCTTCAAGAAAGTTAAAGCTGGGTGGATTGGTTAAGGGTTCCAAACAAATTCTTTTTTGTACAGGTGAGGGCTACACTTTTTGTCCCATTTTCTATTTCTTATATACAAACAATTAGGTTGTCAAATATGACATGAAGAATTACATTGTTCCATTTCCACTAATACTATAGTTGTATAAATAAAATGATTTAGGAAGTTCTGTCATCTATGCATCAAACACATGCTTTCGGTGATGTTTGAGCCATTCGACCCTTCCCCTTTTTTAGACATATGATTGTTTTCCCTGTCAAGGATCAAACTTAACATAATTATTTACCCGTTCATAAGTTAAAGGGTCGAATTTGCCTATTCAAGAAGTCATATACCTGCCTATGGTGTGAGTGTTCAAGAAAATGCTAGATGTAGAAAGCTTTATCTTTAGCATTTTTCTAAATTTTAGGAAGTTATAATTGTTTCACAGTTTTTATTAAAGAATGTACTCTTTTCAGTTACACTATTTAGTACGTTCCAAGGCTGCTACGCTGTATGTAGAAAGATTTATGTGTTCACTGGTATTCATTAAAAAAGATGTGACGTGTGAGGAATTTATTCTGTACTCCAGCAATTATCTTATAGTTACCTTATCTTATAGTTACCTGGAGGAGGATTTTTCTTGGGTGTTCTTTGACAGAGAGTACATCAGCAAATATATTGTTTGCGCAACCAAGTGACTATAAAATGTAGGTTGTGGGCACTTTAGATTGGTCCAAATGGAAAAAAATGAGTCAACTTTGGTTTTCTTATAAGCTCTTGGGTTTGTGTGGGTGAACTAACAAAGTGGTCTAAAAATCCAAATGAGCTAAAACTAACTAACATTGGGCCAATTTGGCCTTTTCTTTTTTTATTTTAGAAAATGGCTCGTTTTGACCCGTTATCATACTCGTGCATATTGCAACTTCTGTTAGTCACACTTTGAATTTATTTACGAATTTGAGATACTTTAGTTAAAGATATACATTTTATAGAAAAATTTGACTAACAATAAAATATCTTATATATAACCAATGTTCACTATACATTTTCAATGCAATTTCACAAACGCAGCATAAAGCAATTAAAGCTCAAAAGATACCTTGATTGTGATACTGTGGACTATAAGCCGCAGCTAGACTTTCCCAATCTTGAGTCTTGTTTAATTTGTTACTCTCACGATCACAATATTTCAGCATACTGACAGGAGCCGTAACACCAGAACCCTGATCTGAGTTGCACTTGTTTCCTTGAAGATGCAGTGGTTTCGCATCCTGGTGTGCAGCCATGTCATTTGCTGAAACTAACTTGTTTCTTTTGAAACAAATTGTTAGTAAGTTTATGTGTGGTAATTGGGTGAGATTGGTATCCTGATAGCAATTAGAAGTCACGAATTGTACGCTTTCAGATCGATTAAATTGGAGTGTATACCAATTAACGACCGAATAAAATCTAATTGATTCAAGTTTGTGAATGATTGTATGTTTGCAGTAATACGTGATCAAAATATGGTTGATCAGCCTTGTCTTTTCTCTATACGAAATAGAGAATATATAAGACGGTTTATAGGGGCGGTTATTAAAGCCTAATAACTGTAAAACACTAGCAGCAGGAACTGCACTATCGGCAGGAACCGTTCAGCAGGAACCGTACACTATCAGCAGAAACGATCCAGCTATCAGCAGAAACCATCTGCTATCAGCAAGAACCATTTGCTTTCAGCAGGAACCATAGCAGCAGAAACCAAGCATTATCAGCAGAAACGAGCATCAACTTAATATGTTTTTGTTGGGTCATGTAAAACCCAAGAATGCTTCGAACATGATTTGGACACAAATTAACTAAGTGTTAACTTAAACCGAGAACAATTCAAGTCACTGAGAGAACAGCCTCTCAGTGAGTTATCTTCAGGATGCTTAAGGCGAATTCAAGAAGAAGGATTCACTACTCAGGAAGGCGGTACTCCCTGAGTAGGACTTAAGCCAAAGAAGAAGATGATGGGTTCAGTGAGTATTGGATAAGAGCTCACTGAACCCCAGTCTCCTCAACCAACAAAGTGATTGAATGACTGAGGAACCAACGCCTGAAGAAAAGGCGGGAACAATAGGGAAAAGATCTGAGAAGATAAGAGTGTAAACCCAACACTCTTCTCTTGTCAGACTCAACCTTCCCTATTGCGGCTAAAAGTCATGGAGTGTCAGCCAACAACTCCCAAAGACTTATTTAGCCCTTTCCTATTGGTTCTTGGAAATGACAATTACTATTTGTAATTGTCAGACACGCAACCTCAACAACTTGTATTATATTTAATCACTTATACTTAGAATACTTGTGTATAAATAGAGCAACTGTGAGAGAAGTTAAAGTGTGCTTTGTATAATTAAAGTCTTGAACTTTTACAAAGGAACTTCTCTCCTACAAAGAGTATACAACTCACTAAGATAGCTCAGTAGGATATATTGTTACCACTCAAGCAAAACTTGAGTTTCGATAGGAGACACCCCATACCCTTGTCTATTCAATCCCAAGTGTTTGTTCCGCAAAACATATAACATCCCGTAAAATTCCCCTGTCATTTGTAAACAATTAACAAGAGTAATCGATCGTCACGATTTAATTAACCATTTTTACAGACTAAATTTTTGCTTTTATCCAACTATGTAAATCTAAACGTCGTAACACGTTCGAACATTCTTTATATCACCCTTATTTGTGCAAATCTTGATATGCTAGAAATCGCTAATTAAATTAAAACGTTTAACAACTAACGTTGTACGTTTCGTCATATAACCAAAACTCATCCTAAACGAAATGTAATGCGTATAACACATTATCACATAAGTTAACAAGTGTGTCTAGAAATACTTTGCATCATATTAAATCCAACTCGACCCAAACCTACGTTGTAACTAACGAATAAAATTCGTTAGTACTCTTATCGAATATACACACTATCAATCTTAGTCGCGTTTTCTATATTACTAAACACATGAAATAACCAATACAAACCACTCTTAAATTCGTTTTGTCTCTTTCTCCTTGGTTGCTAACGCCGATTAACACAACCACAAGCAACCATCATTGCCACTCTTACACCACTCTATTGACTTTCATATACTCACAAAGAGGCTAAGTTACAAAAACATGATTTCCTCTTTTGTTTCTTTCTTTTCGGATCAAGCTCCGCAAGGACGATTCATGCAACTAATCCACTATTCATCACTAGTGAAGTAACAATGATCATGAATTCAGTTTTAGTCATGTGCTTTAAAAAGAATTGACCTTCTTAATATACCAACTTGTTCTTAACGTAAAACTTGGAATACTTGTCTTCTTGTCAATTGGAAACATGCACAAGAATAATGAAACCATGATTCATAATTGTTTTCTTCCTCTTGGTCATTAGCACCGACTGATACAAACAAATACCACATTCATTTTGCCAACCCATAACCCCTTTGTTTTAGATTGCTTGTACACTACCATTCTTTTGTCACGTCCCATTCTTTTTTTTTCTTTTCTCAATTGATAAACCTGTATTATATGTCCAATCCCATCTCTCTTATTTGATACTTGTACACAACCTGTTACGTGATGTGTTATTTGACACAAAATACATGTCCTGTCCCATCTCCTTTCATTTATTAAAAGCTGTCTCACTCTCTCAATTGATAAAAGTCAAAACACTTATTCTCTCTCACGTCCCATCCCTCTTAATTGATAAGTTTGTTCCATCTCTTTCAATTGATGAACGCAACTTTTATTTTTTTTTACTGAGCCTTCAAATCCAAAACAGACTTTACTTGTACGCAATACTTATTTCTTTTCATTGCACACTTTAACTGTATATTGTCTAGTCTCATCTCTCCCTCACATATAAAAAGCTGTCTCATCTCCTCTATCTCTCATAAGTGATACGCTCTTTCCCTCTCTCTCAAATAAACCGAACCACCACCACATTCACCATAGCCACACCGTCTCCACCAATGGCCACCGTGACTCACCGCCACCACCAACCGGCTCAGCTTCATCTCCTCTACAATATGTGCTACTCCACACGCTCTGTGGCCACACTCGTTAAAAACCACGCGCCATTAAGAACTCATCTCCTCGACACTCGCAAAAGTGTTGATCGGTAGAATCAGGTATGACCCACGCACGAGTCAACTCTGTTTAATCTTGATATCTTGTCGGGTTTAATAACGAACGGGTTTAAAGATTTTATTAAATAAAAATGATTAAAAACGAATGGTATCGATGTGGTTTGCGTGTCGAGTTGTATCTCACGGTATCCCTTTTTGATGTTCTTGTTGTCGTTTTATTTTATCTTGATTCGGTGTTGGAATTATTTTATTATCCGGTTGGGTTTATAGCCGAGAAGTTAGGATTAAGATTGTGGGGTGGATTTGATTTTATGCCGAGTGTTATTGATGTTCTTGATGATGTTCTTGTCGTTGCTGTTTTTAACGTTCATTATTCGGTTGGGTTTTGGATTGGTGATATCGAGTGGGTAGGATTTTTGATCGTGGGTTAGATTTAGACTTTTAGGCGGAATGATTATTGTTGTGATGTCGATGTTGCTGTTGTCATTGCTGTTTTATTATTTACGGATCGGCTTTGGACTCGTGGTACCGATGGTGTTTGTAGCCGAGAGGTAGGATTTATGATTATGGAATTGATTCCGATGGTTAGGCCGTGAGAGATATGGTGGTGATGTGGATGGTGGACTGCTGTGGGGAAACAAGCCGAGGCCACTAGGGTCTCGGCCGTGATCTTAATTGATTATCGTTGTTGGTTAAATTGCTGTAGTCGTTGTTGTTTATTTTTGGGTTGGACTTGGATGTGTTGCCGCGTTTTTGCCTAGCCATAGGAATAGGAACGAATGGGTTGATTTGGGTTGGAGTATTAATGACAAAGTTGTGTTGTCGGTGTTGAATTTGGGTTTGGATTATTATTGAAGTTGAGGTTGGCGAACCGTATGATCTAGGGTCGATAACTATTTTGGACATGATTTTTCTTAATTGGATATTGCATCAATTGTGCAACGTCGCTGTCATCGAGACTTTCTAGTCTCGGCTTGACCCGACAACGCCGTAACATGGATCATTAATATGCCTTGGTAATTATTACTAGTAGACCATTAAATCATAAGCTAAACTTAAAAGCTTGGACTATTATTAAGCAACCGACGTAACAAATTAGAATTAATTTGTTATAGTTAACTTAATATTAAAACTCGATGACATATAAACTTGCAAGCCAAACTACTCGATTATTTAACTAGTTGGAAACGATATAAAACTTACGAACTAAAACCATCCGGTAAACTCATTTACTATAACAGGCTAGAATAACTTTGGTTAATCAGGCTAGACTTAACCATTTACTCGTTTTGACACCTATATGCTACATGATTCTTACGTGATTATTTTCTTTTCATACTTGCTTAGTATGTTTTACTTTGGTGTGAGTTTTCGAGTCTTGACTTTCAAACCACTACACGTATAACGATACCAAACATTATTAAACGGATATAACGAAAATACTTTTGGAAGCAAGTTTTGAAATAACACTTGGGAATGGGAACAATTATCTATTGGAAACCTTTACGTTTTCGTATATGCGTTAAGATGAATTCTATATTCTTTAGATCGTGCCGAATTCCATATCATCGTGCGCTGACTCTTGACATCGCTGATGTTACTCTATTCTGCCATACTCTTTGGCACCATTGTATTACTTACATCACTATAATCCAAGGTGAGTTCATAGCCCCACTTTTCTTGTTTACTGTTTTATAAACTCTTTGGGGGAGATACATGCTCAAATACAATGCTTTTACTTTTCATAAGTACTCTTAACTATTTACACAATACTGTGAGTTTCATATCCCCTACTTTTAAATGTTTTGAACTACTTTTGGGGGAGATACATGCTTGTATTTCATATAAACTTTACTAGTTTACCTTAAACATTATACTCATTTGATAAACCACTCTACTTGTTATTGAAACATAACACTTGCTTTTACTTTCAAAGGCACTATAAACTTTAACGAATTACCATGAACTTATAAATCCTCTTTTATACATTTTTATATCTCATGGAGAGATACCTGCTATAAACATGAACACAAATGATTTTCAACTGTATGCTATACCTGATTCGCTATTGCTTAAGTTTACCTTATTGCCATGTTCGAAGTCCCTCACATCATGAACCTTAATCACTTACGAGTGAACGTAAATAATTGTGAATAGATCTATTTGGGACTGACAATCCCCGTTTGGGTCTGCTGTGATGAGCCACCCAAGCGCACCTTATTTAAACAAACTCTAGGTTATTGGCAAATACCTACCTTGAGGGCCTTTATACTTTACATCATTTTGATGCCTGTTAAGCGTTGAGTTTCATGAGGCTTAGAGCAATAGAAACGATACTGTAGTCATGATACAGTATTGCCATGATTTTATTTAACTTGAACTTGTTTTCACTATGTAGCAGAAAATCACTATTTGGCAAACTATAACTATTTTGTGTTGACCCGGTTAGGGCAACCCAACCAACTATGGGAGTATAACAACTTAACTCACCACTTACTTTATAACCAACCAACTATGGGAGTATAACAACTTAACTCACCACTTACTTTATAACAAACCAACTATGGGTGTATATTATCATAACCCATCGCCTATTTTATAAATAATTGTATTTGCTACAATTACTACTTAAACTTGAAATTATTGATAATCAACTGATTTTATACAAACTCTATGGATTAACTCACACTTTGATTTTTGACAATCAACTGGTTTACCTATAAACACTATGGTATTACTCACTTTTTGATTTTGATAATCAACTATTTATTTACAACTACTATGAACTCATAAACTCTTTGATTTTGGAAAATCAACAGTTTTTAACTACAAACTCTATGAACTCACCAACCTTTGTGTTGACGCTTTTAGCATGTATTTATCTCAGGTCCATAATAAGCAAGGATGGTACGGAGAAGCACGGATACTTATGAAGGCTATAAATATCATTCGAAAACCTATTTAATAAACTTTGGAAACCACTGGGACTTGTTTTGTAAACTCTGATATTCGAATGATATATCTTTTAAAACGACCAAATTGGTGATCGTTTTCTACTATTCAACTGTTGTGCCATGAAGTAACACCCAATTTGAATTCCGCTGCATATCACGAAATTGGGGGTGTTACAGATTGGTATCAGAGCTACAGTTATAGAGAAACGGGTCTAAATGAGGTCCGAACTATAACTACTTTTACAAACAAAACATTTTATAGCCTTTCGCTCTCCGTGCCTACCATCCGCCAGACGCTCATGTGACTTCTAGATAGTTTTTGCTACACCAACACTCTAATATATTGATATATATACTCACCAACTATTTCGAATATCGTACCAACCCTCCTTAATTACCTTACTCCCACCTTTATAGATGCGTGTGACGTACTCTTCTTGTAGTTCCGAAAATCCGCACATGGATTATTTTGTGGATTAGTACGAGTGTTAAAACAGAAATTCTTAAGTAGGATGGTTTACAATGCTTTATTTAAATAATTGGGATGCCTTTTATTTAAATAAAGAAATTGTAAAGCGCCGAACCATAAGTTTATAATTCCATATTTACATTGTTTGGGACGCCTCTCTATGTAAATAACGAATTATAAATAAGTGGGCTTATTTGTATCTGTAGTAACACGAGTATGAAACCGATAATCACAAAAATTCATCAAACACACAACATAACTCTCATTAGAAACCATAAATATTGATACATAGTGATATGATTAGCATTGGGAATGCTAACATTACAAATATCACTAAGAAAGGCATAACATCGTCAATCGGTTGACCCGCTATGCCAATGAAAAACACCACTACGCCAGCAAGAGCAAGAACCACGACTGGGTGCAACACCTCGAATATCCTGTACGACAAGAATACACAAGTTATTAACGCAATAAAGCATTAATACATGGTGTTAGTATACGGATTCAAAGCAACATTCCTATCGTAACCCTATCTCTTACCCCCATATTTCATCTGCGCTGACGGCCAAAACCACGAGTGCTATGAGAAGCGCTATGACCGTGGCCAAGGACTCCAGATCTTCATCTGGGACGTAAGCCAAGAAGACGGCTGTAGCAGCGTACATAATTACAAGAACGGTGTAGGTGTAAGACATTTTGTAAATGTTGGGTGAGAGAAATGTAGGTGGTGAGGAGTGAAATCCGGCATATATATAGAAGAGTAGCAGTGAGGCTACTATTCTAGCCGCTTGCGTTCACTATTCCTCGCACCAGGACAAACAGGATTTCTCATCCCCTAAAGCAATTTTCTCTACATACACCGAATCCTCATCCAAATATCTCTATGTAAGAATCTGTGATCAACAAAACTCTTTTGTTTAACGGGTAGGTTACCCGCACAGATTCTTGTAATTGGACACCATGTGAAATTTCATAAAAGAATAACGATTTTTCCAAGTTATGTTAACTGGGAAATAATAAATTTCACATGAGATTACAATAATTTCATCTATTATTAAGACATTATGAGCTGCATAATGGTCTTACTTATTCCTCTAACGTTGTAAATTTCACGATGCTCCCTCTAAACTCCCAGACATTGTATGTGATTACAATGGTCTCAAAATTTCTCTGTAACCTTACGTCTCACCACTTTGAATTTATCACAAAACTCTAGTGGTCTCTATATTTTTCTTAGCAGACACTGTAAGTAAATACAGTGGCCTCTACTTTCTTGGACACTGTAAGTGATACAGTGATTCCTATAATTCAACCTTAAGCACTGTAAATTCTACAGTAATCTCAATAAAATTCAAACACCATATTATTCAAAATACTTAAAAATTACAAACGATACTGGATTAAAACATCACCTAAACATAAGCCTAGACTTCAAAGGTAGTCCGGATGATTCCAGGTTTGAGAATTGTTGGAATCATAACCGTCATCATAAGGATCGAAACTCGCCAATTTCTCTTCTTCCCACTGAGCTTCCAACCTGCTCAGATCTCGATCCATGTCAGAAGTCCAACCACCATCATCAACTGCCACATTTTCCTCGAAACTCGGCTGGAAGTGATCCAGATGAGGCAAATGTTGTTGTTGCACAACCACCCTTGGTGTAGATGAACTTGATGCACCTTGTTGTAGTTGTGGTTGTGATTGCTGTTGTGGTGGTGGTGGATTTTGTTGTTGTTGTTGTCGTTGATGTTCAACCCTAGCAGCTTCAACGTTCTCTTCCAAACTCCAACGGATCTTGTTGGAAATCTGGTTATCTATCTGATGAACACAAGCCCACAGCGATTCGATGACAGCAGCATCCTTACAATACTCATCATATAAAAACGTGTCGATCACATATTTTCTATCATCTGAAATGTCTGTGCACATGGCATAGCTTTCCCTAAGTCGTCGTTTCAGTTGTTTCGTAGCCTCAAACTGTAGGATGACCTTCACAATAGCATTTTGACGATCCACGTCACTACCCTCAGTTTCTGCCTTGATAAACAATCGAAATTGTTCAGCAGTATGTGGTAGCTTACAAGCCATTGATTGTGTGTGTGAGGATAACACAAGCATGCAAATGGTATTTATAAGGGTTTGAAAAATATTTTTCAATTATTTGTATTCAAACAGTAAAACTTTCAGAAATTTGTGTCTATACTAGCAACTAGCTCTGGGGTACGTAGTAAAAATTTTTACTTTGGTTTTCACATTTCAACGCAAGAGGCAGAAACAAATCGCGTTAAACACGCCACACCATGACTTAAAAATCATAAACACGCCACGTATAACACCTTTCCGTACGATTTGACCTCTCAATCTCTAGGAGATTGTGAATCTCCTAACGTCCTTTCAAAACTCTCAGGCATTATACGAGATTTTGATGATCTCGAAACTACCTCGTAACCATATATGTCATGGAACGTATGTTCAACATTTCACCTTCTCCAAACCAAACTTATCTTTGAAACATAAATTCTCGACTCATTGCTCACAGCAATCCAACGTATCTTTGTTTAACATTAAGCCTTTTATCATTGAAACTCGAGCCCAACTCTAATTAAGCTCAACGACTTAAGATTTATTTCTAATCTAATCGACTCATGCCTGTTTACTTTGGGTCGTCTTCTGTGAAATTCACTTAACAACCTATCAATATTTTTACACGTCTCGATCATGTGTGACAAGTCTTTTCCACTTACTCGATCAAGTTATCATCAAGGCTCAGCCCAACTGTCATGTTCTCAAATTACCTCAACTATGCCAAAAATCATATATTGCCTAAGTACTTTGTTCATTTCGAGCTCCAAACAACCACAGCAAACTCAAACGAACCCCCACCTAATTATTTGGTCATGTTGTTGAAACCTTTGTACAACCAAAACAAACCAACTTTCGTGTTTCTCTTTTGTCCCCAACGGCGATTAACAACCCCAAGGAACAAAATGATTTTAAGCCACAACACATTTCATCTTATGACATATCGATTTCCCATATTAGCTTCCATATCTATCTAGCAACTTGAATATTTTGAAAACGACAAACAAATTATTAACATAAGACACGATTTTATATATAAAGCAAACAAAATTTTTGTGTATAATTTTTACTCAGAAGCAAACCGATTCATCATCTACAAGAAACTTGGAACAGATTCTGTGTTGTCACTTAAAACTTTATTTAACAAGTTTTTCTTTACAAAAGCTGAAGTTCAACAACTTTATTTACATCCATCAAGTTCTCATCCAAAATTCTCATTGTTAAAAATCTATTACTTACAAACCCTTTGTTTGACGGGTAGGTTACCCCCATAAATTTTTGATTTTCAAAAATTATGAACCATGTTTATTTTCAAAATGCGATAGAATAACAATCTTAAAAAAAAAAAAAAAAAAAAAAAAAAAAAAAAAAAAAAAAAAAAAAAAAAAATGAAATTTTTCTCAAGTCAAGTTGACTATGGGAATAATGATTTTCACATGTACCACAATAAATTCATCTCTTTCGAAATTCATATAACTCCAACGATTGAAATCCATTGTTTATACGTTCGCTCTTTCCAACACCTCGTATAGAGTGTTGCTCAGCATACGACTTCGTAACAACCTATCATTCCAATAACTTCCACTTATCGCAAAACGACCCTAACAACCACCTTAGACTGGAATCCCGGGACGGGATTCGGTTTAACGGGTAGGTACTATAACATCCCGTAAAATTCCCCTGTCATTTGTAAACAATTAACAAGAGTAATCGATCGTCACGATTTAATTAACCATTTTTACAGACTAAATTTTTGCTTTTATCCAACTATGTAAATCTAAACGTCGTAACACGTTCGAACATTCTTTATATCACCCTTATTTGTGCAAATCTTGATATGCTAGAAATCGCTAATTAAATTAAAACGTTTAACAACTAACGTTGTACGTTTCGTCATATAACCAAAACTCATCCTAAACGAAATGTAATGCGTATAACACATTATCACATAAGTTAACAAGTGTGTCTAGAAATACTTTGCATCATATTAAATCCAACTCGACCCAAACCTACGTTGTAACTAACGAATAAAATTCGTTAGTACTCTTATCGAATATACACACTATCAATCTTAGTCGCGTTTTCTATATTACTAAACACATGAAATAACCAATACAAACCACTCTTAAATTCGTTTTGTCTCTTTCTCCTTGGTTGCTAACGCCGATTAACACAACCACAAGCAACCATCATTGCCACTCTTACACCACTCTATTGACTTTCATATACTCACAAAGAGGCTAAGTTACAAAAACATGATTTCCTCTTTTGTTTCTTTCTTTTCGGATCAAGCTCCACAAGGACGATTCATGCAACTAATCCACTATTCATCACTAGTGAAGTAACAATGATCATGAATTCAGTTTTAGTCATGTGCTTTAAAAAGAATTGACCTTCTTAATATACCAACTTGTTCTTAACGTAAAACTTGGAATACTTGTCTTCTTGTCAATTGGAAACATGCACAAGAATAATGAAACCATGATTCATAATTGTTTTCTTCCTCTTGGTCATTAGCACCGACTGATACAAACAAATACCACATTCATTTTGCCAACCCATAACCCCTTTGTTTTAGATTGCTTGTACACTACCATTCTTTTGTCACGTCCCATTCTTTTTTTTTCTTTTCTCAATTGATAAACCTGTATTATATGTCCAATCCCATCTCTCTTATTTGATACTTGTACACAACCTGTTACGTGATGTGTTATTTGACACAAAATACATGTCCTGTCCCATCTCCTTTCATTTATTAAAAGCTGTCTCACTCTCTCAATTGATAAAAGTCAAAACACTCATTCTCTCTCACGTCCCATCCCTCTTAATTGATAAGTTTGTTCCATCTCTTTCAATTGATGAACGCAACTTTTATTTTTTTTTACTGAGCCTTCAAATCCAAAACAGACTTTACTTGTACGCAATACTTATTTCTTTTCATTGCACACTTTAACTGTATATTGTCTAGTCTCATCTCTCCCTCACATATAAAAAGCTGTCTCATCTCCTCTATCTCTCATAAGTGATACGCTCTTTCCCTCTCTCAAATAAACCGAACCACCACCACATTCACCATAGCCACACCGTCTCCACCAATGGCCACCATGACTCACCGCCACCACCAACCGACTCAGCTTCATCTCCTCTACAATATGTGCTACTCCACACGCTCTGTGGCCACTCTCGTTAAAAACCACGCGCCATTAAGAACTCATCTCCTCGACACTCGCAAAAGTGTTGATCGATAGAATCAGGTATGACCCACGCACGAGTCAACTCTGTTTAATCTTGATATCTTGTCGGGTTTAATAACGAACGGGTTTAAAGATTTTATTAAATAAAAATGATTAAAAACGAATGGTATCGATGTGGTTTGCGTGTCGAGTTGTATCTCACGGTATCCCTTTTTGATGTTCTTGTTGTCGTTTTATTTTATCTTGATTCGGTGTTGGAATTATTTTATTATCCGGTTGGGTTTATAGCCGAGAAGTTAGGATTAAGATTGTGGGGTGGATTTGATTTTATGCCGAGTGTTATTGATGTTCTTGATGATGTTCTTGTCGTTGCTGTTTTTAACGTTCATTATTCGGTTGGGTTTTGGATTGGTGATATCGAGTGGGTAGGATTTTTGATCGTGGGTTAGATTTAGACTTTTAGGCGGAATGATTATTGTTGTGATGTCGATGTTGCTGTTGTCATTGCTGTTTTATTATTTACGGATCGGCTTTGGACTCGTGGTACCGATGGTGTTTGTAGCCGAGAGGTAGGATTTATGATTATGGAATTGATTCCGATGGTTAGGCCGTGAGAGATATGGTGGTGATGTGGATGGTGGACTGCTGTGGGGAAACAAGCCGAGGCCACTAGGGTCTCGGCCGTGATCTTAATTGATTATCGTTGTTGGTTAAATTGCTGTAGTCGTTGTTGTTTATTTTTGGGTTGGACTTGGATGTGTTGCCGCGTTTTTGCCTAGCCATAGGAATAGGAACGAATGGGTTGATTTGGGTTGGAGTATTAATGACAAAGTTGTGTTGTCGGTGTTGAATTTGGGTTTGGATTATTATTGAAGTTGAGGTTGGCGAACCGTATGATCTAGGGTCGATAACTATTTTGGACATGATTTTTCTTAATTGGATATTGCATCAATTGTGCAACGTCGCTGTCATCGAGACTTTCTAGTCTCGGCTTGACCCGACAACGCCGTAACATGGATCATTAATATGCCTTGGTAATTATTACTAGTAGACCATTAAATCATAAGCTAAACTTAAAAGCTTGGACTATTATTAAGCAACCGACGTAACAAATTAGAATTAATTTGTTATAGTTAACTTAATATTAAAACTCGATGACATATAAACTTGCAAGCCAAACTACTCGATTATTTAACTAGTTGGAAACGATATAAAACTTACGAACTAAAACCATCCGGTAAACTCATTTACTATAACAGGCTAGAATAACTTTGGTTAATCAGGCTAGACTTAACCATTTACTCGTTTTGACACCTATATGCTACATGATTCTTACGTGATTATTTTCTTTTCATACTTGCTTAGTATGTTTTACTTTGGTGTGAGTTTTCGAGTCTTGACTTTCAAACCACTACACGTATAACGATACCAAACATTATTAAACGGATATAACGAAAATACTTTTGGAAGCAAGTTTTGAAATAACACTTGGGAATGGGAACAATTATCTATTGGAAACCTTTACGTTTTCGTATATGCGTTAAGATGAATTCTATATTCTTTAGATCGTGCCGAATTCCATATCATCGTGCGCTGACTCTTGACATCGCTGATGTTACTATATTCTGCCATACTCTTTGGCACCATTGTATTACTTACATCACTATAATCCAAGGTGAGTTCATAGCCCCACTTTTCTTGTTTACTGTTTTATAAACTCTTTGGGGGAGATACATGCTCAAATACAATGCTTTTACTTTTCATAAGTACTCTTAACTATTTACACAATACTGTGAGTTTCATATCCCCTACTTTTAAATGTTTTGAACTACTTTTGGGGGAGATACATGCTTGTATTTCATATAAACTTTACTAGTTTACCTTAAACATTATACTCATTTGATAAACCACTCTACTTGTTATTGAAACATAACACTTGCTTTTACTTTCAAAGGCACTATAAACTTTAACGAATTACCATGAACTTATAAATCCTCTTTTATACATTTTTATATCTCATGGAGAGATACCTGCTATAAACATGAACACAAATGATTTTCAACTGTATGCTATACCTGATTCACTATTGCTTAAGTTTACCTTATTGCCATGTTCGAAGTCCCTCACATCATGAACCTTAATCACTTACGAGTGAACGTAAATAATTGTGAATAGATCTATTTGGGACTGACAATCCCCGTTTGGGTCTGCTGTGATGAGCCACCCAAGCGCACCTTATTTAAACAAACTCTAGGTTATTGGCAAATACCTACCTTGAGGGCCTTTATACTTTACATCATTTTGATGCCTGTTAAGCGTTGAGTTTCATGAGGCTTAGAGCAATAGAAACGATACTGTAGTCATGATACAGTATTGCCATGATTTTATTTAACTTGAACTTGTTTTCACTATGTAGCAGAAAATCACTATTTGGCAAACTATAACTATTTTGTGTTGACCCGGTTAGGGCAACCCAACCAACTATGGGAGTATAACAACTTAACTCACCACTTACTTTATAACCAACCAACTATGGGAGTATAACAACTTAACTCACCACTTACTTTATAACAAACCAACTATGGGTGTATATTATCATAACCCATCGCCTATTTTATAAATAATTGTATTTGCTACAATTACTACTTAAACTTGAAATTATTGATAATCAACTGATTTTATACAAACTCTATGGATTAACTCACACTTTGATTTTTGACAATCAACTGGTTTACCTATAAACACTATGGTATTACTCACTTTTGATTTTGATAATCAACTATTTATTTACAACTACTATGAACTCATAAACTCTTTGATTTTGGAAAATCAACAGTTTTTAACTACAAACTCTATGAACTCACCAACCTTTGTGTTGACGCTTTTAGCATGTATTTATCTCAGGTCCATGATAAGCAAGGATGGTACGGAGAAGCACGGATACTTATGAAGGCTATAAATATCATTCGAAAACCTATTTAATAAACTTTGGAAACCACTGGGACTTGTTTTGTAAACTCTGATATTCGAATGATATATCTTTTAAAACGACCAAATTGGTGATCGTTTTCTACTATTCAACTGTTGTGCCATGAAGTAACACCCAATTTGAATTCCGCTGCATATCACGAAATTGGGGGTGTTACAAAACACTTGGGTATAGATTCTTGGAATTATTTCTAATAAGAATTTAAACGTTGAAAAATATTGTTGTTTTTACATTCACGTTTTATAACTGTTAGAATAATCCTTAAACATTGTATTCGTCATTAACACCAATAGATTAACTTTCTAGTTAATTCTAATCGTGTAAAGGGACCAACAAGTGGTATCAGAGCCTCTGGTTTATAAAATCTTTTAAACTAACCAAGAGTGCTCTAGGTTTTTAAAACCAAGATCCTACTATGGCTGATATCAATGTACCCCAGCTAGTCGACAAAAAGGGTGGCAGCTACTCAGCTGTTGCACCCAGACTTGAAACTGGGAAATTTAGCAAATGGAAGAAGCGTATGATTTGCTATCTTACTGGTATGGAACCCTACTACATCACCTGTATCAGGGATGGCCCATTTGTCCCTAAGACTGGCACAGGGCTAAACAAGCCTGAAGCCCAATGGACCATAGATGAGAGGAGGGTGGTCAATCAAGACCAACGCCTGAAAAGCATCCTTATATCATGTCTTCCTGACGATATAATGGAATCAGTCATCAACTGTCTAACAGCCAAGCAAACTTGGGATGACTTGGTAAACAGCTTTGAGGGTCCCTCAGATACCAAGGAAAATAGGGTCATGGACCTTAAACTTGAGTATAATACTTTCAGGGCAAAGGACTCTGAAAGTCTCTCACAGACCTACACCAGATACAAAACTTTGATAAATGAATTATCAAATGATGGTGTTGTACTGACCAAACATGAGACAAATGTTGGCTTTGTCAACAGTCTCCCTGAGAAGTGGCTCAACTTCTCACAAGGCCTGAGGAATGCTAACCACATTCAGACCCTTGAGCTCCCTGAAATTTATGGGAAGTTTGTCTATGAAGACAACTTGATCTCAAGGAGATACCCTGACTCAAAAACACATGAGTCCAAAAAGGCCTTAACCTCAACACCCATATCAACTGCTTTCTATTCTAATGGTGTTGTGCAGGATACTCAAGAGGGTTCTGAAGAAGAAATTGATGAAAGGACTGATGAGGAATACCTGAATGACCTGAACTTGGAATTCCAAGAGAGGGCACTCCTTGCTAGTTCAAAACGTTTCATCAAAAGAAATCAGTCCAACTTTACAAAATCAAAAGCAAATGAAATCACAGAATGCTTTAAATGTGGTAAAAAGGGTCATTTTGCTAAGGACTGTTATTCTAAAACTATCTCAGAACCCTCTTACAAATTTTCAGGAACTAGCAAGTTTCAACCTAAAATGTTTCAGTCCACCCAACAATACCAAAACAAGGGTCTAAAGGATTTTGAAACAAAATATAGGAATATCAAAGCTAAACTTGCACTTCTTGAAGCCAACCCCATATTGTCTCAGGCTGTTCAAACACCTAAACCTATTCAGACAAAGAACAAGGTTTTAATAGCTGAAGCATATGATTGGGATGATGAAGAAGTTTCCTCAGATGAGGAAATAAGAGTTAGTGCACTGATGGCACTTTCAGAAGAGGATCAGATGGCTGTGGGAAAAGGCCATGCTAGAAATGGAGAATGGGTCAACATCACCATGAAAAAGGTAAATACCTTACTTTCTATGGATGATGATTCTGATTGGCAGTCTTACATGAATTATATTTGTGTTGATTTAAAGTTTGTTGAAGAACAAAGACTTAACTTGCTTTCAAAATATAACAATATTGTGTCAGAATTGAACAAATGTAGAGATGAACTGCTTGTACTTAAGCAAGCCAAACTAGAAACAATAACTCTACAAATTCAGAACACTGAGATTTTGAAACAAAACCAAGTCCTTCAAACTGAACTTAACAAAGAAAAGGCTATCATTCAAAGCTGGACCAAGAAGAACCCTAAGGTTTTTGACACTATGGGATTAATCTCTCAGAAAACCATTGGCATTGACCCTCTTATGGTTGATCCAATTATGTGTCAAAATGAATTAAACTTTGTTCCAGCTGGCATATCTTTTGAGCAAGAAATGCTTCCCAAGTCAAATGACTGGATTGTCAGGGACAACCCAGTCAGTAAGTTACCAAACTTTGAGACTGGAAAGATCTTGCTTCCTGAAAGTCAGGCCTTGAAAAATATGCTAGGACTCACTGAAAAACTCAGTAAGCTTGAACTCACTGAACCAATCACTGAGTCCTTGGATGAGTCTGAATCAGAATCATACCCTCCACTTCCTCCACTGAATACCCTTCAGGGTGCTACACCTAACCTAGGCCTCCCACCTATGGTCTTCTCACCACACTCTCCTAAGGAGAGATCAGGAAGGGGAACAACCATCCTGAAGAGAGCAAACCTTGATGTCTCAGTAAATACTGATGACTCATCAACTTCAGTCCCTTCTGAAGAAACAACCCAAAGCCCTGACTCAAAAATTGATCAGTTGGCTGAAATGGTCAGGAAGCTAGGAGAGAAGATTGAATCTTCTGAGAAATCTTCTCAATCCAAGAAGGAACAAAAACCAACTTCCTCAAAAACCAAACCCAAACCCACCAAACCCCAGAAAAGATGTGAGCTATGCAACTATACAAATCATCTCACTGATGATTGCTATAGAGTCCTTTATTGCATGATTTGCAAAAAGGAAGATCACAGGACCTCTGATCATAAACAATGCTCAGTCATGTCAAACTTTTCAGGACTCAAGGCTCAGTGCCTGAACTACCCTTCTGATTCTAAGCAGAAACAGAAGCAAAAGGCCAAACCTTTTCCTCCCTGCCCTTTGTGTGGGTTTAATGACCACCATCCTGATGATTGTCAATATGACAAACATGGTGAATCTAGTGGAAGCTCCACTCAGAAATCCTCAGGAAAAGACAAGGTCATTCAGTCAAGAAGAGGAATGAAGCAATCCTCTCAGACTACTGAGGCTACCCCTACTACCAAATGCAAAACATGTGGTAGCTCAATCCACTCAACCACTGACCATGAATCAATTAATACTTTCATAAGGACCTACAATACCAAACCCTCCATGAAATGGAGTCCTAGAAAGAACTGACCTAGTTTACTATTTGTGCAGAAACATGCTAGGGACCCTATTTGGCATCTAGATAGTGGATGTTCAAGGAGCATGACTGGTGTTAAGGAGTGTCTGCACAAATATGTGGAAGAACCAGGACCCAAAGTGATATTTGCTGATAACTCATCATGTCTCACTGAAGGTTATGGTTCAGTTAACTGCAATGGTATTGTCTTTACTAGGATAGCATATGTAAATGGTCTTAAGTACAATCTGATCAGTGTCAGTCAACTATGTGATGCAAAGTACATAGTTCAGTTCGATGATAAGCAAGGAACCATCTTCAATGCAAATAAGGAAATTGTCCTCATTGCACCAAGGAGACAAGATGTTTATGTATTAGACATGTCAAGTCTAACTCAGGATGGAACATGTCTCTTTGCTAAGGCCACTGATGCACTCAACTGGCTTTGGCATAAGAGACTAACCCACCTGAACTTTAAGAACATTAACAATCTTGTAAAACAAAACAAGGTCCTTGGCTTACCATCACTTGTGTTTTCTAAGGATAAACCATGCTCAGCTTGTGAAAAAGGTAAACATCACAGAGCATCCTTTAAAACCAAAACCAACTTTTCCATCAGAAACTGCCTACATCTTCTTCATATGGATCTATTTGGACCTGTCAGTCCAAGGTCTATTAACCATGAGAAGTATACTCTGGTCATAGTGGATGAATACTCAAGATACACCTGGGTATTTTTCCTGATCAAAAAGAGTCAGGCAGCTGAAACAATCATGTCCTTTGTCAGGAACATTGAAAATCAAAATGACATTAAGGTCAAACAAATTAGAACTGACAATGGGACTGAGTTCAAAAATAATGAACTTGAATGTTTCTGTGATGAGAAAGGTATTTCCCAAAACTTTTCCTCTCCATACACACCTGAACAAAATGGTGTTGCTGAAAGGAAAAACAGAACACTCATTGAAGCTGCCAGGACAATGCTATGTGGATCAGTCCTTTCCAACCATTTTTGGACTGAAGCAGTCAAAACTGCCTGTTATACACAAAACAGATCCATAATTGTCAAGAGACATGGGAAAACCCCATATGAGTTATTCAAAGGAAGAATCCCTGACATCAGCTACTTTCATGTCTTTGGGTGTCCTGTGTTTATTCATAATCACAAGGATCACCTAGGAAAATTTGATGCAAAAGCTGATGATGGATACTTCCTGGGATACTCACTTGTCTCAAAAGCCTTCAAAGTGTTCAACACAAGGAGACAGCAGACTGAGGAAACATTTCATGTTACCTTTGATGAGAGCACTGATACAATCAGATTCTCAACTGCCTCAGTAGAAGAGATAGGAATTGATAATTCTTCTAGATATCCTCCTGATGAATATCTATCTGAAAACAACTCTTCTACTCAGTATCAAGAAGATGCTAACCTCTCCTACTACATTATCCCTCACAACCTACCAAACCCAACCATCACTGAGTTTGTTGAAGCACATACAAGAACTGATGATATCCTTCAGTCTGAACAAAATACTCAGGACCCAAACAATCTCAGTGATGACTCAACCCACTTAGACACACAAGGAAATGGAAATCTTGTGTCTAATCCTGATCATACCCATCAGGCTTCTACAAGTTCTAACCCACTCCCAAGACCTCAGGATAGTTGGACCAGATCTCAGGATATAGAACTTGTCAATATCATTGGTGAGCCTTCTGAAGGCATGCTTACAAGAAGCATGGCTGCTGAACTGAGAGCAGCCTCATCCAATGAATGCCTATTTGTGGACTTCATTTCCACAATTGAACCTAAAAGTGTTAAAGAAGCACTTAAACATCCAAGTTGGGTTCAGGCCATGCATGATGAACTAGAACAATTTGACAGAAACAAGGTAATGACCTTGGTCAAATGTCCTGAGAATGTCTCAGTCATTGGCATGAAATGGGTATTCAAAAACAAAACTGATGAAAATGGCATAGTCATTAAAAACAAAGCCAGACTTGTAGCCAAAGGCTATAATCAACTAGAAGGCATTGACTATGAAGAAACATTTGCACCAGTAGCAAGGATGGAAGCCATCAGGATCTTCCTTGCTTTTGCTACATACATGAACTTCAAGGTATACCAAATGGATGTTAAAAGTGCATTCTTAAATGGTTCACTGAAAGAAGAAGTTTATGTTGAGCAACCTCCTGGATTTGAAAGCCATGAGTCTCCTGATCATGTCTATAAGCTTAACAAAGCCCTTTATGGACTGAAGCAAGCTCCCAGGGCATGGTATGAGACTCTCTCAGCCTTCTTAATCCAAAACAAATTTGTCAGAGGCAAGATAGACAACACATTGTTTATCTATAAGACAAATAATGATGTCATACTAGTACAAGTGTATGTTGATGACATCATCTTTGGCTCAACAAGTTTCAAACTTTGCAAACAATTTGAAAAACTAATGGCAAAGAAGTTTGAAATGAGCATGATGGGAGAACTGACATACTTTCTTGGTCTTCAGATCAAGCAGACTGATAGAGGAACCACTATCAGTCAAGAGAAGTATGTAAAGAATCTACTGAAGAAGTATGATCTCAGTGACTGTGCCTCAGTCAAAACTCCCATGGCTCCCCCAAACAACCTTGGTCCTGATCTAACTGGTAAACCATTCAATCAAACTCTCTTTAGAGGAATGATAGGATCACTGATGTATCTACTTGCATCAAGGCCTAATATCCAATTCTCAGTATGTCTATGTGCCAGATATCAATCTGACCCAAGAGAATCTCATGTCACTGCTGTGAAAAGGATATTCAGGTACCTGAAGGGCACTCCTAACCTTGGATTATACTATCCAAAGTGCTCAGGACTTGATCTCAAAGGATACTCAGACTCTGACTATGCTGGATGCAACATGGATAGAAAAAGCACATCAGGCTCTTGCCAAATTCTTGGTGGGAAATTAGTCTGTTGGAGTGCTAAGAAGCAACAGTCAGTTGCCCTATCCTCAGCTGAGGCTGAATATGTTGCTGTAGCTAGTTGTTGTGCAAATGTACTCTGGATGAAAAGTCAACTCAGTGACTATGGAATTCAGTACAAGATGGTACCCATCTTTTGTGATAACACAAGTGCAATTGCAATCTCTAATAACCCTGTTCTTCATCAGAGAACAAAACATATTGATATCAGATATCACTTCATCAGGGACCATGTCATAAATGGTGACATTGAATTACACTTCATTCCTACTGAATATCAGTTAGCTGATATCTTCACCAAACCTTTGGATGAACCAACTTTCACAAGACTGAAAGCTGAATTAGGAATGTTGGATATAGAGAATCAGTCCACTGACTAATTTTTCTCTCTTCCAACTAAAAGTGTAAATTCTTAACATCTCAGGTCCCTGACTGAATATGTATATCAGTGAAAACATCTCACTGAAGCCTCTTCCTCAGGAACTAAACCCAAGTTCCTGAATCCTTGTCTCAGGAATCATTCCTCATTCCTGAGTCATCAGTGACTAATCCCAAGTCCCTGAAAACCAATCACTGAATGAAAAGTCATTCAGGACCCTAAAAAGGACATTAAATACTAACTTAAATGCTCTAAGTATCTAGTTAGTAAATGTCCGAGGTTGGTAACTGAACACATATTTAATTCAAGAATATTTGTTCTTTTTTAGCCTTTCTGGCTTCCACCTATGGGCCACCACATTCCCACTTGGCATTAAATGCCTCTCCAATCACATTTCAAATATGTGATGACTCATCTCTGCAAGTTGCACTTTTGCAGAACTGCTCAACTGTTCACCTCGACTGTTGCGCCAAACCAGGAAAGTGGAGTGTTGGCATTAAATGCGGATCCCAAAACTTATTATTCAAACCAATTTCCAAATAATTTTTTGAATAAATAAAGATTTGCTCAAATGACCAAAACACCCCCATCTCCTCTTTCCTATAAATACCCCAACCAGAAGAATACATACACACGTTTTTATAGAATTTTAAGCAAAACTCTGCCATTTTTTATTCTCAAAAACAAATTGTGTGTGCATTCTTAAGCTTTAGAACCCCTTTAACCTTAGTCAAACCCAGACTTACCCATAAATGGCTTCTTCTAAAGCTGTGAAATATGCCCCCAACGTGGATTTCACAATGGAGGGTGTAGACCTAACCAAAAATAATGTGGTGGGAAATTTCTCATATCCACAAATCTACCCAGCCTACAAGAACGTTATGAAATATCTTCGTAATTGTTTTCTTGCAAAGGCTTTCACACATACCCCCTCAGTCATCTACCATGACTATTTGAGGGAATTCTGGTGTACGGCTGTGGCAACCAGCCCCAAAGACACCAAAGAGTCAATCATCACCTTCACGGTGATGAATGGGAGTAGAACCCTCTCCTTTGACTACTCAGCATTCATCAAAGCCACAGGCCTTGACTTTGCTGAAGCCTTTTCTCCCAACCCTACTGATCAGGACATAAAGAATGAACTGATCTTTCTTGCACCCCATGACCCCAGACGTCCAGGAATGTCTGTGGGAGGCTTACTGGAAAAGGCTCCAGTAGTCAAAACATGGTTCCACCCTATTTGGAGGATACTGATGACATTTGTCATTCAGGTCCTGGGTGGAAATAAATCATCTACGGAACAGTTGAACTCATCACAACAATTGATGTTGTTCAGTCTCCTTGAGGGTACAAAAATAGACATCGGGGGAATAATCTTCCGAGACCTCGTTGCTAAGCTCTCAGGAAAACATAGGCAAAGACACATGTCCTATCCTAGATTTGTTTCCTGTGTGCTTCAGGACCTACTCGGTTCTGACTATGTGAGGACTGATGCAGAAGGTACGAAGCCTGAGGTACTGCACAAGTCAAACTTCACTAGTGGCATCAGTGAGGTTACACTTATTGCCCTGACTGAATACATGCAATCAGTCATTCAGGGTAATGACGCTATCTCTCCAGTTCCTTCACCGACCAAAAAGGTGAAGAAGACAAAGAAGGGTCAGTCCAGCCAGGTGGTTAGACCCAAGCCACTCGCCACTGAGACTGATCCTCAAAACCAACTCAACCTTAAAAAGAGGTTGAAAAAGGCCGAGACCTCTGAGACACCCATTTCTGAGACCCTCTTGACCTCAAAACAAAGGCCAACGGAAGTCACTGAGCAATCATCCTCAGTGACCTCGGGCACACCCATTCCACATGGTCCAACTGACATAAACAAGTCAGAAGGATCAGGAAGCATTCCCCCCTCACATCCCGATGAAGGTACTGATAAATCACAATCAGTGCCCAAGAAAGGAAAGGGTCCTGAACCCTCGGTAGGGCAGCACCACCCTACTGGGAAGAGGACCCACACCCCCTCACATCCCGATGAAGGAGCTGTCAAAAAACAATCAGTTCCCAAGGGAGGAAAGGGTTCTAAATCCTCGGTAAGGCAGCACTACCTTACTGAGAAGGGGACCCACAAACACTCACATCCCGCTAACGTTCCTGAGCAATCACCCTCAGGATCTCAGGGAGAAAAGGATCCTAAATCCCCTGAAGGACAGTACAATCCTGATGGGAAGGGGGTCCACAAACTCTCACAATCAGTACCTAGTGATACTACTGAGAAGCACCCATCAGTAGTTGAAGGTGCTAAGGGGGACAAAGACTCAGAGGGAAAGAAACAACCCGATGATATGGAACCCATCAACCCCTCAGGCGGATCCAGTCTTTCAGGAACTGCCCCCAAAAGCCAGGCTGGTGTTACCCCAGTTATTATGGCTAGTCAGGCTGAGACAACCCACTCAGTTATTATGACAAAGGGGTCAGGACCTGACCAAACCGAAGGCAAATCTTTTTATAAAGAGGAGCCGGTTGATTTTTTGGGTATTGAGTCCATGGGGGACTATCAGGCTTTTATGGAGTCTGATGAAGAGCTCAGGGAAGAGAGTGAAGAAGAAATTTTTGAGGTAGGAGAGGATATGGAAACTGATGTACAACCTGATCCATCACATCAGTCCTCTCCAAGCCAAAGTGAAGAGTTAGGCTCTCAATCTTCTGATTCATCTACTGACATTCTCCAGAAGTATGATAACTCACTTCCCCTCACTGAAAGAAAGTTGGTCAAATTCCTACTGAAGACCAACAATGCTCTTTTCACTGGTCTCACTGATGAGATGTTTGATCAACACACTGAAGCAGCTGTTCACTATGCCAACCTGAAGGCAGATGTTGAAAGTTTTCATGAAGATGTGATCGAAATCCAATCAGACACCAAACATTCCCTGACAGCTATTGATCTTCATTTCCAGAAGTTCAATCTTTCTCTTGAAGGCATCACCAAAAGCCTTGGTACTATTCAGTCAGCTGTTAAGGATGACCCCATACTCACTGAAAAGATCCTTCAAGCTGCTGAGACTTATCAGAAGCAGTCAGCTGAAATCCATGATCTCTTCAGCTTACTGAAGGATTCTAAACTTCAGGGTCTTACTACCTCCTTGGACTCAATCAGGACTTCCATGGGTCTTCAGGAAAAACATCTTGGTACTTGGGCACAATCTTCAACATCCTTGGCATGGTCTCTTGGGTCAAGGATGTCAGGCATCGAGGCTTCTCAGGCTTCTCTGGCAGATCAGATCTCAAGTCTTCAAAAAGACACCTCGGACATCAAATCAATGATGACTGAGATCTATCAGGCCTTCAAAGGTCCTACTGCTCCAGTGACTCCAACTCTTGCTATCACCATGGCTCAAGCAACAGTTGAGGGGGAGAAAGACACTGGAGTCTCAAGCCAACAACCTCCTTCTCACACTGAGGGGGAGATTCCTTCTCACACTGAGGAAGACATTCCTGAAGCCTCTTCCTCCCATCAAGATAAAGGCAAAGGCATTCTCACTGAGCCTGAGCCTCAACCAGCACCTATCACGGTTGCAAAGGATCCTGAATCACCACTCAGGATCCCATATGAAATTGATGGAGTTCTTTACCACTTCTCAGCTGATGAACTCAGTACTTATCTTCAGGAAGAGGAGGCAAAGAAGAAGTTGAAGGAAGAGGAGAAGGCAAGCAAGTCTGCCTTAATCAAGGTTGTTCATGAAGAGGCTGAGAAAATTGGTCTTGAGGCTAAGGATCTCTCAGGAAGAGAAGGTGGTATGACCTTTGTGAAAGCTCAGTCTGAGGAGATGACCACTCTCAGGCAGAAAAGGGAGGAAAGAGCCAAAAGGGCTGAAGAGATCAGGCAGAATAGGATTAAGAAATATCAGTGGTATATGACTGAAAGGATGAAGCCAGAACCAATCACTGATGTTCATATTCAAAGAAACACCAATCCTGCCGTTGTCACTGTCTACAGAGGTGCTGACAAGAGAAACTTTGACGTTCATTCACCTTTCAGATTCGCTGACTTTGGGATCACTGAATTGGACGAGTTGGGTCCATTAATAGCAAAGAAATCAAATGTTGTGGTCCCTAATCTGATGAAGTCATTGAGTCTGAGGTATGAAAGATTGGCAGCAGCACCTCAGGAACTTGGCATTCAATCTCTTCTCCCTGAATCTGCACAACCTGCTTCCTCTCAGTCTTCTTCAAGGAAAAGAAAGAAGATAGAAGCTGAGCCTGAGATCAAGATTCCTGGTCTTGACTGCAATAGGGCTCTCCCTGAAGGTGTTCCTTTCAGAAACAATATGGTCATTGAACAGCCTGAAAGAGGGTTGTTCTTCATTGATGAGTTTGGTGACAAAGCCTTCCAGAGGTGGAGTGATATAGATCTATCAGGGATCAAAGCTATGCTAGGCTTTCTAATGATGGCCTCTCCACTCAAGAGTCCTGAGAATGTGAGGTTTTGTCATGACCTGAAAAGAAAAATCAATGAACATCCTGACCAACATGAGCTGCAGTCGAAGAAGCCCAAGCTTGAAGCCCTTGGAATCAAGTTGAACTGATGACCTGCCTGAATACCCAACACTATCCCTTTTTTGTACTTAGTTTTGTTAGGACTTGTAAATGATATTAATAAGATGATGTTTTTATTATTTCAGTGTCCTTATTTACATTCTAGTACATTCAGTATGAGCAGAAGTCGTTAGCTCACTCATATCTGATCAAAACACTTAGGAATAATTTATATCCAAATAGGGGGAGATTGTTGGGTCATGTAAAACCCAAGAATGCTTCGAACATGATTTGGACACAAATTAACTAAGTGTTAACTTAAACCGAGAACAATTCAAGTCACTGAGAGAACAGCCTCTCAGTGAGTTATCTTCAGGATGCTTAAGGCGAATTCAAGAAGAAGGATTCACTACTCAGGAAGGCGGTACTCCCTGAGTAGGACTTAAGCCAAAGAAGAAGATGATGGGTTCAGTGAGTATTGGATAAGAGCTCACTGAACCCCAGTCTCCTCAACCAACAAAGTGATTGAATGACTGAGGAACCAACGCCTGAAGAAAAGGCGGGAACAATAGGGAAAAGATCTGAGAAGATAAGAGTGTAAACCCAACACTCTTCTCTTGTCAGACTCAACCTTCCCTATTGCGGCTAAAAGTCATGGAGTGTCAGCCAACAACTCCCAAAGACTTATTTAGCCCTTTCCTATTGGTTCTTGGAAATGACAATTACTATTTGTAATTGTCAGACACGCAACCTCAACAACTTGTATTATATTTAATCACTTATACTTAGAATACTTGTGTATAAATAGAGCAAATGTGAGAGAAGTTAAAGTGTGCTTTGTATAATTAAAGTCTTGAACTTTTACAAAGGAACTTCTCTCCTACAAAGAGTATACAACTCACTGAGATAGCTCAGTAGGGTATATTGTTACCACTCAAGCAAAACTTGAGTTTCGATAGGAGACACCCCATACCCTTGTCTATTCAATCCCAAGTGTTTGTTCCGCAAAACACTTGGGTATAGATTCTTGGAATTATTTCTAATAAGAATTTAAACGTTGAAAAATATTGTTGTTTTTACATTCACGTTTTATAACTGTTAGAATAATCCTTAAACATTGTATTCGTCATTAACACCAATAGATTAACTTTCTAGTTAATTCTAATCGTGTAAAGGGACCAACAGTTTTATTTGGTGAAAAAACAAATTCTAATGAATTTGACCCTGCCAGGGGCTGCCGCCCCTTGGACCCTGCTTCTCTCAGGGGCGTTGCCCCCGAACCCCCACCAAGGGGGCTACGCCCCCTTGGAACCCCCGTTAGTCCAGTTAATATCCAAATAAGTGTCGACCCTTATTTGCATATTAAACTCAATCTATTTTACACTAAAATACCAACACAAATGTTAGTAAGTTCAGTCCCAAATGCCCTTTTCTCCGGGTCCTGATAAACTATGCGCAAAGAGCGTAACCGAACTATGTGTGGTCTATCAAACTTTAAAGCATTAGTATTTGTTTTATGCTACCTGCTTGACCCTTTTACGCAAAGTGACAAAACCAACCACCTGTTTCATACCAAACAAAGTTATAAGTAGCGTTTTTTTTCTTTTACGAAAGATATGATATAGAGGATATGTGAACGGGTTAAAGGTCACCCAAATAAAGCTACTATGCATAAAACCGCCCTGTTCTGAGCCATTTTACCGCCTGTTCCATTTCAAAAAAAAATTTATTATATATCCATAAATTTTCTTTATAAAACAGCAAGCATATTACCATCATGATTAAGAAATGTTTTTGTATGTATCATATCTTCAGGGGAAAAAAAATAGTCATCAAGCACTTCCAATAAGCTTAGCCAAACACTCTTCAAATACTATAAGTTTCTAAGGTATAAAAATAGAAGACATTGAAAGGAACATTTACCTGCCAATCATTCTTTGTATGAAACCGAAAATCTATTTCATTCCAGCTTCATGTTTCATTGCATTAACTTGCTGAGAATCAAAGTAATCCCGAGGATCTTCTGGAACGGAGGTTGTGCTAAGGTGTTGCTAAACCAATCAGCATTTTCATAAAAGCGGTTCAAGTTGGGTTGTATTTCATTGCTAACGGGCCAAACGGGTAACATATAGGAAAATTATTTAAATGAGTTGAACATCGTATTTCATAATCGTCCATACAAAAATTAAAAAAATAATATTCACCTCAATTGTGGTAGTGTTGATATTGCTCAAGTTTCCCAAAAGTGACAATGTGAAAGTGGGTTGCCTTGAGTCCAACGATGCACATAGCGAGTCTTGATCATGTGTCACCTTATTTTCAGATCGTCTTTTATTCCCTCCCAGGTACAAAAGACTGAAAAGGCATGTGAATAAAAATCCAGGTCGATATAACAAAGTAGTAAGAAAATCATGCTCACCTTGGGTTGCTGCATTACTCGGCCCCACATGTTCGTTTGCAGCATGACCCGATCCCACGTGGTCACTGTCAAGAGGAAGGGTGATTAAAACATCACTATTACAATTATACCTTAAGATGAAGAGCATTACATGTCTTCTCGTCAATAGCCTTCTTAACTCTCTGTAAATACAAGTTCAGTAAGTAATTAATTTTAAATCTGACCAAACTAAAAGAAAGGTCAGAAACAGTAGGGAACCATTTCTATGGTAGCTATTTGTCTATCTGTAGAAAGCTATCTTAAGTACACAAAGATGTGATGCTAACCGTAGGATTGGTGACCAAAAGATCATCACCAACAATTTGCACTTGTTCACCGCATTTTGCGGTCATCTTGGCATAGTGCTCCCAGTCATCTTGGTCAAAGGGGTCCTCAATGTAATATATTTTCACATATTTTTGTAGAACTTGTATTGCTTAAAACATACACATGTTTTTGTTTTTTACAATTCCTTATTGAGTTGAAAAGGTTTATATTATTCATTGTTACTGGAAGTGACCCATAAAATTAGCAAGCTGCAGATGACCAACGGCACATAAATGGTTAATATGATCATGTCATATAAAAGAATATTAGTTTTCCTACTGGTTCATGCAGTTGGGGAGTCAGTCAAAATACGGTGTTAAGCTTAAAACATACACATTAGTAAAACCATAAAAGCCATTTGCTGACAGTTCAGATGTAATAGAATACCCTTTTCCCATTAAAAATAAGAACCCAAAAAGGTTTTTGTACTCAGTTTACATAAAAGAGATTACACAACGTGAATGAGCAAATTGAAAGAAGGGTCTCCTCACCACGAAGGCAGATATAATTGTTGTAACTGACGCTCCTACCCTGTTAACTGATTGAGTGACATTGGGGCCTACGACTGGAAGTTTTTCTTTCACAGTCGAGTTAACCACAGGGATCAAACCCTGACAGTAGCGAGGCAAGCCATAGAACGATCCACATGGTTGTTCTTGTCGAGTGCTTGCTTTTGGTGAGAATATATTCCCAAAAGATGGGACGCTAACTCGAGAACCGAATTGGACAGTCAATAAATTCGGATTGGGTGATTACCATCACGATTAAGAAATGTTTTTGTCTGTATCATATCTTCAGAAATAATTAAAAAAAAAAAAAAAAAAAAAAAAAAAAAAAAAAAACACTTGCACGCATGGGCGGAGCTATGTACAAGCCAGGGGTAGTGGTCGCTACCCCTGAACTTTTACCCGGTAGTGGAATCTTTGGCCATTTTTTGGCGATTTCGCTACCCCTGAAACAAATTTTCGCTACCCCTAAACAAATTTTCGTATTTCGCTACCCCTGAACTTGGCTCCTAGTTCCGCCACTGAAAAAAACACTTGCACGTCCAATCTTCAGAAATTTGCCTGGTTACTCATATCTTCTAATTTGCAACGGTAGGCCATGTTTCATCACTTCTTTTTGTTAGAAGAAGAGCTTTCAATGGACCAATTATTGCATTTTCTATTTATATGATTAGTATATATGCCGTTCTAAAAAAGTCAGAACCAAACCGTAATATAATAAAGAAATCTCGAGATTACTTATGAAGAATATAACTAAAAAAAAGGTCAAAAAAGGACCCTCACCTCGAGTGGCTCCGGCAGTCGGGGAGAAGCTAGCACTTTAAGAAGTACATGTTAAGAGATCATCACGTTTCAGCCGCCGTTCGCAGCCTTCCACATGCTTACAATTCTTGACACAACTGGAATACATGTGCAATGATCAATGTACAAAATGTGGTAAATCAATAAAATGGTTATGGAATATAAATGACCCAAAATATAGCTTTCGAAAGGAAAACACCAAACTACGGTTGCAGATAAATAATGACGTCCCAAGACATATTTTCCGGTCCATTTAGATCAACAACTTCATTATGAGCAACACCTATTCCAGACCAATAGTGACCTGATCATTCTCGTGGACATCTTCATGAGCATCATTGTGTATCGCGCGAGTCGTAAACATGTACTTATAGAAAAACAAAGCCATATTACTAAACTATAGAGGTTCAATATGTAAGATATTTGGTTTCTAGAGTTGCTGATCCAATATAATTAAACATTTACATCGCTCATACAACAGGAATAATGAAAATAAAAATGGTAAACTTTGATTTAGAACCACAACCCTAACTGAAAGGAAATTGGATCCTATCAAAGACTACCAAAAGGGGTGATTGTATACATTGGTTGATACACACTGCATAAAAGAAACACACTGCATTTAACACATTCATCAACGATGGCTTCACTTATAGATAATGCATATTAATTTAAAATGTGGATTATTATGAAATATTAAAAAGAATGACTCACAAGTCACAATTATTATTGAAAACTATTATTATTGAATTCAGTGGAACACATGCTAAATAGTTACGACTCACTAAACTGACCCACAAAGTAAACATCAGTTGGTCCATCTCATTCTACTTTCTAAGCCCGTCATATGCATCTATGCCTTATTGAGTTGAAAAGGTTTATATTATTCAATGTTATTGGAAGTGACCCATAAAATTAGCAAGCTGCAGATGACCAATGGCACATAAATGGTTAATATAAGGGAATAGAATATTCCAAGGCATAATTCTCTCCTTCCTGATTTCCAGTCTCAATCATCTTCATCAACATTCAATACTTTCCTTGTATATTTGCATAAATGTCTCCCTTGTATTTATGTTTCATTATTTGTAATCGCCTATAAATGTACAGAAATACAATAATACTCTCTTTCTATTATATGGTAATCAGAGCTGCAAATCTCCTCTGAGAATTTTTTTTTCGATTCTGTCCTGTTGTTTCTTCAACCGCAAACAGCAACCATGTCCACTCTAACCCCGACATCGTTGAACTATCCACGCACACCCACTTCCCAATCAAGTTAACCACAAACAACTTCTCTTCCTGGCGCAAACAGGTCCTGTCCACCCTCAGAGGGTTCGAGCTCGAACAGTTTGTTGATGGCTTAACCGAGCCACCACCAAAAGTCCTCAATGGAAAACCAAATGCGGAATATCGCTGCTGGTATCGTCAAGACCAGATCCTGCTCGGGGCACTTCTTGGAAGCTGCTCCGACACTATCCAACCGCTCGTATCTTCCACCGAAACCGCAAGACAACTCTTTCAACGACTATCCGAGAGCTATGCTAGCGTCTCGCGTTCTCGCATTATATCACTGAGATGAAATCCATTGCGGACGAATTAGCTTTGGCTCAAAAACCCATTGATGATGACGATCTTACAGCCCACATTCTCGCCCATCTTGGTGAAGACTACAAGGAAATCACTGCAGCCCTCAAAACGATACATACTTCCATTACTTTTTCGGATCTCTATGAGAAACTCATTGACCATGAGCGATCTCTCTTGGAGTCCAAATCTGCCCCGGTTCTTACTACTGTTAACACAGCCCAAAGACAAGGCCCGCGCAATCAGTATCGACCCAACTCGGCTGCTCGTTTTTCAAATCGGCCCAATGCATCAGGGCCTCGACAAATCACATCAGCAAACAACAATAGCTCCACCAATACTTATCGCACTAATCGTAACAATTTATTTTGTCAGTTTTGCAGCATTCCAGGGCATGATACAAAGGACTGTCGCAAGTTTGCAAGGTTTCTACAAAATAATAACCTTGCCTTGGCTACTCCAGCAACAAACTCGACAGTCAACTCTACCATGGCGACCTCGTCATCCTCATTAATGTTTGACAGCAGTGCATCAGATCACGCCACTGCCGATCAGACTTTTGTGCACCATCTCTCCGAATATGGAGGGCTTGATGAAATCATTCTAGGCAATGGTAATACCCTCACTATAACTCATACCGGTCACGGCTCTATTCAAACTCCTACTCGTTCCCTTAAATTATAATGTTTTACTTGTCCCTAAGTTGCGTAATCATCTTATTTCCGTAGCAAAACTTTGCAAAGCTAATCAAGTTTCTGTTGAATTTTTTCCTCTTCATTTCTTTGTTAAGGATCTTCGCACGGGGGCGAGACTCATGCGAGGAGTCAACATTAATGACGTCTACTATGCGACACCCAAATCTTGTCATCCGATACAATTCAATTCAAGCACCAAGACCTCCAGTTCTCTACTTTCATGGCATCACAAACTCGGGCATCCATCTATCAAAGTTCTAAAGAATTTACTAAATAAGTTAGGCTTTGATTATAATAACATGTCCAACGATTTATTTCATTGTGATGCTTGCAAAATTAATAAAAGTCATAAACAACCTTTTGGTGAAAATTCCTTTCGTGCAACTAAACCTCTTGAACTTGTCTACTCGGACGTTTGGGGACCCGTACAAATGTCAAATGATGGTTATAAATACTACGTTATTTTTGTTGATTTCTACACCAAATATACATGGTTATATCCTATAAAAAGAAAATCGGACGTCTCCATCTTATTTCCACAATTTAAAACTCTTGTTGAAAATTTCTTTCATACACCGTTAGTGTCCCTTTTCTCGGACAATGGGGGAGAATATCTTGGTCTCCTTCCCTATCTTCAAAAACATGGAATCTCCCACTTTACAACTCCACCACACACTCCAGAACAAAATGGAGTGGCCGAACGCCGCCATCGACACATCGTCGAAACCGGGTTATCCCTGTTGCACCATGCTCATCTTCCCCTAACCTTTTTGTCTCATGCGTTTCAAATCACTGTGCATCTAATCAATCGGCTTCCAACACCAATTCTTGACTTCGTGTCACCCTTTGAAAAGTTGTATAAAACTCCTCCATCCTACAACAAACTAAAACCGTTTGGTTGCTTGTGCTTCCCATGGCTTCGTCCATATGCTAAATCCAAACTACATCCACGGTCCGCCAAGTGTATTTGACGAGGATGTTAGAATAAATCCCTTTAGATGTGGCCTTAGACCATTTAGACCCTTAACTATGCCATAGTGACATAATCTACCCTAACTAACATTTGACAGTTATTTGATGAAAATAACTGTCATAACAATAAAAACATCGGGCTTTGTGGTTTTCCTGTATCTTGTCACATAAGAAAACTCTCTCAATAAAACACCATAACTTGTGAGATTAATCCCTCCATCGGATTGGTGACATTACTACCGGAATCGACTAACCCTAACGCTATGGCTTCGTCATCTAATCGTAATCCTCAGTCGGTTCTATCATCAAGTAAGTTTACTTTCATGTTCTTGATATATGATTGCATGAGATTGATCCTTTATGTGTTTAATTAATTCAATATGTGGTATCAAGAGCGATTTATATCTCATGCATGAAATAATAACTAATTATTTGACAAGTAAATAAATTAATCTGTGATGATATATATGATCGCCTCATAATCTTGTGACCGTAGGAATTGTGGCGAATTATTTGCCTAGGGTTATGCAGTAGGACATATGACGAATTGCAAATTTTAAAGAAGCATATAAAATAATTGATTCTGTTAGTCAATTGTTTGAATAGCCCAATTTAATAATCAGAAGAAAGTCGGTTAATTGGTGGTACTGTTGTTTGATTTTTTGAAACGCATGACCAAACAACAAGTAAAATAATTAATGCATCTTATTATACCCTTTTTCTCTGAGAATATTATGAACCTGCTGTTTGAATTGCTATTGTCATACAAGAAATTTATAACAACATGAAATCATGCATGCTATATCAATTCATGATTCGATATGATATTATGTGATAATTGTTCGTAGAATTCTAGTATTATATGCTGCATAACAATTTGCATATATGAATAATTACTAGTTGACGAAATTATCCAAGATTCATAATTTGTTGAATTTGTTAATGTTAAATGGTAACTTGTATGTTAATATACATAATCGGCCCAACGAATGATTATTTAATTAATATATGAGTTTAATCACGCCATATTATAAAAATTGTTCATCTTATCACTCAATGAACCCAACGGCTATTTGTATGATAACTTGAACAATAAAATCTATATTAGCATAATAGCATATATGTTACGTTTCTGCCCAACGGTGATATGTGATATATGTGCATGCTTAGCCTAGTTAAAGATGATTAATGGTTTAATTGTTAACTAAACCAACGTGAGGTTAATAATTAGGCACAACATCTTTATGCCTATTATTTTGGTGTTCATGATAGGTTTATGTTTATACTGATATGCTTTACATATATATCCCATCAATTCCTTTAGTTTTATCTGAGCATACATTTAATTTTCTATCTATGTCAGCATCTACCTTAACTTCCAATACGGGTTACTTGTCCGGAATTGAACCCTTAACTGGTACTAACTTCTCAACATGGAGAGATCAAGTGAAACTTACTCTCGGAGTAATGGACCTCGATCATGCGCTTCGTACCGATCCTCCCGCTGCACTTACTGCTGATAGTACAGCAGATCAAAAACGTGCTTATGAACAGTGGGAGCGATCTAACCGTATGTCTCTCATGATCATTAAGAACTCCATATCCGTTGCCATTCGAGGAGCCATTCCTGACTCTGAGAATGCAAAGGAGTACTTAAGCTCCATAGAGGAACAATTTAAAGGGACTTCAAAAGCCCATGCAAGCACTTTGATCCTTAAAATGTTGACTACCAAGTATGACGGGGTTAGTGGTGTACGTGAGCAAATAATGATGATGAGCGATATGGCAAACAAACTGAAAGGCATGGACATGGAAATCAGTGAAAATTTCTTAGTTCATTTCATTATGACATCTCTCCCTGTGCAATTTGGTCCTTTTAAGATCAATTACAATACGCAAAAGGAGAAATGGAAAATGAGCGAACTGATTGCCATGTGTGTGCAAGAGGAAGAACGCCTCAAAGTTGAAAAGCCTGATATCGTTCATGTTGCTACCACTAACACCAATAAAAGAAAGGGCTCATGGAAGGGCAAAGGTTCAAGTGGAGATAATTCTACTCAAAATAAAGTCCAGAAAACTGGTGCAAGTACTAGCACATTCCATGACGGTCCAAAATGCAAGTTTTGCCATAAAAAAGGGCATACTCAAAAGGATTGTTCAAAATTCAAGGAATGGTTAGCAAAGAAAGGTATATTTGAATCTTTTATGATTAATGAATCCTTTAATATTAATGTCCCTATTAATTCATGGTGGATTGACTCTGGATCCATGGTACACATTGCTAATTCTTTACAGGGATTCCGTACAATCCGGAGATTGGAAAGAAACCAACGAACGGTTAAAGTCGGGAATGGAGTTGATTTGAACGTAGAAGCTGTTGGGACCCTTTCATTAATATTGGAGGGTGGCTTTTGTTTAAATCTTTATGGCACTCTTTATGTACCGAGCATGACTCGAAACTTAATATCTGTATCTAAACTAATTATTGATGACTTTATATTTACGTTTGGATACAATAAAGTATATATTAGTTTAAATTCCCGTGTTGTTGGAAATGGTTGTCTAGAGGGAAACCTCTTTAAGTTATGTTTAGATAATCAATTTTCGGAATATCTATTATCATTTAACGTTAATGAGAATGTGAATCAAAATAAGAGAAAACAAGATCAAGAAACTTCATCAAAATTATGGCACCAACGTTTAGGCCATATTTCACGAGACAGAATGACAAGACTTGTGAAAGACGAAGTTCTACCCCATCTTGATTTCTCTGATTTTGAAAAATGTGTAGAATGCATAAAGGGAAAAATGACCAAAGGAAATAAGAAAGGTGCCACACGAAGTACCGGATTATTAGAACTAATTCATACCGACATATGTGGACCTTTTCCTTCGGGCATTGGTGGTCATAAATCATTCATTACCTTCATTGACGATTACTCACGTTACATGTACCTGTTCTTAATTAATGAAAAATCCGAATCACTTGAAATGTTTAAAACATTTAAAGCGGAAGTTGAAAATCAACTTGACCGAAAAATTAAAGTGGTGAGATCGGATAGGGGAGGTGAATATTATGGCAGACATACGGATGTTGGTCAAGCTCCTGGATCTTTCTTTGACTTTTGTAAAGATCATGGGATTATTAACCAATATACCATGCCGGGTACCCCTCAGCAAAATGGTGTAGCTGAGAGGAGAAATCGCACCCTTATGGACATGGTTCGTAGTATGTTAGCAAATTCCAACCTTCCTGAATTTCTTTGGACTGAGGCATTGAAAACGGCTGTCCACATCCTTAATAGAGTTCCTTCAAAATCTGTTCCAAAAACACCATATGAAATTTGGACAGGAAGAAAACCCAGCTTACGATATTTAAGGGTTTGGGGATGTCCAGCCGAAGCTAAGTTATACAATCCTCAATCACGAAAACTGGACTTGAAAACCATTAGTTGCTTCTTCATTGGGTACCCAGAACGATCAAAGGGTTACCGATTTTATTGCCCGTCTCATAGTACCAGAATCGTTGAGACACGCCACGCAGAGTTTCTTGAAAATTATAACAACAGTGGGAGCGGTTCATTTAGAAGAATTAAACTTCAAGAGGCTCGAGATGAGACACCAATAATTCATGTGCCCATCCCGATTAACACGCCACTTGAAACCTCGAATGATCACTTAATTGCTCAAGATCATCCAAATAATGTCGAGGAAAATGAACCTAACAACGAAATTAATGTTGAACCACAAGAAACTCAACAACCGTTGCGTAGGTCACAACGACATAGGCAGCCCACAAACTTTGACGATTACTATACCTATTTGAATGAGGCTGATTTTGACTTAGGGAAATGCAATGACCCTGAATCGTATGAGGATGCCATTAATTATGACCAATCAGCTCATTGGAGGGAAGCAATGAATGATGAGCTAAACTCAATGAGCAAAAACAACGTTTGGGAACTTGCTGAATTACCAAAGGGTGCAAAACCCGTTGGATGCAAGTGGGTCTTCAAGACCAAACTTGACCCAAATGGAAATGTCGAGCGATACAAAGCTCGTTTGGTTGCAAAAGGGTATACTCAAAAAGAGGGTGTTGATTATAAAGAAACATTTTCTCCAGTATCAAGAAAAGACTCTCTAAGGATCGTAATGGCCCTTGTAGCTCATTTTGACTTAGAGTTACATCAAATGGACGTCAAAACAGCATTTCTTAATGGAGATTTGCATGAAGATGTGTTCATGGCCCAACCGCAAGGTTTTAAATCTAAAGGCCAAGAACATTTAGTTTGTAAACTCAAGAAATCTATTTATGGGCTTAAGCAAGCATCCCGTCAATGGTATTTAAAATTTGATGAAGTGATGAAAAACACAACTTCATCAAGAATCTGGTAGATCAGTGCGTATACCTCAAAATGAGTGGGAGCAATTTTATTATACTTGTGCTTTATGTTGATGATATCCTTTTAGCAAGTAATAATATTGATTTGTTGCATGAGTCAAAACGTTTTCTTTCTAGAAACTTTGACATGAAAGATCTCGGTGAAGCTTCGTATGTAATTGGAATTGAAATTCACCGAGATCGAGCCAATGGGACATTAGGACTGTCCCAAAAGGCATATATTGAACGCGTACTCAATAGGTTCAATATGCAACATTGCTCCCCCACGGTCGCTCCCGTAATTAAGGGTGATGTTTTCGGGTCTCATCAATGTCCAAAAACTGAGGTTGAACATGAGGAAATGAAGCGAATTCCTTATGCTTCCGTAGTAGGAAGCTTAACGTATGCTCAAGTTTGTACTCGACCAGATATCGCTTTTATATGTGGCATGTTAGGCAGGTTTCAATCTAATCCTGGTCTACATCACTGGAAAGCTGCTAAGAAAGTATTGCGATATCTTCAAGGAACGAAGGAGTACAAATTAACTTACACTAGATCCGACAACCTTGAAGTTATTGGATACTCGGATTCAGACTTTGCGAAATGCAAAGACTCTAGTAGGTCAACTTTGGGATATATTTTCATGCTGTCAGGTGGGCCTATTTCTTGGAAGAGTAAAAAACAAGTGCTAACGACGACCTCAACAATGATGGCTGAGTATGTTTCTGTTTATAATGCGACGTGCCATGCAATGTTGTTGAGAAATTTGATCACTGGACTCAAAATTGTTAACTCCATCTCAAGGCCATTAAAGATTTACTGCGATAATAGCGCAGCCGTGAGCTTCTCGAACAGTAATAGTTCAACTGGAGCTGGTTTATACCTCGATACAAAGTACTTATTCGTACGTGAAAGAGTGGAGGAACAACGTATATGTATCGAGCACATTAGAACTCATGAAATGCTTGCGGATCCGCTAACTAAAGGTCTACCACCCAAAGTATTTCAAGGCCATGTTGCTAGAATGGGTTTACGTCAAGACCTTATATAATGTTGTAGTTATTGCACTATTTCATGATTATGTATAACTTCAAAACAAGCGCTTTAAGATAATATCCTTCACTATAATATATAGTTTGTCTATGTTTACTTTTAACTGTGTACACTTATGTTTCATTATAGACAACCTTATGTGTACCACATTACTCTTTTGTCATTTTGGCTTAATGAAATCATATATTTCAGATTAGTACCATTAGTATAATCGATGGGGGTCCTGTGTCAAACGCGACACGTGTGGCTGTATCTTTTTGCTTTGGTTCTATTATGGAATTATGATTATTCACATAAACTTGTAATTGGCCAATATAACTTTCGGGTTTATGTATATATGAGTAAATGGTCTTACGGCCAAGTGGGAGAATGTTAGAATAAATCCCTTTAGATGTGGCCTTAGACCATTTAGACCCTTAACTATGCCATAGTGACATAATCTACCCTAACTAACATTTGACAGTTATTTGATGGAAATAACTGTCATAACAATAAAAACATCGGGCTTTGTGGTTTTCCTGTATCTTGTCACATAAGAAAACTCTCTCAATAAAACACCATAACTTGTGAGATTAATCCCTCCATCGGATTGGTGACATTACTACCGGAATCGACTAACCCTAACGCTATGGCTTCGTCATCTAATCGTAATCCTCAGTCGGTTCTATCATCAAGTAAGTTTACTTTCATGTTCTTGATATATGATTGCATGAGATTGATCCTTTATGTGTTTAATTAATTCAATATATTTTTCTTGGTTACTCGTCCTCAAAATCAGCCTATAAATGATATGATCCTACCACTCATCGCCTCTACCACTCCCGACACGTAGAGTTTATTGATCACATATTTCCCTTTACCACAAGTGGCCCTAACCCACTTCCCTTACCTACTGTTGAATCCTTTATGCCTCTCATTCCCACTCGTAAAACTTGCACCTCATCTCCACCAGATATTCCAACTCCACACCACTCCACTCCTTCGTCTCCTTCCCAGCCAAAAACCAACTCCTCTGACTCTTTATCATTCACTCACACTTCACCGCCTCCTTCCCCAACAGCAGCTGATCCTCCTACCTCGGCTTCCACTCCGCACACTCCCACGCCCAGCCCTACACCTACATCCGACCACACCGAACCTACTACATCATCACCTCCTCAGTCGCAACCATCAAACTCCCACACTAATCCATCTCCACCTGCATCCACCACCATCGAACATCAATCCAACCATGAACACGCCACAACCTCCTCTACCCATTCTCCAATTGAGCCTAACTCCTCTACTGAACCCAATCGGCCATCCAGAACCAGAAAACCAAACCCAAAATACTACAATCCCAACCTTATCAACCACACCACTCTACATCCTTTACCACCAACCATTGAACCCACTACTCATACTCAAGCGTCAAAGGATCCACAGTGGAGACGTGCTATGGACTCTGAGTTTAATGCTCTTCTTCAAAATCAAACATGGGAACTAGTTCCACTCAGTTCCCAAGCACCTATTGGTTGCAAATGGATTTTTAGAATCAAACGTAATCCTGATGGCTCCATTGCCAAATATAAAGCGCGTCTAGTCGCAAAGGGTTTTCTTCAACAACATGGGAAGGACTATTTTGACACATTCAGCCCTGTTACAAAACCCATCACTATTCGTACAATCCTATCCATAGCCCTATCCAAAAATTGGCCCTTGCGTCAACTCGATGTTAACAACGCTTTTCTTCATGGCACCCTTCATGAAGACGTTTTTATGACTCAACCACCAGGCTATGAGGATCCTCGTTACCCGCATCACATATGCAAACTTAAAAAATCTCTATACGGCTTAAAACAGGCTCCTCGTGCCTGGTACAATGAACTCACTCAATTTCTCACCCGCTTTGGATTTCGGAAATCCCGAGCCGATGCCTCACTCTTCATCTACCAACATCAACACATCACGTGTTATTTTATGGTTTATGTTGACGATATTGTCCTCACAGGAAATGACTCCCACTTCCTTGACCAACTTGTTCATGCTTTAGGTACACAGTTCTCTATCAAGGACCTTGGCATGCTACATCACTTCCTTGGTGTAGAAGTCATTCCTACACCAACAGGGCTCTTTCTATCCCAGCACCGTTACATTCAAGATACTTTAGAACAATTTCACATGGACGGTGCAAAAGATGTTATCACCCCCCTAAGTGCTACCGAACCATTATCCTCTTCCGACTCTTCTCCTTCGGTGGACGCCACACCGTATAGAAAACTCGTGGGAACTTTACAATATCTAGCTTTTACTCGCCCAGATATCTCCTTTGCTATTAACAAGCTCTCTCAATTCATGCATAACCCACGTCAAACACATTGGCAAGCCCTTAAACGTGTTCTTCGCTACCTCAAAGGAACCATTCATCATGGACTTTTCCTAAATCGCAACTCTTCTCTCGATCTCTCGGCCTTCTCTGATTCTGATTGGGGTGGTGTACATGATTTTGGTCGGTCTACTACAGCCTATATTCTCTATCTCGGCACAAACATCATCTCCTGGAAATCCACTCGCCAAAAGTCGGTATCCCGGTCCTCCACTGAAGCAGAATATAAGGCCTTAGCAAATGCATCCGCAGAACTTACATGGACTAAACACTTATTGCAAGAACTTGGCATACCTTCCACTGTTACCCCGTCATTATATTGTGATAATACAGGCGCTACATATCTATGTGCAAATCCAGTATACCATTCCCGCATGAAGCATGTGGCACTCGACTACCACTTTGTCCGAGAACAAGTATCGGCGGGAAAACTTCGTGTACTTCACATCAACTCCCAGGATCAACTAGCGGATATGCTCACTAAACCTTTGACGAGAGCACCATTCTTACGTAATCGCTCCAAGATTGGCGTATCCGACGGATCCTCCATCTTGCGGGGGCGTATAAGGGAATAGAATATTCCAAGGCATAATTCTCTCCTTCCTGATTTCCAGTCTCAATCATCTTCATCAACATTCAATACTTTCCTTGTATATTTGCATAAATGTCTCCCTTGTATTTATGTTTCATTATTTGTAATCGCCTATATATAGGCATATGTGAATGTGTATCAAATGTACAGAAATACAATAATACTCTCTTCCAATGGCGACCAATGGCACATAAATGGTTAATATAATCATGTCATATAAAAGAATATTAGTGTACAAATATGAAGTTGTACAATCAACTCTATGCAAAAGAAGAAAAGACATATATGAGGTCAAAGAAATACTTAATCTAAAAGTTGTTGATATGTATAATGGAAAGATTGAAAAGAAAAAAATAGGTGACCACACCGTTGGGGTAGAGTTAAAATCTCCACAAATAACAACAGGGGCATAATCCTAAAGCTTTGATGTTGCTTTCAGCCTATTTTGAAGCATTTCAACCTTTTGAGATTAAAAAAGGAATAAAGTTACTTAAATAACTTTAGATCAAAAAGAGCAATTCTAAAAACCGCTCTGCTCACAATTCTAAAACATTTCAATCGCAAACTAGATTTCAAGCTAATACCTTGAAGCCAGTGCTACGGATTCATTATAACCTTAACTATACCTATTATTATAGTTCATATCAAATGTATCACATATAGAGTTTATGCACAAAATGCTACTAATAGAATACCATATCCAATTTTGAATCGTGTAAGCTCATTCACATAAGTAACAATTACCACAACTAGTAAATAGTCCTGAGCCAACTTCGTGTGCTACCCAAAAGCCAACTACTATTTATGCGGTAATTTCCCCAACGAATAACCCCAACCAGCCACTGCTGAAACCTTTGCAGTAGCCTAAACTTTTAACATAAGGCCGTGGATATTGTCAATGTAGCCTAAGCTGTTGACTCTAATCAACATTCTGCTGGCGTGGCCCAAAATTGTGAAAAGCCGGTAGCTGGAATTGCTGATTGTGATATACTTGCAACTTTTTAGAGCACTTATGCTCAATCATTAAGAAAACAACATTAAAGATTCTATTAAGAAATAAAACAGCTTTTTCTTCAGACTTATTCTTGAATAACCTGATTTTATGTTTTCATTAATACATAAAATTTGTTTATAGTCGAGGAAAATTTTTAAGGTTTAGTTGAATTAGGTTATTTATGAGATTTTGTTACAGATGAAAAAACTATAACAAAGACAATAAATGGAAGATAGAATTGCAGTCCAAAAGCAATGAATCAACAAAATACCTACTAGAAAAATGAAATTCATGAAGTTAATGGCAAGTCAACATTACAACACATCCTAAACAAACATAATTCCCACCACTTTCGAAATTCATAGTTAGAAGAACCAAACACATATTTCTTCAATCACTTGCTCCTCACTCTTCATCTTCAAAATCAGAATCCTCTGTCGCATCGTTGTCATCTTCAGGTTCTTCGTCATCAGAATCACTCACTACATATGAATGACTCTTCTAGTTCGCCCTTTGTGGTCTGGCTGCATTTTGCTGGTGCTCGTTTTGCTGGTGCTCGCTTTTTTGCTGGGGGGATATTTTTCCTGCAAGTGATATTTTTATTAGCTCACATAATCACTTGTCATGTAGTACATTGTAAAAAATTAGCAAAGATAAGGTTTCATTTCTCACAGCATCAAGTTTGCGAATAAGAGCATTAAGATCTTTTAGCCATAAAGACTTGGGAGAAGTTTTGGTGAGCTCACAAAGCTCGTTTTCCTTTGCATTCGTTTCTTTCTCCAACTCCTTCATCTTCTCATATGATAATGATACAAGGGGTGTAGACAACAAGTAATCATATCCTGTTCTGAGTTCCTCCTCTTTGGTAACTCTCCTTCCTACAGGAAGGACTATCCATGCAATTGATTGTGAAGATTGGGATTTGTCCATTAATTTAGCACACCTCTCGTCCTTCTCTTTTAGAGGCGACACACAAATTTCTCTGTCACGAACTTTACCGATAAAATTCTTTTTGTTTTTCAGTAACAATAATGCTATCTTGAGCTCGTGAAGCCGAGCACTCTGTTAGCCATGACCACATTTGGTTAGTACAAAGTCTTAAATAAGGAAATGAAATGAAACCACATCCAACTTACCTTCCTCTTTTCATAAAGTTTAAGACGAAAGTGAAAGAAATCCTCAAGAACTGTACACATAAAGAATATGAACAGTCAGTGAACAAATGAAAGAGTATAAATCAATCTTTTGTTCATGGATATCGTACTTACTTTGTTTAGGGGTGTCATACTTCTTTAGTTGATGATCTAAACCAAGCAGATGCATGTTAGCAGTACTTAATGTAGTTGTTAGCTTAAATTTATTCAAGGTCCCCTCCTCTTTTGCACTTTTCATTTGTTCATCAGTCATGGTAATTTCAAAATGCACATTATTAATTTTGCCATGGCGAGCCGTGTAAGCCTGCAAAAAGAACACGGGGTTGCCATATAAGAGCTTTAGATAATAAAATAAAAATACAATATACGCGTTAACTATTTAAAACTTGTTAATTTACCTTAATGTCCTTCCCAACCCATGAAGCTGCCTTTAAAGATTCCCCTTAAACGTGAGTCCATGTCCCTATTGGGACTTCAGTGATAGTGATACCATTATTGTCCACTTCTATCATTCCTTTTGTGGTGTATAAAGTATCCATTGATGGTGCTTTTATTTCCTCAATCTCTCCTAAACCCATTATACCATGGAAGCATAGGCTCCACTGCTTTATTATTCAGTAGGCGTTTTATGTTAGAAATAATGTCTCGTGGATTATAATTTGGAATAAACGAACTACATACAGTCCCTCTTCCTTCACTTCCGTTTACCAGAACCATTGGGACGATTGGATAAAACCTTTTTCAAAAAATTTTTTGAATCAATATAACAACCAATTCAAACAATATCATATACTTATAAAAATACACATAGATTATAAACTACCATGCAGGCTCAGGGGATTGACCATCGTAGTGGAGAATAGGTTCATCAACCTCGGGAAAAAGATATCGTGTGATAGGAGAGAGCTGAGTGGAAAGACATCTACCACTTGCAACATGATCTTTGCCACCCTGCAAAGGAATAATAGACTTTAGAATATGCAATGTATACAAAACAATAAATGTTTAAATTGTATATCTCACCATCATACGTGTACCAAATCGCCCATTCGGCTGAAGAAGGTTAATGTTGTTACAACCAACATAATTTTGGGCCATGCCGATAATGGTACCGACTAGAGTCGCCTCACCATGATGATAAGCAGAGTGCCTTAACACATAACCACTGAATTGATCAACTTCAATTTCCTCAAAAATGGGCTTCCTGAAAGCACAAAATAAGATCTTTCTTTGGCCAGGTTTCAACCCATCCACCATTAATGGGATTGATCTTTGGAGATCAGCCTCTACATATCGTTTGAAGTCTATGCTGATGAAGTTGCGGTATCGAATGCACTTCTCCTTTGAGTAAAGATAAGGACGAGTCTCCCTCTATAATGAAATTCATGTCATGTCTCCCTGATTAGTATGTTGTAGAGGTGGCAATTTTAACTCATTCACATGTAAATGGGGTCAAACTGGGGCACACTTAACATCAAACAGAAAGTTGCCCAGCATGTGTTTTTGTAATATTTTTGTAATCATAACTAAATGCATCAGCTATTTATTCAGTAAGATTTTGAAAGTTGACTCAACGAGTTGTTTGACCAGACCAAACCTGATCTGATCGAAGCCACTCCCTTATCACCTCAATCTTCTTACTGAAGGCAATCTCAATTTCTCTACCATCAAGGTCATCAATCCAAACAAATTCCTTGACGTGCTGATCAAGATACTCTGCTCTTTCTTTACTTTTAATAGTTTCCGGCCCCTAGAGATAATGAAAAATATTAAAAATTGCTAAAACAACAATGTACGTATAGTTGCTATTCAAAATTTATATAAACAAACCTCCAAGTACTTTATTTTGTATTCTGTCACATTGTTTCCCAAATTTCTCAGCCACCTCTTATACTCGGGCATTGTATAGAACAATGACACTTCATTAGTCTTCTTCTCAGAGGCTGCCTTAACAATGGCAATGGGTGTTATGAAGACGCTCATAAAGCTTTTGACTTTTAGTAAAGATGGCCAGAAGTAGTGAAGGAAGTTGATCAATAGCCCTATGATGTGTAAACTATCATGACCCTACAAAACACATGTAATGTTCTATAAGCATAAAAAAATGGCAGATACTTGATACTGTCAACACACACAGTTATTGGTACACACCTGATTAGCCATAATCATCAAGTGTCCATATCTCAATTCCATAACATTTTCATAACTTTTACCAACTTGGAGGCCAAGAATCTCCTTAATTTTTTGAATTTCAGCGTTTTCCAGCAATTGTTGAGGACTTGCATCCCTCAAATTGAGCAACTTACCTTCCAAAGGAAACACACCATATTTATCTCCAGACATCTGCAAACAATAATAAACATGATTGTTTATGTGAATACACGTATCAAAGACTATCAAAGAAGAGCTTACAGCAAAAAATTTGGCAGAATATCCTTTTGTCAGAATTAATGTGCAGGATTCGGAAGAAGTTGAACCAATTAAGTTAGCATCTTTCAATTTAGGAATATCAAGTTTTCCTACAAATAGATCTGCAACTGCAAAAACATGAACAAGACAATAACATAAGTTCTCAAACCTACTAATTTCAGAAATTAATTAAAAAATAAAAAGTATGGTTATTCCTTGTTTCCCGTCATCATGTATAAACTTACAACGATCACCAAATTTACATGTTCCTCTATTTAATTGGTTGCACAATTATGGTAAGCTTTTATATTAATTAGAAAAAAAATAGTAGAAGTACCTTTGTGATCGGATGTTGAAGGATTTGGTGGAACGTTATCGACGGCCATAGGTGCCAATTTGTTTTAGTTAGGGTTTAGGAAGGCTCAGCTGAAAAAGGAGAGAGCGGGTTGAACTTTTTGTGAGACATAGTGGTGTATTTAGGGATGGATCTAATTATAAAGGATTAATCCAGAATCTCAAAAAGCCTATTCAAAAAACCATAACATGCTTTCTCTTCGTTTCTATATCTACGATCAATTATTTTATGTTTATAATACAATCATCAAATCTATTTGATCTTAATACAGTTCTTGAACTTTGCAGGTTAATGTTTTATATCTCAAATTTTCAAAGTCGAGATGAATTTTGGGTTTATATGATGATAACTAGATTAAGGTATGTATGTTTTCTAGTGTTAGTTTTGCGTTGTGAAATCATGATTAATTTTCAATTTCTAATGAATGATGAATGTTTCTGATGAATACATTGCATGGGGTTCACGTCCTACAATATTATTAATTAATCAATGGTATGTTTTCTTATCTCATAAACCTTAGAATATTGTTGCACATCTTATATGTTATAAAGAATGTTGATTACAGATGAGTAATTTGTTGGATTATAATTCAACTGATTTTTCTAAGTTTTTTTAGGCTAGGGTTTCATGTTCGATTTAGGTAATTTTTTTATTTATTATTATGTGTTATTATAGTTTTCATTCAAATAGATGATTTTTTATATTTTATTTTAGTGTATGTTAGGTTTTCGTGTGATTCAAGATGAAATGTGTTGAAAAAAGGACCTCATCAGATATCTGGTACTAACCACAAGGACTAATTTGGCATGTTTGTTATTTCAGGCTTAGTCCTTTTTGATCTCTCTTGAAGGCTGTTAGGAGTTAAAGGGTTGGAAGTGTCAAGTGTTCAAAGTGTGCTGCCATTAAATAAGAAGATAAAGCCTGAGGGTCTGGATGCAACTTTGAAGGAGATATACATCCGTTTTGTTGTCTTTGTTTGCCAGTCTTCACCTCTAGCCGTTTTCTTTGTCTCTCTCTCAAGAAAACGACTGATGCTGAATCTGCTCTCTATAAATGATCTACTCTCTCACTTTGTTATGCATCACAAAATATTTATTCATTCTCTGGTACTCCATTTTGTGTTCCTTGATTGAGATCAAGTATTATTCATTGTGTAACTGTTTGAGAACAGTTTGGTTGTAAAACTCTTATTATTATTAATCTGATTGGGCTAGTCTAGTTTTTCTACATGGTATCAGAGCCAGGTTGCAAAAACTTGCTCTGATTATCACTCAAAAGTTTTTGGGGTTTTAAAATTGTTTGATTAACTATCAATTGAACGTTTTTAACCTCCAATTGGTCTGATCTAAAAGTTTTTTGAAAACACCTAACTTTTTGGAAAAATTAGGGTTTGTTATTTTTTGGGGCTTTTGTCATTTGAGGGCCTCTGGTGTTAATTTAGTGGTGTTTATCCACATATCTGGTGCTGATCTATTGATTGGAGGTGGTAATTTGGGTTTGCCCTAATTTCAAAATTAGGGTTTGGTGATTCTGGTTATCCTGTTCTGGGCTGGTGCTGTTTTTCCTGCTATATCTCTAGACTAAGTGAATCTAGAGTGTAGTAAGGCTGTTATTCCGCTGCTGTTTATCTTGTGTACTCTGTAACACCTCGCACACTCTCTCTTTTATTTCCTGTTATTTATTCTTTTCTGTTTAGTGATGGGGAGTAGGATGTGAGAGTTGTTGAAGTTGATATTGTTTGATTTGTGGCATTTTTTGTTCTAGTAGATAAAGCCCTTGACCTGCCACCTTGAGTGGTACGGAAGCCTGGGAACTCCTTCTCTCTTATCTTGTGTGTTTAGTTTCTTGAATCATGTCTGTTCATGGATATACTGATGATGATGTTGATGGTAATAATGTTGATGATACTAATGTTGATAATAATGTTACTTTAATCAGTAAACTTGACCTAAGTCACCCATTACATTTACATCCTAATGACTCTGCTGCTTTAACTGTTATCTCTATAAAATTAAAAGGGACTCAGAATTACAATGTGTGGTCTTGTGCTATGCTTTTAGCCCTTGAGGGCAAGAATAAAACTGGTTTTATTGATGGCACATGTAGGAGATCTGATGCGCGTGATGTGTCGTTGCGGTTTAGCAGTTTTAATGCCTACTCAAGTTTTAAATTTATATTTAGCCGACTTATCAATAACACACACACTTAACGAGCAGTGTACCCGGTCAGTATGAAGATAATGGTAAGTAGAGTGTCGATCACTAAGAGTGGAACGTATAATCTCGTTAATCTAATCAGTATTTTAATATCCTAACGCAAGGGGGTTTCAGCCTGAGAGACTGGCACAGTTTTGTTTGCAATTAAATAATAAAATAAACAAATAGGCACGAATCAGCAAGTAGCACACACGTACACAGATAGATACTTGAGACAATAAGAGGGCTGTCCTTATGATTAAGTAGATTGTCACTTGTTTTATTGATAGCTTTATATGAAGTGTATGTAATTAACCCTTTCTCGTTGGTCCTATTCTCATCGGCGAGTAAACCCTTAATGACGACTTATGTCTAAAAGTTATTCCTAAGTGATCAATTTAGAAACAACCGTGGGAGCCACACCTTGTCCCGCAGTCGGGTGCCCGCAAGCCACTAATAAACACAGAGGTGGTCAATGCACTAATAAGTAGTAACCAAAGACATCAACATATAAACTTTAATTGATGGGAAAGCAAGTATTAAAGGGAGTGCAATCTTTCCGTTGTCACATTACACAAGCCACCAATCCTGATGAATTAAAGTTTGCTAAAACAATAAAACAAAACTACTTAATGAATTAAATACATGCAGCACCTTCTTACAGCTCTTGTATCTTCGATTTGGGTGTGTCTTGTGCTGCCTTCTTGACTGAATTCGTCCTTCTCTCCTGTTCGGTCTTTTGGTTTTCGAACTTCCGAATCTCCGAACTTTTTCTGGTCTAAGGGGTATTTATAGTTTGTGTCTGAGGGAAGATGCGGCGCATCTACTTAAGTAGATGCGGCGCATGTACTTAACTTCGCGTGGGGTCCAAGATTATAATATTCAGGAATATTCGTACACCGCCAGAAGATGCGGCGTAACTCTTTATTAGATGCGGCGCATGTCCTCTTGTATCTTGGATCGTATCTGGTGATATCTTGATAGAGATGCGGCGCATGTTGATAGTGAGATGCGGCGCATCTGGAGCAGAATTGACTTGATCTTGTCCATGTCAGTAGACTTCCACTTTATGTACGTTTTGCTCCATTATTAGTCCAAAATCGCCAAGTTTCACCAAATGCTTGTTTTTACCTGAGAATTACAAAAGTAAACGATTAAGTATCAATCCTCATACATAATATAGTAAAACAAGTCAAATTAATAGGATAAATGATAGTAATAAAATGTACTTATTTGAGTTCATCAAGATCTCATACTGATGAAGTTTTGGGTAGACAATGGGATAGGGTCAATGCTGTTGTGCTGGGATGGATTCTAAACTCCATCTCAGAAGAGTTGTTTCTTGGGCAAATTTTTTCTAAAAGGGCTTGTGATGTCTGGGATGAATTAAAGGAAACCTTTGATAGGGTTGATGGGTCTGTCACATTTAATCTGCATCATAAGATAAACTCATTAACTCAAAATGGTTCAACTGTATCTGAATACTTTAACAAGTTAAGCACTTTGTGGAAACAATTTGATGCTATGATAAAACTGCCTAGGTGCACTTGTCATGCTGCTGATGATTTTAAAAGGCATAACCAAATGATGAAACTTATGCAATTTTTAATGGGTCTTGATGATACTTACATGCAAATTAGAAGCAATATTCTGTCTAGAGACCCTTTGCCTGATGTGAAAGGTGCCTATGCTATCATCTCTAGTGAGGAATCTCACAGAAATGTTGTTGCTGGAAGCTCTAGCAGAACCCATAATTCTGCTTTTTCTTCCAGAATTGTTAATCAATCTAACCAACCTAGTAACACTTCTCTTAATCAGACCAATAATATTTCTGCTAACTTTAATAGAGCTCCTGATTATAGAAGAAACACTAGTGCTGGTCCCACTGTTACTTGTGAAAATTGTGGCTATGTTGGTCATACTAAGGAGAGATGTTTTAAATTAATTGGGTTCCCTCCAAATTTTGGAAAAAAGGGGAACAATCAAAGATCTCAGAACAACAACAAGAAATTTTACTCTAATAACAACTCTTTTGCTTCTGGTCCTGGTTCATCTTCTGGTTCTGGTTCATCCTCTGGTTTCACAGATGAACAACTTAATACTCTTATGTCTCTCATCAAAGACAACTCTCTCAAGGGGAACAATGTGCAAGCCAATATGGCAGGTACTTACTACAACAAGAGTAAAATTTTTAATCAAAACTTTCATAAGTTTTTTTCCACTAATAGCAATTTAAAACCTAATTTAAATTCAGATGGAAAAATCATTGATTCTGGTGCTAACCAACACATGACATACACTAATAAGGACTTAGTCAATGTTGTTGACATTTCCAATTTTAGAATAAAGGTTGGTCATCCTAATGGATCAGAAGCCTTTGTAACTAAAATTGGAAATCTCAAGCTAAATGAGTCCTTAACACTGTATGATGTCCTGGTTATACCATAATATTGTGTCACTTTGATATCTGTTCACAAACTTTCTAAGGATAATAAAGTTTTGGTTGCCTTTGATGAGAACAAATGTTATTTTTTGGATCAGGATTTGAAAATGGGAAAGGTTCTGGGGATTGGTGACCAATGTGGTGGCCTATATTATTTCAATTCTGGAGGTATTTCTTATAATACTTCTTTTTTTGTTACAAACCTCTCTCAATATGACTGGCATTGCAGGCTTGGTCACCCTGCAGACCCTGTTCTGAATGTTCTGAGATCTAATTTAAAATTGAACTCTAACTCTCAAAATATGGTTTGTGAAATCTGTCAAAGAGCTAAACAAACTAGAGAACCATTTCCTTTAAGTGATCATTCTACAACTGCTTTAGGTGATCTTGTTCATTTAGATCTTTGGGGACCTTACAAGGTTGCTAGTAGAGAAGGTTATAGATATTTTTTGACTATTGTGGATGATTTCACTAGAGCTGTTTGGGTATACCTTATCAAAACTAAAGATGAAGTTTTTCATTATATCACTGTTCTTTATAACTTACTTGAAACTCAATTTGATAAAAGAGTTAAAAGCTTTAGAAGTGATAACGGAACTGAGTTTGTTAATCAAATCTTCTCTAAGTTCTGTGAAACAAAAGGTATCATCCACCAGACTTCTTGTGCTTACACTCCACAGCAAAATGGCATTGCTGAGAGAAAACATAGGCACTTATTGAATGTGGCTAGATCCCTTCTGTTTCAGGGGGGAATCCCTCTTAGATTTTGGACTGAATGTATTCTCACTGCTACGTTTCTTATTAACAGATTACCTTCTTCAGTCCTTAATGGGAAATCTCCATTTGAAATGATATATAATAAAAAACCAGCTCTCTCTGATTTACGCATGTTTGGCTGCTTATGTTTTGCTACTACTGTTAACAACAATGATAAAATGAGTAGTAGATCTGAGAAATGTGTTATGATGGGGTATTCTAATTCAAAAAAGAGATATAGGTTATATAGTCTTGATAAACATCAGTTCATTTTTTCAAGGGATGTAAGGTTCTTTGAAAATATATTTCCCTTTAAAGAGTCGGTCTCAAATACTGATGCTTCTGAAAATGTTTTGCAAGGCTTAAATCATGTGAACTTTTTTGATTTTGAAACCCCTGAACTGCCCAATGATGAAGAGAGAGTGGACCAAAAGCTGAATAGTGACCCTGTGTCACAAAGTGAAGGCGACTACTCTCCTCTATCTGGCAGAATTTCTGTCACTGATCAGAACAGTGACAATGTTTTTACCGATAAGGATGAGATGGTTGCTACACTTGAAGAAAATCAAATTTCTGAGGGCAATTTGAATCATATTTCAAATCCTTCTGTTCAGGGTGAAGTTCCTTTGAGAAGGTCTTCTAGACCTTCTGTGTTTCCAAAAAACTACAATGATTTTGTTGTTGACTCTAAAGTCAAATATGGTCTTGAAAAGTATGTCAACTACTCCAATCTTGACTCTGCAAATTATTGCTTTACCACCCAACTTAACAAACTCAGTGAACCAAAGTCTTTCTTTGAAGCTTCTAAAAGTTCCTATTGGATTAATGCTATGAATGATGAAATAGAAGCTTTAAATAAGAATGATACTTATGAAATATGTGAGTTACCTCCTGGTAGAAAGGCTATAGGTAATAAGTGGGTTTGGAAAATAAAGTTTAAGTCTAATGGAGAAGTTGACAGATATAAAGCTAGACTCGTTGTCAAAGGTTGTAACCAAAAAGAGGGTGTTGATTTTGATGAAACTTTTTCCCTTGTTGTCAAAATGGTTACTATCAGATGCTTACTTGTTGTTGCTATTCAAAATAGTTGGCCTGTGTTTCAGCTTGATGTTAACAATGCTTTTCTTTATGGTGATCTTGATGAAACTGTTTATATGAAATTACCTGAGGGTTATTTCTCTAATGATGATACCAGAGTTTGCAGGCTTAAGAAGTCTTTGTATGGTTTAAAACAAGCTCCTAGGCAATGGAATGCTAAATTGACTGCCGTTCTTATTGAAAATGGTTTTAGTCAAAGTAAATCTGACTACTCTCTTTTTACTAAGTCTGATAATGATGTTTTTCTTGCTCTGCTGGTTTATGTTGATGATATCATTATCACTGGTAATAGTGTTAGTGAGATTGATAAGTTTAAAGTTTTTCTTAACTCTAAGTTCATGATTAAGGACTTAGGGAAATTAAAATATTTTCTTGGGATAGAGGTTAATGATATTGAGAATGGTATTTGTTTAAACCAAAGAAAGTATTGTCTTGACTTATTGTCTGAGTATGGTATGCTTGCTTGCAAACCTGCTAAAACTCCTTTACAATCTAAACTTGTTTTAACTAATGAGCCCACTGATGATGATCCAATTCTTGATAACATCACTGATTATCAAAAACTTATGGGCAAACTGATTTACTTGACACATACCAGACCTGATATCTCTTATGCTGTTCATTGTCTAAGTCAATTTATGCATTGTCCTCTTAAGTCTCATCTCAGAATTGCTTTCAAGATTTTGAGATATCTTAAAGGTTCTCCAGGTATGGGTATTCAGATTAACAAAGAATCAGGTATGTCTCTTGAAGCTTACTCTGATGCTGACTGGGCAAAATGTACAATTACCAGGAGATCTGTAACTGGTTATTGTGTCTTCTTGAATAACAATCTTGTTTCTTGGAAAAGCAAGAAACAATCCACTCTCTCTAAATCCTCAACTGAAGCAGAGTATAGAGCTCTTGCTTCAGTAACCAGTGAAGTAATTTGGATTTTAAAAATTTTAAAGGATTTGAATCTGGAAAACTTTCTTCCTGTCCCACTTCACTGTGACAGTAATTCTGCAATCAAGATTGCAGCCAACCCTGTTTTCCATGAAAGAACTAAACACCTTGAAATTGATTTACACTTTGTGAGGGAAAAGATTTTAAAGGGTGTGGTTAAGACTGTTAAGGTGGATTCTGCAAATCAAATTGCAGATATCCTTACCAAAGGGTTGGATACAGATCAACATAAGTATTTGGTCAAAAAACTGGGTTTAATAGACTTGTACCAGATATCAGATGAAGGGGGGATGTTGAAAAAAGGACCTCATCAGATATCTGGTACTAACCACAAGGACTAATTTGGCATGTTTGTTATTTCAGGCTTAGTCCTTTTTGATCTCTCTTGAAGGCTGTTAGGAGTTAAAGGGTTGGAAGTGTCAAGTGTTCAAATTTTGCTGCCATTAAATAAGAAGATAAAGACTGAGGGTCTGGATGCAACTTTGAAGGAGATATACATCCGTTTTGTTGTCTTTGTTTGCCAGTCTTCACCTCTAGCCGTTTTCTTTGTCTCTCTCTCAAGAAAACGACTGATGCTGAATCTGCTCTCTATAAATGATCTACTCTCTCACTTTGTTATGCATCACAAAATATTTATTCATTCTCTAGTACTCCATTTTGTGTTCCTTGATTGAGATCAAGTATTATTCATTGTGTAACTGTTTGAGAACAGTTTGGTTGTAAAACTCTTATTATTATTAATCTGATTGGGCAAGTCTAGGTTTTCTACAAAATGCACTAAACGATACAGTATAAAGGCGAAAGGCCGTATTAAGGAGGTAACGTCGTTTCTTAATTTTTAGTCATATCTTTGTGTTATGTATCTATGTTGTTTGATCATGTTGTGATAAATTTTACTCGAATCACGTTAGTTTGGATCGAAATAGTTGTTATATGCATGATTAAGGTTCGATTTTTAAATTGGAATTAGGGTTAATTGTTATTTTGGTATATGTTTTTAATTTTCTACTTGGTTTATTAACACAAATCCTGTATTATTCAACGAAACTAGTAAAGCAAAACCTACAACCCCATGAAAAAGTCAAGCGAATTAAAGGTTTTAATTTTGGTTCTCAGTGTTTCATCAAAGGAATAATAGATGGTAATGTATCAGATTACATCTTTGTACTTTAATTAGAGGATGTTGATTCAATTATTAGTAACCATTACTTGATTATATTGTAGGAACTCTTGATTCAACCATACCTTTCACCGTCGGTCATCACAACCTCATAATACTACTGACTAACGTTTTGGTATCGCCATCGCATCGCGATGCACATTGGCATTTTAATATGAAATAGTATCTGATAAAGTTATTCCACAAAATTCTCGCCATGCATAAAATCATTATCACAAAAAACATGTGATCGAAAAAAATTGCTCGCCAAAAATTTTGATTACAGGGTACCCGCCGCCGCAACGCTCGGGTACCTGTAAAATATATAAAGGATGGTGAAGTTAGTCATGCTGTAACAGTCCTCAACGCCGAAAGCAGTGGACTACTCGTGTATCCCGCACGTAGATGTTGGATGAAAATGATGGAGATGATAAGGGGGTCGGAGTTTAAACATTTAGAAGTAAGCCTAGGATGTAGAAGAAGTTTGACAACAGTAGTTCTATTAGGACCTTTGAGTTAAACCAACTCATAAACTATGATGCTTCTATAGATTTCGGAATGGGCGTAGTGGATTCTACTAAAGAATCTTCACGAGGATCACCTAGAAATCCAGCCAGAGTTAACATTAAAGCCGGTCGAACAACTTATGTATCATTCGTTGATACATCGACGAGTTCGCTAACGGGTACTCTATGTGAGACCGGATAGTTACAACAACACTCGCAGTGGCGACCACATCACTCGGAGGCAACCAATATTCGTTTCTAGGAACAAATACCTTTAAACAAATGACAACCAAATTAACTAAATCGTAAGTTATAGAGTATTAGAATGTAAAAATTTTCTTAAAAGTGATGATTTTAAAGAGTACATAACCTTTGAGTAAACAATGCATTTGAAGAATGAAAGTTGGCCAAGTTATGTAGTTGATACGCCTGGGCCCGAGCCCATGGCCTATTTAGGTTTTAGGGTTTTACCCTACTTTGTCTTATAAATACTCTTGTAATCATTTATTATAATCATTCAATCAAAGTTTAAGATAAACAAATCTCTAGTTCTTCTCTCTATTTTCTTAAGGAGCTCGCACACGCTAAAAGTGGTGCCTTATCCCGATACAACCCCTAACCGGGTCGTATCAATTGGTGCTTTCATTGAGAGCTCTCGTTGAGAGGGCTTACGATTAGGGTTCCAATTAAAAAAAAAAAGTACTGTTCATCGCGGGTACTATTCATCAAAAAAAAATTTTTTTTGAGTTATTAATCGCTTGAGTATTATTCATGGCATCAGGCGGCAGCGATCAGGACGCGGAATACGCACTCTCTAAGCTCTTGCAAATGGGTACGGTGGCCGAATATGAGAGTGAGTTTGTGGTACTTGCAAATCGAGTAACAAGGATCTCTGAATCTTTACTTATATCGTTTTATATCTCCGGACTTAAACTGGATCTACAATGTTTACTCTTAAGGTCAAATCCCAAAACTTTAGACGAAGCTTTTTCATTAACCCGTGCGGCGGAAACACGCTTCGCTAACCTAGATATTTGGGAATTTTTGAGGTCCAATCCTTTAACTTTGGGAGAAGACTTCTTCAAAGCTCGTATCACCGAGGTTCGCTTTGAGACAATTGCAAAGGAAGAGAAAGAGCACATCGTTGAAAAGAAAATAGATGTCATTCTACCATTAGAGGGTGAATTTGCTTCACCTAAGGATGAAGGGTCATTGAATGCTGATGAGTATATTGGAGTTGAAGAGGTTGTGGGTGGTGGCGAAGCGCTTAAGGTTGGCGAGGATGAGTTGAATAGAGTGATATCGACACTTAAGGATGGAGGTCGTGAATTTGATGGTTGTTTGGATGAAATAAATTTGAATTTAAGAGAGGAATTAGCGGACTCTCAATCTGCATATTCTTCGTATCACCTTGAGGGCAAGGTGATTTTTGAAGAAGTGGGGAGTGTTATGGCATGGGTAACGGAAGACGAAAGAATGATGTTGCGTTATGTCCGAGGCAAAGGAATACAAAAGAAGAAAAAGGCGAAGGCTGCAATTCAAAGAAGATTATGGGATCCCGGATTACGCCAATGTTGCAGGAGGACGAACTGCCCAAACGACTCAAGAAGTCTAAACGTATGGCATAAAGATTATGTCATATAATCTATATTTATTTGCGTGTCTTTGTTTAGTACTGTTTTCATGTTTATTTAGGAAAGTCAATTAAGAATGTTTTAAGACAACACCTTGAGGGCAAGGTGGTTTTGAAGGAGTGGGGAATGATACTCCTGGGCCCGAGCCCATGGCCTATCTAGGTTTTAGGGTTTTACCCTACTTTGTCTTATAAATACTCTTGTAATCATTTATTATAATCATTCAATCAAAGTTTAAGATAAACAAATCTCTAGTTCTTCTCTCTATTTTCTTAAGAAGCTCGCACACGCTAAAAGTGGTGCCTTATCCCGATACAACCCCTAACCGGGTCGTATCAATTTGAAGAATGAAAGTTGGCCAAGTTATGTGAGACCGGATAGTTGTTGTGTCAGTAGGTATTGCCACGAGCTTTATTAACCTAATATAAAAGATAACCACAATACAAAAATATGCAACATTGAAAGAAAGTGGCAAATGAAAAGTATAATTAGTACAAAATATAAGTGTTCTGAAAAGATATTGTATCATTAAGGATTTGCATCCTTAACAAAACCCAAATACAAAACTCAATGTTTAAAGCTTAGCCAACTTACAATAGATAAATTGTTCATCGAGTTTAAAAAAATAACAACCAAAATGACAAACATCCCAACGCTACTGAAACAGAAGACCAACGACACGCTTGCCGCTTGATTAACCGAACAACATCCAATAGTGTGAATTCCATCATGGATTTTCAATTTTAAGTTTCATAAGTCTGCTATTTGTTGAAGATTTGACAACAAGCATTTCTCTTTCACGTTTACCCATAGAATGTTGGTTTGTTTGGAGAGGATCTGTAGTGTTCCCAGAATAGGTAAAGATAATCAATGTACCAGATATTCACTTGAAATCGTGTAATCACTTTCCAATAGAAACTATTCGACCCTATGCCTGGGTTACACGAATATCTCTATGGGATAAGACCAGGTGATGTTCTTGTTTTAGGCACAAATCAAGAACCGAATTGCATTCAAGTGTTTTTGGTTTTTCTGTGTCTTTTTCCATGTGGATGGATGATCTCTATATATATTAGAGATATACTCAAAACCCTAGTCAAAGGAGTAATTAGAAAATATTGGCCAAATATTCTCCATATACATTCCATAATTCTAGATATAGTGGTTACAAGACGAGAAGATCATGGTCTTAATTATGAATTTGAACATACCCAATATAGAGCAAAGTTAGTTACAAATTCTATCATGCGTTACCAGCAGCAGAATCTATGCCCAGCAGCACAATAAATTGCCCTAGCAGTAGAATCTTTTGCCTAGCAGTCCAGCAACACTATTATTGTACTAGCAGTATAAACTGCTGATTCAGCAGTACTAATATTAACACTAGCAGTAGAAACTGCTGCTTCAGCAGTAGTAATATTAATACTAGCAGTAGAAACTGCTAACCACTATTTGAGTCAGGGTATTCAGGGACCAAATGGGTGTACACTCCGTACCTCCATGCCCATTACCAGGTGTGAATTAATCCCTCAAGTGCACTAAATTTTCCAACAATCCTCCCCAAAATTTAGTTCACTTCCTTTGCATGAATAGACATTAAACAAACATGTGCATAAATGAAAATATCTTGAAGATTGAATTCTCATCTTAGTACATTACACGTTCAAATATTCGAGAATCAGGGTGTTCTAAGAATTGAACCCTTCAACCCATTTGAATACCTGAAGATAAAATACACACAAGTTTCAAACACTTAAATGCTCCTGACACTATACAAGCCATGTGTCCATATCCAATTCATAAATGTTGTAAAAGCTAAAAGTCCAAAGCTTCCTGAAGCGGCAAAACTCCAACATTTACATAGGTGGTTCATCTTTATTCATGCTCCTGCTTAGCACTTTTTCAAAGAAAATAACCATTGAGAAGTAAAGACTTCATCCTCTTTTCCAGCAGGTTCTGAGCACAACCTTGGGATGATAATAAAACATGTGCTCCAGTCCACTAAATGTTCAGCTTTCCACATTGAACTCAACTCCCAAGTTTCCTCAGGAGGGAGTTGGGTGTCTTAGCATTCAGTGACTAAGTTGGACTTCAAACCCATCCCTTTAGCAGACTTTAAAACCAAGTCTCTAGCCAAACCCTTCGTCAAGTGATCAGCTAAGTTTTGTTGAGATCTAACAAACTCTATAGATACCACCCCATTCATGATAAGCTCACGAATCATGCTATGCCTGACACCTAAGTGTCTAGACTTCCCATTGTACATTTGGCTATAAGCCTTTGCCAATGTAGCAGCACTATCACAACGGATAGAAATAGGTGCTATAGGTTTAGGCCAAAATGAAATCTCAAGAAGCAAGTTTTTCAACCATTCAGCTTCTTTACCAGCAGCTGCTAAGGCCACAAATTCAGATTACATGGTTGAACTGGTGATGCAAGTTTGCTTCTTGGATGCCCAAGAAATTGCACCTCCACCAAGTAGGAATACCCAGCCACTAGTAGACGGATTGTCTTCAGTGTTACTGATCCAACTTGCATCAGTGTATCCTTCTAATACTGATGGATAACCAGTATATGAGAGACTATAGTCCATAGTTCTCTTCAAATACTTCAGTACCCTTTGAATTGCTTGCCAATGATGAGCACTAGGATTACTAGTATACCTGCTCAATTTTCCCACAGCAAATGCAATATCAGGCCTTGTACAAGTCATGGCATACATTAAGCAGCCAATCACCCTAGAATACTCAAGTTGAGATACAGCCTTACCAGTATTAGGCATAAGCTTCTCACTTGTATCCATAGGAGTACTCACTGGAGTACAATCAAAGTAATTAAATTTCCTCAACACTTTCTCAATGTAATGAGACTGAGATATAGAAATTTTGTTACTTTCATGTTTAATCCTTATTCCAAGGATAACATCAGCCTCCCCCATATCCTTCATGGAGAACCTTGATGACAAAAATTCCTTTGTGAGGTCAACTTGATTTTGGTCAGTACCAAAGATCAACATGTCATCAACATATAGACAAATGATGACTCCTTTACCAGATTCATCAAATTTGCTATATATACATTTGTCAGATTGGTTAAGTGAATAACCACTAGACAAAACCACTTCATCAAATTTTTGATGCCATTGCTTAGGTGCCTGCTTGAGTCCATATAAGGACTTAATTAGTTTACACACCTTGTTTTCATTGCCAGGCAAGATGAAGCCTTGAGGTTGGTTCATATAAACCTCCTCATCCAATTCACCATTCAAGAAAGCTGTTTTCACATCCATCTGATGAATAATCAGATTGTGAATTGATGCCAAAGCAAACAACAATCTTATGGTACTGATACGAGCTACAGGGGCATAAGTATCAAAATAGTCTATCCCTAACTTTTGTTTAAAGCCTTGAATGACTAGTCTAGCCTTGAACTTTTCAATAGTTCCATCTACCTTCATCTTCCTTTTGAAAATCCATTTGCAACCCAAAGGTTTGCAACCAGGCGGTAGATCAGCCAACACCCATGTGTTGTTGCCCATGATGGAATCCATTTCATCATTTATTGCTTCTTTCCAGAAGGAAACATCCTGGGACTTCATTGCTTCTTCAAATGTTTTGGGATCATCCTCAACATTAAAGCAATAGGAGTGTTGGTCAGAGACCTCATCCCTTGTTCCTTCAATTAAGTATAATTGGAACTCAGGTCCAAATGACTTTAGAGTCCTAACCATTTTGCTCCTTCTGAGCTCAGGTTCAGGTTGTTGAACCACAGCCTCATCAGGGACCTCATCAGAGATCTCAGATACACCAACATCATTAGTTCCAATAGGAATCCTTTGACTTGGTCTAGGGACTAATGAGAATCTATTCTCATCAAAGATGGCATCCCTTGATTCAATTATAGAGTTAATTGAAACAGATTCATTAGGTTCAATAACATAGAACCTATATGCCTTGGAATGCTCAGCATATCCAACAAAGATGCATTCAATGCCTCTTTCACCCAAAGTCTTTAGCTTTGGATCAGGGAGTCTTACAACTACCCTACAACCCCAAACCCTGAGATAATTCAGGTTGGGTTTCTTTTTAGTCCAGAGTTCATAAGGGGTTGTCTTGTTCCTTTTGTTGGGAACTCTATTTAATAAATAGCAAGCTGTTAACATAGCTTCACCCCAGAACCCTTGACTCAGTCCGGAATAGGACAACATGGAGTTAACCATCTCCTTCAGCACCCTGTTTTTCCTTTCAGAAATACCATTTTGCTGAGGAGTATAGGGAGCAGTCGTTTCATGGATTATACCAACAGACTGAAAATACAGAGTATCCATGTACTCACCTCCCCTATCAGTCCTTAATCTCTTGATCAGGGACTCTTGTTGCAATTCAACCTCAGTTTTAAATACTTTAAATTTATCTAATGCCTCATCCTTAGTATGTAATAAATAAACATAACAAAACCTAGAAGCATCATCAATAAAAGTCACAAAGTATTTCTTATTCCCCAAAGAGGGAGTAGCATGTAAGTCACATAAGTCACTGTGAACCAGTTCCAATATTTTAGTTTCACGTTTCACACTTTGAAATGGTTTCTTAGTTATCTTGTTCATCATACAAGTTTTACACCTTTCAGTGTCCATGTCAAATGCTGGGATTATACCATCCTTAGACATATCTTGCATTCTTTTAAAGTGTACATGACCAAGTCTAGCATGCCTAAGGGTTGAATCATTTAAATTAGAAGTCGACATGAAAGCAGAATTAACCATATCATGAACAATATTAAGTCTGAACATACGATTACATAAATAACCAAAGCCAATAAACACCCCATGTTTAGACAAAACAAACTTATCAGATTCAATAACTTGTTTATAACCACAATTATTCAAAATACTACTAGAAACCAAGTTTTTTCTAATAACAGGAACATGTAAAACATTAAACAAAGAAACAATCTTTCCAGAACTAAACTTCAAATCCACACATCCTCTTCCATGCACCAGGGCTGTTGACTCATTTCCCATATGAAGAATAGAACCATCATTCATTGACTCGTAGGTCTTGAACTAGCTTCTATCTTTACACACATGAGTTGTTGCTCCAGAGTCAACCCACCACACAACATCATCATCTTGCACAAAGTACACATCAGATATATATGTAACATAATAAATCTCAAAAGACTTATCAAATATATTCTGACCTTTCAGGGAATTACCACTCCCAGATCCACTCGTGCCTGATCCATTGGTTTTATTGTCAATTTTAACACCTTTACAATCCTTCCTGAAGTGTCCAGATTTACCACACTTCCAACAAGTAGCTTTTGACTTCTTGTTAGGATCAGTTTTGGTGTTATCCTGATGCTTACGTTTGCCCTTGTTGTCATTGTTCCTGGAGGAGTTGTTATGCTCCACCAAATTGACAACTGATGGACCAGCAGCATTGCTGCTCTTTGGCTTGTCACTTTCATGTGCTTTGAGTTATTCCTCAATGCGCAAATGACTACCCAACTCAACAAGAGTTAATTCCTCCTTCTTATGCTTTAGCATATGCTTGAAATCTTTCCAATAAGGAGGTAATTTATCGATGATACAAGAGACTGAAATAGCCTCATCCATGTTCATCTTGTGTTTTGTGAATCGACCAAGTATACTAAGAAGTTCATTATATTGTTCCATGACAGGTCTAGAATCGACCATTTTGTAATTGTTAAAATTACTTACAAGGAACTTCTTACTTGATGCATCCTCAGCCATGTCTTTGGCTTCCAAGGAATCCCACAGTTCTTGAGAAGATTCAACATTTTGATAAAGATCAAACAAAGAATCAGACATACCATTGAGGATTAACCCTCTGCAAACATAGTCATCATTCTCCCATTTGCTCCTGTTCCTTATCTGTTCCATAGTAGCATCATCCCCATGATCTTCAGGAATGGATGTGGTTAGCACATACACCACATTCATGCTTGACAATAAGAAGTGCATCTTCTTTTGCCACCTACTGAAATCGACACCTTCAAACTTTTCCAGTTTGGAAAAGTTAGCAGCCATATGCCTCATCACAGCAGCCATTGATTATCACTAATATAGTTTCTATTGATTGTTGGTTTGTTTGGAGAGGATCTGTAGTGTTCCCAGAACAGGGTAAAGATAATCAATGTACCGGATATTCACTTGAAATCGTGTAATCACTTTCCAATAGAAACTATTCGATCCTATGCCTGGGTTACACGAATATCTCTATGGGATAAGACCAAGTGATGTTCTTGTTTTAGGCACAAATCAAGAACCGAATTGCATTCAAGTGTTTTTGGTTTTTCTGTGTCTTTTTCCATGTGGATGGATGATCTCTATATATATTAGAGATATACTCAAAACCCTAGTCAAAGGAGTTATGAGAAAATATTGGCCAAATATTCTCCATATACATTCCTTAATTCTAGATATAGTGGTTACAAGACGAGAAGATCATGGTCTTAATTATGAATTTGAACATACCCAATATAGAGCAAAGTTAGTTACAAATTCTATCATGCGTTACCAGCAGCAGAATCTATGCCCAACAACACAATAAATTGCCCTAGCAGTAGAATCTTTTGCCTAGCAGTCCAGCAGCACTATTATTGTACTAGCAGTATAAACTACTGATTCAGCAGTACTAATATTAACACTAGCAGTAGAAACTGCTGCTTCAGCAGTAGTAATATTAATACTAGCAGTAGAAACTGCTAACCACTATTTGAGTCAGGGTATTCAGGGACCAAATGGGTGTACACTCCGTACCTCCATGCCCATTACCAGGTGTGAATTAATCCCTCAAGTGCACTAAATTTTCCAACATAGAACTTGATTGATTCTTTGGATCAGCGTCACTCGGAGGCAACCAATCTCCATTACCAGACACAACATCCTTCAAAGAATTGACAAAAAATAAAATTATTAACTTCTTAAGGAATAGAACACTTGAAAAGAGTAATGTTCTAAATATGTAATCTTTGTGTCAAGACAACCTTGATCAGATTCGCCATTCTTCACTGTTTCGACATCAAAATCTGCTTCAACAAACTAAGTAAAACTAATCCGTTCATTATTGTTTCTACTAGAAATTTGAGATTTATGCAATGGAACGTTTCAAAGTGTTCAGAAAAATATATTCTTGTTTGTACAACAAAATTGAGATTTACCCAAAGGCATGCTTCAAATTGTTTAGGAAAAAAATAGCGAAAGTGATAAAACTGATGGTAAAAGAGACCCAACGCCTTTGGTCCAGTGGTATGAGAGTTGCCCACCAACCTAGAGAGTTGCCCACCAACCTAGAGGTTGCGGGTTCAAGCTATTGGAATATTAGAATCATAAAACTATAAACCAATAATCACATAAAATCAAAGTCATCCAGCGGAATATACAAGATCATATACGCGTAATTAATTAACTAAATTTAAATAGATGCGTACCTTTAAGTTTCTAGCAAGAACAAGAAGCCACGTGATCACCAAAAACAATATAAACCCTAAATTGGGTTAGTATAGATCGACTACAACCTAGTCGAATGGGGAAAAAAACAACAAGCTAAAGCAAGCTTGTACTCCGTTCTTGTACATACGTAATACTAGCGTTTCAATGGGAAAAGCTAGGTTCTAATATCACAAACAAAACCAACACTTGTGTATTAGCAAGAAATTGGCAAACCCTAGGTGATAGGGGTCAAATGCCGATCGGCCAAGACTAGAGGAGAGGGAGAAGAAGTTGGTTTGCTTGAGAATTAGGATTAGGGAAAAACCAATACAAGGGGTTTGTATTTATAGGCTCCCTTTTCTTGCTCCCCACTCCAAGAACCGAAAATCATAACCCTTAGGGTTTATTCGGCCGACCTTAACCCAAGGGAATGGGTTCTAGATCCTTCTATCCTCCTTTTGCATATTTAGTCCTTTAACGAGCGTTATCTAACCCCGTTAAGTACTAACGACCGTTAAGTTATTTGTTTGTGAAATGAATAAATAAATCATAAACATATATTTAATTATTCAAACCATTGAGACTCTTACGTATTGTGTGCAATCCCGAAGTCTCGTGTTCGAAACTGGACATACGAATATTAATTATTATCCATAAACTCTAACAGCTCCCACTTGGATATTCATTAATATTGTAATGACATGGGTTAGTCTAGCTTAACAGCCCCAATGCCCCCAGATCGACTCGAGTATGGTTTTCCTGGAAAAAACCACGTGATGATTATATCATCATACTTATCCTTTTGTTTCTAATACCGTATTAATATGGATATGGATCTCGGTCATTCCATAATTAACAATTAGTTTCTCGTTTATACATAATTGATCAAGATTACCAAATCATCTGAACATCATTCAGATAGCCTTTGGGCGTGCACGCATACGTCTTGTCAATACTACGAGTGGCCAAGCAGTATTAAACTTCAAAACACATTTGAAGTAACAAATCCTTTATTGACTACGAGCATAACCCTCGAACTTTGCATCACCTCCAAAAATAGCCCTTATAACTACCAGTTACGAATAGCGTTAGACTACCTTACAGAAAATGAGCTACATCCTCGGCAGTTACCTGGTATCTCATGTCTGAGGATAAATATTCATGATTTACTTAATGAGAACGATCCATAAAGTACAATCATGTGGTTAGGATAAGTCCTATATTCAATTTATCCAATATTGAATATCATGTGATATTGGTATCTCAACCTTACAGTACATTCTACCAATCCTCACATTTGTCTTTATTTAATGATATTCCCATATCATTAATCGACAACGGACAATTTAGAATAAATTAAATTATTCACGGATTTAAACATGCAAATATAGGATACAATATTAACAAATGATAATAAACGTTATCCGCACTTTATTTCATTTAAAAAATAATATTGTTTACATAGCCTTTATCAAAATACTAAACCAACAGATTTACATGAAACTACTGGCTAAACGAAGACCAATACCATTAGCATGTTGAGTAAACTTTTCCTTAGGTAATGCCTTCGTAAAAGGATCAGCCAGATTGTCATCTGTGTGAACTTTGAGTATATTGATCTCTCCTTGTTCGACTTGTTCTCGAACATAGTGATATCTCCTTTGGAAATGTCTGGCGCCTTTCATAACTCCAGGTTCATTGGTGAATGTGACTGCGGCATAGTTGTCACAATACACATTTACAGGTAATTCAATTGACGGCATCACTACAAGATCCGAAATGAATTTCCTTATCCAAACAGCTTCCATAGCCGCCTCCGATGCAGCAATATACTCAGCTTCTGTAGCAGACATGGTCGTTGTACTCTACTTCTTACTCTTCCAGTCTACAGCTCCCCCATTGATGACAAAAACGTAACCCGTCTGAGACTTCGTATCATCTTTATCAGTCTGAAAGGACGCATCGCAGAAACCTGTAACATTTAGTTCTGCGTCTGGATTTCCCCCGTACACAAGAAACATGTCTTTAGTATTCCTTAAATACTTAAGAATGTTCTTAACAGCATGCCAATGATCTTTCCCTGGATTCTGCTGGTAACGACTGGTTAAATTTTGTGCGAACGCCACATCTAGCCTTGTGCATCTCACTGCATACATGATAGATCCTACTGCCGAAGCATATGGAACTTTCTTCATGTGTGCCACCTCTTCAGGTGTTGAGGCACATAGTTCGCTGCTTAAGCCATGTTCTACTTGCATGGGCAAATATCCCTTCTTGGAATTTTGCATATTGAATCTTTTCAATATTTTATCCATGTAAGCACTTTGGCTTAATCCAATCAACCGCTTAGATCTGTCTCTATAGATCTTGATTCCAAGGATGTAAGCTGCTTCTCCTAAATCTTTCATGGAAAAACATTTACTCAAATAATCCTTAACTTCATTAAGGCTTGGTATATGATTTCCCATGATTAATATGTCATCGACATATAGAATTAGGAAAGTAGTGTTACTCCCACTAGCTTTGTGGTATACACATGGCTTATCGAAATTTTGAGTAAATCCAAACTTCTTGATTTCTTCATCAAATTTCTTATTCCATTGCCTAGATGCTTGCTTCAATCCATAAATGGATCTTTGAAGCTTGCATACCCGCTCAGGAAAATCTGGATTCACAAACCCTTCAGGTTGCGCCATATAAATGTCTTCATCTAGGCGACCATTCAGGAAGGCGGTTTTGACATCCATCTGCCATATCTCTTAGTCATAGTAAGCTGCTATGGCTATAAGAATCCTAATAGCTCTAATATCGGCTACAGGAGAAAAGGTCTCCTCATAGTCGACACCGTATGTTTGGGTGAAGCCTTTCGCCACCAAACGAGCTTTGTAGGTGTGTACATTGCCATCCATGTCCGTTTTCTTTTTGAAGAGCCATTTACTCCCAACTTCCTTAGCATTGGGAGGAAGGTCTACTTCAATCCAGGCATTATTGTCTCTCATGGATTGCATCTCCCCATTCATAGCAACCTGCCATTTTTCCCTTTCAGGACTATTTATGGCAGCTCTATAACTAGTGGGTTCATCTAGATCCCCTAGTATAGTTTCCTCACACTCTACGTTTAAACATAGATGATCAGGAGCTTTTGAAGATCTTGTAGATCTTAGAATGGGTACCACTTCAACTTCAGGTGGAGGACCTAAACTTTCAGGTTCCACAGGAAGTATGCTAGTGTTCTCAGAAGGTGACGTATCTCCCTGATCATTTTCAAAATCATATACTCTCCCACTGAATTCTTGAGACAGAAAACTCTCCTCAAGGAATTCGCCATACCTAGCCACAATGACTTTATTTTCTGGTGGGAAGTAAAAGTAGTAACCCCTTGTTTCCTTAGGGTATCCTACAAAGATACACTTAACAGATCTTTGTTGGAGCTTATCGGGTGAGTCACGTTTAACAAACGCCTCACAACCCCAGACCTTTAAGTAAGACAAGTTTGGAGCCTTTCCAGTCCATAATTCATATGGAGTCTTATCAACCTTCTTAGTTGGAACCATATTTAATATGCGAACAACACTTTCAAGAGCATAGTCCCAAAAGGATAAGGGAAGAGTTGTCAGATTAAACATAGATCGTACCATATCTAACAATGTACGATTTCTCCTTTCAGATACACCATTTTGCTGTGGCGTATAAGGAGACGTGAGTTGTTGGACAATGCCACACTCAGCTAGATAATCCTTAAACTCTTGGCTTAAATACTCACCACCACGATCGGATCGAAGAGCCTTAATCTTCTTACCGAGTTGTAATTCTACTTCACTTTTAAACACCTTGAATGTCTCAAAGACTTCATGTTTATGTTTAAGTAAATAAACACAACCATAACGACTATAGTCATCCGTAAAGGTTAGGAAGTAGGTAGCACCGCGTTTTGACACGTGTCTAAGTGGACCACACACATCAGTGTGTATCAATCCAAGTAGATCTGAAGCCTTTTCCATATTGCTATGAAAAGGTTTCTTTGTCATCTTACCCGATATACAAGATTCGCATTTGTCAACTGAATCATCATTGACATTTTTCAAAAGCCCATCACGTTGCAGCTTTTCCATGCGTTTCTTGCCTATATGAGCAAGACGACAGTGCCAAAGATAAGACGAATCCAAGTTAGACTTGATTCTCTTATTGCCAATGCTATACATAGAATTATTTCCATTGGATACATGATTTTCCATATCTATTTCAAACACACCATTTAATGGAATTGCATTAAAGTAAAAAACAGAATTTAAAGAAACAGAAATTCCATTATTATTAAATGCGTGTTCAAATCCATTATCCAACAATAAAGAAACTGAGACAACACCTCTAACAATAGACGGTGCGTAATGACAATTGTTCAATACTAAAATTAAACCCAAAGGTAAAACTAAGTCAAATGTCCCTATGGCTTCCACTGCTGCACGTATGCCATTGCCCACGTACAAGTAGCATTCTCCATAGTTCAGTTTCTTCGCTCCTCTAAGTCCCTGCGATGTATTACAGATGTGAGTACCACATCCTGTATCATATATCCAGGCATTTTGCTTACGAGGAAAGGAAAATAATTCAACCATAAAAATACCTGAAGTGCTCGCGCCATTTGCAGCCTTGGCATTTTTATTCTTGCGACACTCCTCAAGCAACAATGGACAGTCCCTCTTCCAATGTCCAGGAGTGTTACAGTGGTGACAAGCAGCCGTATCCTTCTTGGGATAATCCTTCTTCACAGGAGGATTCTGCTTCTTAGGCTTCTGCTGATGGATCACGACCTGTTTCCCTTTATCAGCTTTGCCTTTGCCCTTCTTGTTCGCATGTCGCGGCTTATTGGGCTTAGTGATCCTACCACCATGAACAGCCATCACAGTTGGTGTAGGTGCCTTCTTTGAGAGTCCCTTCTCAAAGTCGATAAGCATTGCATGCAAATCACTTATCGTCTTCCCCGTGCAATGCATATTAAAGTTGCGCACAAACTCACCATACAATTCCTCATTGAGGGATCGGTTGATGAGGCCAACTTGCACATACCCGCATCCAAGTGTGTCCAATTGGTCAAGATATCCTTTCATCTCCAATACATGGGCACTCACGGGTTTTCCAGCTTCCTGCTTGCACTTTTGCAAAGCGTCTAGGACATCATACAACTCAGCCATAGGTGGCTTCTCAAACATGCGTTTGAGTTCGTTTATCATGTCCATAGGGCCATGATGCTCAAATTGCTTCTGCAATTGAGTATCCATGCCTGACAACATTAGACAAGCCACATCATTGTGCTTTTCCCAGTTGTCATTGTATGCTTGCAGTATCTCATTAGATGAGTTGGCAGCAGGAGCTACAGGAAGAGGCTCACTAAGAACATCAAGTCTTTTGGCCACTCTAAGAACAATCCTCAGAGAGCGGTACCAATCATTGAAGTTTTTAGTCCCAGTCAGTTTCTCTCCTTCAATCATCTATTTGAAAGCAGAGGTCATGTTTGACATGTTATTGTCGGGGTGGGCCATTTCTACAGAAAAAGTTCAAAAGTCAGTACTTTCGATAATAAACTTTTCAAGAAAATTAAACACCCATTGGTAAAATAACCATTTAATTTTCACTGAAAACTAGGATCCAAATTGACGTCGTTTCATTACATCAGCTGAGGCTGCTAGTAATGAAAGTACTCAATAAGGTACGGGATCACCCAATTGCCAATATCCAATTGCAATTCCTAGAAATTATGGGACTTACATATTATGCCAACCTCAGTTGCAAATGTAAGCATGTTTCATCCCCAAATCTTTATGCCTTGACGCCGTTTCATCACATCAGCTGAGGCTGCTAGCAATGAAAGTGCTCAATTAAGTTAACCAATTTAGAAACATGTAAATTGACGTCGTTTCATCACATCAGCTGAGGCTGCTAGCAATAAAAGTACTCAATTTACCCTTTGATTCCCATTCTTTGAATCATTACATCAGCTGAGGCTGCTAGCAATGATAGAATGTCATCTCAGGTGTTTCCGTATTAATTGGATGGCATATAACTTAAATTTAAGGGTATTAAATTTTTGATGTGTGTAATCAAAATATGTACAAAGATGTCATGCATTCATCTTTGTATCATATATATTTTCCAAAACCAGTTTACTCATTCGTTACATTAATAAGCTCAAATCATCAAAGTTTTAATTAATGGCGTTGAGAAACTTACAACATTGCCTTAAGATGCTTCGTACGTTATCATGGTGTACTTGGTAAGTCTAAAATTGACGCACAGGCGAGCGGAGAGACAGAATGGAGTCTCTTTAAGGCCACAATTTAATGCGAAACCAACCTTATACCCACTTTATAGTTTGTCAATTTTAGGTCCACCGCTTCGACCACTTTTGTACAGTCGCATCAATTAATTAAACACTTATGATTTTCTTGCTTAAAACAATGTTACACCATTATTAAGTCATGTTTATTTTTTATATGAAAAATTACCCTTTGTTATAAACATGTCTACAACATAATAACAAATGCGCAATTAAAAAATAAACACAAATAACTTAATAATGAACATGCTAATAGATCAATTAATATATATATGTTGGTCTTAAGACTCCCATTGGTTTTCGAGCTCATTGTACCCAATGGACCACAGGCGCCAATTTCTTGGCCGCGTAAGTCTTATGATTAACATATATATAACACACATAATTGATAAATACGCGATTATATGGGGTCTTCCCCAATTTTAGGTCTTCCCTAAAAACCTAATTAATTAACTTTTAGTAATCTTAATTCGTTTTCAACAATTTTAATTACTAAAACCCCTAGTTAATTAATAATCGCAACAATTAGCACGTAGAACATGTAACACTTAGCATCAAATTTCCATGACAAAACATGCATGTTTTTGTCATGGATTCCCCATATTGCACTTTTAATCATGTAACACATATTAACAAGCCAATATTGTACGCATATTAAATTAATGACATCACTAAGGTACTCATTAATTTACACATAAAATTGCATGCAATCCTAGGGTTTCTACAAGATTTTGCCAATACATAAACCCTAAAAATAATTATTGGTATTCGACCAACAAGAAAAAAAATTAGGGTTTTCATAAATCTTAAACCCTAGAATATTAAAAAGCATGTATCTATTCACATAGGTTCAATTTTATGCGTTTAGTAATTAATTACATGTATTAAACGAGGCTCTTGATGCCACTATTGGAATATTAGAATCATAAAACTATAAACTAATAATCACATAACATCAAAGACACGCAGCGGAATATACAAGATCATATACACGTAATTAATTAACTAAATTTAAATAGATGCGTACCTTTAGGTTTCTAGCAAGAACAAGAAACCACGTGATCACCAAGAACAATATAAACCCTAAATTGGGTTTAGTATGGATCGACTACAACCTAGTCGAATGGGGAAAAAACAACAAGCTAAAGCAAGCTTGTACTCCGTTCTTGTACATACGTAATACTAGCGTTTCAATGGGAAAAGCTAGGTTCTAATATCACAAACAAAACCAACACTTGTGTATTAGCAAGAAATCGGCAAACCCTAGGTGATAGGGGTCGAATGCCGATCGGCCAAGACTAGAGGAGAGGGAGAAGAAGTTGGTTTGCTTGAGAATTAGGATTAGGGAAAAACCAATACAAGGGGTTTGTATTTATAGGCTCCCTTTTCTTACTCCCCACTCCAAGAACCGAAAATCATAACCCTTAGGGTTTATTCGGCCGACCTTAACCCAAGGGAATGGGTTCTAGATCCTTCTATCCTCCTTTTGCATATTTAATCCTTTAACGAGCGTTATCTAACCCCGTTAAGTACTAACGACCGTTAAGTTATTTGTTTGTGAAATGAATAAATAAATTATAAACATATATTTAATTATTCAAACCATTGAGACTCTTACGTATTGTGTGCAATCTCAAAGTCTCGTGTTCAAAACTGGACATACGAATATTAATTATTATCCATAAACTCTAACACAAGCCTCGCTGGAGACATTTTTGAGATATATTGTAAGATAAGTGGTATAAAGTGTGAAAAAATTGCCGTTTAAAAAAAAAAAAAAAAAAAAAAAAAAAAAAAAAAAAAAAAAAAAAAAAAAGTGATGAAAGAAGTGGAGGTCTTTCACTAAAAGTCTTGAAAATAACCATAAAGCTCCATTTTATCACCACCGACAAATTTTGGAGCAACTGTAACATTATATCTACACTTTTAAATTTTAATTGTTACTTTGTCTAATGTGGGATTGAGTTTCATAGCATATTTGATTGTTTCCATTATTAGTTTTCTCTTTAGATTTTTCCTTTTAGCCTATGATAGAGTTTCATAGCATATTATGGAGATACGGTTGACTAAACCAAAAAACTTCTAGAGGAAAAAGCTATTCTTCGATACAAAGTATCATAATTTCGAAAGATAGATTATGTAATATCAAACTTAGACAAATTTTATCTCGATTTCAAGTTATTTTGCATTGTGGTCTAACACTTTAAGAGAAACAAAAAACAAAATCAACCTAAATTTGGTTAGCAGCGAATTCGACCTATTAGATTCTTTGTTTTATATAGATCAATATCATTGAAATTTTGTGACTTGTGTTTTGTTTGTAACCACGTTGATTAGTCCGGTCGAGACACACGTTTTGTATCGTGTATATTTGCCTACATGTACAACAAAGGAAATGTGTCATTCACCAACAAAAAAGAGTTCCAAATATAAGTGGTATATGCAAGATTTTAAATCTGAATTATAAAGGGACAGTGAGTTTTAAATGTATTAAACTTTCCATTTTTTACTGAATTGTGTATCAAACTTTTAATTTTACTAAGTTAGGTATTGAACTTATAATTTTACTAATCCTTGCTATCTCATGTATGAAAAGGTACGTGGCATCGGGTCGGGTCGGGTCAGTTAGCGGGTCAAGTCGGGTCGGATACCGGGTCGGGTTGCCACGTGTCACCACCAACCTGTCCAAGCCAAGGCTCGAACTTGGGACCTCCCGTTTGGGAGTGAAGGCACGCTCCAACTGGGCTAAAGCATACTTTCCTTAATATTATGTGCATGGTTCCTTTTAAAGTCTAATAGATTCAGTCCATTTTATTAAATGTTCAAATATATTTTGAACGGTTTATTTTAAGAGTTTTAGGAGGGTTCAAAAGGAGAGAAAAATACCGTTGGACTCGTTTTTTCGTGCTCTTTCCAATGGAGTGCTCGGGGAATTTTTTTGACTTCGTTTGAATCTCGATAAACGTGAAAACGTCATCGAAACTCATCCAAAAGTCACCAATTTTGCTTTGTTTTCAAACCCTTGTACCTGCAAGGCATAATAACACATAACAAACATATTTTCAATATAATTTCACATATATGCAATATATTTTATGGTTAGCGTGTTTTCTGGTAGGTACAAGGGTTTAAAACGGACTAATAACCATAAAATATATTGCAAATATGTGAAATTATATTGCAAATATGTTTGTTATGTGTTATTATGTCTTGCAGGTACAAGGGTTTGAAAACAAAGTAAAAACGGTGACTTTTGGATGAGTTTCGATGACTTTTTTGTGTTTATCGAGATTCAAACGAAGTCAAAAAAATTCCCCGAGCACTCCATTAGAAAAAGCACGAAAAAACGAGTCCAATGGTATTTTTCTCTCCTTTTGAACCCTCCTAAAACTCTTAAAATGAACCGGTCAAAATCTATTTGAACCTTTAATATAACGGACTGGATCTATTAGACCTTAAAAGGAACCATGCGCATAATATTAACAAAGGTATGCTCTAGCCCAGTTGGAGCGTGCCTTCACTCCCAAACAGGAGGTCCCAAGTCGTGCCTTGGCTTGGACGGGTCTTGGTTATTATTAAGCCATGCCACGTGGCACCATTTAGGTGGTGACACGTGGCAACCCGACCCGGTATCCGACCCGAATTGACCCGTTAACTGACCTGACCCTACCCGATAATAAGGACGATTTATGTAAATAACTCTAACTGACAATAAGGATTGTCGTTGCAATTTGGTCCTAACCATAAGGACGATTTATGTAAATAACTCTAACCGAAAAACCTTAATCACCTTTTCATACATGAGATAGCAAGGATTAGCAAGTTCAGTACCTAACTTAGTAAAATTAAAAGTTTAATAAACAATTCAGTAAAAAGTGGAAAGTTGAATACATTTAAAACTCATTATCCCAATTATAAAAAGAGTTTCTTTTACATTATAGCTAAAAATGCCTAGCGAAACTGACTTTTTAAAAAGTTTCTAAAGCTTAGGAAAATTTGTATTAAGAGCAAGGGGTGTGGGCTTAATCGTGCCTCACCATTCGGGCCCCACTACCCTCCTCATGCCTCCTCACCATACCGCCCCTCCTCCTCATACCTCCTCATCCATCTCCTCCTCGTCTGCACGAGGAGGTAAACTTGTACCTTTTTTTTTTTTTTTTTTTAATTATTTATTTATAATGGTTTGTGAGGGTGAATAAGTGTGTATGTGGGGCCTGAATGAGGAGTTTGTGGTATGTTGAAGTAAAAGATAATGTGTTTGATCACCTCTTGGGTGTTTAAAACTTGTGTTATACATGGGTTGTATAAAGTTTTTTTTCTAAAAAAAATTATGACTGAGATAAGCGGGCTGTAAAACTGTTCTATTTTTCTAAAAAATCATGACGTAGATAAGGACGGCAAACTACTTGGGTATCCTTCTGCGGTTCAACGAAAAACCATGGTGGAGTGATATCCTGTAAAAACATACATGATAGTGAAGTTAGTCCTGCCGTAACAGTCCCCAAATCCAAAAGCAGTGATCACTCAGGTATATCCTTCCAGGGTTCAATGAAAAACCATGGTGGAGGATACTAGGAGTCCACTACTTCAAGGTTATAACGGACCCAAATGTCTTATCTCCTACCGTGGGACGAGTTGTTACACCTCTACTCTCAACGTTATTTACTACTCTTAAAGACTTAAAATGGACACCAGATAACAGATATTTTGTCTCAACAAGCCTCTCGGAGTCTGGGATCTGCAAGGGATCGGAGGGGTAAGTTCTTCAAAACGTTGCAATCTGATCACTTGAAACTGGGAATTTGAAGACATGTAAAATGGAGTAACAAATGGCTTTCTTGTTGATTGTAAACTTATGTAACTGTTGTATTCATGTATCAAGAACATCAATTCTTTATATGATATTGCTACTTTGGTGGTCATAATTATATCTCATTGAGTTAAGATGATTATGGGTGCGCAAAGGTACAAACTACAAAGCCAGACCAGAACCTAAACTATTAGAACCATGAACAGACTATAATACAGGTTTGGTCCCATTCCAGGCCGTGAATTGGACTCTAATTTTGGGATAGTTATTCGAACCGACTTTTTTTGCTTGGATGACAGTTAAGGTGTATAATAAAAGTTGGTTTTGGACATCACATGACCGAGTACTCACTTTCTATGACAACCTAACCACTCTTAGCTTGTGCTTAAGTAAGTAGTGTGCTAGATGTAAGTTTTTCACCTAAAATATTTACCGTCACTGATGCCCCCAAACACGAACTCCTGATTTCGCCTCTGAATGCAATGCACAATCAAAACCAGTATCGATAACATGAGCTGCAGAGAGGCCGGTCTGATATAATTTTTGGCATGCCACATTATTAGCTTATGCTCTTTTCATTTTACCCCAGTTCACCTTTAGCATCTTCGCCTTTCTTGGCACACGAGACGTGACTTTAGCTCCTACAAGGAGCTAGACACGCCCTAACTAAAATTTGACAGAATATACTAGAGTCCCAAAATGTGATGCATTTGAGACTTTCGATGTCTTTTACGGTTAGAGGTTCTTGATTTTGTTAAAGTCGACTACTGACTAGAAAACGTGTACCATATGATATGTTGGTCGTTACTGGTATTTTAATTGTTACTCTGGATAATCAGTTAACAATATAGTAAAAGATCAAGTGACAGAAGAAAAGCATATTCATGAAACAGAAATGTCTTGGAATTTGTAAATGATCCCACATTGATGGAGGGATTGAAAGGAAGAGTGAGTGGGGGTGTATAAAATAAGGGGCTGGGCTTCTGGCAAAAGCATCTTTGCGCTTGGGGCAATGACGCAGCTAATGAGGTAATAACCGAGGCGCGTCAATTGCTGGTTGAAAACTATTTCCAAACCCCCTCCTCGGTCTTGGTTCTGCCTTGACCGTCGAGAATTTCTGGAAGGGTTCCCTTTTATTAGTGTAAAACCCTACAATTTTATAGTTCAAAGCTTTTTCAAGTTCCTTTCGTCATAAAGATGGCTGAGTTTGATCAAAAGTTGAGAAGATTACATTTATGTTGGACCGAAAGTTTTCAAAACACTATATTTTGGGAATTGGAAGCTAACTGGCGCCTGGTCTAACATTAAACTTTTCATAACCATAACACATGTATAAAACGTGGTTTTTGTGGGTCTCAATCAAATAAACCACAAAGATGGTCTCTAACATAACCTCAATGGAAGTATTTCTGAACGACTATGTTCGTGTACTAAATTAAACGCTGCCTTGGTAGAAACTAGAATCGCACAAGTCATTGTTTGTGAACAAAGGTTATTGTTGCATTTTTTTTTACAATACAAAATTGAAGGTAACATAAACAATTTAGATACCAGCCCTACTATAAGGTACAACATTCCTATAGCAAAAAATACCAAAAGTTTTTATGTTTGATATTAGAAGTACCACTTGGGTCTGGTTTCTTCTTCTTTTTCTGTTAGATCCCGATATTGATACCATTCTCCTCCAACCTTCCCAACCGGAAGTGGAGGCCGAACAAAAATCTCAACTGGCTTGGGAACATGAACATCTAGTGATATCTCCATGGCATCTCCTACTAAACTTGAATCGAGTTCTTTAAGTGCTTGGCTAACTGGTTCAACTGTTATCCATCCAAGCCCAGATATGGCCACATCACAAGCGGGTCTACAAGATGGATTTATAACATGAGCCAAATATATGCATAAAAGGAGAGGCTATAAGGCCGTATTACTCTATGCTAGTATGGACTATGAAGTACATACCTTTGGGTGTCGTCGAATCTTATTTGTAACTGACGAACAGTCTCAAGTCCTGCCCAATCTGGTACTTGTTCTCCACTTGGAGGTGTTAAAAGAACTCCAACTTCTTTCTGCACAAGTGACAAAAATCTTGAGGTTTCATCAAGCAAGCTTTTCAATTCCAGAATGAAATGAAGCTTTGCTTCAAAGAGGTCAAAATAATAAAGTCGGCAAAATCCACAAGAATTCTTCCAGTTTAGGAAAATCTTGACGACTAGAATAACAGTCACAAAGACAATTGGATAAACAAAATCTGGGGTGCTAAAGTTTTAGCACAAAAGCATGTGAAATTTGTATGTGGAAGCCATAGGTGAGTTTATACACAAATGTTAGATGTAGAAAAGTGGGCAGGTGGGTGATAGAAGATCGATTTGAGATGATCACTCTCCTTAGACGATAACTAAACTAACTACTAAATTAAGCACTACTCTTAAACTAATTTTCTTATTCTTTTTCTTCTTGAGAACTTGAAAGGAAATTACAATACTTATAAGAAAGTTATTAACTGCTACAAAGGTTAGTGGTACCATAAATCCCACTACCTCTTACGAAGCCAAATAAAATGAAGACATGCACATACACATACAATCTCCCATAGCAAGCATAAATAAACTAGCACAAACGTAGAAGTGAGGCATGTAGAATTGGTCTTCAATTCATGCACGTATCAGTCGGGCACTTGGGTTAACGGGTCAAGACTGGTAATTTTAGTCTAGGTTAACCCCAATCACCCTACGTCTCTTTAATACTTAATTAGTGACATGTTCCAAACACCATAAAAAACAGATAAAAGGTATATAACATACCTTGTAAAATTCATCTGCTTTATTTGTGGGTACGATATGAAGTTTTAGCGCCTTGGGCCCATAAAATGTTAAACATGTTTCTGGAAGAGCCTGACAAAAAGAAAGAAATGCAAATTGTAATATAATGGCGAAAATGAAAGATATGGCAACTGTATGGATAGTGAAAGTTAAAAAGCTGAATACCTTTAAAATATCAATCCGGGCAAGACCTCCCCAAAAGATGGAAAAACCCGTTAAGCCATCAAACTCCATTTTTTCACTTACCCATTGATCCAAAACTACCTCTTTCTGTCACAATCAACAAAGTGCATACGTGAGAATTCTACATATCATCACCCGTAAAAATAATATATAATAAAAACTAGAAGTGGCAAATTTGGCCATTTATGGGTCGAAAGTCAACCTCCTAATCATTCAATTTAAAAAGTAGACTGTTCTTTATGATATACATAGACACGTAGTAGCTATTTTTATCATACTTAAAACATTACATATTTATAGAATTTAAGGAAAGAAACATGAAAAGTATTGTAGGCCGCTCGACCTAAAGACCTGTTTTGTTTGACCCGTTACCAATATGTCCGCTTTGCCACCTCTAATAAAACAAAGAAGAAATAGCATTTCCTAATGATAGCTTGAAAGGTAAAACAAAAAGGTACATACTGTAAATGATTGACCTCTAAGCCGACTCCGTGGAGCAAGGGCAGGTAAATCTTGTGAGTAAACCACTGCAGCTTGCCTATGATGGAGATGAACTCCAGGTGTGTCATACACTTTCTGTATTAAAACACAGTCATTCAGATTTATTGTTCATTGATTTACTTCACCTGACAAAATATAATTTTCCTAAAAGATAGAAACTTTTTCAAACTTCTTATATATCAGAAAATGGAAGAAATGAAGCAAAATGCATACCCCTCCTCCAAGGAAAGCGTTAATTTGAATGGGGCCCACTGTTGTTCCCGGAACGGCAGACTGTATTGGTTTATATTTTCTTGCCATTGCAGCGACAGGGTCATTATATGAAAGCATCTCTGGAATTTATAATTTACAAGTTACATGATGAAAAATTGTGGTCGTTAAATAGCATTGCATAGATACCAAAATCATCATAAAAGATAGGTGGCGATTTCGACCCATTAACATATAAAACGGGTTATTTACTTATTTTAGTTAAACTTACTAGTAAAATGAGTTAGACTAAAGGATTTAACTAAAAAGAAAATGGGTCACATCGGCCGAAAAGAGTAAACAAATTTAGATGATCATATGTATATGACAATCATAAAAACCACCAGAATCACTTTATTAGAAAAGTTAAGACTACTTTATTAATAATCTTTAGCACAATAATGATATAATAAAAACTCAGAAAATGTATAAAAAAGGGTTGTCGGCCCAACCCAGCCTATTTTTATACGTTATCCAACCATCCATTCTCTCACCAGGTTTGAAAAAAGGTTTGATCCAAACAAGGCTTATCTATGTCAAAACTGAAACGCCAAGGCAAACAAATAAAACATGTAACAAGCTCAGATCTCAACTCCAAAAGTAACTTACTCAATGCTGCGTTGATAAAGGCAGATTTCCCAACATTTGCTGCTCCCTAAAGAAAACAAATAAAGATGTCAATGCTATTTTAACCAAATGCTAACATAGAAGTTAGACTATGCGGTCCAGTTTCTTCTGGTCTTTTAAGAAATTTCATTTTTTTCAGGTCTCAATTTTATGAGGTCAGAAGAAATAAATATTCTTTATGGTGGGCCGCAGTCACTTGATGCGAATAAAAAAAAAAAAAAGTAAAGTAACTCCCAATACCGTCTTCCACGGGTTATGGGTCCCAATACCGTCTTCCACGGTGTATGGGGGAGGTTGAGACGTAGACAGCCTTACCCCTACCTAAGGTAGAGAGGCTGCTTCCGGTTCTACCAAAGGTAGAAAAGGACCTCCGGCCTTGCAAGGGGTGAGGATTGAACCCTTGACCTCTGTCTCCAGAGGCAAGGGTGTTAACCACTTGATCCAACCTTGCTCTAGTCACTTGATGCGAATGATAACACAAAATGGATCATGGTGAAAAAATGGTACAAATGATTAAGTTTTAATGCTGGAAAGATGGAGTATTAAATTGATTCTAAACTAGGTGTTAGCACACATAATCCTAGTGTCCATGTAACGAAATCACTAACCAGAATGTACACATCGCGGCCCTTCTTCTCCTTCTGAATTTCAGACACAACTCCAGCAATCCCAACCAATGACTTGGAACTTGTCAAGTGGACGCTTAAAACACTGCAAGGAAATGCAAAACAGAAGTGTAATTTAAGAGACCAATTAAAAATAATTAGAGCTACTTTTTACTTGTTAGAGCGTCTGATAGCTAACTTTTTAATTTTTTACTTGTTCGACCTTTGTCGATTAACAGATTCCAACCCTTTTTTACAACGTGTTCATGCTAGTATTGGTTATAGAGGTCAAAACTTACTTGAGTTTCTTTCTCGTGGTGGCATCCACAACCCAGTCACCAACACAATTGAAATCTGTCCCTTTTGGAAGAAGATCAACCTTGATTAACAGCGTGAACATAATAAGAAACATTAGCAACAAAAAAGATCGATTTTCACCACTGAAGGAAAAACAGAAAATGGTACCTTAGTCACAACTAATATAATTGGATTTGCACCCGCAAGATCACGTACATGAGCCAAAAAGCTGCCATTGAAATCCACTATATCAACCTACAAGCGATTAACCATATACAACCTTGAACTATTAGAGCTAAAAACAAAATTTCATGATTCTACAATAGAATTTGTGAGGGGCTTGGTGTTTGGATGTGTATCCTCAAAATTGTTATTGATTTTTGCAGAATTATAAAGCGAAAATTTAACGTTAGCGCAAGCTATGTAATTTCACAATTATCTACTTAATCCGTATTCTTATGGCAACTTCATAACTATCAATCCAGATATCATGGTTTAAAAAAGCGGTCGGAGGCGGCGCCTCGAGGCGAAACGGTCATAAAACGATTATGAGGCGGCGCCTCGGGAGGGTGTTTTGGAACGTACGCCTCATGTACCTGAGGCGGTCTAGAAGCGTATGAGGCGATTTTAAGGTCTGAGGCGGATTTTTCTTTTATTTTTGGCGGGCTGGCAGAATTGGTGGGAAAAAATTGGAGCTCTATTTTTGGCGGGCAAATATTGGAGCCAATTATCTATTTTTCAGTCTATAAATCCTGACCTAAATCAGTCAATACATCGCAATTATAAACATCTTGCATATATAGTTAAATGGTGGGGTGAATATGGAGATGAGACCCCGGAACTCAAAGCGTTTGCAATCAAGGTTTTAGGTCTCACGTGTTCCGCCTCGGCTTGTGAACGTAATTGGAGTACGTTCAATCAAGTGCATACAAAGAGGCGCAATCGGTTGAACACCGAAAGGATGAATAATTTGGTTTATATCATGTATAATAGGAAGTTAAAGCAGAAATTCTTGAAGAAGATCAATCTAAAAGAAGAAGATGGTCCCCTAGTTGTTGAAAATGTGATGTCGGATGATGAGCGGATAGCCGATCCAAATGATGACAATGAAGATGACACTAGAGATGTGGAGGGAGGTGGGGGTGCAAGTGGTGAGGAAGGTGGCGAAACAACTAGAGCAACTGAAGGTGGTGAGGCAAGTGCAAGTGGAACATCTAGGAAGAGAAAAAGTGTTCAAATAAATTTGATTGATGAGGAGTCCGAAGATGATTCGGTCAATGAAGATTATCGTGCGGATGAGAATGAGGAGTTGGAAGATGATGCAAATTATGTTGTTTGATTGATTATGAACTTTATTTGATGTTTAGTATTTTTTTTATAAGATATATAATTTCTACATTTTTTTTTAATTTTGCCTCGACCTTACGCCTCGGTTCGCCTTGAGGCTTACGCCTCTTGAGGTGAAGGGAAAACGCCTCGAGGCTCATTTCCGTACTTTTAAACCTTGCCAGATATAAATGTTTTGATCCAAAAAAAATCACAAAATCATAAATATTGTTATAGATATGCATCCAACCACCTCTTAAATGATTAATTAGCCTCACCAGTTTTACAATTAAAGCTTTCTCATGACGTAAGTGAGTTAACTTTTCTCTAAGCTCCTCGGCAGTAACAAACTGCTTTCCACCCGCATAACCACCATTGCCGCCTACAGCAGTGACCATGTGCCCATGAGATAATAGGCGGCACCTACCACATAGAACTGTTCTGAGCTGACGGTGCTTCTTTTTCTGCACAATGACCATCCTTGTAAGAAACCACACCCAGTAAATCAAGACAATATTACATTAAAAGAAGTATGCTTATGGATCTTTTTAGCAATATAAGTGAATGCTGCAAGAGTTAATCATAGCATAGTGTCAATAATGAACGCAATATTAACACGGTTCAGCCAAATGCTTACATTATGATCGTATTTATAAATGCTCTCGGCTTCTTTTATATTATTCTTGAATACTGATTTCTAGAGGGGTAACTTATACCTAGTTATGCTTTTATCCTTTTTTTCAAACACACCTACTTGGAACAATATCAATCATCACAAACCGATCGGGAAACAATTATACAAATTTCAAACACAAATCAAGTAGAAAAACTAACACTGTACTTATCCTCTCTAACGACATCTTCATCAGCAACATGCTTTTGTCCGTATTTGTTTAAAAGATATTTTCAACATACTTGAATACGTATAAAGTAATTTCAAAATACGAGTGGTTGCTTTAGTAAAAATAAAAGTTGGATAATTGGTTACATACTATACTCACATGTACATTATCCCCTAGGGATAATGGATATTAAAATGTGCCGAACATGAAACATTATTCTTTAGTGTATATCAATCGTTCTTTATTCCTATTGAAGTTACACGTTCGATACATTTTCAAGTCACTATCTATTCAAATGTATATCTAAACAAAGAATGTGTCAAGTTGGATACATTTTCAAGGCAACTATATAACCATACAAACCAAATTAACAATTATCCAGATTTCAAAAAACCGAAAAAAAAAAAAAAAAAAGTCTAATAATACCAGCTGATAAGTATCCGGGTCAACGTAACCCGGAGCATCGATTTCCACAACTTGCAAAGGAGCTCCACACCCATAACAACAATAACCACCACCACTACTTGTAACAGACTTAACAGATTTAACTAACTCTTTTTTCTTAATCTTTTTTGTCTTTTTCTCAACAAGCAAACTTTGTATCTGCTGTTGTTTTTCAAGAAAGATATCTCCTCGGGTCGGGGCAGCAGGTCCGGTTCCTTGTGACCCGGGTATAGAAACTGATATTTCAATGTCTGGTTGTGATTTGCAAATGGGTTTGACCCGACCCGGGTAAAGTTTGTGGGTTTTTGAAATGGGTTTTTTGTGGGGAAGATGATGGATTGGGGTGAATGAGGATGTGAGTGACAGGGTTTTAGGATTCATGTTTTTTCTTTTAAGAAATCTTTGTTTCTTGAAATGTTTTTTTTCTTTTTTTTTGGGATAATAAGGTTTTAGGATTTTGTTTGTTATTGTAGTACTTGTGGTTTTGTTTGTTTACAGTTTGAGTACTTGAGATTTGGAGTAAGAGTGAGTTAGTCCCTGTGATAGTTAGAGTTCCAGGTACGGTGTCATTAAAAATCGATGTCATCCGCACTCGTAACACTTAAAACTGAACCCACTAAAAAACACACATACACACCCAGACGCATACTAAAAAGCAACGTCTTTCAAATGACGTTGTCAATAACGTCGACCATGACACTGAAGTGCGGTGTGGGATGACATTCTGTGTTATCCAAGACATTGAGTATGACACTGTGATATGATTGAGATGTGGGGTGACATTTGATGTGATACCGGTTGTTGGATGACATTCGGTGTCATCCAATGATATTGACATTGAGGATGACACTGTGATACCGTGTGCTCTTATAACTAATCAATTATAATAATTTCACACTTTTACTAATTAAGAAAACATACTCAAATGATTTAATTTAGATTTTTATCTACTTTCACAAAATTTATAGTGGCCAACACATTTTTGGCGTGCGACCACACAAGTTCGATAATTGTAAATGAGGAAATTATTTTACATTGTCCAATTACTTTTTGGTAGGGTGTAATTGTCTACATCTTATCTCCCATATACCTTGCTCCGGCGGAATTGAGTATTATTGTAGGAAATTATTTTACGCGCCAAAGAATATTATTCTTCGGACGATTTTCCCTACTCATAGTATAGTGCAAGTTAGGTTTGGGATCGTCCCTACTCATAGTATAGTGCAAGTTAGGTTTGGGTATAGCAGGACTTGAACCTGCGACCAGCCGACCATGGCAATTTCTTACGGGTTTCATCAAATTCGATCACTTGTGTTAATGTTAAAAAAAAAAAAAAAAAAAAAAAAAAAAAATCTTTCAAATGCTGTAAAACTCATGATTATGATTGCAAGGTGCAATAATCAGTTTTGCAACACATCCAAACACCTCATTCCCTCTAGCAAAAACTTTTAACATTTTAACCGTGGCCAGAATGATATAAGAAGAGGTAATCCACTCTCTCTTCTTCTAGAACTGATAACTGGTTAGTTAAGTATCAATAACATAACTAATAACACCAACTTAGTCATTGGTATCTATCGATAGTAATTAAAGCTCACCAAAATGTATAAGACGCTAATCATCATAACCGAAGAGTCGACCCTAAAAGAAGTTCATATTTCCTACTATCAAGCATCAATGAACAAAACATAAACAACTAATTTAATTTTGTGTGCAAAAGTAACTTCATAGATGTAAGTTTGTAACGCCAGATAATGCTCTCATATTGGTTGCATCTCCATGTTGGTATGATGTTCATGGCCATTTGCAGAGGATGATGGTTCAGCAGAAGACGAGTCTTGGTTGTCTTGACCAGAGTTCATTTGTTGAACGGGAGGGGCGTTGACTAGGGTCATTGGCATCACAAAGTTATCAGAGAGTCGTCCTTTCATCTCCCTGTGTTCTTGACATAGAGCACACCAATGCATGCAGCAGTGCACCAAACATGGATCACAGGGTGAGTTCTGCATAATCAAACAAGCAAACAGAAAGATCATAAGACTTGTACAGAGTAGTAAAAGATATATGTGATTCGTACCCAAAAGTGTTGCATGCAATTACGACTACTATATTATTACAATAATAGTCAAACGTTCAAACAATGTCTAAGAGGGGTGCATGCATCAAAACACACGTAAGGCTAAGTCCAATCAATTTGACCCGTTTCCTTTTAGCTAATAGCTTTTCATTTGACCCATTAACAATGAAACATAGCCCAGATTAACCCATTAAAAAGTATATTGGGTTGAAATATCAACATTCGGGTAGATAAAAACAGCCACAGGAAAAGTTGCTGTTACCTTGAGATGATATTTCTTCTGTAGCATTTGTCGAACAATTCCAGTATATATACCACACATCCACCAACCAAACAACACCCCTTCACAAATGAGAAAGGAAGTCCTCGGGTCAATAACCCCATGCAATGCTGCTGTAGTTGCAGCAAGTGCCAGACCACCCTCAATGAAAATAGCATGAAGAACACAAGCAGTGTTGGCAGAAGAATAGTCCTCTCTCAAGTTTTCATAATTACGCCCGAAGAGAACACACGGACAAAAAAGTCCTGTCCAGCCTGATGATATGACATAACAGGGAAGTTGAGACAAGCCAGCAGCATGATAAAGGAACACACATATATACCAGTACAGAAGTGGACAGTCTTAGAGCCACGCTTAATTTGAGTGAAGGATGGGGAAAAAGAAAGTTACGAAACAACATTACAGCTCAATACTTTTGGATTACCCCATAACCAAAAGAAAAACTTACAGCTTTCAGTATCTTCAGCACAACCAAATATACCAGTTGTCCAAGGCTCAACAGCAGGAGGCTCAAAGCTCTCAGGTAAAGGCTGCCCACATTCATTGCACTTGCGAACATTCAACTGTAAAATTAGTAAAGTCAAAAGATGTCAGAAACTTGTAACAAAACATATGTGATATCTTAACTCTTAACTAAGAGATTATCAAAAGTCAAAACAAGGAACTCATTTCGAAGATTTTATGGCTTGGGTTGTAATATGTTGTGAGAAGGTAGCACTTCTAGGGGCTAGAGATAGACTTTCAACTTTAAATATTCAAAGTGATTGATCGAACGGTTCTGTATTATTCCAAACAATATTCCTATTCACACTATAAGTAATTTCTTCTATCGCTAATGATGTTAAGGATAAGCTAACAAAAAATATAAAAAAAATGCAAAGTAGCAGAAAATCTTGCGAATGACACCCACTCACAAACACTTGCTCATAAACATAACATAAAAGATAAAACTACATAAGTAATAACTGATGTTCCAGATCTTTTCTTCATTCTCGTCAATGGCTTGTTGCATATAAAATATAAAAGAATATATGTCTTAATGAAGTGAGCGTAAACTGAAGCAAGTGTAAACTAAAGCGAGCCACACTATTAATTGGTAGTGTGATTGACTCCTTAATGTGAACCCTCAGAAATACAGGACAAACGAAAACACTCAAGAGAAGTGGGACTTTGGGGTTGTACTTACAAAATCAGAGCATGGGGTGGTCCAAACAAAACCCAATGAACATAAAGTGCAATAAAAGGCTAGTCACGTTTAATTTATAGCACGTGTGCTTACGGAATAGCGAATCTAAAACAAATTTCTTCACTGATATTTCACCAACCCACATGTGCAGAGTAGGAAGGCCTAACATACAAAACGTCAAGAATAATATTCAGAAACAAGCATGAGAATGGAAGGCGTCAATGTTTTTAAAGCATAGATACGTTCATCTCTTTATGCTTTCTGTTTAGCCATTTCATTATCCTTTTAGGTTCATTTCAATCCTTCCACACCTACTTCACAATAAAACGTTTGTCTATATGCTCGGTAATTTACATACATAGATCAAAATGTTCCATTTTACCAAACCAAAAATAGTCCATAAGCGAGATTTTATTTTCTCTTACTTTTCATTTCTTTTCTGGTTGAAAAAAAAAGAAGTTAATACTTCATACTTCATACAGATATACATATTCGAGGGTTAAGGTCGAAAGATCCAATAGGCCCTCAAACAAATCAAATAGATCCACTTTCTATCTCAAACTAGTTTTTCAACACTATGTTTTGTCTTGTAAGGAAACACGTATTATCAACAACAACAACAACAAAAAAAACGATACCCAATCCTGTCGGAGTGGGGTACGGGGGAGGTACGATGTTGACAGTCACATGTTACACCCCTAACCGAGGATAGAGGGACTGCCAGAAAGACCTCTGGCAAGAGTGTGTGTGGATACATGCATGAGCAAAATATTACTTGTTTTCAAATAATTTGCCAAAAGATAATATCCAATTCTTTACATTTCACAAACACGGTAAACAAATAAGGAAAATGATTGAGATGCTTAAATGTATGACTAATTTTGTGTCTAAATGCATCTGGCACTGGCACTGATTTATTGGTTTGTGAAGAAGTGGGTCCCTCTGGTGACACCACATATGTTTAGGCATACTAATTAGCCATGCCAATCAATGCTCAACAAATAATCTACTCCAAAACGCAACACGCAGTTTTAGAATGTTTGTCAAGGCATTTGGAAAAAAAATATGACTTTCTACATTTTCTTAAGACGCCGCAATCCGAAACACTCCCTTACAATGCCATATATCCAGATCTCTCACAAAACCCCCCCTAAACAAACCATTTACTTGCACAACACGTTACTATATATCCACATAAAACAAAACAAAATCAATCAAATCAAGGCCTAAACTCAAGAGATCCAAATATACCTGAGGGACTTCAATGGGTTGATTAAGTTCACCAGGACTGATCTCAACAGGCGCTTGATCCTTGTTCAGTTTCACATATCTCGATGGATTATCTCCATCCGCCATTTCTTCCCTCTTGATCTGTCTGTTACAAACAAAATTAAATATCAATCAAGCCAGAATTGTGTGTCAAAAAATAAAAATAAAAATAAAAAAATTCACCTACCGTTGACTGGTTCAGCAGCTGGTCAAACACACACAAAATGTGTGTGAAAATGGGAAATTGGGGTGGGGTTTTGTGTGGAAATTGAGAAACAAGGTTTTCTTCTATTTTGTACGGAAATCCAAGCTACTATAGTTACATTTTTTGCCCTAAATATACAAGAATTGACACATTTACTCCATTCTTTATTTTGTTGTTGCATTGCTCCACTTTATTGTTCCATCCGTTATAAAATGGGGTTTGGTCATAAAATAGCAACATACTTTTTCAAATGTACCGATTTAGTACGTGTACTATTTTTTGTTCCACTTAATATAATATACTTTCATGTTTTGTTCCAATTTAGTACATGATGATGACGTGTCATGTTATAAATGGTGACACGTGTTACACTTTCAGGTATGCCACGTCATCATCACGTACTAGATTGAAACAAAACATGAAAGTACGTTACATTAAGTGGAACAAAAAATAGTACATATACTAACTCGGTACATTCAAAAAAGTACGTCCCTATTTTACGACCAAAACCCTTATAAAATCATTGTCATTTTTTTGACTTTTTGAAGTCTTTATTTTTCGATTTTGACTTAACTATTTTATTTTGTATTATATAATATTTGATGTAAAATATATGAATAGGTTGAGTTTTAAATGTATTTTCATTTGTATAATTTTCATCAAGTATTATATATACAAACAAAAATACTTAAGGTCAAAGTTGAAAAAAAAAAAAAAAAAAAAACAAAACTTCAAAAAGTCAAAACAGGACAATTATTTTGAGACGGACGGAGTATTTCATTTGTTGGCTTGTCTGTTTATTGGATTCGACTTATATCATTAATTTTACTTTATAATTTATTTATGAGTCTTTTTTGTAAAAAAAAAATTGAGTCATAGTAAACTCATTACTCCAGAAATATTAATTTTATGGAATATGAGTTGTATGCAACGAGATATTTTTGCTTTCACATTGCAGTTAGCGGGTTAAAACATTAATTTTGTGGGATTAAGTCGTAGAATAGCAACGTACTTTTCAAAGTGTATCATTTTAGTACGTGTACTTTTTTTAAGTTGTAGAATAACAATGTACTTTCATAAGTGTTCCAATTTGATACGTGACGATGATGTGTCATACCCGAAAGTCTGACACGTGGCACCATTTATAGCGTGACACGTCATCGTCACGTATCAAATTGAAACACTTATGAAAGTACATTGCTATTCTACAACTTTAAAAAAGTACACGTACTAAAATGGTACACTTTGAAAAATACATTGCAGTTAGCGGGTTTAAACATTAATTTTGTAGCTATTGAATAAAGTTTTTCGTATGTTTGCATAATAAAAAATGTCAACAATAATATTGAAAATGATGTAAAAAGATAATGAGTCTGAGGGTTGAGTTGTTATGTTATGAGATTTAAGGGGTGTTCGAATATAAAGCTTTAACGGTTAAAGGGCTATTTGTTAATTGTAGCAAAATTAAAGGAGTACTTTTGTACTTGTAAAATATATTTACACTTGAACAGTAAAATTACATTTCCTCCATGCTACTTATAAACAAGGTTTTAAGGCTGAACGCAACCCCTCGCATTTAATCGGTCGGTCGCTTACACATTCACAAACCGACCGATTGTTTGGTCGGTCGCCTGGGTTGAAGAGAATCGGTCGGTTCTTGTGGTTTGTGAATATCGATCGCATAATCGACCGACTATTAAATCACTTGCCAAAAATCAAATCGTTGCACCCTCTTTAAAAAATAATAATAAAAAAAAATAAATAATAATAAATAAAAAAAAAAAACTTTTTCAATCTTATAAATACCCACCTCAAACACACATCTAAACACACAATTTCAAACAAAATTCATATTCAACTTCTCATCCATAACCCACTTCTCATCATGTCAAAGAAAAACACTCCCACATCAAAAGACCGACGATCCCGACTACCCCAAAATGCCCCGAATTTAAACTTCTCGCCGGAAAACAACTTCCAACTAACCGGCATAACACCACCACAACAACGGGGTATTCGATTTCGTGCACCCTCTTTTGAATACTCATCACGATTACCACAACCCAACCAAAATCAAAACATGTTTTACCTTAATCGTCCATATGTTCCACCGTATCGTCCTAATACGGATTATTACCAAGAACCAAGTGGGTCGTCGTATCGGCCTAACATGGATTTCTCGCAATCTCCCCAACATTATCAAGATTATTCCCCGATTCGGGATGTTAATCTTGAGATGGATTTTGATGATTTTATGGACAACCAAGCGACGCAACAATATCCGACTCAAGATGCGTCGATGGGGCAAGGTTCGGGTCACGGTTCTTACCATGGTTCGTACCACGGTTCTTTCCCCGTTGAAGACGATGACGATGTCGAAGAGACATCACCCGTCAAACCAAGGACCGCTTCGAGACATGCTACAAAGGCGAAGGCGAAGGACAAAAGGAAGAAGGCCGAACCGTCCCAAAAACAGGCTAATTGGACAAAGGCGGAAGAGGTCGCTCTTTGTAAAGCTTGGGTTTTTGTGTCAGAAAATTCCCAACGAGGTAACGCTATCAACAAGAAGAGTTGGCCATCAAAAGAGAAAAAATAGCACTTCAAAGAGAACAATTCGAACTCAGGAAAAAATCGACCAAGAACCAAGATTTTTTCTTATACTACACCAAAATCGACCCAACATTGCCCGAAAGTGAACAAAATCAACTTAGGCAGCTTAAGACAGAAATCAAAGAAAAATACAATTTATAGCTGATTAGTTTACGGTTTTTTTTTTTTTTTTTTTTTTTTTTTTTTTTTAAATTTACTATTGTAATGTTTTTAATTCAGTATTGTAATGTTTTTATTATTAATGAATTTTAAGTTTATTTTAAATGTTTGATTAAAAAAAATCGGTCATCGACTGTGGCAGGTCGGTCGCTTCTGGTCGCCGGAAAGAGAAAGCTGACGTGGCAGCCGGTGACCCAGGTCACTTGGGTCACAGACTGTGTTCAGCCTAAAAGACTGTCATGGCGGTACTATAGCGTCGTCAATGTGCGAGACGTGACATTCACGTTACGAATAAACCATGGCGTTGGCTCTAGGCGTGACGTGAGATGAGTCGTGAAAAGGCGCGATCAGTGGCATCTTTTTTGAATTCAACTTTGATAAAAAAATGTATTTTGAAAAAAAATGAACAAGATTACATGCAATGATAGTTTTTTGACATTATTTCTTATGTATAACACTTTTGTAAACTCGATATATATGAAATATAATATAAATATATACATCTATAAATATTTTCATATTTTATGTCTGATCGTACAAATACTTGCACCTTCTAGATCAGAGCATGCGAGGGACGCAAGCTAACTACTTCTACACGCTACTTGTGATCTCCAATAAGACAAATAACACGCTTGGGTTAGATGGATCGCAAGGGTTGACCCTGCGAACCGACTTCGGCGTGAGAGTAAGTCATCCGTATATTGTGAGTATGTTTATAGAGAGAGAAAGTAGAAAGTGAGTAAATGACCTACCTCAAATGGACAAGTGAGTCGGCTATTTATTGGCAACCCTAGGAAGGACCTAGATTTGCCACATGTCGCGATATGATTGGTTAAGAGGGAGCATATTTTTTGCAGCCAATAGGGAAGCTTTGAGAATAGGCTCCGAGATCGTGCCCATGTGTGGTTGTCTACCACCATGCAGTGGATGGAAAACCGTTATACAAGCGGGACCCACAAGATATTCCTTTTGTTATTAGTATCGAAGCGTTTATGTCCTCGGAGGTTAAGACTCTCCAGAAGGTTAAGCTCCGCGACTCGGACCCTTGCTTATTGGCGGGTTCCCTTATGGTAGCCTAGCGAGCTTTACGCCAATGGATACGTTCCGAGTATATATCTTCGAAGGCCAGGCTCCGAGACAGGAGATGGGGTACACCATCAAGCTCCCCGATTCGATGTGTTACTTGTTGGAATCGGAGAGTAGCACATCGGACTCTTATATCGTGCGAGAAAATTTTTTCGCCTTCTTTGATTGGTGAACCCAATACCTCAAAATTAAAACTTTGTTGATTTAACTCTTAGTGAATTGGTAACTAAAAATGGTTTTGAAAACTTATGATACGATGATGAGTGCATGCATCTTCGTACATATTTTGATTATAACATCAAAATAAATACCCTAAAAATTTAAGTCCATGCTATCTAATTATAAGAGGCAATTGAAGTTAATATCTAACGTAAGTGAGACCTTGACATAGATATTAATGACAAGGTGAATTACATACTTATAATTGCTAGCAGATCAACTAAATGTAATAAAACTATGTGAATTTACAAGTTTCTAAATTAGACGACTTAATTAAGTTATAAGTGAGACCTTGAGACTTAAAGCATGAGATGGGAAGAAACATGCTTACATTGCAAATTGTTTGGCAAATGTAATTCCCATAAATATCTAGGAGTCGGAAATTGTTTTGCCGATTATTGTACGACAAGTTACCATCTTTTGTGCTTCCACTGCTAACAGATCAACTGATGTGGTGGAACTATGGAAAGTTGGATCCTAGTTTTCAAGAAATTAAATGGTTATATGTATATTTCCTGGGTAAATTTCTTTCTTGAAAAGTGTATTATTGAAAATACTAATATTTGAACTTTTTCTGTAGAAATGGCTCAACCCGACAACACTTCTGCAAGTTCCGCTTTCAAAGCTCACTTTGAGAGGGAAAAACTGACTGGGCCTAATTTCAATGATTGGCATCGGTCCTTGAGGATTGTCCTGCGAGTGACCAAGAAGCTGGATTATTTGACAAAGCCTTGCCCTACGCAGCCTGCTGACACTGAATCTGATGAAGTCAAAGCAGACTGGCAAAAGGAGTTTGATGCGCACAACGAGGTGGCATGCTTAATGCTAAACAGTATGATTCCCAAGTTGCAAAAGAAATTTGAGAACTACTTTCCTAAGGATATGCTTGAGGAACTCCAGAAAACCTATGAAACACCTCCAGCTGTCGAACTTTATGATTTGATTGATAAATTCCACAGCTGTAGGCAAAAGGATGGTCAACCCGTGCGAGATCATGTGTTGGAGATGAAAGATCACATCGATCGTCTCCAACAGATGAACTATGCCTTAACCGAGAATGTTAATGTGAACTTAATCAATAGGTCCCTTAACAAGGACTTTAGTGGTTTTGTTCAAAATTACAACATGCATTGCTCGGGGAAGACAGTAACGGAATTGCTCGCAATGCTCGTTGATTATGAAAAGGGTTTACCTGGCAAGGATAAGGCTCCTACTCCACAAGTACTAGCAATACAAAGGGGTAGGGTTCAAAAACCAAAACCGCAAGGGAATAAGGGGAAAGGTAAAGCTGACAAGGGTAAACAGGTTATGACCTATCAGCCGGAACCTAAGAAGGCCCCTCAGAAGAACAAGCCAAATCCCAAAAAGAATGATCATGGTTGTCATCACTGCCACGAGATGGGACACTGGAAGAGGAATTGTCCTCTATATCTCGAGGAGTTGCGATTGAAAAAGATGAAGGGTGAGACTGGGAAAGCCAGTACTTCAGGTAACTTTTTCATGATTGAATTATTTTCACTAACTCGTAAATTAAATTCCTGGGTATATGATACTGGATGCGGTATTCACATTTGTAATACGCTGCAGGGATTTAGAGTGGAGAGGAGACTCGCCTATGGGGAGCAATTTCTGCAAGTGGGCAATGGAGCACAAGCAGTAGTTGAAGCCATAGGAATTTTTGAATTAGTTTTGCCTTCGGGCTTGATACTGAATTTAAATAATTGTCATTATGCACCATCTATTGTTAGAGGTGTAATTTCCTTTTCTTGTTTATTGGATCTTGGATTTCATCATACTATTATTGGCAATAAAATTTCTGTTTCATTAAATAATGTTTTTTTATTTCAATGCGATTGCTGTTAATGGTGTTTTTAAGATTGATATGAATGAACATAGTGATTATAATTCGATGTATAGCATCAACAATAAGAGAGTCAAGAATGTCTTGGATTCATCTTATCTTTGGCATTGTCGACTTGCCCACATAGGCAAGACTCGCATGCAAAAGCTGCAACGCGATGGGCTTTTGCAGAATATCAATGATGAGTCATTTGATAAGTGCGAATCTTGTATATCTGGAAAGATGACAAAGAAACCTTTTAATAACCGTATTGAAAAGGCTGATGATCTACTTGGTTTAATACATACTGATGTATGCGGACCACTTAGACATACGTCAAAGAGAGGTGCTAGCTACTTCTTAACCTTCACGGATGATTTCAGCCGTTATGGTTATGTTTATTTACTTAAACATAAACATGAGGTGTTTGAAACATTTAAGGTTTTTAAAGCTGAAGTAGAATTGCAACTCGGAAAGAAGATTAAAGCTCTTCGATCCAACAGAGGTGGTGAATACCTTGTTCAGGAGTTTAAAGATTATCTAAGTGAGAATGGAATTGTTCAACATCTCACATCTCCATATACTCCACAACAAAATGGTGTATCTGAGAGAAGGAATCGTACATTATTGGATATGGTACGATCTATGTTTAATCTTACTACTCTGCCGTTATTCTTTTGGGATTATGCCTTGGAATCTGCGATTCGCATACTTAATATGGTTCCAACTAAGAAGGTAGATAATAAATTTTTGTGTACCATTTGTCTAGTAAATGTTTGTGAAGTAAAAGGAGGGGGGGGGGGGCAATGTGATATAATTGGAAGTAATTATGTAGTTTTGATACAAGGAAGTGTATAATGTATGTATTGGGTGTTAAAAATAGGTGTTGGTTGTTGGTTCGGTAATTTACGAAAGTTACACGTATTTAAACGCAAGATATAAAGAATTTACCTTGGGCGTAAGGAAATATTTTTGGAATTTAAAAATTGTGAATTGGGGTAGGAGCAAGGTACTGGAACGATGTAGACTATATGTAATCTAAATTCAAAGTGCTCAAGGGAGTTGTTCCTAGTTTTATGTTTATTTAGCCAAATAGTTGTACGTAAAAAGTGTTCTTGTAAAATTTTAAAGTCGTAAATTGGAGTTTGAAAATAAATGTTGACGTGGAAAATTACGGGTTGCTACAGTCTCCACCCGTTTAAGGAATTCAGTCCCTGAATTCAGCTCATTCGTTCTACAGACGCATGTTCTCGCTTTAAATGATCTCAGGATTTCCTTGAGAATTTCAGCGAACCTTAATGATAGGAATTTGACTTTTTTGGCTTGGAATGTGATATGAAATGGGGCTAGCTTTTCAAGAAAAGGATGAGTTGAAGGTACTGAAATTGGAAATGTAATGAACGAGGTTTGTTGCATTGTGGTTTTTGGGAATTAAAATGTTCTGAAGATTAGTACTGCTGAGAAGAATACTCTAACAGTACTAACTACTAGTGTATATCTGAAGACTTCTCAAGTTATAACTAACAGTACTAACTGAAGTTAGTACTGCTAGTACAAAGAAAGGTACTGCTAATTCCTACTGCTGGATGGATAAGTGTCGCGTATACTACTACTGGTTGGATAAGTATAAAAAGATATTTGTGTATAAAAGTTAAGTATATACGGTAGATAATATCTTTGATTTGTAGTTTGTCAATCAAGTTGTAAACATAGATACATGTTGTATCTTAGCTACTGACACACTCAACACATGCAAAGCAAGTAGTTCGACAAGACTTATCATTTATTGTAAAGATCTTCTTTGGACTATAAAAAGAAGATCTTAGACTAGATATTAAGTGTGCTTAATTCATATGCTTAGAATATCTATCTAGAACAAAGAACACAACTTATCATATAAATCATAAGTCATAGAAACATATAGATTCAAGGTTTTTGTAACCCTAGTGATAGTGAAGATCACTCGTATTATTTTCAATAATATTGAATCGTTTGGTATTAAACTTTCGTTGTTCATTGTTCATTACACAAGCATCACTGTTCCATTTCCAATAACAAATAACCTTCTAATTGTGGTTAAGTAGATTCCGCATACTTAATCATATTAACTCAAAGTATCACATACACAAGTTACAAAGGACTAACATCCTTAAAGTGTATCGATTCACCTCGCAATTGGTATCAGAGCAAGGCTGATATATTTGATTTAGAAGAAGAAGAAGAAATGGACGTGGAAAATACTCAGGCTACAAATATTGCTGCAAAGTTACCTATGATCAAACAAAATGAGTTTGAGTTATGGAGGCTAAGGATTGAACAATACTTCATGGTTCAAGATTATGCTCTCTGGGATATTATTCTGTATGGTGATTCTTTTACACTAGGCTATACAGAATCTATTCTTAAAGGCAAAATGGTTAAGAAAAGAAATATTGGACCAGTTACCAATGAAGAAAGAATACAGAAGAGGAATGATCAAAAGGCAAGAAATTTGTTGCTTATGACCATTCCTGGTGAGCAGATGCTATCCTTTAGCAAGTATGCTGATGAACTCAAATAAGTACATTTTATTACTATCATTTATCCTATTTATTTGACTTGTTTTATTATATTATGTATGAGAATTGATACTTAATCATTTACTTTTGTAATTCTCAGGTAAAAACAAGCATTTGGTGAAACTTGGCGATTTTGGACTAATTATGGAGCAAAACAAGCAAGAAGTTAAGAGTCTACTGAAATGTACAAGATCAAGACTATTCTGCTCCAGATGCGCCGCATCTTACTTATTACATACGGCGCATCACTATCAAGATTTCACAAGATACGATCCAAGATACAAGAGGACATGCGCCGCATCTATAAATGGAGTTACGCCGCATCTTCTGGCGGTGTACGAATATTTCTGAATATATTAATCTTGGACCCCACGCGAAGTTAAGTCAATGCGCCGCATCTACTTATTAGATGCGCCGCATCTTACCCTCAGACAGAAACTATAAATACCCCAAGATCACACGTATTCGAGAGCCCTAGTTCGACAGTTTTAGAAGACCGAAGTACAGAAACCCTAGGACGAATTCAGTCGAGATAGCAGCACAAGACACACCTTGAACGAAGATACAAGAGCTGTAAGAAGGTCCTGCATGTGTTTAATTCATTAAGTAGTTTTGTTTTATTGTGTTAGTAAACTTTAATTCATCAGGATTGGTGGCTTGTGTAATGTGACAACGGAAAGATTGCACTCCCTTTAATATTGTTTTCCCATCAATTAAAGTTTATATGTTGATGTATTTGGTGACTTTTATTAGTGCATTGATAACCTCTGTGTCTAGCTGAGCGTTGATCGGGTCGCCATGCCTCTGCCCTCGCCTATTTATTAGATCGCCTATGCATTCTATCGTCTGTAGAAAAGTAGGAAGAAAGATAAATAGGATAGTCATAAGTAATCATTAAGGGTTTACTCGCCGATAAGATTAGAACCAACGAGAAAGGACTTAATCTCGGTGCGTTGCATCGAACTATACACTTCATATAAAACTAGCAATAAAACAAGTGACAAGCTACTTAACTATCAGGACAGGTCTTCTTATTGTCTCGAGTATTTATCTGTGTACGTGTGTGCTATTCGCTGATTCGTGCCTATTGGTTTAGTTTATTATTTAATTGCAACCAAACCGTGCCAGTCTCTCAGGCTGAACCCCCTTGCGTTAAATTAGGTTGTATAGCTAACTTAAGATATTAAAATACTGATTAGAATAACTAGATAATACGTTCCACTCTTAGTGATCGACACTCTACTTACCATTATATACATACTGACCGGGTACACTGCTCGTTAAAGTGTGTGTGTTATTGATAAGTCGGCTAAATATAAATTTAAAACTTGAATACTGCTAAAACCACAACGACATACCGTGGGTATAAATTAGAGCACTCGCACGCACGCATCAAGTTTTTGGCGCCGCTGCCGGGGAGTGAATTGTTATTATCTGTTAATTTGATTAATATTTTAATTAGGTTTTTAATTTTTAATTCTAACCGCTAACTGTGTTGTACATTAGGTTAATTTGCATTCATTGTATTATTTTGCATATTTTCTGTTTTTGAGTGTTTTTATCTTTGTTTGTTTTCGTTTGTGTTTTTATTTGTTTTTATTTTTCGTATTTTCTATATTCTGCTATCGTTGTACTGAGCTTATTCAAACGATACGGCGCATCTATTTTCTTAGATACGGCGTATTGCGTTTAATTTTTATAAAATACAACGCGTTTAATTAATTCGATACGACGCATCTTTCCCCAAGATACGGCGTATCCTGTTTTTAATAAAAAATTTTTCTAAACGTTAACGCCATACGACGCATCTGCTTTAGCAGATACGGTGCATCTATTATTTTAATTAAAAACAATTTTCGAATTATTAAACAGATACGACGCATCGATCTCTGTCGATACGGCGTATCTTCTGAATCAAAAATCTTGTATTTTGAAACGCAACGAAAATACGGCGTATCAACTTTTGTTAATACGACGCATTTAATTTTAAATAAATATCGATTTTTGATAATTAAAACTGATACGGCGCATTCTAAATTTATAAGCGGCGTATCTATTTTCTGAATAAAGTCTGATTAAATTTTAACGATTATAAGATACGGCGTATCCAACTTTTTGGATACGGCGCATCGTCTGCAGATATCAGCTATTTTTATTCTTATATCCGTTTCTAAATTCGTTAATTTCTCTTCTAGCGAACAAATCCTACTGAAAATTTTACCTATGATGACAGGCTTTGCTATGGAAGACATGTCAGTGAACGGATATCTTGCTAAGGAACTCTTGCTTTCGGATTCATTCGATGTGAAAGTTTTTGATGATGTCAACTTCAATGTGCTCATGATTGATGCAGATTTATTTTCTTGGGAAACCCCTCTTGAAGCTACTTATAAGGAATTCAAGCGCTTATGCAATATTGAAGATGGGATATTCTCTTATGGTTTACTAATGAGCTACACTGAAGATGAATTGTTACTCTTATGGCCCATCATTGAATCGAAGGGATTAACTTGGACGACTATTGAAGAGAATGATGGGAAATTCCAAATTGAATTCATGAACTCAAGCAATAAAAGCTATGGTGGAGGCAATACCCAACCTATGCAAATCTCTTACATGCCTTATTCCGAACAGTACTGGGGATTAAATAAGAACTATCTGGACGATGAAAGAATTTATGCTGTGGTGGAGTTACTATTTCATGGCAGGTTGGTAAGGTTGATGGACCTCTCCCTCAAAGAATGGCTTGAACTTAAATACGGTAATCCTAAATTTGCTCCTGTGAGTGAAATCAAACGCATTGTGACCTCATGGTTGACACGGAGTTTTAGGGAGCAATTTAACGAGTTCATGGAGATAAGGAGGAAAATGATTGGTAAAGCTTGCTTTGACGTTGACCACGATCCTAACAATGTTGATTTTTCAGATTGGTTGGCTAGTAAGTTCAATAACCATAAGAGTATGGATCGAGCTACTAAAGATGCATTATGGGTATATTGGATGAGAGGAGATGACGAAGAAGTAGAGAGCGACTATGGGTCGTCACTTCATGATTCAATAATCAATGAGGGCATTGAAGAATTATTCAGAATAGACATTGACGTGTTCGATTATGAGACACCCTTGTGCATACAATTCAAAGAATTTAATTACCTTCTTCGAGTCGACGATGATGTGCTAACTGGAGATCTACCAGGATTCAAGACTTATGATGATTTCAAAAACACCTGGTACTACGAATGGAATGACCAAATACCATGGGTTTGGGATAAACCATGGGAATTTGAGCACATTAATCACACCTGTACACCTTTCGTTTTCAAGGATGGGAGTAGTGTTTGGCCGACCTGTGATTATAAGAGTGACGGAACCTGTAATGGGGGAAGTATAATTGGGATGAAAAGGGTTGGAAACGATGTAACCTTTGAAGACTATGAGTGGTATGATAATGTTGAAGACTGCCCACAAAAAGCGGAGGCTTTGCAAGAAAAGGGTAGAATTGAATACTTGAAAGAGCTAAAGGGAACATCGAATACTACTTTCTGGGAATGGGTGCATGGACAATTTGATGATTACACTAAGCTTAGTCGACGCTTGCAATGGGAATTGAAAAATGAGTGGGATAAGATTCAAGATTATTATCAATCCTTTAACGTGGTTAATTATGATCCCTGTGCTAATAACGATGAGTCGCGAGAAGAATTGATTGATGAACTTGATGACTATTTGATTAAGGATCCTTATTTCGAGTTTGTTGATAAAGACGAAGAAGAATTCACCAAGAGAAAGTGTCAACTGCTTGGGATCCCTTATAATGAGCCACCCATGATTATTTCTGAAAAATTTAAAATCATCAAATATTCTTTGGGACCAGATGAGGAATATGTTGCGACGAAGACCAAGAGTTATACTAGATTAAGTCGAACGGAAGAAAACGTCGCAAAGCTATACGGGAACATCTTTCGGATGAAGGAAGAAGGATGGACCGTGACAAGAACTGATTAAAGAGCTGAACGTGAGTCTAACTTGAAGACTCTGGAATAAAGACAAGTGCTGACCGGGAGACAACCCGGAAAATTTTTATTATTCTCTTCTGTGTCGAGTCAGTCAGGCCCGCAGCAGATACGGCGCATCTCAATCCTGAGATGCGACGCATCTCCTGCACTGGTCATATCTTACTTTATTTTTCTGCATTTTTTATTTTCGACTTTAAAACTTTTTGTCAGTTTATTTTAATGCGGCGCATCCCTGGTTAAGGATGCGACGCATCTTCTATTCTGATCCGTATTTATTCCAGGCTCGATACGGCGTATCTTCTTCCATAAGATACGGCGCATCGACTGACCTGATGATTTTCATTTTAATTTTTAAGTTTTATTTTTGCTAACTACTAATGTATTATGCAAGTTTGAACCTTCTTAACTTAGGTGTGTTAAAGCCTTGGTGGTATTATAGATTCCTGCATTTCCTGTGGATACATCTAATATGAAGCTTAAACGTTCTCATCCACAAGAAAGATGATTTTTGCTCTTATACAAATAATGGAGGATCATACCGAGCAAATCTCAGGGGAGTTTTTCTGTTCTAATTCTTTTATTTTCCAGTTTTTAACCTTTGATACAAACAACGAGGACGTTGTTTAACTTAAGTGGGGGGATTGGAGAATTAGAACACTTACTTGTCCTAAACTTTTTCAAAATTATGCTTAAAATGTGCTTAATATATCAAAATTAAATTTTTTTAGCATGTTTTTGTTTAAAGTCTAAGTTGCATAGCTGCACACATGACGTTATTTTCAAAAATTGTGATTTTTTCAAAATTCACAAATCTATGAGTGTGCCGGTGACTTGTAAACTTTAGAACTTGGCTTGTATATTATTCGAGACCACCATAATAAGTATTATTTTTATAATTGGAATGACTTGTCTAAATTGGTAAAATTCTAGGATTACACCCAAATAGCCTATATATGTTATGTGTTATTAGCTAACTACACTGGTTAGTTAACCCCCGTATAAACCCTTTTGTTACTCTCATTTTTAGAGTAAGATACCCCTAGAAAAACACTCAGAGCCATTCCTTTCGTTTCTTACACCCTTGTTATAATGTTTCGTTACACCCTTACACCTTAGCCTACCCTGTAGATTGAAATCCGTGGTTGGTTAATTGCTTTAGGCAAAGTGTGTTTCCTTACATTACCTGTGTTCGCGTGCGTAATTCATTATCTATGGTTAGGTCGGGAAATTGCACAATGCAATTGGAGTGAAAGTAAATATTGTATATCTTTGAGTTTATTTTTCGTGTGTTTACTACTTTCACCATTACCGTTATTTCTGAAGTCATGGAAAGTATGGAAAAATTATCCAGAATTATCATTATAGTGATGTGGTGAAATTTTACACATCTATGTTTATGTTATTAAAAAAAAAAAAAAAATAGAAAAGAAAAAGAAAAAGAAGAGTTGGATGTTTGTTTTAACCAACTTATGTAAAGTTTTGTATTAAGTGGTCGATATCACCACTAGTTGTTGTATATTATATCTATGGATTGAATGGGAGTTGTACGTTATGGGAACGCCAACTTAAGAATATTCTTTGATTAAGATCTTGTTGAGTATAATTCGTGTCTACCTAAAGCGTGTGTTTCAAGTGTTAAAGCGTGAGTTATTCTATGATATGAGTCTTATTCATGGGATGGTTGGGATAGTGATTAACCACACTTAGGATTTTAATTTATTTGTTTTGTTTATTTTTCATTTTACACCAATTTATATCCCAAATATTATCCATACCCTATATTATTCTTTATCCAAACATTTGATTTATTGAGATTAGGGATTTGAGCAATCTTAAGTATCGTAGTCGTGGATTCGGCTATGTATTTATGATTTTGTCGCCCTTTTTGATATAATATTATTGGTGAAGATTACTTGGTCCTATCTTTAGCCTATTCGAGTTAAGGATTTGAGCAATTGCAAGTATCGTGTTCGTGGATTCGATCATGTATTTGTGATTTTGTCGCCTTTTCTGGAATCTGAGATCGATAGAGATTAAGGAGAATGATTAACCCTTAAACCTCAAAACCCTTTTTACCGCTTTAGACTTGTTATTCCTTGGCTTTAGTGGGGGAGATGTGTATACTTGCCAAGCTTATGATAGAATATTCGTCACGACTGGACAGTTAAACGATTAGATTTGCTTTTATCGAATTATTTTATTTTACTTCTAATTCGTTAAGTGTTTGGTTGTGTGATTATGACAATAATGAATACATGCTTAAATATAAAAATAAATCCTAATATATTTTAGGATACATTTTCATAAGATTAATTCTAAGGTTTACTTGGGGACAAGTAAAGTTCAAGTGGGGGGATATTTGATGAACTCAAATAAGTACATTTTATTACTATCATTTATCCTATTTATTTGACTTGTTTTATTATATTATATATGAGAATTGATACTTAATCATTTACTTTTGTAATTCTCAGGTAAAAACAAGCATTTGGTGAAACTTGGCGATTTTGGACTAATTATGGAGCAAAACAAGCAAGAAGTTAAGAGTCTACTGAAATGTACAAGATCAAGACTATTCTGCTCCAGATGCGCCGCATCTTACTTATTACATACGTCGCATCACTATCAAGATTTCACAAGATACGATCCAAGATACAAGAGGACATTCGCCGCATCTATAAATGGAGTTACGCCGCATCTTCTGGCGGTGTACGAATATTCCTGAATATATTAATCTTGGACCCCACGCGAAGTTAAGTCAATGCGCCGCATCTACTTATTAGATGCACCGCATCTTACCCTCAGACAGAAACTATAAATACCCCAAGATCAGACGTATTCAAGAGCCCTAGTTAGACAGTTTTAGAAGACCGAAGTGCAGAAACCCTAGGACGAATTCAGTCGAGATAGCAACACAAGACACACCTTGAACGAAGATACAAGAGCTGTAAGAAGGTCCTGCATGTATTTAATTCATTAAGTAGTTTTGTTTTATTGTGTTAGTAAACTTTAATTCATCAGGATTGGTGGCTTGTGTAATGTGACAACGGAAAGATTGCACTCCCTTTAATATTGCTTTCCCATCAATTAAAGTTTATATGTTGATGTCTTTGGTGACTTTTATTAGTGCATTGATAACCTCTGTGTCTAGCTGAGCGTTGATCGGGTCGCCATGCCTCTGCCCTCGCCTATTTATTAGATCGCCTATGCATTCTATCGTCTGTAGAAAAGTAGGAAGAAAGATAAATAGGATAGTCATAAGTAATCATTAAGGGTTTACTCGCCGATAAGATTAGAACCAACGAGAAAGGACTTAATCTCGGTGCGTTGCATCGAACTATACACTTCATATAAAACTAGCAATAAAACAAGTGACAAGCTACTTAACTATCAGGACAGGTCTTCTTATTGTCTCGAGTATTTATCTGTGTACGTGTGTGCTATTCGCTGATTCGTGCCTATTGGTTTAGTTTATTATTTAATTGCAACCAAACCGTGCCAGTCTCTCAGGCTGAACCCCCTTGCGTTAAATTAGGTTGTATAGCTAACTTAAGATATTAAAATACTGATTAGAATAACTAGATAATACGTTCCACTCTTAGTGATCGACACTCTACTTACCATTATATACATACTGACCGGGTACACTGCTCGTTAAAGTGTGTGTGTTATTGATAAGTCGGCTAAATATAAATTTAAAACTTGAATACTGCTAAAACCACAACGACATACCGTGGGTATAAATTAGAGCACTCGCACGCACGCATCATATGCTGATGCAAAAACTCTTTTTGAAGAGATTTGTGCATGGTTTGGTGGTAATGAAACTACCAAGAAAACATAGAAGACATTGCTGAAACAACAATTTGAAAATTTTAGTTCAAACAGCAATGAATCTCTTGATAAGCTGTTCTCAAGATTACACAAGCTTGTCAGTCAGTTTGCTGTGTTGGGAGTTGAGATAGCCAAGGAAGATCTCAACATGAAGTTTTTAAGAAGTCTACCTGATGAATTCCATACTCATGTGGTTGTCTGGATGAATAAGCCAGACATTGAAACCATGAAACTCAATGATTTGTACAACAATTTCAAAATTGTTGAACAAAGTCTAAAGAAGTCTGGAAACTACAGTACTAGTTCTAGGAATGTGGCACTTTTGTCATCTCCCAATTTTAGTAAGTCAGAAAAGGTAGATGAAGATGAAGGTGGTTCTACAGTTAACTTTGGTGGTTCTACTGCTAGTTCACAAAAGAATGTTGCTGGACTTGGAGATTCAACATTCTATGCATTTGTAACCAGTCAAACTAGTGGTTCTCTTCTAACTCATGAAGACCTTGATCAGGTGAATGATGATGACTTAGAAGAGATGGATATAAAGTGGCAAGTTGCCTTACTTAGCATGAGGGCTAAGAAGTTTTGGCACAAAACTAGAAAGCAGATTACCATTAATGGTAATGAAACTGCTGGGTTTGATAAGATGAAAGTAGAGTGTTTCAATTGTCACAAGTTTGGACACTTTGCAAGAGAGTGCAGAAAGCCAAAAAGGCAAGATAATAGGACCACTTGGTATAAGCAAGATAGAAAGAAGGAAGTCATTGTGGAAGAGCCAAAGGCAATGCTAGCCATTGATGGTGTTAGCTATGATTGGAGCTTCATGGCTGATGAAGAGGAAGCACCAAAAGAAGCTGCAATGGTGGCAACTGAGACTGCATTGATGGCATTTTCTGATTCAGAGGTAAATTCTATAATCAAGTGTACTGATTCCTGCTCTGCTTTTAAAGCTTATGAAAATCTTAAAAAGGAATTTGATGATAATCTAGAACAGCTATATGATACAAGTTTTAACTTATCTAATCATAAAAGAGGTCTAGCTGTTCTTGAAAAACAAATTTTGCATTTTCAAGGAAATGAATCTAAGTTTAATGATGACATGGCTGCACTAAAAAGAAACTTAGAGTTCAAAGAAGAGTGCATTAATGTGCTGAATGAATCACTAGCAAAGCACAAAAAGGCAATTGAAAATGTTAAGATAACAGTAGATACACTAGCTTATGCTTCAGATGGAATCAATAAGATTTGGGAAGCTCAAGTTGTTAATAAAGCTAAGTCTGGTATAGGTTACAATTCTGTTCCTCCACCATTCAGAGGTGTTCCTGCACCTTCAGGTATTGACCTAGCCCACACAGGATTAGCTGAATTTCAAGACCCAATACTTGAATATGGTTTTAAGTCTACTGAGAGTCCTAAGGTAGAGAAAGTAAGTGAAAGTATAAGTAATACTTCACTTCCTGAGGACAAGGTGTCCTCTAATAGGAAATCAGATGGTCCAATCATTGAGGACTGGATATCTGATGATGATGAGGAAGAACAGGTTATGTCTAAACCTGATATGGTTAAGAAAGCAGGAACAAGTGTTCCTAAGATAGTCAAACATAATACTAACAGGCCTAAAAGCAATGTTAAACATGTTAGGCAACCAGTTAGATATTGTGAACAATACAGAACCACAAACAAGCCTAAAGGCAACCAAAGGAATTGTAATGGCCTTAAGTCTCACCAACTAGGTGATGACTTTGACTTCTATAACAAAGCTTGTTTCATATGTGGAGAATTTGACCATCTTGCAGCTTTCTGCAACCAAAGGGTATTTGGGTATACACATAATAGGGTGAATTTAAAAAGGAAAACTCCTAAAAGTCACTCTAATAATACTAGAACTATACCCAAAGCAGTTTCATTTAAGTCTGGACCAAAAGCAGTTCCTACTGCTAGACCAAAAGTTCATACTGCTAGACAAGCAGTTTCTACTGCCAGACCTTTTTACTCTGTTTACCCAAAACCAGCAGTTCAAAATGCAAAAATAACTTTCAAATATGCATCTAAAACTGCTCAAAGGCCTTTTCTAACAAAAGCAGTGGTCCAAAAACAAATTTGGAAAGTGAAGGGTACAACTACAAAGCCAGCAGTTTCTACTGCTAGGCAAGTAGTTCATACTGCTGCTTGGGAAAAGAGGGCAAATGCTGTTAAGGCCTCAGCATGTTGGGTTTGGAGACAAATTAAACCCAATGGTGCATTAACCATTCTTAAGAGATTAAATTACATTGATGCACGAGGCAGATCCAAGTCAGTAATGGCTTGGGTCCCCAAAGGAAACTAATATTCCTCATTTCTGTGCAGGAACATTCAACTGATAAACAAGAGGATCAAGGATACTCAGATAGTGGATGTTCAAGGCACATGACTGGCAACATGTCTTATCTCTCAGATTTCCAATCAATAAATGGAGGATATGTTAGCTTTGGAGGAGGTATTGGTGGCAAAATTTCCGGTAAAGGTACCATTAAAACTGGAAACTTAGATTTTGAAGATGTGTACTATGTGCAAGAGCTTAAGTATAATCTTTTTAGTGTCTCACAAATGTGTGACAAAAAGAACAAAGTTCTTTTTACTGACACTGAATGTCTTGTACTTTCTTCTGATTTTAAGATGCCTGATGAAAGTCAAGTACTTCTTAAAATTCCAAGAAAGGGCAACATGTACAGTGTTGATATGAAGAAGATTGTTCCTAAAGAGGCACTTACTTGTCTAGTTGCAAAGGCCACATTGGATGAATCTATGAAATGGCATAGGAGGCTTGGTCACATTAATTTCAAAACCATAAATAAAATTGTTAAGAATGGTTTGGTAAGAGGTTTACCTCAAAAACGATTTGAAAATGACCAAACATGCATTGCTTGTCTTAAAGGCAAACAACACAAAGCCACTTGTAAGCCCAAATTTTTTAACTCTATTGATCAATCATTGTTTATGCTTCATATGGACTTATTTGGACCTACTTCTGTTAGTAGTATGATGCATAAAAGATATTGTCTAGTTATTACTGATGACTATAGTAGATTTACATGGGTTTTCTTTTTAGGTTCTAAGGATGAGACTTCTAGCATTCTTAAGACATTCATTACACAGATAGAAAACCTAGTAGACAAGAAAGTAAAAGTCATTAGATGTGATAATGGGACAGAGTTTAAGAATAGAGTTATGGATGACTTCTGCAAGGAAAAAGGTATTAGGAGAGAATTTAGTGTTGCAAGAACTCCTCAGCAGAATGGAGTTGCTAAGAGGAGAAATAGAACACTCATAGAAGCTGCTAGAACCATGTTAGCCGACTCTAAGTTGCCTATCACTTTTTGGGCTGAAGCAGTTAATACTGCTTGCTATGTCCAGAATAGGGTTTTGGTTGTCAAATCTCACAATAAGACATCATATGAGCTTTTTAGAGGTAGAACTCCTGCAATAGGATTTCTTAGACTTTTTGGATGTCATGTGACAATTCTGAATACCTTAGACCATCTAGAAAAGTTTGATGGTAAAGCAGATGAAGGATTCTTAGTTGGATATTCTCTTAATAGCAAAGCTTTTAGAGTATACAACTCAAGAAGTAGAAGACTAGAGGAAAACCTGCATGTGGAATTTTTAGAGAATAAATCCAATGTAGCAGGTCAAGGTCCTAATTGGCTATTTGATCTTGAGACACTAACCCATTCTATGCATTATGTGCCTGTTGTTGTTGAAACTAATGAATTTTCAGGTTCAAAAGGAGATGAAACAACAAATGAGGCAGGGTTAGACAAAGAGAAAGATCAAGATTATGTTTGGATGCCAATATGGACAAGTACAAGTGTGGCTTCAACTTCATCAAATGATGAACCTTCTACTGATAAAGCTAAAGAAGGGATTGAAGATGAAAACAAGGAAGATGGAACTGAGAAACAAGAAAGTGAAGTTAGCAGTACAAAAGATGTTTCTACTGCTGAGACAGAGCAACATACTTCTAGGCTAAATGTTTATACTGATAGGCTTAATGTTTCCACTGCTGGGCCAAAATTTTCTACTGCTGGACCATCAGAACAACATGAAGCAGAATTCTCAGATGATGAGGTGGATTTCAATAATCTCCCACCTAACTATCATATTCCTACAACACCACACACAAGGATTCACAAAGTCCACTCCCTGGACAATGTGATTGGAGATGTACAATCAGGGGTGAAGATAAGGCAACAACTGATGTCTTCAGACCAACAAGGGCTTCTTGATGCTCTTTATGCTTCAAAGCAGCATGAGTTTGCAAACTCTTGCTTATTTGTATGTTTTCTATCACAAGCAAAACCAAAGAATGTTCTTAAAGCTCTAGATGATTCAAGCTGGGTAGAAGCTACGCAAGAAGAGCTTCTTCAGTTTATGATTCAGAAAGTATGGGTGCTACTTGATTTACCCAAAGGTGTAAGGGTAATTGGCACTAGATGGGTTTTCAGAAATAAAAGGGATGAAAGGGGCATAGTGATTAGGAATAAGGCTAGATTAGTAGCCCAAGGGTACACACAAGAAGAAGGGATAGACTATGAAGAGGTTTTTGCTCCAGTAGCAAGGATTGAAGCCATTAGGTTATTTTTGGCTTATGCTTCATTTATGGGCTTCACAGTTTATCAAATGGATGTCAAGAGTGCTTTTCTATATGGTACTATTGAAGAGGAGGTATATGTCTCACAACCTCCAGGGTTTACTGACCCAGACCATCCAGACAAGGTGTACAAGGTAGTTAAGGCTCTTTATGGCCTTCATCAGGCTCCAAGGGCATGGTATGAAACACTGGCTTCCTACTTAATAAAAAATAGATTTCAAAGAGGCAAGATAGATAAGACATTATTCATCAAGAAGCATAAGAATGATCTTTTGCTAGTTCAAGTGTATGTGGATGATATCATCTTTGGATCTACAAGAAAGGAGATGTGTTTAGAGTTTGAGAAACTTATGCATCATAAGTTTCAGATGAGTTCCATGGGGGAACTTACATTCTTTTTGGGTCTGCAAGTTAGGCAATCATGTGAAGGCATATTTATTAGTCAAGATAAGTATGTTGCAGAGATTCTAAGGAAATTTAAATTTGTTGATTCAAAAGTGGCAAGCACACCAATGGACTCTGAGAAGCCACTTCTTAAAGATTTAGATGGAGAAAATGTAGATGTACACACATACAGATCTATGATAGGCTCTTTGATGTATCTCACATCATTAAGACCTGATATCATGTTCTCTGTTTGTGCTTGTGCAAGATTTCAAGTAACTCCAAAGGTTTCTCATTTAACAGTAGTCAAGAGGATTTTTAGATATCTCAAGGGTCAACCTAGGTTGGGACTATGGTATTCTAGGGAGTAACCTTTAGACTTGGTAGCATTTTTGGATAGTGATTATGCTGGTGCTAGCTTGGATAGAAAGTCAACAACTGGAGGATGTCAATTCCTTGGGTGTAGACTTATCTCATGGCAGTGTAAGAAGCAAACAATTGTGGCTACTTCAACAACTGAAGCTGAATATGTAGCTGCTGCAAGTTGCTGTGGTCAAGTACTTTGGCTTCAAAATCAATTACTTGATTATGGGTACAATTTCATGAACACTGTCATACATATTGATAATAGTAGTACAATTTGCATAATTAAAAACCCAGTACAACATTCTAAAACAAAACACATTGAAATTAGACATCATTTTATTAGAGACTGCAATGAGAAAAAGTTGATTCAAGTTCTTAAAATTGATTCTGATCACAACTTTGCAGATCTTCTTACAAAAGCTTTTGATGTTGGAAGGTTTCAACACTTGGTAGCAAGTATTGGAATGCTTAATCCTCAATGATTTTAAACTCTGTGTTTTTGTATATAATTTTTTGTTTTTACTGCTAGCTTTGTAAAATTGGTACTGTTATTGAAAAGTTTGTACTGCTAGTACAAATTTTGATTGTTCAGTTCATACTGTTAGTCATATAATGATACTGCTATAAGACAAATGTTTTTGCATTTTGTTTCTTGGTTTTGGACTAACAATTTCAGGTATGAACATTGAGCACAAAGGAAGTTTCAAGTGAAATGGAAGCAGCAGAATGATTATCTTAGTTGCTAACATAATAGGTTTATGATGGACTGAGTTTGGGAATTCATTCACAAAGGTTTACACCTAAGTTAATTGATTCTTTAAAACTTCTTTCTTGAAACCTGATTATGATGTTTCACTTTGACTTGATGGCTCAGTTGGTCAGATAGTAACTGACACAACTCACTTTCTATCATTTTATACTTTAATTAGTATAATGAGCAAGTCTAAGGACATCTGATAGAAAGAACAACGAACAAATGTGCATCTAACACTTGTGTTAGAAGACACAATTGTCACGAGCTGGAAAACCTGTCAAGAAAGCCCTTTGAATGGGTTTATCTTTACACAGGCAGTTATTTATAACTGAAAACATTGGTTCTCACACAACCAGAGGTTAAGTTAAACCGAATTCTTGATTAAGTGTCTGTTACACACTTAATCCCTTCAAAATGGTTGAGAGCAGTATGATTTTTCAATAATAAAATCATATTCATACTGCTAAGTCAAAAGTTTCTTCAAAAGAATTTTCAAAGTGGCTTAGAAAAACCATCAAATGATGGACAATGAGTCAATGCCCCATGAATCACCTCTCACAGGAGTTAACACACCTGGAAGTGATGAGGGCAGCAAATAAACTCTTAAGGAATTGATGGCTACATGTACAACATTGTCTGAAAACATGTTCTAAATTGGTAGATCAGATGATGGTGAGAGATCTTCCAAACAGGGAAGGAAATGATAAATCTCAGGGGAGGAAATATTTTGATACATGGTGAGAGATCTTCTAATCTTGGGGGAGGAAGATTAACCAATAAGGGAAGAAAAGATTGTGGTTGTGTATGCTCAGAATCAGGGGAGGAAACTCAAATTGATCAAGTTAAAGAAAAGACAAGAACATACAAGATGAAGATGTCAGCTTTTTGAGAAGCTAACATGTCTTATTATTCAGCCAATAATAAGAACAAGTATTCAGTTGATGAATACTGGGAATAATCTTTTTCAGTTGATGGAAACTGGGAATAAGCTCTTCAAATGAAGAAAGTTCAAATGAAGATTCTGGAGTATTATATATATTCAGAAGGGATGAAGCATTCAAATGGAGAAAGTTCTATCTAGGTTCTTTCAGTTTCAATTTCAGTTCACTACGTTTGTTCATCACTTGCAAAGGCATGCTGGAAGAAGATTTGACTTCTTGGAACAAGCATCCAAGATACACAGCATCATTGCCTCTTATAATTCCTCCATCCAAGGAAATTGCACCATCTTTTATTCAAGGTATTGATTGTGTTCAAGACAAAGAAAGATGATGTTATTACTGAAAGAGATTCACAGAAAGCAGATGAGTTAGACAGAAAGATATTTAATCTTGAAGAACAAAGGAAAGCTCAGATCAAGAGTCTGACTATGAAGTTTTTGAAATATCATCACAATCAGAATTTAATTCAGAAGAAACATGTTGATTTGGGATAAATCACAAGTTTAGGGGAGGATTGTTGGGAATTAAAATGTTCTGAAGATTAGTACTGCTGAGAAGAATACTCTAACAGTACTAACTGCTAGTGTATATCTGAAGACTTCTCAAGTTATAACTAACAGTACTAACTGAAGTTAGTACTGCTAGTACAAACAAAGGTACTGCTAATTCCTACTGCTGGATGGATAAGTGTCGCGTATACTACTGCTGGTTGGATAAGTATAAAAAAGATATTTGTGTATAAAAGTCAAGTATATACGGTAGATAATATCTTTGATTTGTAGTCAGTCAATCAAGTTGTAAACATAGATACATGTTGTATCTTAGCTACTGACACACTCAACACATGCAAAGCAAGTAGTTCGACAAGACTTATCATTTATTGTAAAGATCTTCTTTGGACTATAAAAAGAAGATCTTAGACTAGATATTAAGTGTGCTTAATTCATATGTTTAGAATATCTATCAAGAACAAAGAACACAACTTATCATAGAAATCATAAGTCATAGAAACATATAGATTCAAGGTTTTTGTAACCCTAGTGATAGTGAAGATCACTCATATTATTTTCAATAATATTGAATCGTTTGGTATTAAACTTTCGTTGTTCATTGTTCATTACACAAGCATCACTGTTCCATTTCCAATAACAAATAACCCTCTAAGTGTGGTTAAGTTGATTCTGCATACTTAATCATATTAACTCAAAGTATCACATACACAAGTTACAAAGGACTAACATCCTTAAAGTGTATCGATTCCCCTCGCAGCGGTGTTAAAAGATAAAACATTCATTATATAGGATTTCGTAATAGTACATGAAACTTATACGATAGAACTTAAAGTGAAACGCAAAAGAAATACAACACTAGAGAGTTTAGGTTTCGGTTTATTTTTAAGGCAAGAGTTCTCTTCTTAACCATTGTCATTGTCGTTGTTGTCTTGACGAGCTTCGCACTTCTCCTATCGCCTACGTACTTCAACGAGCTCTTCCTTCATTCTGGTTTCTCAGCTCTGGGCATTCACTCTTGAAGTGTCCAATTATTCCACACTCATGGCAGGTTACCATGACTTTCTGATTCATTACAAGGGTGGGAGCCTTGCAATCCTTGGCTTTGTGTCTGACCTTTTGGCAGTTTCCACATTGAGTGGGGCAAGGTCCATTGTGGTGAAACCGACACTTATTGCACTTGGGTAAAGTCCCTGCATATTCTTTCCTTCCACTTGGTCCAGCAACGTAGGCCCTAACCACTTCATGTTGTTTGTGTGGCGGCCGAACTTGATCGTTTCCTTTGTTGTCATCCCTTTTCCTCTTGTTGTCGTTGTTGATGTTGTTACGGTTATTGTTGTTGACAGTAGTTCCCTCCTTCACCACTTGTGCCATAAGCTTTTGAGTTATTCTGATAGCTTCGTCAAGTGTGAGTGGATCAAAAGAAGTTACATCCCCTCGGATGCTGTGTGGTAGCCCACCAATGAAGTTTTCCAACAACTTCTCGTTATCTGGAACCATAGTTGGACATAGCGCGACCAACTCTTGAAATCCCCTGATGTAGGTTTCGATATCATTACCTATGGTCACCAACTCATAAAATTCTGTTTCTAGCTTCTTCACTTCAGTGCGTGGACAAAACTTCTTAGTCAATAGCTTTTTGAATTGTTCCCACGTGAGCTTGTAAGCGTTTTCCATACCAATAGGCTGTGCATAAGAATTCCACCATGACATAGCTTCATCAATGAGGGTACTGGTAGCGAACTTTACCTTGCAATCATCTGTGCAATTGCATAGAACAAATACAGATTCCGTCTTCTTAAACCAGCGGATCATAGCAGTGGCTCCTTCTGTGCCTTTGAACTTTGTGGGATCGCCGTTCTTAAAGTCCTTGTATGTACATTTGCGAACATCAGGCACTCTAGTACCATTAGCAGCCAGTCTGGCAGCTTCGGCTGTTGCTGCCTGAGAAGCGGTTTCAGCAGCGGCTTCAGCAACCCGAGCAGCCACGGCCTCTCGTTCAGTTTCTAGTGCTGCCGCTATACTATCCGCAACAAGTTTTCAGATAACAGCTGGTGTCATAGCTGGAGTAGCTTTCTTTGGCAGCATAATTCTTCAAAACAAGAAAAGAAGAGTGGGACGTAATAAAGACGTTTCCTAAAAGTAGGTGCCCTAAAGTGGCTTGTCATAAAATGAAAGATTGAGGTCGTGTTATGATTAGCCGGCGTGCTTCTAGGCGGTGGTTCACGAGGTGATGTAGATGTTCTAAATTATGGGACGAGTGTTCAGACTAGCCGTCAGAGATGGTGAGTAAGGTAATCGGGAAATTGGTATACTGTAGCGGGTTTTAAGATCGCGTAAAACGATATTTCACATGATTGTGAAAATTTTCAGAGATCGTTTGCATTAATCAAGATATCTTGGAAATATTTAAAGGACTTTTAAAAAGTAAGAGTGTCCATTTAAAAGAAAAGTACTATGTCGAGAAAGTATTGTGATGCTAATGTGTTGGATGTAGATGTGAATGTTCTTGCAACGATTGTATACACACACAGGAATTTTTGAAACCTTTAGAAATCGAGTAGAGAATCAACCTGGACATAATTCTATTATAACTACTCCCAGTATTGCAAAATTCACCTCTGAGTCGGTCATAGGTGATCAGGCTATGTCCCACTGTCCCTGGTCGGATATAGGTGATTAGTCTATATTCCACCGAGGTTCAATGAATTTTGAAATACTCAGCTCAGTTATACTAATAATATGTCCCTCACATTTAAAGGACGTTTTGAAAGACTAAGGCAAGTGACCAAACTCGAGGTCGGATGATGAGATTACGTAAGGAAAAGGCGTAATGCTGTGACATGTACGATATGCAAGCATACTTATATGGAAGACAATTATAGTAATCAACGAGAATAAGTGGGTATAATTGATCCGATAATAAGACACAAATCTCATCAAATATGTCAGCAACAAACCACAAATGAGGCATCAGCTTGGCAGGCAGGCACGTGGCGGTCATAGGGTTAAGTTTTCGTAAAAGTAGTTATAGTCTAGGTTTTAAAATTACCCAGTTCTCTATAACCAAGGCTCTGATACCAATCTGTAACACCCCCAAATTCGGGTCCAGCGGAAGCATACATGTCGCTGGGGTGCTACTAAATTGGTACCATAACACAGAGTAAAGAGAACGGATTTACCGTATCCGTCTAAAAGAAATTTTCATACTCAAAAGTATTTTGTTTTACATTGTTCAATGAAATGCGGAAATATAGGCCCATAAAAGAAATAAATTGGTCCCCAAATGGATATCAGAGTATCTTGATACTATAACCATGCCATGCCATACCAAAAGCCACCAAAGGTGAGCTGACACTTTAAGAACCTGAAAATACATGCTAAAATGTGTCAACACGAGGTAGGTGAGTTCATAGAGTTTAGTGTAAAATGTAAAGCATTTGAATAAAGATTTCCCAGCAAAGGCATTGTAAATCCACTCAGTCCCAAATCCCGCCCATACAAGACTTGCAACCTGTGTGTTTACAACCCACTGCCAAATAAGATTTGGTTTAGGTAAACAAAAGTAATATATGGACCAAGATTTGAAGTTGGTTTGACCAGTTGTAACACCCCCTAAATTACGAGATAACAGCGGAAGACTAATCGGGGTATTACTGTGAGGATCGAAGTCATAATTATAGAAAACGGCTCGAAAGAGACGTTTTGAAACATAGGTCCTTCATATAATTTCAGTTACAAAAGTTTCATATCAGAGTTGATAAAATCCATAAAGGAAACTGTATTTTAAACTGAATTACACGTTTTATTTTACACCATAATAAAGATAAGTCACAGCCCACTCCATGCCCTTGCTGCTCCGCTAATTACCTGAGATGACATGCTTAAAAGTCAACAAAAATGTTGAGTGATATCATAGAGTTTGAAATTTAATAATCAGTTCGATACACAAGTAAGATTGTATTGGGAATACAATCAGTTTGAAAAGTTGATATTGCAGTATATATATTGCCCTAAGTCTCATGACACGCAAACGTTAACAAAGTACCGTAAAACGGAGGTGATCACATCAATTCAATGATGGAAATATTGCCCTCGAGTAATAGGTGATTTGCCAATTCCTATTTTTCTCAAATATAATGTATCGCGACTAATATGACTAACCAAAAGGCATTCCGTTCAGTATTAGTGGGATAGGCTGTCAAACCTCAAATAGATCTATTCACTATATTCGCGTTCACATACTAGTGATTAATGGCTCATGATAAAGGGTCTTTTGGCAATAAGGGTACTTAGACATATATCATGTCAGATAAAGCATACATAAAAATACTTGTGATCTGTTTATAACATGTATCTCCCTCACGGAGTTTAAAGTCGTTAAATAAGTAAATGTGAGGCTATGACTCACCTTATGTGATACTGAGGATGGTGAAAGTAATAAGTTCATATGAGATTATAGTAACGGCTTCGAAATACAACCTGGATGAATGGGGAAATCTAAGAACTTGACCAAATATGAATGGTGGAATGATAACGAGAACGAATAACGATTTGATCGTTAGAGTGAGAATGTGATATGCTTAAAATGCCTCAAGTTAAAAAATAATATTACATAAAATATTATCTTGTTTTTATTTTAAATATTCCAAAATATCATTTCCTCGAAACGTATAGTTAAATCGTTTAAAAATCTCGTTATTTATATAATTAACGTAAAGTTATAAATAAATAAATGAAATATATACAAAAATGCAAATGACGTGAAGGGAAATCGTAAAATGAAAAATAAAACAAGAATGTAAAATATAATTTGTTGGTCCTTTTCCTTTTCCAGTTTTTACACTTTTTACCCTAACGGCGTTAGTGTTGCACCGTTAGTCCTTTATTAATTATAATTTACATTTATAGTCCACTACTTGTCCAATATAGCATTTTGAGCTTGGAATATGCTAATATATCAATTTATACTCTAATGTTTCTGTTTTTACATTTTCAGTCCCTGTTTTACACGGTTGACAGTTTTAGTCCCTCTAAGTGAATTTGAATTACATTTTTAGTCCAAATGTACAAAAATTATGGGGAAAATTTATATTAAATTTTCCGAGACTTAATTAAGTTTAACTAAGCTTATTTTAACAGCTTATATGGCCTATAGCTTATTTTTCGTCTAATGGGCTTTTAACGAGCCATGTTTTAGGCCCAATAACGTTTTAAAATCTGTACGCATTGAGACGAGTTGAGCTCATCAAAAATATCATTTTTCATGTTCTATTTTCATATCAAAAGACCTAGATAAGCTAGCTTATCTCAAGTGCTTAAAAATTGCTTAATGGGCTAACAGCCCACATCGCTACTTTTGTTAACAGTTTTAGCATATGGTTTTAGCGATCACTTTGGACGATTTAGAGGATCTAGACGTGAGTATTTTTACAAGTTGTATATACGAAAATGGTAGCTAGCTAGGTGGTCTAATAGGTTATGTGAAAATATTATATGATTGTTAAGTCCATTTTTAAGATATGAGGTTGTTTCTATGGCAACATGGAACGAGTTGATATAAGTAAAAGACTTAGAAATATTTCTAAGTGTTTAACAGTTTTTAACGAGTTGGAACACGGTACAAATGAATTCAAATGATGCATGAAACATGGAAATAAAGGTGATATGGGTGTGCATGGTGACTCCTAGGCCTTCCAAGATAGAGGCTCGTCACTTTTTGTATACTATATGATTATGCGTACGTAAATAAATATGTAAAAACATATACGTTCGAGTAGCAATAAAAACATGATGCATGGTTGATAATATATATTACGTACGAATTGAAATGGTATTGAAGAGTGGTTTGAGATGACTTACAACACTTCTAAGAGTGGTAGAGACTGAGTGAGATGAATGGAACTCAAAGATTAACCCACGTTCGATTTATAACCCACGTACACATTTTATTTATGTAACCCGTTTTCCTCGCCTAGCTTCCAAACGAAAGAATGAAATATTTCTGGTCTTTCAGAGATTGTTTTAAGAGTGTAAGAGAGTTATTATGAGTGTATTTAATGAGTGAAGAAAGGTGGTGAAGCTAGGATAGATATATGAGTTGTTTTGAGCACACGTATGCTCCAATAATGCAAGAAACATTCTTAATATACATTGTCAGTGAATGAAGGGTTTTCAAGATAGATCTCTGACATTCTAAGACTTTAAGAAAGGAATGTGAGTGAGAGGAAAGTTGTATTTTGTTCTTGCTACATATTGATGTCGACTAGCCATTTTAATGTGTACACGATTTGTAAAAATCGTGTAACATTCGATACTTGAGTCTGAAACTCGTTTATTATCATGAAATTATGCTAGAAATATTATTAGGATTGCATAGAAACAAGTTGGGTTCGAAATGGTTACGTATTGAATTTTTAGTGTTTATCAGATAGGTTGGATTTTGGCAGAAAGCTTTGCCTTTCAAAAACACATCAAAGCTCGACATTAACTTCTGAGATTCGACATACATATAGTTAGGTAGGAGGGGAATGAGACGATATAAAAATATTACTATGTCGCGTTTAGAAATGAAGCAAACGAGAGGCGTTTTGGAGAGGTTTTCTAGTCGATATTCACATAAAATCATAAAAATGATATTGGGCTTAGAGTTGGACTGATGAACAGTAAACGTTGGATTTAGTTGGGTTAATGAATTTTCTGGCCCGATTAGGTTTAATTAAGAATAATTAACTTTCGTAATTATCGTTGAACTCGTTCCGTCATTTGGTGAATTTTGTGATATCGTAATCACAACCAAATAAGATAATAAGAAAATTTTCAAATTTCCCCGCAAAAATGGAAATCAGTAAATAGTAACTGAGGTTAATATTGATTAACGATTATAATTACAATGGATTTTTACAGTGTATTACAGTACTCACTCCTCATTCTGAATTTTGTCCCGAAATTTAAGTCTAAGATAGCTAATAAGGGTAGTCTATGAGAATAGATGCGGATATTTTTCACGAATTTGATCTTCGCGTTCCCATGTATACTCTGGTCCTCGCTTGGAGTTCCATCTAACTTTGACAATGGGAATACGGTTCTGTTTGAGTCGTTTCACTTCTCTATCCATTATTTCCACTGGTTCTTCCGTGAACACAAGTTTGTCGTCCAGTCTGATTTCTTTCAGTGGGATGACGAGAGTTTCATCTGATAAACATTTCTTAATTTGTGACACGTGAAATGTAGGGTGTACCCTACTGAGTTCTTGTAGGATATTCACGAGTCAATAAACACACGTTTGGGACTAGATCTATGGATCGAATAACAAGAGTTTTAGAGAGAGAAAGAGGTTGGGAACCTTAGAGAGAGAAAGTTATGTGTATTAGATTAATATGAGAATGAGGTCCAACCCTTCCCAAGAGTGGGATGGGGTATTTATAGTTCTAACATATTGTGCCCCTAGCGAGCTGTGGAGCGAGCTGACAGAGGGTAAAGACCCGACCCACTCCACAATACTAATTAATAACTAATCTACTAATAATATTACTGATTATCCTACGAGCTATGATGTGCTAATAAGTACTCGGGGTGACCGAGTCTTCAGCTGAATATTCATATTCTTAACAATCTTCCCCTAAGGGAGGTCACCCCGGAAGTAATGTTCTAAATTTCAGCACTTCATCCTTGGATCTTGACTTCATAGCTCGTAACCATTGATTCTTCAATTTCATAGATCGTTGTGCATACAGCCGCGATCTTCAGATGACTTCTCTTTTGTCTTGGATGAACTTTGAGTATTCTTTGAAAATATCATCCCACTTGAGTCTCCAAGTCATCTTTCAGTAGTAAGTCTCCATGTGATGAAATATACTTTGAGCCGACATGCTCACACTATTTGGTGTCATGATCTTCAGCATCAGAGTTTGCAGAAGCTGTGTTGAAGGTCTTTTGGGTGATCATGACTTTGTTGAATAACAATGATGATGTAGTGTGAACATGTGGTAGAGGATTGACATCTTGTCTGCAACCAGCTACAACAGCAACCAGCTACAGCATCCAACAGCTACAACCGCCAGAAGTTCTTGCATACGACAGTTAGCAACAAATCGACCGGTACTTACAGGTTTGGACTTCGAGATTGTTAACAGCATAGTGTGGAAACTCTCTCTAATCCTTACCAAGACCGTTCCTAATCGAAAACCCACAGAGGGTTTTTTAAGACTATACCGTAGCATTTCAACGATTAGGTGAGTCGCTGGAGATCACTCCACGACTGTAGACCGTTTGAAACCGCCGCGATCACTAAGCGTAATCCACAGGGAATTACCGAAGTGACCTGCTTTCAGGGCTGTTTGATGTTTACCCTGGCAGGAATTTCCATTCAATCATTGAGAATTACATTCATAAATTCTCTCATAAATGTTCTGGCAGATTGCTAAGATCTGCGTAGGACTCATGAGTTTACAACTGGTGTCCTTGATGTTGAACAACCAATGTAGAAATAATTCGTGTCCCTATGAGATCTTATTATGCATCTCGTGGCTCTAGACTCAATAGTGCGTTTTGATTTAGTGAGCGGAGGCTGGAGAGGACTGCCACCTTTTCAATATCATCTAACTCGGAGTGAGAAAGATGATAGAAATGTATTGAACTCTGTGACAATTGAAACAAGAGTCCTTTGAGGGACCTTGAGTGGCTAGGGAGGGTTGTGTAGCGTATCACTGGGTCCATGATACTTTGTCTTCAATGCCAGCAATCAACTAAGTGATTCTGACAGCATATGTATTGACCCGGTTTCTGCCTAAGTTGTAAGGAGGGCTTCTTTCTTTTCACCCTTTATCTTTACAATTCTTTTTCATTCTTCAACCCCTTCAGTGCTTACCGAGACTTCATTACTAGAACCTTGTTGGGTTTGTTCCAGTACTAGCTCCATCTCAGTCGGCACTTTTCCCTTATCCACTTTTCTCCTTTTTTAATCGTACCTAAGGACTTCTACACTAACTAGTGGATTGTCCCTGGGTAGATCCCTCCGGCTCTGGCGGGATCGTGGGAACTTGAGCCTAACCTAACCATCCTTATAACTCCATACATTTATTAAAATGGTCGGTCTTTGGTGTACTTCCACGATTGCCATAAACCAAATCTTTGAAAAATCTCTCAAAGTGTTCATGATTCTGAAACACATTTTACTGACACTTTGAGAGTTTTGAATTTTTTCAAATGCTCCCCCTCAACATGTGCTCGAGTGATTGTTTTATAAATTTGCACATGTTAGGTAGAGCTCGTACTTTTTGAATTGATCAACTTTCAGTGAACATGACCGATTCGAGACACGTTCACATCACTGGTTAGACCAGCTTGAAATTATTACCCGGCCTGGTCAAGTCCACAGAAAGTTTCTCGAAACGGTACTCTCTACTCAGATACGTCTTTTTCGAGACACGCTTACATCACTGGTTAGACCAGCTTGAAATTATTACCCGGCCAAGACGCATCCTTTCGATTGATGACAGTTCAAGTTTCGTCAATTCATCTGTTATGTCTGAGCCACACTCGCATGAGATGCCCAATCCTTTATGTTTTGTTAAAAAACTGTTGGGCTATAAAGTTAAAGTACTGCTGGAATATCAAAGTACTGCTGGAAGTCAAAGTACTGCTAATCAAGTCAAAGTACTGCTGCTCGTTGAAGGACTGTTATGCAAATTGTTTAAGGACTAATGTGTAATTCTAGAATGTTCGTATTAGATTAGAGTTATAATTAGAATTACTTGTCGTTCAAGTATTGTAAACCGACTAGGGTTTTCCTTGTGCCTATAAAAGGATCCCTAGGTTGGCATTAGAGATATGCGATTATATGCGATTTTAGAGAGACAAGTTCATACGAATATTAGAAGCTTGTTAGAGTATTAGTGATTAGAGTTTGTTAGTGAATCTGTGTAAGAGAGCAGGTTCAAGGTTTTAATAATATTCGAAGTTGTTTATTAATTCTTCTTAGCTTTGTTGAAGTAGATTCCGCATACTTAGCAAAGTATATCAGTGTTTCATCATTAACAGTTTTGAATTTATTCAAGGTTGTTAAACCGTAGACAAGCTACAAGTTAGTTTGGTCAGAGTATATCGATCCAACAAGTGGTATCAGAGCTTGTGTGGAGACTCTGATTAAGAAGAAACCCTTAAAACCGACTTAACAACAAACCCTAAACGATGTCGACTGAAGCTGCACCAATCCCATCCATCACCTCACTCAGAATTCCTATCATCAAGAAGGGAGAATATGATCTCTGAAGCATGAAGATGAGGCAGTACCTTGCTATTACTGACCATGCTCTATGGGATGTAATTGTCAATGGTAATGTTGTTCTTGATGAACCTGTACATGTTGAAGGACAACCCAAACCACCTCAACCAACCTTGCCAGCAGCTACAAAGAGGATTCAAGATAAGGCTCTCAACATACTGTTGTCTGCTATTCCTGATGGTCACCTACTAAAGTTCCACGATGCTAAGGATGCAAAGCAATTATGGGCTGCGATCAAGACAAGATTTGGAGGTAATGATGCTTCAAAGAAGATGCATAGAAACTTATTGAAGCAGCAGTTTGAAACTTTCACTGTTGGTGAAAGAGAAGGTCTTGATGCTGCCTATGACAGATTCCAGAATCTACTTAGTATGCTAGAACTGTATGGAGCAGAGGTATCTGTTGAAGATGCAAATTTGAAGTTCTTAAGGAGTTTGCCATCTGTCTGGCATGTGGTTGCTACTATGATTAGAGGACAACCTGGATTGGAGTCTATGGACTTTGATGATCTCTACAACAATTTGAAAGTGTACGAGCAAGAGATGAATGGTCATAGTTCTCAGAAATCTCACAACATCGCTTTTGTGTCTTCTGAAAACAGAAGCAGTACTTCCACTAAAAGTACTGCTTATCCTTCTCAAAGTACTGTTGGTGATACACATCATGTTTGTACAACCACAACTACCCCTAACCCATCACCAACAAACAACACCAATTCTGATGATGTTGTATGTTCCTTCTTTGCACAACAAGCCACTTTACTTGTTACCTATCAAGAAGACTTGTTGCAGATTGAAGAAGATGCTTTAGAGGAGATTGACATAAGATGGCAAGTAGCCATGATCACTGCAAGGATCAAGAAGTTCATGAACAAGACAGGAAGGGGAATTGATTTCAAAGCCAAACAAGGTATAACTTTTGACAAATCCAAGATTGAATGTTTCAATTGTCAAAAGCTTGGACACTTTGCAAGGGAATGCAAGTTTGCAAAATATCAAGCAAACAGGATGATTGAACAACCCAAGGTTGAAAGAAAGGAGGTTCCTATTACTGAATCACAACCAAAAGCTTTGGTGGCTCAAGAAAATCTAGCAGAGATTGACTGGAGTGCTGAATTTGATGATGAACCAGTAACCTATTCTATGGTTGCAATGGAAGAGTTTGATTGGAGCACAAATTTTGATGAGGAACCAGGATATGCTGCTTTGGAATCAAGAGATGGTCTTGAAAGCTTTGACTGGAGCATGGAGGATGAAGATGAACCTGTTCAGATTGCTATGGTAGCTACTTCACCAAGTTCATCCAACGTCTCTGAGGTATGCTCTAAGTGTAATGATGTGTATCAAAAGTTGCTTAAAGAATATGTGACTGAAAGAGATAATTGTAGAACAGCTAGGTCTGAGGTAGCTGGTTATCAATTAACTTTAGAGTCAATGGAAGCCAAAATATTAACACATGAAAATAATGAAATGGCTTGGGCAGAAAAATATGAGCAACAAGATTACCAATTAAAATTAAGTGAATGGAAGTTAGGATGTAAGGTGTCTGAATTAGAAAAGATTACTAAGGAAAGAGATGCTTTGTTAGAAAAACTTGGTAGTATTAAACAGGCTGGTCTATCACATGTTCAATTTGTTGAAAAACAAAGAGTAATAAACAGTAGAGCTGGACTAGGTTATGGTGAAGATAGTAGTTCAGATGAGACCCCACCTAGTGATAAGGAAGAGATTCCACCTAGTGATGATGACCTTACAAGCTCAGAAGAAAACACATCTAGGAATGAGGAACCAATTAGTGAAACACCTCCTGAGTTTAAGAAAGATAAGGAGTACCACTCAGTTCCTCCACCCACTGGTAGGTTTCAACCACTTAGGACAGATGTTTCTCGTTATGGTGTAGACAACCTAGAGTTTAGGAAGAAGCTTACTAGTCAATCTAGTTCTGAGAAACCCAAGGATGATTTTCAAAGGAGTAATGATCAAAAGTTTCCTACAGCCTTTCAAAAACAAGCAGTACCTCCAAAATCTTTTCAAAGTACTGCTAGACATTCAGCAGTACCTCCAAGAGAAACCTTTCAAAATACTGCTCACTATAGGAAACCTTTTAATCATAGAAGAGGATTTGGGAATATGGAGAGAAAATTATGTTATGTATGCTATAGTCCTGATCATTTGATTAAGCATTGTGACTTACACTCAGAATATTTAAGTCAGTTCCCAAAGAATAGACCTGCCACCCATAAGCCAAGGGAGACTAGACCAGTTTGGAATCACTCACATAGGGTTAACCATAGTAATTTCTCTAAAGACTATAGGTACCCTCACCAGAAAAGATTGTTTTCCAAACCACCAGTACCTTCACACACTGATAAGTCTCAAGAAGTACCTTCTCAAAGGACTGATAAGTTTTCACCCAATCATGGTACTGCTAACACTTTTTCACATAGAAGACCTAAGAGATTCAATTCATATAAAAGGTCTTACACTTCAAGTAGAGTACCTAGATCAGAGAAACCTAAAGTCAAACGAAATTGGGTTAAGAAAGAAAGTACTGATGGGGAACAAGCAGTACTTTCATCAGATAAGGGTGAAACAGGGAGTGTTGTTGATACTACAACACAGGACATGGGACCAATGCAAATAATCATTGACCATGCCTTTAAAACTAGTGGAGATTACATACTGAAGGAATTCAAGTATGTCACTCCACAAGGGGAACACAAGTCAGTAATGGCTTGGGTTCCTAAAAGAAACTAACCCTTTTCTTTACTGTGCAGGGCAACCCAGAGGAGGAGCTTAAAGATCATATTATTGTTGATAGTGGTTGCTCTGGCAGCATGACAGGGGACAAGGAGATCCTGTCAGATTTTAAGGCATATTATGGAGGAAGAGTTGCATTTGGTAATGATCCTGATGGAGGGAGAATCACTGGCAAAGGAACCATCAAGGCTGGATGTATTGATTTTGAGAATGTTAGATATGTGAAGGAGCTCAAGTTCAATCTTTTGTCAGTATCTCAGATTTGTGACAAGAAGTACCCCATTCTGTTTACTGATACAGAATGTCTCATTCTCTCTCCTGAGTTTAAGTTTGTTGATGATCACTTGGTAACATTGAGAGTACCAAGAACTAATGATGTGTACAGTTTAGACTTAAAGACTCTCAATTCTGCTGGGAGAGCAACATGTTTAGTAGCAAAGGCATCATTGGAAGAAGCACATCTATGGCACAGAAGACTAGGTCATGTTAATTTCAAGAACATCAACAAGCTGGTGAAAGGCAATTTAGTTAGAGGTTTACCTTCCAAAACATTCAAGACTGATCATTCATGTTTGGCTTGCAAGAAGGGTAAACAACATAAAGCTTCGTGTAAGAAGCTTGGGGAAAGAGATATTAGAGAACCTTTGGAGTTGCTACACATGGATCTGTTTGGACCAGTTTCAGTAGAGAGTTTAAACAAGAAGAAGTACTACTTGGTTGTGACAGATGATTGTAGCAGATTTAGTTGGGTCTTTTTCTTGGGATTCAAAGATGAAACCTTTGATGCTATCCATGACCTGATAGTAGCCCTTGAAAATCAATTGAGACTCAAAGTCAGAGGTATTAGATGTGATAATGGAACAGAATTCAAGAACAAGCATATGGATGAATTCTATGCCAAGAAAGGGATCAAGAGAGAGTTTAGCATTGCTAGAACACCACAGCAGAATGGTGTTGCAGAAAGAAAGAACAGGACTTTGATAGAAGCAGCTAGAACAATGCTTGCAGATTCCCAATTACCTATTCTCTTTTGGGCTGAAGCCATCAGTACTGCTTGCTATGTATTAAATAGAGTTTCAGTAACTAAACCTCAAATGAAGACACCTTATGAGTTACTAATGGGGAAGAAACCAAACATTCGTTTTCTAAAACCTTTTGGCTGTTCTCTAACTATTCTAAATACCATTGATTCTCTGGGAAAATTTGATGGTAAGTCAGATGAAGGATATCTATTGGGTTATTGTACAAATAGCAAAGGTTTTAGAGTTTATAACAGGAGTACCAAAAAGGTACAAGATTGTCTTCATGTTGAATTTTTGGAAGATAAAGAAACTCAGAAAGGTAAAGGTCCTGATTGGATGTTTGATCTTGACATAAAGCTCACTCCATCTATGAATTATGTGCCTGTTAGAGAAGAGAATCAGGCTAATCACAAAGAAGATGATTCACAGTACATTGTTCATGGAGTCAATGTTAGACCAGAAGATGTTCCTGACAAAGAACCTGAAGTTACTGATGAGTACCAAAGTACTGCTCAACCAACCAATACAGTATCTGATGAAGATCAAGCCATACAAGATAAACTTAATAGGATGATTTTTCAAGAAACTATAGAAAAATCCTATGAAGATGAACAAAGGAGGGCTTATGAAGCTGCAAAGAAAAAGGGTAAATTTCAAGATACTGCCCACAGTACTTTTGATCAAAGTACTGATGACCCTTTTGACAGTACTTCTGGTGTGTTAGAACCATCAAATTGGAACAATACTGATGATTCCAATGTTGATGATGATGATTTGGATAATGCTAACATTCCTGGATTAGAAGAAATTGATGATGAGCTTAATCAAGAAGGTATTTTCTCAAATGAAGGGATTGATTTTACTAATTTGGAATCTGATCTTCCAGTTCCACCAACTCCTACATTGAGAGTTCATAAAGCTCATCCTCAAAGTAACATTATTGGATCACCCTCTTCAGGAGTGGTTACAAGAAACAAAGTTAAAGGTCTTTCTAAGCAACATACTGCTTTACTTAGCTTTGTTTACAAACAAAACAGGATGAATCACAAGGATCAACAAACATGCCTGTTTGCTTGTTTTCTATCTCAAGATGAACCCAAGAAGGTAGCTCAAGCTTTAGCTGATGAAAGTTGGGTTGAAGCCATGCAAGAGGAGCTTCTACAATTCAAACTTCAAGAAGTCTGGGTATTATGTGATCTACCAGATGGCAAAAGAGTCATTGGTACAAGATGGGTTTTCAGAATCAAAAGAGATGAAAGAGGGAATGTTATCAAAAATAAAGCTAGATTGGTTGCACAAGGATATCGCCAAGAAGAAGGAGTGGATTATGATGAAGTGTTTGCTCCTGTTGCAAGGATAGAGGCAATAAGGTTATTTCTTGCCTTTGCATCATATATGGGATTTCCTGTCTACCAAATGGATGTCAAAAGTGCTTTCCTTTATGGCACAATTTCTGAGGAAGTTTATGTTAAACAACCTCCTGGATTTGAAGATCCTGCACATCCAAACAAAGTCTACAAGGTGATTAAGGCACTGTATGGCCTTCATCAAGCTCCCAGAGCTTGGTATGAGAGACTCTCAAATTTTCTATTACAACATGGTTATAGGAGAGGAGCAATTGATAAGACTTTGTTTATCAAAAGGGATAAGAAAGACATTATGTTAGTCCAAGTCTATGTGGATGATATTATCTTTGGAGCCACAAAGAAGTCTATGGTGAAAGAATTTGAAGAGCTTATGCAGAGGGAGTTTCAAATGAGTTCTATGGGAGAATTAACTTTCTTTTTGGGGCTTCAAGTTAGACAAACAAGAGATGGAATCTTCATTAACCAAGAAAAGTATGTTGCAGACATACTTAAAAGATTTGACCTTCCAAATCTCAGGCCTGCCACCACACCTATTGATAACAATAAACAATTAGGCAAGGATGAAGATGGACAAGCTGTGGATGTCAAGCTTTATAGATCTATGATTGGTTGTCTTATGTACTTAACTGCATCAAGACCTGACATCATGTTTGCTGTTTGCTTGTGTGCAAGATATCAGGTTACACCCAAGGTTTCACATATGTATGCAGTGAAAAGGATTTTTCGATATCTCAAGCATCAACCAAAGTTAGGATTATGGTATCCTAAGGAGTCACCTTTTCACTTGGAAGCTTTTTCAGATAGTGACTATGCAGGAGATAACTATGATAGGAGATCAACCACAGGAGGATGTCAATATCTTGGAAGAAGATTAGTCTCATGGCAATGTAAAAAGCAAACAATTGCTGCAACCTCCTCTACTGAAGCAGAATATGTTGCTGCTGCAAGTTGTTGTGGACAAATTTTGTGGATGCAAAATCAACTCTTGGATTATGGATTCAACTTCAAAAACACTCCTATCAACATTGATAATGAGAGTACCATCTATATTGTGAAGAATCCAGTTTATCACTCTAAGACCAAGCATATTCAGATTAGGCATCACTTCATTCGGGATTGTTATGAGCACAGGCTTATAAATGTGGTCAAGGTTCACACAGATGATAATGTAGCTGATCTACTCACAAAGGGATTTGATGTTTCAAGATTCAACTACTTAGTTGTGAGCATTGGGATGATTAAATACTAGGCTACAATTGAGGGGAGGCTTTCGTATTAATTAGTATACTTTCTTTTAGTTTTTAATGAAAGTATTGGTTTTTAGTAGTTTAGTTTAGACTATATGTTGTATTTGAGGGGAGGCAACATAGTTATTAGTTAGAAATTAAGCATGAGCCATTTACAAGTTCTTGGTTTAAGTTTGAAGTGTTGATTGTGGATAAGAAGATGGAACGTACTGCTTTGTTGCTTAACGTACTGGCTCAGCAACGTACTGCTTCAACGTACTGCTTACGTGGACGTACTGTTCCAACGGTCAAAAAATGTGGGGCTACGGTTAATTAATTCATTACGGCGGAGATAATAAGTCCATCAAAACGGTAACTTTATTATTTTGAGTTTGATTTGTTTCCATCCTATTTAAAGAAACTCTCACCTATTCCCCGCCTTTTCACTTAATTCGAGATCCCTCATTCACTCTTCCACCACAATCTTTTTAACGAAACACACACTCAAAGCGAATCCTTCTCTAAGACTCATCATGGCTAATCAATTCACAGTTAGCAAACACAACATGATCGCTAATTTAGACAAGACATGGGACAATATTGATTTTCATGCGATCATTGATTTCTTGACTGGGTCTTCCATCAACTACTCTATTTTAGTTGATCCTGATGTTATTGGTCCATGGATACAAGAATTTTGGGCTACAACAACGGTTGAAGATGACTCTTTAATTAGGGCTACGGTTGCTGAACGAACTATTCGGATTTCTGAAACCACAGTTAGGGATGTTTTGATGTTTAATGATGAAGGAGGAGCTGTTCGTTTTGACAAATAAGTGCTTTGGGACACTTTAAGCGATATAGGCTATGAGGGAGATCTTTCAAAACTTACTTTTCAGAAGCCTTTGTTTTGTTCTCATTGGAAGTACCTAATTCATGTCTTACTTCATTGTTTAAGTCCCAAGAGTACTTCTTTTGATCAATTTGGTCAAAATATTGCATCTGCTCTAGTGGGTTTGGCTACCGATCAACGATTCAACTTTTCAAGACTAATTCTTGATGGTATGCTTTCACACATTGCTAATGGTACACCATTCTTAATGTATCCTAGGTTTGTTCAGTTATTCTTGAACAATCAACTTGAGGATGTCCCTAAACCTCAAAGTTTTTTACCCACTGTCAAACTTCCACCAAAGGTGTTTACTTTTCTATCTAAAAAGAGTATCAAGTTTTCTGGAACAAACACACCTTTGACTGCTCATATATTGGGAGTTGTACAAGTTGTTAGAGATGCAGAGAAAGAGCAAGAGCAAGAAGAAAACTCTGAATCAGCAAGCCAAGAGTCTCCAGTTTCAAGAGAAGTTAGTGTTCCTCAACCTACTGCTTCTCAACATACTGCTTCTCCACATTCTGCTACTAGGGAAGATACTGCTCCTATGTCCATTCCTATCCATGAGGAGTCAGACCAAGGTATGAATCAACCACCATCTCCTAATGATTATACTTCCACAAATATGTCTCAGCAATTTGAAGAAGAAGAGGCAGAGATGGATAATTATGCTTTAACAAGGGAGTTAAGGAGGCTGAAAAAGGAGAGTGAGGCTCAAGCTGCTAAGATAGTCAAATTAAAGACTAAGTTTCAAAGATTGAAGAAGTTTGTTTGGCCACTAGTTCAACACCATCGATTATGGGTAAAGTCTCAGAAGAAGAGTGGTCAGATACCTAAGAAGTCTTCTCAGTCAAAGAAGAAAAAGTCAAAGAAGCAATCTTCATTCCAATTGGGGAGGAATTTAGAGAATTTGAATGAAGATGTTGGACTTAATCAAGATGCTGGATTTATGGATGACACTGAGATGACACCACCTGAAAATATTCCTCAAGAAACTGCTGAGAGGAAGAGTGATGAAACAGAGCAAATCAATTTGGAAGAAGCTGCTGTTGAAGTAAGAAGTGGTGATACTGAGGAAGTAAATTTGGAAGGAGCTAATGCTGAAAGTACTGCTCTTCAAGGTACTGTGAGGCAATTTACTATTACACCTAGAACTTTGGATTTTGAGGAAGATATTGGTCCTTCAAGTCAAGTTCAAGAGGAAGTTGGCCCTTCTAAACCAGCTCAGGAAGAAGATGTTATAGCTCATACTAACAGTGATGATGAAACAATTGCTGACATTATGATTAATATGTCAAGTCAAAGAGGCATCAGTATTCATGAGGTTGAACAACAACATCATACTTCTTCTCAACCTACTCAGGAGATAGATCCAAAAGATAAAGGTAAAGGGATCTTGGTAGAAAAGAAGAAGAAGAAGTTGACATTGGCACAGTTAAGAGAAATTCAGATTGCCAAAGGTGAGGAAGCAGCTAGACTATTGCAAGCTAAGATAGATGCTGTAGAATCTAGGAAGCTTATTGTTCAATCACAAAGGCCAATTAGTAAAGCTAGAGAAAGGAATGATATGATGGCTTATCTGAAAGGTCAAGGGTATACAGGTTTGGTGAAATTGACATATACAGAGATGAAGGATCTGTATGATGCTGTTAGGGAAGCTATAGAAAAGGATCTTGCAAGCATTATTTCTTTTCAAGATAAGGAGCTTGAAGATAGAAGAAAGGAAAGAGCTGTTACAATGAGCTCAAAGAGGAAAAGAACAACTGATGAACAGCCATAAAAGAAGTTCAAGTTCAAGGATGCATTTGAATTAAGAACAGACACAGTTGATGAGCTAAGGAATTATCTTAGAATTGTTGACTTTGAACATCCAAAATTGAAAGAAGATGCTGATAAGAAGTCCAAGATATCTACTTTTTCAGTTGTAGAATCACAAGAAGGAGATTATCTGATCTTTCATAGACAAGATAGAAGTTTTAGAGTATTCAATTCATTATGGGATATACTACATCTGATTGACAGAGATGATATGCTTCAGTTATATCTCCAAGTACAAACTTATTTTGAGCATATTCCACCACAAGGAGTAGGTTTGATATTGTTAGGAGATCTCACAACCATCTGGGAGACAGAGGAAACAAAGGATAGTACTTTGTGGGAAAATCAAGAAAACTGGGAGATTAACAGATGGAGATTCTTTGAATCAGTTGGAATACACGTTTTGGAGTTAGAGGATGGCACTATGATTCATATGCTAGCAGAACAGAGATATCCACTCACAAGAGATCTGATGATCAGGATGCTAGAGCATGGCATGGAAGTGGAACAAGAGAATGAAGTAGCATTGATGGTCATAAAATTGTTCATCAAGTGGACAACTGAATCTGAAGATTAATGCATAACTACTGATATGATTTAAATATTATATAAATCTTTTGAAAAATAACTACTTTCTTCAAAGTACTGCTAGTCAAACAGTACTTTCACAAAGTACTGCTTGCAGCATGAAACCAGTAAAGTCTTTTGATAAAATCAGTAATTTTTGTTAAGTGCAAAAACATTTTGAAGCACAAAGATTTAACAGCAACAAATGGTTTTGAAAGCAACAACATGGTGTTAGTACTTGTACTACACAACAAATGGTAATCAACTCACCATGTTTAATAAACAAGAAAGAGTTTGACTCATCATGAGGGTACGACTCTGATGTGATTATCAAATCCGTTTTTAGTTGACAATTTACTAAAAATTGTATGGTTTTCAACTCACCATATCTATGTTAGTGAAGAGTTGGCTAGCCCACAAGATAATGGCTTTGTGGTAAAGGCTGTGGAAAACCATTATATGGTAATTAGTTCACCATGGTAGTGATTGTACTAAAAGAACTAGCTAGTCCAAAAGCAAACGGCTATTTGGTAAAGACTACTCAAATCCATTGATAGCTGATGATTTGCTAAAAATCATATGGTTATCAATGTACCATGGTTTCTTAAACCTAAACATTGGCTACTCCAGAGTTAATGGCTTTGGTAAAGAGACATCAAAATCCATTAAGTTTTCAATGATTCACCTCTCACAGGAGTTAACACACCTGGAAGTGATGAGAATAGTATGAAACTTTTAAGATCTGATGTACCTATTGCCAATATGATGCTGAGTTGCTGAAAAGATAAGTAGCTGAAAAGAATTGTTGCTGATGAAGATTGAAGATACTGATTGCATTGATGATGACAAAACAACAACGAGACAGATTTCAAAGATGCAACCTTTCCTTGAAGATAAAGTGTTGAAGTTAAAGAAATACAAAGGAACTTGAAATCAAGCAAGTAGAATTCAAGTTAGGGGAGGATTGTTGGGCTATAAAGTTAAAGTACTGCTGGAATATCAAAGTACTGCTGGAAGTCAAAGTACTGCTAATCAAGTCAAAGTACTGCTGCTCGTTGAAGGACTGTTATGCAAATTGTTTAAGGACTAATGTGTAATTCTAGAATGTTCGTATTAGATTAGAGTTATAATTAGAATTACTTGTCGTTCAAGTATTGTAAACCGACTAGGGTTTTCCTTGTGCCTATAAAAGGATCCCTAGGTTGGCATTAGAGATATGCGATTATATGCGATTTTAGAGAGACAAGTTCATACGAATATTAGAAGCTTGTTAGAGTATTAGTGATTAGAGTTTGTTAGTGAATCTGTGTAAGAGAGCAGGTTCAAGGTTTTAATAATATTCGAAGTTGTTTATTAATTCTTCTTAGCTTTGTTGAAGTAGATTCCGCATACTTAGCAAAGTATATCAGTGTTTCATCATTAACAGGTTTGAATTTATTCAAGGTTGTTAAACCGTAGACAAGCTACAAGTTAGTTTGGTCAGAGTATATCGATCCAACAAAAACATTTTGCTCCCCCTCAATATGTGCATCGATATACAAAAGAGTTTAGCACATATGGGAGAGCTTACTTTTACGTCCAAAACATTTTGCTCCCCCTCAATATGTGCATTGATATTCAAAACAGTTTAGCACATACGGGAGAGCTTACATTAACTTCCAAATCATCACATTGTATCAGATTTCATATTTAAATCACATTCTCTCCCCCGATCAAAAATTTCAAACCATTTGAGATTTGTGATCCCAATTGATTTAAATAAGTTTAGAAAATTTGGGAGAAAATGTGGTCAGGTTTAAATGTATTCTGATTTCGGAGCATACTATGCTCCCCCTTAAACCACGAGAGAGTGTCACTGCTGATGTTGCACAAATTTGGCAAGGTGTCAGAAATTTGAACAAATATTCTCCCCCTCAATTAATGACCCGTTTTCTATTTAAAGAGCTGTAGTCATTCAATTGAGCGACGAGTATTTGTGAAAGTTTAATTCAATTTACCACCTTGTGTAACATCAAGACTCTCTTGAAGAATCAAAGAAGATAAAGAGTCTGATGTAAGGAAGACTTCTCTTCCTATACAAGAAATGATGCACTGAAACGTACATCAAGTCAGAGAAACATGGATATAAAGTAATCCATGCCCAAGTGAACATCACCCGGTTGGAGGAACAGCTGTCTTTTTGGCGACATGCTTTCCCCAGAGTATAGCACGGGTTGCAGTATGAAGTAACTGCAAGCCATTAAGACATGTTTTAACTGATTAGTATAACTTCTGCTCGAGCTTCATTTAAAGATCCGTGTCATTGTTGAATGACATTTCTAGATCCGTAAATGTTATCGATAAACAGAAGACATGCCTAGGTAGGACTATTTTTGGTATTTTCTGATTTTTTGATTTTTATGGTTTTTATAGGTTTTATATTTTTGTATTTTCTTTTTGTTTTAAGATATATACAACTATGTACAAGGATATAAGAAGACAATCCTTTACTCCTCCTTTTCTTCCTGAAGACACTTGAGGGTTTCAGGTGTCATGCTTTTCATACCAAGGCGTGGGAGAATAAATTGAAACCTTTCTCTTGGGAGAGCCTTGGTGAAGATGTCAGCTAACTGAAACTCTGTCCTCACGAAATATAGTTCCACAATACCCTTTTCCACCTGTTCCCTGATGAAGTGATGCCTAATGTCGATGTGTTTAGACCTGGAGTGCTGAACATTGTTACAACAAAGAGCAATGGCGCTTTTGTTGTCACAATATAGGGGAATTTTGTTGTATGAGAATCCATAGTCTGAAAGTTGTGATCGCATCCAAAGGATTTGTGCACAACAAGCAGACATGGCAATGTACTCAGCTTCAGTAGATGATATGGAAGTACTCATCTGCTTCTTAGAAGACCAACTAACCAACTTTTCCCCTAAAAACTAAGCTCCTCCTGAAGTACTACGACGAGTGTCTTGACATCCCGCATGATCAGCATCTGCATAAGCCGTTAACTCCATTGCTGTGTCCTTAGGATACCAGAGACCCATATGAACTGTGCCTTGAAGATATCGGAAGATCCTTTTCACCGCTTCAACATGCTTTTTGGTTGGCTTGGATTGATACCGAGCACACATACATACAGCAAACAGAAGATCTGGTCTACTAGCAGTGATGTACATCAAAGATACAATCACGCTTTGATACTTTGTTTTATCCATTGGAATTCCTGAAGGATCTTCATCCAGCTATGTTCTATCAACCATGGGAGTGTCAACAGGCTCACTTGAATCGAATCCAAACTTTTTCAAGATCTCATTGGCGTATTTGGATTGATTAATGAATATGCCTCCGGGACTTTGAGAAACTTGTAATCCTAAGAAGAATGAAATTTGTCCCATCATGGACATTTGGAACTTGGAATTCATCTCCTTTGAAAATCTATCACATTCACTAGGATCTGTTGAAGCAAAGATGATATCATCTACATAAATCTGAACAAGTAGTAGATGTTTTCTTGATTTCCTGGTGAATAGTGTGGGATCAACAACACCCTTGGAGAACCCGTTCACTAGAAGGAACTTGGACAATGTATCGTACCATGCCCTTGGCGCCTGCTTCAACCCATAAAGAGCCTTCTTCAAGCGGTAAACATGAGTAGGATGTTCAGCATCCACGAATCCTTCGGGTTGGCTCACATAAACTTCTTCCTTTAAGTCACCATTCAAGAAGGCCGTTTTGACATCCATCTGGTAGACTATCATATTCCGACTAGCAGCATTTGCAAGGAAGATTCTTATGGCTTCAATTCTAGCAACCGGAGCAAACGATTCTTCAAAATCAATGCCCTCTTCTTGTCTGAATCCTTTTGCAACTAGCCGTGCCTTGTTCTTTAACACATTACCATGCTCATCAAGTTTCACTTTGAAGATCCACTTTAAAGCAATGATCATTGCAAGCTCTGGAGGAGGCACTAATTCCCATACTTCAAGTCGATCAAATTCATGAATTTCATCCTGCATAGCCTCGAACCAGCAATCTTTTGTCATTGCTTCCTTGGCATCTTTAGGTTCGACTTTGGACAGCACGGAATTGAAGAAGCACCATAGTGCATCAGTGGCTAATTGATTACGTGTGGATACTGGACGTGAGGGATTGCATATGATGTTGTCGATTGGATGATCGCTGTTCTATTTTCTGAGATGGTCGTGAGGTTGAGGGTTTTGAACTGATGTAGCAGTGCTGTGTTCTTCAAGAGAGGATGTGTCTGATGAATGTTCAGGAGCAAATATGTTTTCAAAAGGAACCTCATCAACAGGAGCAAAAGGATTAACTTCCAAAGAATGGTTATCTGCAGATTCTTGTAGTACTGGAGAGGATTGAGTATTTGACAATGAAGGCGATTGACTGGCAGCTGGAGCATCGAGACTGACTGATACTGAAGCTGTTGGGCCTTCTGTGCCTTGCGGGGCTTGAGCCTCAGCCATAGGAAGTACTGCTGGTGCACTTGGGATGGTTCCATTCGTTGGCTCAAAGTATTCATCAAACATAGGATCAAATAACTTCTTCAACTCCTCACATGTAGGTGGTACAAAAGAATCCGCAGGCGTGGAATTCTGTACAAGTCCTGAACTAATGGGTCCAGGAGTCAAAAGTTTAAGATCGGGTCCAGAACTAATTTATCCTAAAGCAAGTTGCTCACTCAGCTCATCGAACGTGACATGAATGGTTTCCATGATTTTACGGGTTCTCTTATTATAGCTTCTATACCCTTTACTGTCTGGTGCATATCCAACAAAAATACCTACGTCTGCTTTAGCTCTTAACTTTCCCAAGTCTTGACTATCATTAGTCGGATAGCAAAGTGCGCCAAACACACGGAGAAAGGAAAGATCTGGTTTCTTGTTATGAATTAACTCGTAGGGAGTCTTTTCATGAACAGGATGAATTAGAGATCGGTTTTGGGTGAAACATGCTGTTGCAATAGCCTCTGCCCTGAGAGACATCGGTGCCTTTGAAAATATAAGCATGGTTCTTGCAGCTTCCACCAGAGTACGGTTCCTTCGTTTGACAACACCGTTCTGTTGAGGAGTACGAGGGATACTTTTCTGATGCGTGATGCCAATACTTTCATAGAAATTACGGAGTTGTTGGTTAACAAACTCAGTACCATTATCAGTGCGGATGATTCTGACAGTTTTATCGAGCCTTACTTGCAGCTGTTTTATCAGTTTAATGATAACCTCTGGAGTTTCATCCTTGGTTCTCAAAAACTTTACCCATGTGAACCGGGAATAATCATCTACTATCACCAGAACATATTTCTTTCCATTTATGGTTTGAATTCTCATTGGACCGCACAAGTCCATGTGGAGGGTATGAAGAACTTCCAAGTTGGTGTTCATGGTTTTAGGCTTGTGGGTTTGTTTCTTGCTTTTGCCCAGTTGACATGCAGAGCAGAGATGATCTTTTTCATATTTTAGTCTGGGCATCCCTCTAACAAGAACTTTACGGGAAAGATTATTTATGGTACCGAAGTTCAAGTGGTTCAAATGACGATGCCACAGCCATGATTTTGTTTTAGAGGCTTTTGAAAGCAAGCATATGGGAGAGGACTTCAACATTTCTTCAATCGATATGGTGTATAGATTGGTGCCTCGACTGCCCTTGAGGAGATCTATACCATCTAATTCTCTGACGAAACATGTATGTTTTCTGAAAGCCACTTCCAGATCTAAATCACAAAATTGACCCACTGAAAACAGATTGTGCCCTAATCCTTCCACATAATATACCCTTGAGATTACACTGTCACCGAACACATAATCTCCATAACCCATAATCGCACCAAAGTGGTCGTTCCCGAATCTAACTGTCCCGATAAACTTTTTCACGAAGTTCTTGAGCCGTGAACGATCCCCAGTCATATGTTTAGAGCAGCCTGAGTCCAAATACCAAAGGATGATTTGTACGACCTGCATTTGAAAACAGACAACGATGGATAACTGAAAGATGTGGATCCCCACATGTAGTTGGGTTCCGTTTGGTTAGCACACACAAATTCAGGAGCCACAAAAGTATCAATCACTGAGGTTACTATAGTGGAATCTACCCTTGGTTCAGCAGATGACTTATGATGAAGGCATTGTGTTCCTAAGGGCAAAATTCGACCTGTTGGTCTCCATTCCATAACTTTTACATTCTTATGTTTATTCACCTTAGGTAATGGATGTTTATTTCCTAAAGCAAATTTCTTTCCAGTGGGTCTCCATTGATACCCAACATTTGCAAAAGTTTTTCCTGTTGCCTTCCAAACTTTCTTACTTCTTTCAGTTTTTCTAACATAATTAACATGGGGAGGTGCATGAGGCATCAGAAATGACACAACACATTCATCATGATTAGCAGAAAATAAGCATTTGTCACATGTTTTACAGACCAAATTAGAATTCGAATTAATTATAGTACTTTTAATACTAGAATCAACACGATTCAATCTAGTCTTTGCAAACTTATTGTTCCTAGGTTGGGCTTCTACACTCTTCTTGTGATCACTCTTAGCTGGCGTAGTCCTATCATTCCTTGTATTGCCTTTAGGCTTTGACCCGCAAGCTTGGGTGTCACTTTTCACTCCTGTAGAAGTAACGATGGGAACATTAGTTTGTTTCACTAACACATGTTTTCCTGATTTAGATGTGCTGGGTTCTGATGTTGTACATGGTAAATCAAAGGCTACATGTTTGTTCTTAACAGTGGATGATGATGCAGCAAATCTATCTCTATGGCTGTTAAACTTAGGGACTGAGCCTATGACATATTCTAAGTTTTCCTGAATCCTTTTCGTGAGTTTGCAGGCATAAACAACTACCCTATCAAGTGGCTTTTCAGTTCTATCCTCTTCAACTACCTCACGAAGTGTGTCAAGGCCCTCTCTAAGATAATCGAGATATGTTTGATGGGCAAAGCTATTATTTCTAAGGTTAAATGGAATACGCCCAACATCAACATCATACTTTTTACTAGCAGTAGCCTTTGGTGCATCACAATTACAAGTGGTGCATGACATTTTACCTTTCACCTGAGCCTTAAGATTCTCAATTTCATTTGTCAAAGAGGTTATTTGATCATTGTGATTGCTTCTTGTAACTTTAATGGAATCATATAACTCTTTGAAATGTTGTTTGACCTTAGAATTTTCTTCTCGATAACACTCATTTTCATGATGTAACTTATTTATGGTGTTTTGATATTGAAAATTCTGAGAATCTGAAGACGAAGGTTTATTGGTGCCATACTCATCACACTTGTTGGATTTCAATTGGGCAATTTGGGCCCTCAGCAATCGAATCGTGTTCGTGTGAGCTTGAATTTTCTCATCTCGTTTGCTTAATTCAAAATAAGTATCAAATTCAGGAGCATCCAAAGATGTCTTGTCATTTGATATTTTGAGTTTTTCATTTAAATGTTGATGTTTCATTTGCAAATTTAGATAATCAACTTCTAATTTTGAAAAATGTTTAACCATATTATCATGGTCATCATTTTGAATTTTTTCAAGCAATTTTAAATTCTCCCCCTCAAGCTCAACAACACGATTCTGGGTGACATTTAACGCAATAGCATACTCATGAAATTGACAAGCAGACAATGCAGAATCAGTAGCAGTGTAAAACACATCTTGTGCAATACATTTAGCAATCAAGTTGTCATTAGTGATGAGTATGTTTTTTCTTTCAATCTCACGACTCTTAAGTTTTATTGCATATTCATTCACCTCATTTTCCATATCTTTAAACACTACTTTCATTTCTTTTATTTCTGTGTTGAGGGCAGTTTGCAGCCCTTCAAAATGTTCTTTGAGTAGTTTAAAGAATGGCATGACCTCAGTTAAGTAACACCTTTTTGCATGTTCAAAACACCTTTCCCCCTCAGTAATGCCGGTTGGTGTGATTCTCTTCTTACATGTTTTATCAAAATCAGCAAACAGTTGCCAAAGCACATATAAGCTAATAAAGGTTTTGCATTCAGTGGGAAGAGACAAAGGTACCAAATTCCTAGGTGTATTGGGAGGATACACCGTTATGAACGCAACTTTTCTAATGAGGGGGGTGTTGGCCTTAAGTTTTTCTTCCTTAAGTTTTTCATTATCTTGTTTCCAGAATATCTGTTCAGTGTGTTAACTTCTTTTGAGGAGCAAACACAGTCAAACGATTTTCCTCACTATAGTCATGGGGTTTGATTATTATTCGTCTGGCTATGCACTCGGGATCCCTCATTTTCTCATTCATTCTTTCCCTTGTTCTCTCACTTATCTCATCCTCCTCTTTAGTGTAGATATGCTCAGGTGGGTCATGATTAGGCATAAACATCACATTAGAATCATTTAATGCAGGTTGGGCTATCTTAGCAATCTCATGAATAGCTAATTTAGATTTACCTACATTGCTTTCACTATGCTTGTCACTTAACTTTCTGTGCTTATACATCATTTGGGCAGTCTGTCTGGTTTGGTCTTGTGTGTACAACTTATCCTCAAGCTTATTATTTAAGGTTTTGAGTCTAGAAAAATCATTTAAGAGTTCCTTTTCTTTTCTTTGAATTCTAGCTTAAGTGTAGTCATACACTTTTGTACTTCCTGTTTCTGTTTGACAGACTGTTCTAGCTGATTTTTCAAAGAATTCAACTCTTGTTTTAATGTTTCTTCTCTTACTCTAGACTCTTTAATAAGTGTACTCATTTGACCTTCTAATTTTTGCTCACGTTCATTAAGCTCAAACTTAGCACGCCGTTCATACATAGCCACTTGTTCTTTATAAATGTTTAGTCTAGTGATCAAGTTATCATCAGGGACAAGCAAGTTGTACTCATGGCACTCACATGCATTATCTACGTTACACGCATTATCTAAGGCACACACATTACTTATAACACAAGCATTATTATTTACAGAAGATTCACCATTTGGTACATCAGGCGAGTTGTTGTGATTCAAATATTGTTCATATGAAATAATATTGCTATTTTCCATGTCAACATTATTTGAATCAGAAACATCTGCCTGTTGTACTTCTTTAGGATTCTTTTGTCCATCAACTATATCATATGTGTCATAAATTTTTAGTACCTCAGATATCACAGATGCACTAGAGGAACCAGCTTGTCGAGGTGATGAAGCCAAGGAAGACAAGTTGGCCATGAAGATGGTTTGAGCAGTAGGTTCATCATCTACATCTAAGTCAAATGCATCACAATCATCCGCTTTGAAGATGTTGGGGTCGTTAAGAGCTAGATCCTGAACTGGTTTCTCATCCACATCTTCATCAAACGTATTTCCCCCATCACCAGCCAAGAACAATAACTCTTCCTCATCCAATACAGCTCCATTCTCTTGAGCTTGCATTAACAGCATCTTGTCTTTGAAGTAATCTGAGTTCTGAGGACGTTTAGGTTGATTGCAGTTTCTGGCAATATGTCCTAGCCCCCCACAATTATAACACTTGATCTGTTTCCCTTGCCCCTGATTGGCATTCCCGGCTCCATTTTGCACATAACCTCGACCCATGTTTCGTCCAGCTCTCCCTTGTACATTCCGAACCACAATTTTCCCATCCTCCACCATTGCTAACTGATTGCGTGGGTTGGATGAATTCCTTAATTGATTGTTGGTCTGAGGGAGTGATGTTTTAAACTATTGAACCAGTAGTGATACTTGATTGGTGAGGTTGTCAATCATTTTGTCGGTCTGAGAGTAGCCTGAGTCAAGTTGAGAACTCATAGCAAGTACTGGTGAGTGAAGTTGATGATAGCTTGGGTTGGATGATGATTGAGTTGTTGGTAGGACATTTGTCATAAAAGCCAGTGGATCATTTGGAGTTGAAGGATTTAGCTTTTCTCTCAGCACCCGATCGTAGGCAGCATGCTTCTCATGCTGTTGCAGGTAGGCATATAGCTGTTCATAGTTGGTATCCCTTAAACCTTTGTTGAGTTTGACAGCAGTAACAAATCTGTCCCATTCAGGAGTCATGTTGTTCACAAACTTTGAGTTTAGTTGGATGTTGGGCATAGTCATTCTGATCATTCTCATATCATTTACCAACTTATGAAATCTCACATAGTAGTCTGTGATATTCTCTCTTGGGTTCATTTTGAAATGCTCAAACTCATCATACAGCTGTGACTCACGGTCTTCCTTTGTGAGTTCTGACCCTGCCAACAACATTTTAACATTGTCCTACACAGCTTTAGCTTCAGTGTTGAAATTGATGAGCTTGTATACATCCTTTGGCAGACCTTGAATGACAATGTTCGAAGCTCTAATGTCAGCATCATACCTCTTCTTTTCATCTTCATTAAGATCATTGTAGTTTCTAGGTCTGTCGATTCCCAAAGTTACAGTCCCATCTTCACCAGTTGTAACAGCATCTCTGGTGGTACCCATCTGATATGGTCCTTCGTCAATTGACTTGAGAATGTTAACTCCATTTTCTTTTCCCAAGCAGTAAAGTCTTATCCGTTGTGCCCAAGACTCATAATCCGTCCTATCTAGCATAGGTGGACGAGTGTCAGATCCTGCAGCTTGAATATCATCTGATGAGGTGCTTGATATGGTAGCCATAGTAAATACGGGATTTTACAGATCTTGTGATTTAACCAAGAAATCGAATCTTTCGCGGGAATTTCTAAAATCACCAAGACACAAACCGCAACGGGAAAATAGCAACCTTAAGGACACAAACCGCAACGACAAACCGCACAGACAAACCGCACACCACAAACCGCACAGACAAACCGCACAGATAAACCGCACAACACAAGCCGCACAGACAAGCCGCACAACACAAGCCGCACAGACAAACCGCACAGACAAACCGCACAACACAAGCTGCACAGACAAGCCGCACAACACAAGCCGCACAGACAAACCGCACAACACAAGCCGCACAGACAAACCGCACAGACAAACCGCACAGACAACACAATCCGCCAAACACGTCGCTTTCAAAGCGTTTTGTCGTTATTTTCCAAATCCGGTAATAAGACAAACCGCTCCTTCGAGGTAACACAAACCGCACCTTTGAACTTGTCTCCGAGAGACAAACAGCAACGAAGAACACCTTTACAAAAACACACGATGCAGCCAAAAATCACCACACGAAGCTTGAAACAACGATTCCAACCACCAAACACTACTTCTATGCAACCCCTAAGCTAGAAAGTACAAGATTTAACAACTTCTAACTACTAAACAAAGCACAAAATAGAGTTTTTGTCACTTATCTATTCGAACCAAAACACCCCAATAACTAATCAAATCCGTGAATCCTAACACACATGGACCTAACCATGGCTCTTGATACCAATTGTAGGATATTCACGAGTCAATAAACACACATTTGGGACTAGATCTATGGATCGAATAGCAAGAGTTTTAGAGAGAGAAAGAGGTTGGGAACCTTAGAGAGAGAAAGTTATGTGTATTAGATTAATATGAGAATGAGGTCCAACCCTTCCCAAGAGTGGGAAGGGGTATTTATAGTTCTAACATATTGTGCCCCTAGCGAGCTGTGGAGCGAGCTGACAGAGGGTAAAGACCCGACCCACTCCACAATACTAATTAATAACTAATCTACTAATAATATTACTGATAATCCTACGAGCTATGATGTGCTAATAAGTACTCGGGGTGACCGAGTCTTCAGCTGAATATTCATATTCCTAACAGTTCTTCTGGGAGTTCTAACTTATAAGCAACTAGACCAATCCTTTAGAGGATTTTGAAGGGTCCAATGTACCTTGGGTTTAACTTTCCACGCTTTCCGAAGCATATCATTCCCTTCCAGGGAGAAACTTTCAACATGAATCGGTCGCCAACTTGAAATTCCATAGGTTTTCTCCTGATATCAGCATAGCTCTTTTGTCTGTCACGAGCAGCTTGTAGGCATTGTCTGATCTTGAATATCTTCTCTGTTGTGTCGTGTATCAATTCGGGTCCGGTGAGTTGTATGTCACCAACTTCCGTCCAACAGACAGGCGATCTGCACTTTCTTCCGTAAAGTGCTTCAAATGGTGCGGCTTTTATGCTGGCGTGGTAACTGTTATTGTAGGAGAATTCAGCCAATGGCAAGTGTTTATCCCAACCTTTTCCGAAGTCAATAACACATGCTCGGAGCATATCTTACAAGGTTTGGATTGTTCTTTCACTTTGTCCATCGGTCTGTGGATGATAAGCGGTGCTCATGTGTAAAAGAGTACCGAGAGCTTTCTGTAGAGTTTGCCAAAATCTTGAGGTAAATTGGCTGTCTCTATCTGATATGATGGAGATTGGGACCCCATGTCGAATCATAATTTCTTTGAAATATAACTGAGCGAGTGTATCCATCTCGTCAGTTTCCTTGATAGGTAGGAAATGTGCAGACTTGGTTAGACGATCGATGATGACCCAGATAGTGTCCAATCCGGTCGATGTCCTTGGTAATTTGGTAATAAAATCCATGGTGACTCTTTCCCATTTCCAGACTGGTAATTCTGGTTGCACGAGTAGTCCTGACGGTTTCTGATTTTCCACCTTGACTCTTGAGCAAGTTAAACATTTACCAACATACTCAGCGATGTCGGCTTTCATGTTCGGCCACCAGTAGATCTTTTTGAGGTCTTGATACATTTTATCGGAACCTGGGTGGATAGAATATTTGGATTTATGGGATTCATGCATTATAAGATCTCGAATACCTCCGTAGAGAGGAACCCAATATCTTTCTTTGAAACATAACATTACATCTGATCTTCTCACGAATCCATTTACTCTTTCCGGCATGCCATCAATCTTTTCGTGAGGTCGGTTTTCTTCTTGAAGATCTCCTGATTGAGCTATTAGGATTTGGGATGGGAGTGGTGAGCAAATTGTCATTCCTAGAGATCGGACTCTAAGGGGTTTGATTCTTTCTTTTTAGCTCAGTGTATCGGCCATGACATTAGCTTTGCCGGGATGATAGCGAATTTCGCAGTCGTAGTCGTTGAGTAGCTCCAACCATCGGTGCTGTCTCATGTTCAGCTCCTTCTGATCCAGTATATGTTGAAGACTTTTGTGATCAGTGAAAACCGTGCACTTTGTACCGTACAGGTAATGTCTCCATATCTTAAGAGCGAAAACCACTGCTCCTAATTCTAGATCATGTGTGGTATAGTTTTCCTCATTCTTCTTGAGCTGTCATGAGGCATAGGCTATAACTTTATTCTGTTGCATTAGTACCGCACCTAATCCACGATGAGATGCGTCGTAATACACTACAAAGTCGTCATTTCCTTCCGGTAGTACTAATATTGGTGCCTCGCAGAGTTTCTGCTTTAAAAGTTGGAATGCTGACTCTTGCTTCTCTTCCCAGATGTACTTCTTGTTTTTCTGGGTGAGTTCCGTCAAAGGTTTTGCGATCTTTGAAAAGTTTTCTATAAATCTTCGATAGTAACCAGCGAGACCTAGAAATTGATGAATTTCAGTTGGAGTGGTGGGTGATGCCCAACCTTTAACTGCTTCGATCTTGGCAGGGTCAACGTGGATACCTCGGCTGTTGATAATGTGGCCTAGAAATTGAACGGTAGGAATCCAAAAATCACATTTGGAAAATTTGGCATACAACTTTTCTTTCTTGAGTAACTCCAGAATGGTTCTCAAGTGTTCAGTATGCTCTTTTTCGCTACGCGAGTAGATTAAGATGTCATCAATGAATACAATCACGAATTTGTCCAAGTATGGCTTGCATACTCGGTTCATTAGATCCATGAACACTGCTGGTGCGTTGGTAAGACCAAATGGCATTACTTGGAATTCATAATGCCCGTACCATGTTCAAAAGGCTGTCTTAGGAATGTCTTCTTCCCCGAATCTTAATTGATGATATCCCGATCTCAGATCGATTTTTGAATAAACGCTCGATCCTTGCAGTTGATCAAAAAGATCGTCAATCCTGGGTAATGGATATCGATTCTTTACCGTGAGTTTGTTCAATTCTCTGTAATCAATACACATCCGGAATGTTCCGTCTTTCTTTTTGACAAATAAGACCAGAGCTCACCAAGGTGATGAGCTTGGTTGAATAAATCCCTTATCTGACAGTTCTTTCAACTGCTCAGATAATTCTTTCATTTCTGAGGGCGTTAATCGATAAGGTGCTCTTGCAACAGGTGCTGCTCCAGGCACTAAATCGATCCGAAATTCTACTTGCCGAGTTGGTGGAATACCTGGCAAGTCTTCAGGAAATACTTCAGAAAATTCATTTACGACCGGTACATCTTCCAGTTGTTTCTTCTCTTCTTTTGATTCACTTTCCGTTACTTGAATAAAAAACACGTGACATCCTTTGCTTATGTACTTCACCGTTTTTATATACGAGATGATATTTAGTTGGGTTCTATGATGATCACAACGAACGATAAGGGTTTCACCGTCGAGAGGAATTTGGACGACCTTCTCGTCACAAATGATTCTTGCGCGATGTTTGGATAACCAATCCATGCCAATGATAACGTCAAAACTTCCAAGTTGGATGGGCATAAGATCAATGGGGAAAGATTTATTATAAAGAGTTAAGGTGCAATTTCTGATTAGGGTATTGGTGCTTAGGAGATTTTCGTTGGCTATTTCTATTTCATAGGTGGTATCTAGTTCTATGGGAGCAATATTGAGTAGTAAAGCAAACGAAGTAGATACAAAGCTCTTATCAGCTCCGGAATCAAATAATATCTTAGCATTGCGTTGATTTATTAAGAACGTACCCGTAGCGACGTCGGGGTTCTGAATTGCATTTCCATCACCGAGCACATATGCTCTTCCACGGGCAACGTTGTTGGGGTTCTTTGGACAGTAACTCTTGTAATGTCCCAATTCACCACAACCATGGCACTTTACTGCTATTGGTTGTGTGTTGGCCCCGGTGGCTCGGCAGTCTTTGGTCATGTGTCCCATCCTTCAGCAGTTGCCGCAGGTTGCTGTACAAGGTCCGGTGTGATGCATTCTACATTTGTTACACTGGGGTTGAGTCCCGATATAACCTCTTCTTTCTGTGGGCGCAGCCACATAAGCCCTAACGGCTTCCTGACGGCGATTTTGCTGCTGGTGATGGCTGTTGCGGTTCTGCTGATGGTCTCGGTTGCGGTTGTTGTTGTTGTTCCGATTGTTGTTGTTGTTGTTTCCACGGTTATCAAAACTTCTCTTGTGCTCATTGATCGTGGAGGTAGAACCTCGCTTGATCACTCGGTCTAACAATCGTTGCGCAAGCCCGATTGCTTCTTCTACAGTCTTTGGGTTAGATGAGGTAACGTCCCCTTCGATACTTTGGGGTAGTCCCTCCACATACTTTTCCAAGGTCCTTTCAATGTCTGGTACTATTGATGGACATAATAGTGACAATTCCTGAAACTTCCGGTTGTAAGTTCTCAGGTCGTTGTACTTCACCACTAGTTGATGAAATTCATCTTCTGGTTTTCTAATTTCTGTCCGGGGACAATATTTCTTAAGCATCTTCTTTTTCAACTCAGTCCAGGAGAGTTGGAATGCTTCATCTTGACCCATGGTTTGTGCGGTGGCATTCCACCATGACAATGCTTCTCCCTGAAGAGCTCCTGTAGCAAAGGTGACTTTGCTATTATCAGGACAGCCGCTCCTTTTGAAGACTGTTTCTGTATGTTCGAACCATTGAGCCAACTCTGTCACTCCTTCTATCCCCTTGAAGTTAGTTGGTTTACAAGCCATGAAGTCTTTGTAAGTACATTTGCGAGGGGTAGATGCCTCGCCTTCATTTGTTGCTCCTATGTTGTTACTTGAGCGATCAGCTTCACGAGCTGCAGCGATGCCATCGGCAATCATTCTCTGGACATCTGCAGGTGTCATTGTTGCTCCAGGGTTAGAAGTTTCATTTCTTGTACGAACCATATTGCTATTAATACCACAAGAAACACAGATTTAGAATTTACATAATGATTACGTTAGAACGATTTGAGAATTGGGGAAATGAGTATATGAGTTCTAACAATATTGTCACAATATGAAGTTATGATTAAATTGGAAATCACAAGTATTACGACATGTTCGGGTACTATCGTAAGTAAGTGACCAATTTGATATAGGATTGCTAAGGAACAAACTGATTCATCCACAAAAGCTGAAGTTCAGCAACTTTCTCTACATTCATCAAGTTTATTCTGAATTTCTATTCATTATGTGTTTGGAATTTTTGTTATAGCTGTAACATTTAAAGAATCATAATACTAACAAGTAACATCTTGACATGTCCGGATACCATTACAATACATACAAACAACCATAAAAGCATAGATCAACATCAGTATATAGTATATCATAACCAACATCATAACATTAATAACTTGATCAGTTGAGTTACATAACAAAACGATACAAGAATCTTTATTAATTGCCACATACGGCTGGCTAAGATGCCTCAAAACTATACAAGTGCTAACTATATCTAATGGCTGGGTCCGTCCATATGTCCTGTAAGTGCTGAGATCTGGTCTCGAAGTCTCTGTATCTCGGTCTGGTGCTGGACCTGTATATCTCCAACAAGGTTCTCTAAGATATCGGCTCTACGATGTGCCAGCTGGGCTTCCCAAGTTAGAGCATGTCCCTCTCTTCGCAAGGATATCGCGAACGAACGGGTCTCTGATATGTCTGCCTGAATCCGAGTCAGGCCCTGCTGTAACTCTACTCTGCTGGATGTGAGTCTGTAGAGAGTATCATCGGCCGTCTCTGGGCGATCTGATGATGAATGGTCAATCATACAGAGGAGTGAGTCGATCTGCTCCTCGTGACGCTCCAGACGCGTCACTACTGTAGATGGCGTAAGGGTATGGGTAACCTCTGCCCTAAATTCCTCTCCAGTCTCAGGGACCTGAGCTGGGGGAGTAAAACCAGGTGGATATGGTAGTGATGGTGAGGATGGATGTATGGGGTCTGAAATACGAAGTCGGCTGGATGAAGGTATGTCTTCCACAGGAATCGGTTCCCGCTGATGGGGTATGAATGGATATGTCTGGGTACATAGGCCAAATAGATGATCAGGTGGTAACGATGGTAATACATGATGGCACTCTGGTGTTGTATCTTCTGCAGGAAGAAACTGCTGGCTCTCCATGTATGCGTCATCAGTAGGTGGAATATAGAAAGGAGCATATGAATCAAAATCATGATGCGGTGGTGGTATAGATGCTGGTAAAGCTAGTACGTATGGATCCTCAAATATAGGTGTAATGGCGACTTCACCCTGCTCGAAGGGCTCTGTCTCGTCCGATAAGGTCTCGGGGGCTAAAGCATAAGGGAATATAGGTGATGTAACTGATGCTTCGGAATCTGAATCCGACGATATGTTCATATGAGGGACTAATGACATGGTACTGTAATAACCCGTAAATAGTAAAAGTAAGTAATCATTAACATCAAATGAGTAAGATTCTAATGTACGAAGATTAGGATAACATAACCTTAAGAAGTAATGTACTGAGGGTGGTAGCAAGCAGGTACGGAGGGCTTTAAAATAGTATGGTGTAAAATTAATTCATTTGAAAATATAGTTATAGTTCAATGTTTGAAAACATTTGGTTCTCTATAACTCTAGCTCTAATACCAATCTGTAACTCCCCCTAAATTACGAGATAACAGCGGAAGACTAATCGGGGTATTACTGTGAGGATCGAAGTCATAATTATAGAAAACGGCTCAAATGAGACGTTTTGAAACATAGGTCCTTCATATAATTTCAGTTACAAAAGTTTCATATCAGAGTTGATAAAATCCATAAAGGAAACTGTATTTTAAACTGAATTACACGTTTTATTTTACACCATAATAAAGATAAGTCACAGCCCACTCCATGCCCTTGCTGCTCCGCTAATTACCTGAGATAACATGCTTAAAAGTCAACAAAAATGTTGAGTGATATCATAGAGTTTGAAATTTAATAATCAGTTCGATACACAAGTAAGATTGTATTGGGAATACAATCAGTTTGAAAAGTTGATATTGCAGTATATATATTGCCCTAAGTCTCATGACACGCAAACGTTAACAAAGTACCGTAAAACGGAGGTGATCACATCAAGTCAATGATGGAAATATTGCCCTCGAGTAATAGGTGATTTGCCAATTCCTATTTTTCTCAAATATAATGTATCGCGACTAATACGACTAACCAAAAGGCATTCCGTCCAGTATTAGTGGGATAGGCTGTCAAACCACAAATAGATCTATTCACTATATTCGCGTTCACATACTAGTGATTAATGGCTCATGATAAAGGGTCTTTTGGCAATAAGGGTACTTAGACATATATCAAGTCAGATAAAGCATACATAAAAATACTTGTGATCTGTTTATAACATGTATCTCCCTCACGGAGTTTAAAGTCGTTAAATAAGTAAATGTGAGGCTATGACTCGCCTTATGTGATACTGAGGATGGTGAAAAGTAATAAGTTCAGATGAGATTATGGTAACGGCTTCAAAATACAACCTGGATGAATGGGGAAATCTAAGAACCTGACCAAATATGAATGGTGGAATGATAACGAGAACGAACAACGATTTGATCGTTAGAGTGAGAATGTGATATGCTTAAAATGCCTCAAGTTAAAAAATAATATTACATAAGATATTATCTTGTTTTTATTTTAAATATTCTAAAATATCATTTCCTCGAAACGTATAGTTAAATCGTTTAAAAATCTCGTTATTTATATAATTAACGTAAAGTTATAAATAAATAAATGAAATATATACAAAAATGCAAATGACGTGAAGGGAAATCGTAAAATGAAAAATAAAACAAGAAGGTCAAATATAATATGTTGGTCCTTGTCCTTTTCCAGTTTTTACACTTTTTACCCTAACGGCGTTAGTGTTGCACCGTTAGTCCTTTATTAATTATAATTTACATTTATAGTCCACTACTTGTCCAATATAGCATTTTGAGCTTGGAATATGCTAATATATCAATTTATACTCTAATGTTTCTGTTTTTACGTTTTCAGTCCCTGTTTTACACGGTTGACAGTTTTAGTCCCTCTAAGTGAATTTGAATTACATTTTTAGTCCAAATGTACAAAAATTATGGGGAAAATTTATATTAAATTTTCCGAGACTTAATTAAGTTTAACTAAGCTTATTTTAATAGCTTATATGGCCTATAGCTTATTTTTCGTCTAATGGGCTTTTAACGAGCCATGTTTTAGGCCCAATAACGTTTTAAAATCCGTACGCATTGAGACGAGTTGAGCTCATCAAAAATATCATTTTTCATGTTCTATTTTCATATCAAAAGACCTAGATAAGCTAGCTTATCTCAAGTGCTTAAAAATTGCTTAATGGGCTAACAGCCCACATCGCTACTTTTGTTAACAGTTTTAGCATATGGTTTTAGCGATCACTTTGGACAATTTAGAGGATCTAGACGTGAGTATTTTTACAAGTTTTATATACAAAAATGGTAGCTAGCTAGGTGGTCTAATAGGTTATGTGAAAATATTATATGATCGTTAAGTCCATTTTTAAGATATGAGGTTGTTTCTATGGCAACATGGAACGAGTTGATATAAGTAAAAGACTTAGAAATATTTCTAAGTGTTTAACAGTTTTTAACGAGTTGGAACATGGTACAAATGAATTCGAATGATGCATGAAACATGGAAATAAAGGTGATATGAGTTTGCATGGTGACTCCTAGGCCTTCCAAGATAGAGGCTCGTCACTTTTTGTGTATTATATGATTATGCGTACGTAAATAAATATGTAAAAACATATACGTTCGAGTAGCAATAAAAACATGATGCATGGTTGATAATATATATTACGTACGAATTGAAATGGTATTGAAGAGTGGTTTGAGATGACTTACAACACTTCTAATAGTGGTAGAGACTGAGTGAGATGAATGGAACTCAAAGATTAACCCACGTTCGATTTATAACCCACGTACACGTTTTATTTATGTAACCCGTTTTCCTCGCCTAGCTTCCAAACGAAAGAATGAAATATTTCTGGTCTTTCAGAGATTGTTTTGAGAGTGTAAGAGAGTTATCATGAGTGTATTTAATGAGTGAAGAAAGGTGGTGAAGCTAGGATAGATATATGAGTTGTTTTGAGCACACGTATGCTCCAATAATGCAAGAAACATTCTTACTATACATTGTCAGTGAATGAAGGGTTTTCAAGATAGATCTCTGACATTCTAAGACTTTAAGAAAGGAATGTGAGTGAGAGGAAAGTTGTATTTTGTTCTTGCTACATATTGATGTCGACTAGCCATTTTAATGTGTACACGATTTGTAAAAATCGTGTAACATTCGATACTTGAGTCTGAAACTCGTTTATTATCATGAAATTATGCTAGAAATATTATTAGGATTGCATAGAAACAAGTTGGGTTCGAAATGGTTACGTATTGAATTTTTAGTGTTTATCGGATGGGTTGGATTTTGGCCGAAAGCTTTGCCTTTCAAAAACACATCAAAGCTCGACATTAACTTCTGAGATTCGACATACATATAGTTGGGTAGGAGGGGAATGAGATGATATAAAAATATTACTATGTCGCGTTAAGAAATGGAGCAAACGAGAGGCGTTTTGGAGTGGTTTTCTAGTCGATATTCACATAAAATCATAAAAATGATATTGGGCTTAGAGTTGGACTGATGAACAATAAACATTGGATTTAGTTGGGTTAATGAATTTTATGGCCCGATTAGGTTTAATTAAGAATAATTAACTTTCGTAATTATCGTTGAACTCGTTCCGTTATTTGGTGAACTTTGTGATATCGAAATCACAACCAAATAAGATAATAAGAAAATTTTCAAATTTCCCCGCAAAAATGGAAATCAGTAAATAGTAACTGAGGTTAATATTGATTAACGATTATAATTACAATGGATTTTTACAGTGTATTACACCAGTTCATTCGGTTATGTGACCAATTCATTCGGTCAAGTGACCAGTTCATTCTGTCATGTGACCAGTTCATTCGGTTATATTACCAGTACGTTCGGTTATGTGACCCGTCCATTTGGTCATGTATGAATAATCGTTCAAAGTGCTTGTGTCCATGAGTAATAAGAATTAAGTATGAAACAAGTGAATATACAACGCATTCGAGTGAATAACAAAGTCATAAGTAGAACAAATAATTGTTTGACTAAACAAGTAGCATATTCAAGTAAATCAAGTATAGCATTTAGCTGAAAACGAGCATGTATTCTCCCCCGTAGGTTTGAAATGAAATATTAACTTGAAAAACAGGGCTATGAAAACTCACCTGGTATAACTGATATGATGACAAAAGGAAAGTGTACGGAATTGAGGTTCAGAGAACTACCCGCAACCTAATATGAATGATATGATTTAGGGCATTGAATGATGTCGTGCATGCAAGTTCATACTCTACTTTATCACTTGTACATGTTGTTGAAATATTTGTTGTCAAAAGATAGTTGCGTTACTTTGATCATTTATTTGGAAAATTACCACTTTTAGAAAATGTAACTTGCAATTCTTGCGACCAAATTTTAATCGTCATGGTAATGGTTATCTCAAAAGTCTCTAGCGCGCCTATTAATTATATGTAATGTTCTACCATTTCCGTTTACTTCATTTTAACCAAAATGTACCCAAAAAGGTCCAAAATCTATTTCCAAAAATCCTAGCAGCTTTCTAATAGAGAAATAATAGGCTGTCAAAACTACATGTTGACGTAAACATTCTTTTGGCCATAACTTTTGCGTCGTAGCTTCGTTTCTTAAGTTTGACCTATCCCCGCGAAGGTATTTAAGTATACTCTAGGCTTTTCAAGGTCTCGGTTAGTCTAGACATCATTTAACCTCAGTTTTCATTTCTTAAAATTCGGGACAGATTCACTTATTTTCTGAAAATGTAGTTTTCGTCGTCTAGATTGAAAATAGCGTATCTTTTTCATTATAAGCCCGTTTTAACTCATTTAACCGGCTACGTTTTCGTTATTGAGTCTATTTTCTATATATCTAGCCAAATATTACTCACAACCCACTGATTTTTCCAGTTTTTACAAACGGGACAGATTGTTTATTAAAAGTGTCAAAACTATATTTCTAATCTTCTAGCTAGCATATCCACTTGACCACAACTTCAATTCTAGTCCTAGTTCCTCCATCAACTTCTCAACACAATAATAACATTCTAATCACAAGCTTAATCAATATTCTAAGGTCCATGAAATACTCATCAAGAATGTTGAAAATATACAAGTTTACTAACATACATGTTTATAAGGTTTCTTACCACCTTCTTATGAAAAGTTTTACTAACTAGTTTTCTTATAACCAAAACTTGTTAAAAACCTCATCTTTGTTAAAGGATCTTTGTAAATGTGAAAACTTTATCAACATGTACCAAGTGATAACTAAGTATACACTTAACTAGCAAGATGACTTAAAGAAGACATGAAATTTTTGTAGGATTTACTTACAAAAGTAATTAGTGAAATGAGAGCTATAAAACACTTGATTAACCCCAAGATTTGTGTTCCAATTCCTTGCTAGAATTCCCTAAGTAAGCTTGATTTTAACCACAACAAAGCTCCTCCTCTCCTTGGCTCCAAGAGTGGGTCGAATTATATGTATTGAATGGGTAGGATTATTTTTGTTTTGGCTAATAGAAATGAAATGGAAACTAGTTTAAGTCTATTTGTACTTGGAATTGTTCAAATGTTCAATAGTAAGTCAAGTGTGATCATTTTAGCTAGGAGGGGGGCCGGTTATGGGTGGTCAAGGGGACAATTGGGAGGCTAAGCCTCCAAGGGGAAGGTTAGTCTTCCTTGTTTTAGGGGAAAGTGTGGCTAATAAATTTTTGTGTACCATTTGTCTAGTAAATGTTTGTGAAGTAAAAGGGGGGGGGGGGGGGGCAATGTGATATAATTGGAAGTAATTGTGTAGTTTTGATACAAGGAAGTATATAATGTATGTATTGGGTGTTAAAAATAGGTGTTGGTTGTTGGTTCGGTAATTAACGAAAGTTACACGTATTTAAACGCAAGATATAAAGAATTTACCTTGGGCGTAAAGAAATATTTTTGGAGTTTAAAAATTGTGAATTGGGGTAAGAGCAAGGTATTGGAACGATGTGGCCAAAATGTAATCTAAATTCATAGTGCTCAAGAGAGTTGTTCCTAGTTTTATGTTTATTTAACCAAATAGTTTTACGTAAAAAATGTTCTTGTAAAATTTTAAAGTCGTAAATTTGAGTTTGAAAATAAATTTTGACGTGAAAAATTACGGGTTGCTACATGTAGAATCCATGAAAACGTGCATGTTTAGCATGGATTTATTGTTGTGATAATTTAAATTGTTTAAATTTGCTATATGAATTAATGGTTAAGTTTTACACATGTAATTTAATTGATAGATGTCGAATTGGGGAAGACTCCAATATATTAAGTAATCAATTACGTGCAATATGGTATATTTGCTATGACTAACGCAATCGATACGTCGATACATGTGGCTCACTTACCTTTGTAAGTGATAATCTTAGTTGAATATATACAAATATAAACCTAGAATTGATTATTAATAGGTTTTATCGAATTAAGTTTACATGTGGCTGCATATTTTTTACATAATTAATTGTTATGTTATGTAAGTTTATTTAGTTGTTTTATTTTTTTATTTGTATTACTTGTTTTTTGTTTATTTATTGTAAAGACATGTTTATAAACGAAAAATGGTAATTTTGAATAGAAAAATAATATGGACTAAATAATGGTGAAACAATGAATTGTTTTCGAAGAGTTAAATTTTCAAAGTATTTTAATTGATTGTTGAGTTTCGTACCAATAGTACGAACGGCTCACCCAATTGTGACAAACTATAAGAGGGGTATAAGTAGGAACGGGTTTTTAATAAGCTTCACGCTGACCTTTGTTTCTACGCTCCTTTGTGCGTCAAATTGGAGCTACCAAGTACGACTATTTTATGTACAAAATCATCTTAAGGGTGAATTAGCTTTAATTCCATGCGCCAGTTTGTGGTAATTATCCGAAACACTAAGTCTTTGGACTTATGCAAAAGTACGATATAATGAAAGATAATTAAAGGTAAATTCTTTGATTGGTGAACCCAATACCTCAATTGAAAACGTTTGTATATTTGATCTTAATGAATTGGTAAATAAAAAAGTTTTATTAAACTTATGATACGAAGATGTATGCATGCTTCTTCGTACATATTTTGATTATAAACATCAAAAACTAGTACCTTTAAAATTAAGTTGATGCCATCTAATTAAAAGAACACTTGACGTCGTGATTTACGTCATGTGAGAGCTTGGACTAGATTGCAATGGAAAGGTAAATTCATACTTTCATTACTAGCAAATCAACTGATGTAATGGAACTATGTTAATTTGCAGTTCTTTAAATTAGACGACTTAATTGAGTTGTAAGTGAGAGCTTGGACTCAAGGCATAAGATGGGAATAAAACATGCTTATATTGCAATATTGTTTGGCAATGTAAATTCCATAAAGATCTAGGAATTGAAAATTGTTTGCCAATTATTGTTCGACAATTACCTTGTTGAATACTTTCATTACTAGTAGATCAACTGATGTAATGGAATTATGTCAATTAGGATCCTAGCTTTAAGAAAATTATATGGTTTATATGAATATTAACCAATGGGTATTTAATTTTCTTAAATATTGTATTATCGAAAATACTAAAATTGAATTTTGTAAATTCTTTTAAATGTATTAATGCAACATTAAGCCGTAAACGTGGGATATTCTTTTATTGGTAAATTGATCTACACCCGTAGGGGTTTTTTTGGCTAGAGTCAACTTTACTAAAAGGATAAACCTAGTCTCCTTTCCATGAGAGAAGCGTAAGACTTAATCCTATTCATTTTCATGAATGAGAAAGGTATGATAGGAAAATTAGAATTGTCTAAATTCTAAATACATAACTCATAGCAAACTTTAATAGTTAAGATTATTGCACATATTATGAGTTATTAAATTAGAAGCTAGACTAATTACCGCAAAATGGTAAAAGACAAACTAGTATATTTTATCTAGTTGTTTTGTTTTGACCATTTAAAGGTGCTACATACCATTGTGGGGATGGTAGACCTATTAAGGAAGAAATTGCACGCCCAATTTTTCAAGTTAATTGCATTGATGGATAGTCCATCATTTACAAAGTAGAAAACATTCTTTTAATACCTAAGTAATTGTTACGTATGGGTTTTCTCAAAGGTGTAGGAAAGTAAATAGCACACTATTTGCTTTTACTGGTTATGAAACACTTATAATGTTGTCAAATCCAGTGGGAGCATTGTGTTGTAATTACTGAATAATGAATTATTGTAATGATCTGTAATTCAGTGGGAGCTACAAGATTTATCATCTTGGTAGTAATACCGAACCGAAAACGATATTCTCAATTTCACGCCTCGCAGGGAGAACGACCCGGGTATACGCTTGCCCGGTTATTACAATTGGTTGTTTTTGCGTTAACGGTTTCAAGTTGACTTTTCTTCGTGAGAAGTTTGACTTGTGATTACTTTGACCCGAATTCGACCCGTTACAAAAATTGGCGCCGCTGCCGGGGAGGTGTGTTGCGACAATATCGTCACGGTTTGACGATTAGTGACTTGAAGAACCTTCCTCGTGAAGTTTCGTAAATATCTTGTAAATATTTTCTATCCAAAAACCAAAAAAAAAAAATATTAAAAAATCCAAAAAAAAAACCCAAAAATATTCTTCTTAACCTTAATGTTCTTGGTGCATGCGCACACGTTCTTCTTCGTCATCGAGTCCCTTTCTTGAACTCGTCGCAATTCCGCGAAGACGTAATCGTAGACGTGCTGCCTCATTAGTCGAACCCGAGATTCGTACTAATCCCGATCCTCCCATTGACATAATGGCGGAGAATCGCACCATGCTTGAGCTTCTCCAAGCACCCACCGAGGGTTATGGAGATGCTATTGTTGTTCCTCCGATCGTTGCCGATAATTTCGAACTTAAACCGGAATTACTATCCTTAGTAACGTCGAATCAATTTTACGGTTTCGAGAGGGATGACCCTCATTCCCACATTCGATGGTTTAACAAAATTTCATCTACCGTCAAATGTAGGAATGTTCCTCAAGAAGCAATTAAATTGCTTCTCTTTCCTTTTTCTCTCGAGGGGGCAGCCCGGACTTGGCTTGAAAAACAACCCCCTCGTTCTATCTTAACATGGGAAGATTTGGTGTCGAAATTTGTGAACGAATTCTTTCCCCCTTCCAGAACCACAAGTCTAAAAAATGAAATTACCAAATTCACTCAAAAATTTGATGAATCATTTAGTGAAGCGTGGGATCGTTTCAAAGAATTACTTCGCAAATGTCCTCACCACGGATTTTCTGAGTTGCATCAAATTGATACGTTTTACAATGGATTGAACCAAACTGACCAAGATTCTCTAAATGCCGCCTCCGGTGGTTATATATTGAATCGAACTACGCGTGATGCTTTGTCCATCATCGAGAACAAGTCTAAGGTTCGCACTTCACGAAGCAAGCCGGTTGTTTCTCAAGTGAGTGTTTCACCTTCTACTTCACATTCGATGAGTACTTCTAGCACGGATGCTAAAATTGACAAGCTCACGGATGCAATTCAAGCTTTGGTTTTCTCTAATCAGAAAAATCCTTCTTCTTCTACCATTTCTTCTACCCCACAAGTTTCTCCACCCGCTCAAGTCAAAGCGGTGGAAGAAAGTTGTGTTACTTGTGGTGGTCCTCATGCTTATTACAATTGTACCGCCACCGATGGCCGTCCTTTTGAAATCAATGCCGTAGCCGGGTCTTACAACCAAGGAGGTACTCAATACCGTCCTCAAGGTGACTCGAGCTATCGTGCTAGCTATCAAGCAGGACCACCCGGTTTTCCTCAAAACAATCAAAACCAAAGTAGGGGGCAAAATGTTCCATATCAAGCCCCTACTAACCAATACCCGACCCAAGGGGTCAATTACAATCAAGGGTATCAAGCTCAAAATTACCCAACCCCGATTGCTCCCTCTAATGATCTTTCAAATTACATTAAAACAAATGAGGTGAAAATGAGGGCTATGCAAAATCAAATCACAAATTTGAAAAATGAATTTGAAAATTCAATGATTAAGCAGGGTAATGAGCTCAAAAACAAAATTGATCAATCTCAAACAAAGATTGAAAGTATGTTTGATACCCTTATCAACCAATTTCACCAAGCTTCATCCTCGGGAACTCTCCCGGGTAATACAATTCCTAACCCAAAGGGTGAATTGAAAGCCATCACCACCCGAAGTGGTGTAGCTTATGAGGGACCCACGGTTCCAACTACTACTTCTTCTTCTTCTACAAAAGTAGTTGACCGTGAGACCGAGGTAACAAAGGACAAGGTGCATTCTACAAGCCCACAAAGTACCGCACACGTCCAACCTTCGGTAGTCCCAACCCCAATTCCGGAACCCGATGTTCCGAAGTCTCAACCTAAACCTTCTATCCCATACCCATCTAGACTTAATGACCAAAAGCTCCGCGAAAAAGCTAGTATTCAAATGGAAAAATTCTTCCAAATTTTTCAAGAATTGCATTTCGATATAAGCTTCGCGGATGCTTTACTTCTGATGCCTAAGTTTGTTTCCACCATGAAGAGTTTATTGAGCAACAAGGAAAAATTAATTGAATTAGCAAAAACTCCGTTAAATGAACACTGCTCAGCGGTTCTCCTAAAAAAGCTTCCGGAAAAGCTTGGAGATCCTGGAAAATTCCTCATTCCATGTGAATTTCCGGGGATGGTTGAATGCTACGCCTTGGCCGATCTTGGTGCAAGCATCAACCTAATGCCGCTCTCTGTTTGGAAAAAACTTTCTCTGCCCGAATATACCCCCACTTGCATGACCCTCGAGCTTGCGGACCGGACCATAACCCGTCCACTTGGAATAGCCGAGGATGTCTTTGTCAAGGTTGGGAAATTCCATTTTCCCGCCGATTTTGTGGTGGTTGATTTTGATGCTGACCCCCGGGTTCCTCTAATTCTCGGAAGATCATTTTTGAGGACCGGGCGGGCTTTGATTGACGTGTACGGAGAAGAAATAACTCTAAGAGTTGATGATGACAAAGTCACGTTTCAAATCAATCAAAACTCTAAACCGCTAACCACCAAAAGCAACGTTGCTGTGGTTAATCAAAAATCTGATCCAGTAATTGCTTCCAAAAGAAGTGATTCGATTCTCTCAAGATTTGCGGTTAAGAGTATGTCTGAAAAACGTGCTGAGCTAAAAGCTATGAAAATTACACCCGGTTCAAGCAAATGGTTTGCAAGTTGTTCCGCGGATGTTAAGAGTATTCTTGATGATGATGAATCAGATTCGGAGATCACAACGGAAGTGGTGGAAATTGCTAGCTCTAAGAGCACACCACTTGTCCCACCTCCGGAATCGATTTATAGAATTGAGATTGTTGAACCAAACCTTTCCGACTCTTCCCATCCTTCTCCTCCGATTGAGGAAAGTGATCTCTCGAGGGAAGAGCTCGATGTGTTCTTTGATGATGCTCCAATTTCGCCGGAAATTGTTGAGACCGATAGTGATCCCGGGGAAGATGTCTTGAAATTTGATGAACCATTATTTCCCCCGGAAGATGTTAAAGAAAAGCTTCCTAAATCCGTTCAAGCTGTTGTTTCAAAATCAGAAGAGCAAAGTAGTGGCAGTACCACTTCTAGTATTGATTCTCTTCTTGAGGAGTTCGCCGATGAACTCGCTCACATCGATCCAATCCCACCGGGGGATGAGGACGATGACTTTGATTTTGACTCTGATCTTAAAGAATTGGAATTTTTGCTGAACCGTGATCCGTCTAGATGTGATTCTTATCCCGAGGAGTTCGCCGATGAACTCGCTCACGACGATCCACTTCCATCAGATGATGATGATCTTTTCGACTTTCATGCTGATTTTAAAGAAGTCGAAAAACTTTTATACCATTCTCCATCATCTGATTCTTACACTGAGCTTAATGATTTACAAGATGATGATGACCTCTTCGATTTTGGGGCCGATCAAACCGAATGGAGAAATCTTTTATATGGGAAACCTACTGATGAAAAAGGCCCTAAAATGGAAAACATAATTGAGGATCCTACAATTGTTTCTAATGACTTATCTCCTCATTCTCCCGAGGATGATTTCCTTTTCTCCATTGAGTCTCCCATCGAGTACCCTGCTGAGTTTTCTTGTGAAGACAAAGTGTTTAATCCAGGCATACTCGATGATGGTAAAAATCATCCTTTGATGAAATTGACTCTTGATAAGAATTTAAAGTTTTCCGCCTCATCTAAGGAACTTTTAATTCTGGAGAAAAAGGATTCACCTCTACTTCTTTCCCCTCTACTTCTTTCTGGTCAAAAACTCTCGTTCTGCATGGAGTTGTCTCTGATTGAAACTTTACTATCGTTCCCAGCCGGAAACGAAGACAAAGTTTTTGACCCCGGCATCACCGCTTTTATCTTCTGAAGCCGTGGGTATCTCATCGGAGTGGAACTTTCATATGCTTCAATGTTTATCCAAACATCTTGAATGAAAGTCCGATTGAGATTATCTCTTCCACTTGCTCCCCCAAGGACAATTAAATACGGGGTCGAGTCAAGCTCATGTGACTCGGTTAGCAAAAACAAGCGCTTCGTGGGTGGCAACCCATGCTTATCATTCTATCTTCTTTCTATTTTCTAACACCTAGTGTGGGGGAGTTCCTCTACTTGTGCTGTGTTGTTGTATGTTTGCCTCTGTTTTCAGGATTCCCGTAGATTGTGATGATTGACGCGCCTGTTTTCAATCCAGCCGCCCAATATCCTATCTTTGTGTTTATGCTTATCCAGGGATATCTTAAAAATCCTTTTTGTGAAAACCAAGATTTCTTTTCCATACTTAGATTGTAGTGTTTCCTTTTTACGTTCTATAGTGTCGGCTCAGGCCGGTACTTTGAATATTGAGGGCAATATTCATTTCTAAGTGTGGGGGAGGGATTCTTGCGAATTTGACCCAAAATTTCAAAATTTTGAAAAATTTTCACAATTTGTACCTTCTAGTCCCCTAGCACCCCCGTTTTGACCAAAAATTTTAAAATTTTTATCGTATTTTTAGTCTAAAAGAAGTGCTTTGCACATAAAAAAAATAATTTGCTAAACATTAATGCTTCGGTATTAATGAAAGTTTAGACTTGATTAGGCTAGAACAAGGGGAATCCCGACTCTGCTAGAGTGTTGATCTAGCTGCTACCCTTAACGTTTAGGCTAAGTTTATGCGAATTGTGCAAATGAAAATGCTAAGCGTGGAGTAGTTGGTTCTCTTTAGAGCTTATATAAGTAATCTATGGCTTTTCCTCCCAGAAGATCCTAATCTGATTAAAATTAGTGCTATTTTCAAACTTTTGAACGCAAAAACCGTTTTTGTTAAGCAAATAAATTTTTATACAATCTTGATTTAGAATACTAGTTCAAAGTTTTATTTAAATTTTGGAACAAGCATGCTTTCTTACAAACCCAATAAGAATGCAAAATGAAAGTAAGCAATTGCTTGAAAGTTGCAAAAGTTAAAGTTTAAGTATTAATAAATAAGTGCTCTAAGCTACGGATTCGAGATCGGGCCTTGGATCCTTAATTCCAAAAAGGCGTTTAGGTCTTGGCTACCCTCTTGCACCGGCCCTTGGACCCTTAATTCTGAAAGGCGTTAAGGTCTTGGAACTCTCCGTTGTAACGGCCCTTGGATCCTTTATTCCGAAAGGCGTTAAGGTCTTGGAACTAAACCGTGAAGGTCCGTCGTTTAGAGTACACAAGTAAAAAGTTAGAAAAAAAAAAAAAAAAAAAAAAAAAAAAAAGGTGATGAAAAATGAAAAAAAAAAAAAAAAAAAAAAAATGTTTATGTTTGTTGTTTATGAATAAGTGTGAGAAACTTGCTTCTTCTTAAATTTAAATCGAAAGTTGAACTAGTATTCGTCAAAATTGTCTAAAAGTTGGACGGTGATTTAGAAATTGTTGACTTCAAAGATCCCGTGAGCTCCGATACTATTCTCGAGGGTGTAAAAACCTAGCCTCCTAAGTTTACTAAGGATAAGCTGAGAAGAAAGTCGCTACATGGAGTGATCTCACCTTTGAATCTCTAATTTCTAAATCATTGTCGGTTTTTAACCCTAATAAATGTCGATTTTTACGATCAAAACTTTGAAAACAAGCACACACGCCTAACTTATGAAAAATTGTGGGAGTGAAAAGTTAAGCCTCGGCTTACATAGGTTGCTAATATAAGTAGCGTTAGCATTTTACAAAAACATTTGCGCAAGGGTTTTAGACTTAGTTGGGAAGTATAAAAAGAGGATGACGATTACAATTCCCCGGAGTCACCCATTTTGTGTGATTCCCGTTCCATGATGCCATTTTTGATAATCAAGCATGATATTTACGTTTTATCTCGTTTTAAATTACTTGCATTTTATAAAGTCAAAATGGGGTGGTATATTTTTGGTAACTTTGATATTTTTGATCCTTTCATTACTTTATATGATCGGATTGCTAGGGACTAGCAATTGCTTAGTGTGGGGGATTGATGAGTGGCCTTTTACTCATCATTTTAGACCCGAAAAACCCCACAAAAACGACCAAAAACACCCAAATGGACCATATATTGTTACAAATATCCTTGGATTGTGTTTTATGTGTTGCAGGTACAAAAGGATTGAAAACGGGGCAAATATGGACAAAACCGAGCTTGGAATGGAAAAGAGCCGGAAATCGAAGACGGAAAAGACATTTTTCACGTGGATTTTATTCGAGCTCAAAAATTCCTAAAAAGGCCTAGGATTATTACTTGTTGTCAAAATTGGACCCTTGAAGAAATTTGAAGAACTGGCAGTGTTGGTCCTTGAGGTTTCATAAATTACAACATTAGTCCCTTGATCCTATTCTAATCCTACAAATAACCGGATCCAACACTTAACTTAAAACCCACTTTTACTTTAACTACCATCCCAACATAAACCAAACCATCAGCCCACCATTAAACCACCCACAGCCCAAACTAAAACTATCCCCTTATAACCAACCCACTACGCAAGCCCACTAAAAATACAACCGGATCCACCACTTAAAACCGACCCAATCCCAAGCTTATCTAATACCGGGTGAGATAAAAGGGGTCAAACCCCTCTTTGTTGGTCAAAATCCCAATCAACTCAATTATCCCAACCCTAATTCGCCACACCCTCTTCTTCTTCCCTAAACACCCGCCTCTAATCAACCCATCCCACCTCACACAACCTGCCAAAGTAGTCACATGACTATGTCGTTGGTCCCCCCCTCCACCTCAGCGATCCGAGGCTACAAAGAAAGATCAACGGTTCGAAATTCAAGATGTGGGCATCACGTTATCATCCAAGGGCCAAGATTGATGCAAAAAAGCACAAGAAGGGATTGTCTCACACAAGAAACACACTTAGCTAGGGTTTTATATTTTTTTTCTTATAAATAGCGAGTAGCAGTCGAATATTTTTTTTTTCTAGGTTTATTTTAGCTAGTTTTTTTTAAGGTAATTTTTACTTTTAATTCGGTTGTAATTTTTACTTTTTATTTTAATTTAAGTCGAGTTTTTATTATTTTACTGCTTAATTTGTTGAAGTTTGTTATCTTTTAAGTCGAGTTTTTATTTTAATTTGTTAAAGTTTGTTATCTTGTTGCTTTCTTGTTGTACTGCTTCAAACTTGTGGTTATTGTTTGTGTTTGTGGTTAGTTTGGTGAATCGGTTTAAGCTATTGCTTATTGTTTGTGTTTGTGTTTCAGTAAGCGAAAGCGAAAAAAAAAAAAAAAATAGTTTTAAGTGTAGCTTTAGTTTGAGTTGAATTTAGATTTGGGTTAATGTTTAATGTTTGTGTTTGTTTGGGTTAAGTCTTGCTAGTTGTTATTAAGGTTTTAAGGTTTGTGTTTGTGTTGGCTTTAGTTATTGTTTCTGTTTGTGTTTCAGTAAGTGAAAAAGAAAAAAAATAGTGTAAGTGTTGCTTTAGTTTAGATTTGATTTGGATCGGTTATTGTTTATTTGTTGTGCTAGGATTTGGATCAGTTCTTGTTTATTGAGTTTGTTATAGTAAGGCTGTTTTGACTTTTAAAGTCAAACGGGTCAATAGGGTAGCACTAGTCGTATTTTTTCTTTTAGTAACTGCTTATTGAATGTGTTTTTGTTTAATGTTTGTGTTTGAGTTTACTATTAGCAGTTTTAATGTTTGTGTGTTTGAGTTTTAATGTTTGTGTTTTGTTTTAATGTTTATGTGTTTTAGCAGTTTTTATCTTGTTTTATTTTTAATGTTGGTGTTTTTGTTTGTGTTTGTGTTTGATTGTTAGTTGTTTCTGATTGTTAGTTGTTTGTTTCAAAAGATAATCAAGAAAAAAAAATATATATATATATATATATATATATATATATATATATATATATTGCAAAAACAGTTGTTAAGTTTAAAAAGTTTTCTTTTAGTATTGTTTGTTTAAAAAGTTTAAAAATCTTGTTTAAAATAAATTCTTGTTTTTCTTAGCTTAAAAATAGTTTAAAGTATTCCCTAAAAAAAAAAAAATTTTCAGATTTTATCTTTTTCATTTAATATTTTTTATCAATTATTTTCTTTTAAATAGTTTTTAATTTATAAAAAATCATTTAAAAATCAAAAAATTATTTTTCTTTTTTCCAAAATTTTCTTTTTATATTTAAGTCGTAGGAAAATTATTTTGATATACGTAGGATTAGTTTCTCAAATATTTTACGTTTTTATTCGTTCGTAGTTTATCGTTTACGTTATTGAATTTTCGTTTTTAATAGATTTTAGTAACCAATCAACTCTCGTCTTTTCAAGCATTTTAATACCGAACCGAAAACGATATTCTCAATTTCACGCCTCGCAGGGAGAACGACCCGGGTATACGCTTGCCCGGTTATTACAATTGGTTGTTTTTGCGTTAACGGTTTCAAGTTGACTTTTCTTCGTGAGAAGTTTGACTTGTGATTACTTTGACCCGAATTCGACCCGTTACAAAAATTTGGTATCAGAGCCGTTGTAGTATAGTGGTAAGTATTCCCGCCTGTCACGCGGGTGACCCGGGTTCGATCCCCGGCAGCGGCGCCAATTTTTGTAACGGGTCGAATTCGGGTCAAAGTAATCACAAGTCAAACTTCTCACGAAGAAAAGTCAACTTGAAACCGTTAACGCAAAAACAACCAATTGTAATAACCGGGCAAGCGTATACCCGGGTCGTTCTCCCTGCGAGGCGTGAAATTGAGAATATCGTTTTCGGTTCGGTATTAAAATGCTTGAAAAGACGAGAGTTGATTGGTTACTAAAATCTATTAAAAACGAAAATTCAATAACGTAAACGATAAACTACGAACGAATAAAAACGTAAAATATTTGAGAAACTAATCCTACGTATATCAAAATAATTTTCCTACGACTTAAATATAAAAAGAAAATTTTGGAAAAAAGAAAAATAATTTTTTGATTTTTAAATGATTTTTTATAAATTAAAAACTATTTAAAAGAAAATAATTGATAAAAAATATTAAATGAAAAAGATAAAATCTGAAATTTTTTTTTTTTTTAGGGAATACTTTAAACTATTTTTAAGCTAAGAAAAACAAGAATTTATTTTAAACAAGATTTTTAAACTTTTTAAACAAACAATACTAAAAGAAAACTTTTTAAACTTAACAACTGTTTTTGCAATATATATATATATATATATATATATATATATATATATATATATATATATATATATATTTTTTCTTGATTATCTTTTGAAACAAACAACTAACAATCAGAAACAACTAACAATCAAACACAAACACAAACAAAAACACCAACATTAAAAATAAAACAAGATAAAAACTGCTAAAACACATAAACATTAAAACAAAACACAAACATTAAAACTCAAACACACAAACATTAAAACTGCTAATAGTAAACTCAAACACAAACATTAAACAAAAACACATTCAATAAGCAGTTACTAAAAGAAAAAATACGACTAGTGCTACCCTATTGACCCGTTTGACTTTAAAAGTCAAAACAGCCTTACTATAACAAACTCAATAAACAAGAACTGATCCAAATCCTAGCACAACAAATAAACAATAACCGATCCAAATCAAATCTAAACTAAAGCAACACTTACACTATTTTTTTTCTTTTTCACTTACTGAAACACAAACATAAACAATAACTAAAGCCAACACAAACACAAACCTTAAAACCTTAATAACAACTAGCAAGACTTAACCCAAACAAACACAAACATTAAACATTAACCCAAATCTAAATTCAACTCAAACTAAAGCTACACTTAAAACTATTTTTTTTTTTTTTTCGCTTTCGCTTACTGAAACACAAACACAAACAATAAGCAATAGCTTAAACCGATTCACCAAACTAACCACAAACACAAACAATAACCACAAGTTTGAAGCAGTACAACAAGAAAGCAACAAGATAACAAACTTTAACAAATTAAAATAAAAACTCGACTTAAAAGATAACAAACTTCAACAAATTAAGCAGTAAAATAATAAAAACTCGACTTAAATTAAAATAAAAAGTAAAAATTACAACCGAATTAAAAGTAAAAATTACCTTAAAAAAAACTAGCTAAAATAAACCTAGAAAAAAAAAATATTCGACTGCTACTCGCTATTTATAAGAAAAAAAATATAAAACCCTAGCTAAGTGTGTTTCTTGTGTGAGACAATCCCTTCTTGTGCTTTTTTGCATCAATCTTGGCCCTTGGATGATAACGTGATGCCCACATCTTGAATTTCGAACCGTTGATCTTTCTTTGTAGCCTCGGATCGCTGAGGTGGAGGGGGGGACCAACGACATAGTCATGTGACTACTTTGGCAGGTTGTGTGAGGTGGGATGGGTTGATTAGAGGCGGGTGTTTAGGGAAGAAGAAGAGGGTGTGGCGAATTAGGGTTGGGATAATTGAGTTGATTGGGATTTTGACCAACAAAGAGGGGTTTGACCCCTTTTATCTCACCCGGTATTAGATAAGCTTGGGATTGGGTCGGTTTTAAGTGGTGGATCCGGTTGTATTTTTAGTGGGCTTGCGTAGTGGGTTGGTTATAAGGGGATAGTTTTAGTTTGGGCTGTGGGTGGTTTAATGGTGGGCTGATGGTTTGGTTTATGTTGGGATGGTAGTTAAAGTAAAAGTGGGTTTTAAGTTAAGTGTTGGATCCGGTTATTTGTAGGATTAGAATAGGATCAAGGGACTAATGTTGTAATTTATGAAACCTCAAGGACCAACACTGCCAGTTCTTCAAATTTCTTCAAGGGTCCAATTTTGACAACAAGTAATAATCCTAGGGCCTTTTTAGGAATTTTTGAGCTCGAATAAAATCCACGTGAAAAATGTCTTTTCCGTCTTCGATTTCCGGCTCTTTTCCATTCCAAGCTCGGTTTTGTCCATATTTGCCCCGTTTTCAATCCTTTTGTACCTGCAACACATAAAACACAATCCAAGGATATTTGTAACAATATATGGTCCATTTGGGTGTTTTTGGTCGTTTTTGTGGGGTTTTTCGGGTCTAAAATGATGAGTAAAAGGCCACTCATCAGTAGTAACCCAGATTATCTTTAGAATGTCTTGAGATAATTACTTTACAATAGTAGATACTTGTGTTTTTAAGGATAGTCATGTACGTTTCCTTACTAGACAATGTAGTTTTATATCTACTAATTATGATAATATCTATGACACAATCATATTGATCACATAAACAAACGAGTGACGTGTTGTTTATCTGATACATGATGTTGTCCATGCACAAGTAGGAGAAATCTTTATTGTGTGCAAGGTACAACACATAGGAATATGATTTAAAGGATTCTCTTGACTGCAAGGTAAGAGACTAACGTTCTAATGTGACTTATTCACATCTAATCCAAGAAACACTTGGAGTTGCAATTTACGTTATGTGAGAGCTTAGCTAGATTGCAACAACAAGGTAAATATCCATGTTACGTGAGACCGTATCTGGAAAATTTGCAGTTTCTAAATTAGATACCTATTAGAACAAGTGTCAATATGATAATAAGACTACTTCAAACTAAATATTTATGTATTATTAAAATGACATAAATAAATGAAGTAATCTAATACTACTTCAATTTGAATATTTATGTAATTTTGGAATGACATAAAATAAGTGAAGTAATAAATTAACTTGAAATTACTATTGAAACCAAGAGATGGTGTTCATAATTAATTTAGTTAAACATGTTTATGTTTCATTGTAAAGATATAAACATGAAGTCTTTTAATTGTTACAAGACTTATAATAAAGTAAGGCGTTAACTTGTTATGTTTTTTAATTAAGACATATACAAGAAGTCATTGAGTTGATCAATGATTTATAAAGTATAGTGGGATTATAACAGTTTATGTCTTCTTGTTGAGACATGGACATGAAGTGACTTGGTCAAAAAGTACTTATGTTATATAGCATGCAATTGGCTTGAAAATTCTATTATACCATTAAGTTGACTTAGTTGGTGAATAGATAAGCCAAACGAAATATATTTATCTTACATATTGTAAGATTGTCTTACAATATTAATCCTAATGAAATACCAAATGTTTATGGTATGTTTAGTTAGGAAAATCAAACTCTTGTTATATTGTTTGATTAAAGATAACTATGACTTCTTTTCTTCCAAAAGTTATCAAGGTTAGAAAATTGAGTATGGATTGGATATACTCAATAAGACTCCAATCTAGAAGATTAATAAGACACCATTTTGTTATGGAATGTGATGAATCACATTAAGTCTTAAAATGAAGTTCTGAATTTGTTAAACTACTTATGAGTAGGTTATTAACAAACTAAATGTCAGGAACTGTCAATATGTATTTGTAATGTCCCAAAAAGAGAACATTGTATTGTTGCTTTATTTGCTAAGTATTTATAGATAATCTATAAATTACAAAAAGTAAGTGGGAGTTTTTATCTTGAAAAGATAAAATTACAAGATACATAATCTTCTAAAACATACTAGTGAAAATCATGATGAGGCTAAACATATAAATGATTGTTGGGAACACATTATAGATTATCAAGTATCGTTCATATTGTGTAATAGGTTGCTCAGGCCTTTATGTTAGTTATTAAGGTTTGACCTATGTAGAAGGCCCATGGGCTGTGGCCTCTTACTTATCTTTAACATTAGGGCAACACCCAACACTTGTAAGAATACTATAAATACCTCATCCCTTGAAAGGAGAGGGTGTTGGTTAATGTTAATCTCATTATTCATTATTCTTAAGCATAACCTTTCATTCTCTCTCTCTCTCTAACTTTCTCTCTCTAGATCTAGTAATCTTGTGTGATAGATTTGTGACCTAACAAGTGGTATCAATTGACAAGGGGTAAATTAGGTTGTTTTAGATTAGATTTGGTAGAAATTTAAAGAATTTTAGCTACTGTTCTCCGAGTTAGGAGCGTTTTCTCCGAGTTAGCACTTGAAGATCTTCGAGTTAGAAGATATCCTTCAAGTTAGTTCTTCGAGTTAGCTTAATTCTCCGAGTTAGGAGTTGAAGATCTCCGAGTTAGGAGTTAGTTCTTCTAGTAAGCTTCATTCTTTCGAATTAGTCTTCGAGTAAGAAGAATTCTTCGAGCAATCCACTTCGAGTTAGAAGTATCCTTCGAGTAAGGAGATTAACCTTAAGTTCTGTGTATACTTTCCGAGTTAGGAAATCAGAACTTCTTCTTTTATAATCCTTCTACTAAGGGATTATATACTTGGTGAAATCTCATCCTTCGAGCAAGCAATCTTCGAGCAAGGAAGCTTCGAGTAAGTCTGTTTTCTTCGAGCAACCATTTTCCGAGTAAGGAACTTCTAGTTTGAACCAAATTCTCCGAGTAAGAACTATAAGTGATTTCTTCGAGTAAGACTAATTTCTCCGAGTAAGGACTAATTCTTCTAACAAGTGGTATCAATCGCCAAGGGGTAAATTAGGTTGTTTTAGATTAGATTTGGTAGAAATTTAAAGAATTTTAGCTACTGTTCTCCGAGTTAGGAGCGTTTTCTCGAGTTAGCACTTGAAGATCTTCGAGTTAGAAGATATCCTTTAAGTTAGTTCTTCGAGTTAGCTTAATTCTCCGAGTTAGGAGTTGAAGATCTCCGAGTTAGGAGTTAGTTCTTCTAGTAAGCTTCATTCTTTCGAATTAGTCTTCGAGTAAGAAGAATTCTTCGAGCAATCCACTTCGAGTTAGAAGTATCCTTCGAGTAAGAAGATTAACCTTAAGTTCTGTGTATACTTTCCGAGTTAGGAAATCAGAACTTCTTCTTTTATAATCCTTCTACTAAGGGATTATATACTTGGTGAAATCTCATCCTTCGAGCAAGCAATCTTCGAGCAAGGAAGCTTCGAGTAAGGCTGTTTTCTTCGAGCAACCATTTTCCGAGTAAGGAACTTCTAGTTTGAACCAAATTCTCCGAGTAAGAACTATAAGTGATTTCTTCGAGTAAGACTAATTTCTCCGAGTAAGGACTAATTCTTCTACTAAGGATTTTTCTTCAAATCTTCTACTTAGAAACCTAATCTACAACAACAACCTTCGTTATCCTAAAAGATCTAACATCCACAAGTTACTTCTTCAGAATGTCTCAACCACCGAACTACAATTACTTCTACAATCAACAGCAGCAGTATCGTCAGCAACAACCGTATCCTCAACAACTACAGTATCCGCAACAACAAATCTTCTTGCAGCAACATCAATTTCTCCCACAACAACAACCATATCCACAACAACCGATGCAGTCCTACCCACTTCCACCTAAACAACCTCATTGGTTTGATCAGATGTGTGAATGTAAGATGTTCACTAACATATAACACACTTTTGGTTTGAGATTTGGCCGAATAGTGAAGGAATTAGGTAGAGAGAGAAAGTAATGTTGGGAGCCTTTTAGTGAGAGAAGTAGAATGTGTAATATTGAAATGAAAGGTCCAACTCTTCCCTTGTGAGGGAAGGGCTATATATAGTACATTAATAGTTGCCCCGTGTGGGCTGTGGAGTGAGCTGACAGTGGGTAAAGACCCGGCCCACTCCACGAATACTTTAATATCTAAACTAATACTAATATTACTAATAATCCTACGAGCTAGATAACACTAACAAATACTCAGGGTGACCGAGTCTTCACATGAATAATTATGTTCCTAACAATCTCCCCCTAAGGGAGGTCACCCCAGAAATAATGTTTTGAATTCTAGCGTTTTATCATATGACTATGACTTCCTAGCTCGTAGTTCTTGATTCTTCTAGATCATTGATCTTTGTGCGTTCAGCAGCGTACTTTTGATGACTGAACTTTTGTCTTGGATGATCTTTGAAATTTCTTTGAGAATATCATCCAACATATGTCTTCAGGTCATCATGTATTATCTCCTCCATTTGAAGTTGTGATGTTGATCCGACATACTCACACTTTTCTGGATCATGATCTTCAGCATCAGAGTTGCGGAAGCAGTGTTGAAGGTCTTTTAGATATCATGATTTATTTGATTATGATGATGAAGTGTGAGCATGGGGTGATGAATCAGCATCTTTTTGGCAATTAGCTGCAACCATCATGGATTCCTGCATATGACAGTTAACAATAAAAAGTCCGGCACTTATAGGTTTGGATTTAGAGATTGTTAACAGCATAGTGTGAAAACTTTCTCTAATCCTTACCAAGGCCGTTCCTGAATCGGAAACCCCCAAGAGGGTTTACAAGATCTACCGTAGTACATCAACGATTAGGTGAGTCGCTGGAGTTCACTCCACGACTGTAGACCGTTTGAAACTGCCGTGACCACTAAGCGTAATCCACAAGGAATTACCGAAGTGACCTGCTTTCAGGGCTGTTTGATGTTGACCCTGGCAGGAATTTCCATTCAATCACTGAGAATTACATTTGTAAATTCTCTCATGAATGTTCTGGCAGATTGCTAAGATCTGCGTAGAAGTAACATGTGTTCCTATTGAGATCTTGTGATGCATCTCTTGGCTCTAGACTCAATAAGTGCATTTTGGTAGTCGGAGACTGGAGCGGTGTCTCCTGTTTCAATATCAACATAGCTCGTAGTGAGCCGTCGATAGATTATGCAGGGTTCCCCGTGAGAATGAAACAAGTCCTTTTAAGAGAACTTGAGTGGTTTAGAAGGTTTAGTGCAGTGCGTCACTGGGTCCATGACGTCTTGTCTTCAATACCGGTGTTACCTTAGTAACCACCAGTAGTATATGAATTGAACCCGGTTTCTGCCCTAAGGTTGAATAATTGGAGGGCTATTTCTTTTCACCCTTTTCTCATTTCTTATCTTTTTAATTCTTCAACCCCTTCTTTCTCCTTTCTTATATTACTCCTTTTTTAATCATTCCTAAGGACTTCTAATACTATCTATTCGATATTGTCCTTGGGTAGATCCCTCCGGCTCTGGCGGATCATAGGACGGTTTTTCCTAACCTTAGCCACCTTATAACTTCATGACTATCCTATGTTGCCATTAACCAAAATCCTTGGAAAAATCTCTCAAAGTGTTCATGATTATGACACACATTTTGCTAACACTTTGAGAGTTTTATGATTTTCAAATGCTCCCCCTCAACATGTGCTCATATGTTTTAATTTTTAAATTTACACATGTTGGGTGGAGTTCGCACTTTTTGAATTGATCCACTTTCAGTGAATATGACCGATTCGAGACACGCTTACATCACTAGTTAGACTAGCTTGAAATTATTACCCAGTCTGGTCACATCCATTGAAAGTTTCTCGAAACGGTACACTCTACTCAGACACATCCTCTTCGAGACACGCTTACATCACTTGTTAGACCAGCTTGAAGTTATTACCCGGCCAGGATATGTCCTTTTGATTAACGACAGTTTGTGTTTCGTCAATTCATTGGTAAAGTCTGAGTCACATGAGATGTCACATCCTTTCTGCTGTTGTGCCATTTGCTCCCCCTCAATATGTGCGTCGATATACGAAAGAGTTTAGCACATATGGGAGAGCTGTTAGGAACACGTTTTGTGCAAATTACAAGTCTTTGTCATATGCGGTTAATATGTTGCTCGTATGGGCTATTTGTTAGTATAATGCTCATGGTCCATTAGTAGCCCATGGACCATGTGGCCATGATATTTGTTTCTAGAACATTTCACCCATGTGCCGCCCTAATTGTGGCCTATAAATAGAGGCATTGGGTGATCATTTTAGTTGTTGGTTATTCATTTCATGTGCGGAAGCTTTGTCGAAATACTAAGTGTAATGATAATCATCCTTCTTCTCTTAATCTCTTCTTCTTAATCTTTTTATCTCTCGTTGCTTTATTGTTCTATCGTTGTTAGATTAAACGTAGCTTAGTTGTAATTGTTTACGTGATTAATTAGTAGATAGATCTTGTGTTGTTTCGTTATTAGGGACCGACAAGTGGTATTATTTGCCTAAGGATAGTTAAGTGTGTGTTATCGAGTAGATCTATTCGTTATTTCATAAGCTTTTTCGTTTGGTTTAAGTGTTTAACGTGGTTTTGTGGAAAATACGATCTAAAATCTTATTTCATAAGCTTATCGTTAAACTTGTTAAGTGAATTGAGAATAGATCTAACGTTAATTAAGCGAGTTTTTTGTTCAAATTAGAATCGTAAAACACTAGTTTTTTGTTCGTTGCTAATTGTAGAAATTCATCACCTTTGGTTTTTACGTTTAAAGTTGCAAATTTCCTTCCAATCTACGTTAAAAACCAAAAACAATTGAATAGATCTTCGTTTTCAAAGCGTAATCGTCAGATCTGAAAAAGTTGGTGAAAAGAGGGTTTTTCGCAATTGTGGTGAAATTTAGATAAAAGAGGGTTTTTCGCAATTGTGGACAAAGAGGGTTTTTCGCAATTCTCAAGGGTTTTTCGCAATCTTCAGCAGCCTTCGGATTTTTTCGCAATTGGAACTCAGTATTTTACTTGCTTGTATAAGCTTGTGAAAATACTTCGACTTGGCTTTAAATCTCATTTCTTGTATAAGATTTGAGAAAGTGATCGAAATTGTAATTTTGAAAATCTTTCGAAATTGCTAGATCTTTCGCAATTCTGATAAACTTATCGCAATTGCCTTTCATTTCGCAATTGAGATAACTTTTCGCAATTGTTTGATCTTTCGCAATTATAAAACTTCTTTCGCAATTACTGGAGTTTTCGCAATTCTTGGGATTTTTCGCAATTGACAGACTTTTCGCAATTGGCAGCGTGAACAGTGTTTTTCGCAATTGTTGTGAACAGTAACTTTCGCAATTGGACAAAAACATCACTTAACCATAACACACATCTTAATTATCTAAACGATCAACAAAAACACAAAGATGTCTCAACCACCATACAATTACAACTTCTACAATCAACAACAGCCACAGTACCGTCAACAACCATTTCAGCAGCAATATCCTCAGCAACAATATCAACCATCATACCAACCACAGTATCAACAACATCAAATGTTCATGCATCAACATCAATTCCCTCAGCAGCAACAACTTCTTCCACAACCAATGCAGAACTACCAACCATCTTCCAGAGAACCACATTGGTTTACCAAAATGTGTGAAGCCATAAGTAGTCAGCAATCGAGGCATGAAGCAGGTTCTCAAGACACACCACCCATGCTCACACCTGGTAACTATGTGCAGTGGTCCAGTCGTTTTCTATGTTTCATTGAACTAAGGAAACCTCACGGGAAATATATGAAGAAAGTCATCATTGATGGACCATATCCAGCACCTACAACAACCATTCCCGGTGATTCAACTCAAGTTCCTCCCAGAGAAGCAACAACAACACCCACTCCTCTAGCTCAACTAACTGCAGAACAAGTCCTACAACAAGAGGCCAATGAGCTAGCCATGTCTTATATACTCCAAGGGATTCCCAACCCTATCTTCAGGAGTATTGATGCCCAGAAGACAGCCAAGGCTATGTGGGAACACGTACACTTGCTTATGGAAGGTACTGAACTGAATCAAGAGGATCTGGAATCAAAGTTGTACATGGAATATACACACTTCATGATTGAACCTGAGGAAACCTTGGAATCATACTATCATCGCTTCACCAACATCATTAACGATCTGGATCGCCACAACATTACCTTACCAAAGATTGCTATCAACTCCAAGTTTTTGGGATGCCTTGGGCCAGATTGGCAAAAATACGTCACATTCGTTCGACAAGCTAAAAAGATCAATGACGTGTCTTATGGATTGTTATATGATTACCTAAAACAACACCAATCTGAGGTTGATAAGGATCGAGTTGCACGTGGAGGATTCTCACCAGCATCGACTCCAAACTCACTTGCTCTCATGGCTCAATCACATTTTGCACCAAACCAGGAGTTTGTTCCACCACCATCATCTCAATCGGGCTTTGCACCTCAACCGTCAAACCAAATTGTTCCTTATGAAGCACCATCTCAATACCCTGAAAATCAACTCATCCAATATGACAACATTGATTACAACATGTACTCAAATGTTGACACTGATGAAGATGATGCCTTTCAATCTCTGAATGAAGGATTTGCACTGATTGCCCGTGCATTCAGCAAATTTTCTAACAAATCGAACAATCGTTTGAGATCTTCATCGAATACCAGAAACCAAGCAGTCATCAATGATGGAAGAGTAGAGATTCAGAATAGGTCTTCAGGAAGGTTTGGGTCAAGAAACATGGGGAATTCAGGTGGTCAACGATTCAGCTCAGGAAGTGGTAGAAACAGTATGGGAAATTCTCAGAGAAGGAATCAGTTTGCTGACAAAGGGAAAGGGATTGCTAATACTTCCATCACTTGCTACAATTGTGGGGGTAATGGTCACATGGCAAACGCATGCCCTAAACCAAGAACTATGGGTAGTGCATACCATAAAGAAGCTCTTCTCATGGCACTAAAGGATGAAAAGGCCAGTGGAATGTTGACAGATAAAGAGCATAATTTTATGGCAAATGTCTACTCCGATGATGAAATGGAGGATCTGGAGGCTAATGCTGCAGTCATGTTAATGGCCAACATGCAAGAGATGAACATGACCGAGACAGGCCCGGTATATGACTCCGATGGCTTATCTCAGGTATCTGAAGCAGATTGTCTAATTCATGAAATTGCATCACCATCTGTATCTACGTCTGCACAAGATAATTTTGCTCAACATGAATCATCATTCTCATCTTCAGACAATGATCAAATAAACACAGTGGTTACCTTTGATGATGATCAAATTAACCCAGTAGTTTCTTTTGATGATTCTTTTGACGATGAAAATTCTGAACATCTTAAGCAAAATGATCCTATGCAAGATTTGGATTCAGAAATCATGACCTTATTGCTTGCCACCCAATCACAATTGAATGCACATAAATCCCAGATGGACAAATGCAATGACATTAACAAAACCTTAAAAGCCAAAATTGCACTGTTAACAAAGGACCTTGAGTGCTATAAGCAACAACTTTCAAATTATGAAAATCAAGAAAAATGTGAGAAAAGTTTTGAGATTGCATTCCAAGAGTCATACGTAAAAGTACAAAATTTGGAACATCAAATTCGTGAACTGACCGTTTCCAAGAATGAAACAATTTCACAAAAGGATCAAGAAATATTTGATTTTCAAAAACAGGTTGACATTCTCCAATCGAAAATTTCAAAAACCAAAACAGAATTGTCAACTTATCAAACAAATTTTTCTGAACATAAAGAAGCTTCAAGGAAACGTGTCGATTCATATCTTGAAGAAATTGTGACATTGGAAGGCAAACTTAAGGATTTTCAAAACGTGGTTTATAAAGCGGGTAATTCTGTAACAGCTCTTCGAAACCTAACTGTCAAACCAAATCCTCGCGGATATGGATTTGAAATCGGATGTGATCAACCTCGTTTTTTAAACAAATCACTCGATTCAAACCCTAAGTTGTACAGTGCCGAATTGTTGTTTGATGATACGTTTCAACGTGTGGTTGTTTATAGTACTGAAGAGGAAGAAGAACATTATATCGAGTGTCGATCAAAGATGAGTCATGTCAAATATAAAAAACCATATGATTATTCGAAAGCACCTCATATTAAAGAATCTTTTGTACCTCAAAAAGAGAAATCTTTACAACTGTGTTCTTTAAATAAAATAAATACTTCATCTGAAGTTGCTCCAGTTACCATTGTTGCCCAAATCAATGGTCCATTACCAAGTCAAGGTGATAATGAACAAATGCCAAAAGAATGTCGCGTTCTTAAATATTTCAAAACACTTATGGAAGACATTCAACTTTTGGAAAACGCTATTGAAAGAAACTCTGAAATCAAAGTCTCCACTTTTCTATCTCCTTATGAGAAGGAAAAGCGAGAAGTTTTTCAAAAACAATTCTTGCCACTTGTTAATCACCTGCGACTTTGTGCAACTCAATGGGAACAGGATCTCCAGTCAGAAGTTGTATCAATGATGAGTATTTTCAATGCAAAAGATGTCAAAATTGCAAAACAAAAAGGTCAAAAGAAAGCTTTAGAAAAAGATGTTGATCGACTCTTGATACAAGTTCTCAGCTATGATGTGATATCTGTGATAATAAATTCGATTTATTTGTCATGTCATGAATTGCTTGTTGATGATCACTGTGATGAACTTGAGACAATGCGAATTGAGAATGAAAATCTGAGAAAAGAAAATGAGCGACTCAGACAAATCAGTGAAGATGTGGAAACCAAATGTGCGAAAGAAATTTTCAAAATTCGTCAAACACTGGATAAGTATCAGGCTCAAAGTATTCAGTTTGAGTTAGCATTACAAAGTCAATAAGAATCTTTGTCTTCTCAAAATGTTTGTGTTTCAACATTTCAAAAACTTGAAAAAGAAAATGAGGTATTAAAACATCAAATTTTAGAGTATGAAAAAGATATTGCTGAAATTTGTGATAATAGAAATGACACTGTTCGGTTTAATAGACGGTTGGATTCAAAAAATCAAGAACTCAAACACATCATTGTTGATTTGAAAGAGAAACTCAGAGTTTTAGAAAAAGGAAAAATGCCACAAGCAGATGTGATTGCATCAGGAATGAACAAGAATGATAGAGCACCTAAGCAAGTATTTTCCCAAACCACTAATGCGACTACTTCAACTTCCACAGGATTAGGCAAGACCTCTAAGGATAGCAGACCAAAGACAAAGAGACAAAAGAAGCATAGAGTCTGGCAACCTAAGGGTGGATTATCTAAGAATGCTGAAGTAGAAGTTAATGCAAGAAGTTTGAATAAGAAGCATGATATGTCAAACATAGAATCTAGCTTATCTAAGTGTAATTCTAAGAATGATGTATTGAATGCTGAAGCTTTAAATGTTATGAATGATGTACTTGTTGATGCTTCATGTGTGTTCTGTCATGCTAGTTTATTATCTGGAAATCATACAAAGTGTGTTGCTAAAACTTTGTAGACTCGTAAAAAGAAACGATCTAGTGTCATTTACTCTAGGATCACTACCGCTGCCAAGTCCATATTAGGAAAACCACCACTAGTAGTTTCTAAAGAATCTGTTGAAAAACCCATAGCTGCATCTAGGACAAACAAATCACCAAGTGCATTTATTAGGAGAATGGCTGAGACTAGTTGGACGTGGCAGCGTTGGTTACAAAACACATCTAGCTTTCAATGGGTACCTAAAATGCTTAAAACATGTGTTACTAACCAAACGGATTCCACCATTACCAAACTTGCCTCTGTGTCAACTTCTGGTGATGCAGGTGATCCAAATTGTTCTATGGATTGTTGATAGCGGCTGTTCCTGACATATGACCGGCAATCTCAAGCTTCTTGTAAACTTTGTTGCAAAGTTCATTGGAACGGTCAGATTCGGGAATGATCACTTCGCTGCTATAATGGGTTATGGAGATTACGTAAATGGGAACATCGAAATTAGCAGGGTTTATTACGTTGAAGGCCTAGGTCATAATTTGTTCTCAGTTGGCCAGTTTTGTGATGGTGATCTAGAAGTGGCATTTAGGGAGAAAACTTGTTTCATTCGAGATCTTGAAGGGAATGACCTCATGAAAGGGAAACGTGGCACCAGTCTGTATACTATTTCCTTCGAAGGCATGACAGCTTCCTCTCCAATATGTCTACTATCCAAGGCACATCCCACAAAAGCTTGGCTATGGCACAAACGGATGTCTCACCTGAACTTCAAAACCATGACCGAGCTTGCTCGCAAAAAGTTGGTAGACGGCCTTCCAAAATTCAGATACGCCAAAGATCATCTATGTCCAGCTTGTGAGCAAGGCAAAAGTACTCGTGCTTATTTTCCTCCTAAACCAGAGCACAGTACTGATCACGTACTTCAACTGTTACATATGGATCTATGTGGCCCTATGTGTGTTCAAACTATTAATGGGAAGCGGTATATTCTGGTAATAGTCGATGATTTCTCAAGATGGAGCTGGACTTATTTTCTTCGCAGTAAAGATCAAGCACCGTCCATGACCATCACCTTTCTCACAAAGATTCAAGTTCAGTTAGGCAACACCGTCAAAAAAATTCGCACAGACAATGGCACTGAATTCAAGAATCAGACTCTTCGGGAGTATTATGAGAAAGTGGGTATTGAACAACAAATGTCTATCGGTCGCAGCCCCGAACAGAACGGTGTGGTCGAAAGGCGCAACCGAACTTTAGTAGAAGCAGCTAGAACAATGTTAATCAATGCTCAGTTACCAGATTACCTATGGGCCGAAGCGGTTTCAACAGCCTGTTACACCCAAAATAGATGCATGATCACTAAAAGGCACACCAAGACACCATATGAAATTATTCACCGCCAAAAACCAAATATCAATTACTTTCATGTCTTTGGAGCTCTCTGCTATCCGAAGAATGATCGTGATGACCTTGGAAAATTTAAGTCCAAAGCGGACATCAGAATTTTTGTTGGGTATTGTGAAAATTCGAAAGGATTCAGAATTTGGAATCGTCGTACAAGAGAGATTCAGGAGACAATCCATGCTAATTTCGATGAGCTCACAGAGATGGCTTCTGAGCAAAACAGCTTAGAACCCGCACACAACTATCTCAACTTTCCTGAATCTTCAGCTGCATCTTTACCGTTCAACAGAAAGGATTTAGAAGATTTTTTTACTCCTCTGTTCGATGACACTCTAGTTAATCGTGCCTCTGATGTATCCGCCAATTCCGCTGCTCAAACCATATCAAATCAAGCTCCTGATACACCAACAACTACTTCCACAGCAGTTGCTGATGATGGACCTCAACCAGAACCATCATTGTAACACCCCAACCCAGCAAGGGTAAAGATGTTACGTTAATGGTTTCATATCAGATCAAACAAGCATACTTCAATAGTAATACAATAAGTTTCAAAGGTTACAATTGAAATACTAACATTACAAGGTTAAGAATGAAACAAAACTAATTACTAAGTCTGCAAAAGCAATCCTTCTAATGACTTCTACTTCTGGATAACTATCAAAGTCTTCTAAGTCCATAAGTCTCTTCACTCATACCCAAACCCGTCGTCCTGCTTATAACCTGCCGCACACGAAAAGAAAACGTGCGGCTGAGCTTAAAAAGCCCAGTGAACAGATATAACGATAACAAGCAGTAACGGTAAAGTAGGGAAGTAAATGAACGAGTACCAGGTATCACGATAGTCAAGAACAGGAACATGAAGACTATACAGATATAACAGGATTAGAACTAGTTACAAAAGATAGGTGAAAAGGAAACCGTAACCCACACAAACCCAAGTCAAATCATGTCAAGTTCAGTATTAAGTCATGAATCATACGATAGGGTAGTAGTAACAGTGATGGAAAGTAAAGGTTATACAGATATAACATGATTAAAACTAGTTGCAGAAATAGTATAAAATGTAATCCGTAATTCTACCATATACCAGGTCAGATCCAGTCAAGTCAAGTGTTAAGTCATATATCAGGTTACAGGGTGATAGTAATAATAATGGTGAGTAAAGTTATAAGGTCACAAGGTGCAGGGTAACAGAAATCCTCTACGAGCCCAGAAACAGTAACAGTAACAGTATCAGTATCAGTATAATCATGCAGAGGGGAGACCTCTCAGTAGTCAGTAATTATGAGGGGAGTCCTCAATCAGTAAATGGAGTGATCAGCTCCCAGTATGTGAAAGACGTGTATCGCACACACCATCAGTCACCAGTAATACAGAAATCAGTAATCAGTAACAGTAACAGTTCTAGGATGCATCCATACGCCCCTGGTGGCCATAAATCTCCACAACACCAAATAAAATACAGAAAAGGGACGGAACAGGTCATCACTCTCCTGCCCTAGAGTCATGCCATCGGTGCATCAATGACATGGTCATGAAACCCTCATGACTAGTTATGGCTCGTAGTATCAAACTGTGGGTTAAGGTCAGGTATCATGTATCATGTGTCAGGTATCATGCCTCAGAAATCAGTATCATGTATCAGAGATCAGTATCATGTATCAGAAATCAGTATCATGTATCAGAAATCAGTATCATGTATCAGGAATCAGTATCATGTATCAGAAATCAGTATCATGTATCAGGTGTCGGATTCAAGTATCAGGTGTCAAGTATTCAGGTGTCAGGTTCAAGTATTAAGTGTTAGGTTCAAGTATTTAAAGGTCAGGTAGTCCAGGTCATGTTTTATATAAGAGTTCAAGACAAGGTTCAGAACAAAGGATCAAAACAAGGGTTCAAATAAAGGTTCAAGTCGAATGGTTCATATCAAGTGTATCAGGATTCAAGTTAAGTTTATAGCAAGGTATCAAGTATTTAAATTAGTTGCATAAGTCCATTTCCATTTCAAAATATCAGAAGTTCATATCAGAGGTTCATATAAGAGATTCATATCAGAAAGATCATACCAGTAGGTCAATATCAGATAGGTTTAATATCAAAAGATCATATACCAGAAAAATCATATATCAGAAAGATCGTATATCAGAAAGGTCGTATATCAGAAAGATCATAAATCAGAAAGGTCATATCAAAAGCTCATAATGTCATGAAAAAGACAAGCAAGGTTCACAGAACAAGGAAACATAGCAATAAATCAGGAATCAGAAAATAGGTTCAATATTAAAAGGTCCAATGTCAGAAGGGTCAAGTATCAGGGAGTCCGAAATCAGAAGGTTCATATCAATTTGTGTCAAGGTTCATAACAAGGTTCAATTTAAATGTTTATATTAAAAGAAATTCCTATCAGAGTTCAAAAAGTAATCTCTTAAAATGGATTTCATGAAAGTGATCCTCAAAACAGTCTTCATAAAGTAGGTCCCTTTTTAAGAAAGTTTTCAAAACATTTTCACATGAAATTAAGAAGAGTTTTTACATTTAGTTATAAAATCCTATGAACCTTCAAAATATCCCAGGGTCATAAATATTCACATTACAAGGTGATGGACAGGTCATATCATGTATCAAAAGAATTAAAGCAAGGTTCATGAATTATTGAAAACATAACAAAGGCATAGATTCAAATAGGAAAGCCCCATAGAATAACAGACAGTTCATATCAGGTGGTTCAGTAACAGAGGTTCAATATCAGTAGGTTCAATATAAGAAAGGTTCAGTATCAGTAGGTCAATGTCAAAGGTTCATAGAAACAAGGAACATGGCAGTGAATCAGAAATCAACATGAGACGAAGGCACCTTACTAAAGAAGGGCAGAATATCTGTACCTTAGCACCCGAATCAAAGGATGATGATCAATGACAGACAATGGATTACTCCCTCTTCACACCTAGAGGAGTCAAGACAGAATTACTAAAGATCCCACTTTCCATATTAAGTAACTTTCTATTTTTAGCAGGTTTCCATTTTTAGAAAGTTTCCTTATTTAGCAAGTTTCCAAAATTAGCAGATTTCTATAATGAGTAAGGTTTAAGTATTATGATTTAGTTAAGTCTTTAATTTAGTCTCATTATGGGATTAGGGTTGGTTTTAGCAAGTTGTAAAAGTTTAGGGTTACACATGACAAGTTTACATAGTTTAGGGTTTTAATTGTAATTATATCAAATTAAAGGTCTAGAATGAAAATATCATGATTTACTTATTTAAGTACTCCATTTATTCAGAATTACATCTTCAGCCCCTTGAGTTCCATATTTTACACTTTAAACCCTTTATTTATAGAAGTTACAAAATAAACCCTAAGGTTACATAATTTACCATTTTATTCAAATATTAATTCTAATTACACCACTAGTCCTTATATTGATTTTATTTCAGAATATATCCTTAAATTTCATGCATGGTACGATCTAATCCTTTATTTTCTCATAATTACACAATTAGTCCCTATAATTTATAAAACATATATATAAATTTGTAAATTCCAAATAATTACCTATTGGCCCCTATAATTATCCAAACTTACACCAAAACATCTTAACATTATAATTTACTCAAAATGACCTCAAGTTTCCAGTATTTACATTTTTAGTCCCTTGTTTTAATTAATTTGCAAGTCGAATTACTAAACATATATAATTACCCATTTAACCTTTTAAATACAAAATTTACATATAGACCCCTCAAGTTATATTTTTCCCATATTGTACCAGTCCTAAATATCATTTTAAAAATAGCCCATGAGTTTCAAAAATTACAAAACACCCCTTTGACTTAAATATTTTAAATCGGTAAAACAATTATATTACTAAATCAACCCTAATTATAATCAATCAACATGCAATCATTACCATATCATTTTCATACCACAAACATCCAGATTCAATCATATAAACATTAATTCAATTGATTTAGGGTTTAGTTCATATTATTCCTTTTTATTTAATTTAGCCGATTAGACATAATTTCACAAATAATATTTTTAGACCTCCACAATTCAAATGATAATTTTTCTAGTGTTATATGATGATTATAGAAGCCATGAAAAATACTAACATGATCCAGAAAATTCGCATGCATGATTTAAAGAATTAATTCGATTCTAGGGTTTCAATTTCAATAATTAGCATGCGATCGAATTACAATGCATGGATGTGTTTTAGCATTTTTCTCATGTTATATAGGATTAGAACAAGCTCAGAAAAATACCCAATAATTTATTGAACGAGTGGATAGGGCGATTTGATTTTGGACTTATCGGATCAACAACTCGACACCAAAGAATTCACCACGATCACCACAGCCACTCCACGACCTTGTAATTATTTTTCACAGACCATACATGATGTGAGGGACGTGAGAAAAATAGAGAATGAATTTCACAATGATCGAATCAATAAAAATGGAATTCTTACCTATCGAATGGAAAAGAAGAAGAATTTTCGATATCTTGCAAACCCGACCTCTAAAATTCATGAAACTATTTTTCTAGGCTTCTTGAGAACCTTAAGAACACAATAAAATTGGTGCCTTAATTCCAGAAATTCGGATGGATGCTTGGAGGATTAATTGGTGAATTTTGGTTTGATCGGTTTTGGAGAGAATTGGAGAAAATGTGTGTGTGATAAAAATTATAATTGTGGCCGATTATTAGACCCAAAAATAGACCTTAATTCCAGGGATTGGTCATAGAAATTTATTAGCAATCAATATAATTTTAATGGCCTTGATTTTCCTTTAATTTCCTTTTATAAAATTTCCTATCTTTTGAATTTAAATTAGATTAGGCGCCCAAGGGCACTTTGGTAATTTCCATGGCTTGTATAAAAGTTAAATGTAGTTGTTAAAATTATTTGGGATCATAGCTTGCTCATTATTAGGAGTTTGGAATTTATTTTATGCTTTACATATGTTTTATTTAGGTTTTAAATTCCCAGGGGCAATTTGGTCATTTTACATGTTATGGAATTCCAGGTATTACAACTTCTTCCCCACTAACAAAAAAATTTCGTCCTCGAAATTTGCAGAAAGCAGAACGAACAGATAGCGGAAAGCAAAACAAAGACATAACAACTAAGACGAGAATTTAGGTGAAACGAAACAGAAACACAACTAACGGTGAACAGACATATGAAAGATTTATTTTTCATGACTCGAACTTGTAGATTCCAAAATTGTTTCAGATCCTCAGAACAGACATAACATACTGAATCCAGATCAGAAGAATAACATACCAAACGTAGTAGATGAAAATCAGATTCTCTCGGAAGAGACAAAGAAATACATAGGGTTTTGACAGATATGCCGTTCACAGAATTTGATTAGACAGATCAGATTTGAACATACAGAAGTTAGATTATCGATGACATCAATGGCAGAAAGTTCTATAACAGAAACTAAGATTAGTATCAGATGTACAGAGGTCAGCAAAACGCGTGACGGAAATCCAGACGTATCAATTCGCATAACGGTGAAAACAGATTACGCGTAAAATTAGGATGAATTAAAGTCTAACTAATGCAGATAATCTCAAACAGTTATCAGAATTCTTACAGCTCTAAGGCACTTCTCGAAATATCCTATGCCCACAACAAGTGCACGTTATATGATGTAAGTATTATCACGTTGGCCAGACGTCATAATACTAGCATCATATAAATATGCCCTCATGATGGTCATACTTTATCTCAAGTCGTGAACAGGACAAACTTATCTTAATCCACCTAGTCTTCCTACGGTCTCAGAGGTCAAAAAGCGTCAGAAAATTCACAGATGCTTATCAAAAGCAAGAGACAAACAACAGAATGTATCGAGTACGTCATTGCTATGGAGATTTTCAGAATTGCCTGACGAGGTATCACATGATTTACAAAGGATCAGAGGTCAGAGTCAGAATCCGGAGATAAGGATCAAATAGTGTCAGGAATTTTCTATGCAAGTTTCAATGTTTCAAAACTTAATTAGGTCTCAAATCTTAGGTGTAAGGCATAAGCTTTCAATTTCCAAGAGGGATTCAACAGGCTTAAACCAACAGTAGGGCACGAATCAGAGTATTGCGGAAGCAAAGATACTTAAACAAATGCCTTATAGTCTACCCATTCCTCACCGGTCAAAACTTAGGTTCATATCCAGAAATCCTAAAGCAACTTCTTACAGGTTATCTTATGAGCGCCTACAGTGGAAACTTAGTGGTCCTAAACGCACAGGACAGGGTAAATGTATTACAAGTCGCAGCCTGTCTCTCTGATACCATAATTGTAACACCCCAACCCAGCAAGGGTAAAGATGTTACGTTAATGGTTTCATATCAGATCAAACAAGCATACTTCAATAGTAATACAATAAGTTTCAAAGGTTACAATTGAAATACTAACATTACAAGGTTAAGAATGAAACAAAACTAAATACTAAGTCTGCAAATGCAATCCTTCTAATGACTTCTACTTCAGAATAACTATCAAAATCTTCTAAGTCCAAAAGTCTCTTCACTCATACCCAAACCCGTCGTCCTGCTTATAACCTGCCGCACACGAAAAGAAAACGTGCGGCTGAGCTTAAAAAGCCCAGTGAACAGATATAACGATAACAAGCAGTAACGGTAAAGTAGGGAAGTAAATGAACGAGTACCAGGTATCACGATAGTCAAGAACAGGAACATGAAGACTATACAGATATAACAGGATTAGAACTAGTTACAAAAGATAGGTGAAAAGGAAACCGTAACCCACACAAACCCAAGTCAAATCATGTCAAGTTCAGTATTAAGTCATGAATCATACGATAGGGTAGTAGTAACAGTGATGGAAAGTAAAGGTTATACAGATATAACATGATTAAAACTAGTTGCAGAAATAGTATAAAATGTAATCCGTAATTCTACCATATACCAGGTCAGATCCAGTCAAGTCAAGTGTTAAGTCATATATCAGGTTACAGGGTGATAGTAATAATAATGGTGAGTAAAGTTATAAGGTCACAAGGTGCAGGGTAACAGAAATCCTCTACGAGCCCAGAAACAGTAACAGTAACAGTATCAGTATCAGTATAATCATGCAGAGGGGAGACCTCTCAGTAGTCAGTAATTATGAGGGGAGTCCTCAATCAGTAAATGGAGTGATCAGCTCCCAGTATGTGAAAGACGTGTATCGCACACACCATCAGTCACCAGTAATACAGAAATCAGTAATCAGTAACAGTAACAGTTCTAGGATGCATCCATACGCCCCTGGTGGCCATAAATCTCCCAACACCAAATAAAATACAGAAAAGGGACGGAACAGGTCATCACTCTCCTGCCCTAGAGTCATGCCATCGGTGCATCAATGACATGGTCATGAAACCCTCATGACTAGTTATGGCTCGTAGTATCAAACTGTGGGTTAAGGTCAGGTATCATGTATCATGCCTCAGAAATCAGTATCATGTATCAGAGATCAGTATCATGTATCAGAAATCAGTATCATGTATCAGAAATCAGTATCATGTATCAGAAATCAGTATCATGTATCAGAAATCAGTATCATGTATCAGGTGTCGGATTCAAGTATCAGGTGTCAAGTATTCAGGTGTCAGGTTCAAGTATTAAGTGTTAGGTTCAAGTATTTAAAGGTCAGGTAGTCCAGGTCATGTTTTATATAAGAGTTCAAGACAAGGTTCAGAACAAAGGATCAAAACAAGGGTTCAAATAAAGGTTCAAGTCGAATGGTTCATATCAAGTGTATCAGGATTCAAGTTAAGTTTATAGCAAGGTATCAAGTATTTAAATTAGTTGCATAAGTCCATTTCCATTTCAAAATATCAGAAGTTCATATCAGAGGTTCATATAAGAGATTCATATCAGAAAGATCATACCAGTAGGTCAATATCAGATAGGTTTAATATCAAAAGATCATATACCAGAAAAATCATATATCAGAAAGATCGTATATCAGAAAGGTCGTATATCAGAAAGATCATAAATCAGAAAGGTCATATCAAAAGCTCATAATGTCATGAAAAAGACAAGCAAGGTTCACAGAACAAGGAAACATAGCAATAAATCAGGAATCAGAAAATAGGTTCAATATTAAAAGGTCCAATGTCAGAAGGGTCAAGTATCAGGGAGTCCGAAATCAGAAGGTTCATATCAATTTGTGTCAAGGTTCATAACAAGGTTCAATTTAAATGTTTATATTAAAAGAAATTCCTATCAGAGTTCAAAAAGTAATCTCTTAAAATGGATTTCATGAAAGTGATCCTCAAAACAGTCTTCATAAAGTAGGTCCCTTTTTAAGAAAGTTTTCAAAACATTTTCACATGAAATTAAGAAGAGTTTTTACATTTAGTTATAAAATCCTATGAACCTTCAAAATATCCCAGGGTCATAAATATTCACATTACAAGGTGATGGACAGGTCATATCATGTATCAAAAGAATTAAAGCAAGGTTCATGAATTATTGAAAACATAACAAAGGCATAGATTCAAATAGGAAAGCCCCATAGAATAACAGACAGTTCATATCAGGTGGTTCAGTAACAGAGGTTCAATATCAGTAGGTTCAATATAAGAAAGGTTCAGTATCAGTAGGTCAATGTCAAAGGTTCATAGAAACAAGGAACATGGCAGTGAATCAGAAATCAACATGAGACGAAGGCACCTTACTAAAGAAGGGCAGAATATCTGTACCTTAGCACCCGAATCAAAGGATGATGATCAATGACAGACAATGGATTACTCCCTCTTCACACCTAGAGGAGTCAAGACAGAATTACTAAAGATCCCACTTTCCATATTAAGTAACTTTCTATTTTTAGCAGGTTTCCATTTTTAGAAAGTTTCCTTATTTAGCAAGTTTCCAAAATTAGCAGATTTCTATAATGAGTAAGGTTTAAGTATTATGATTTAGTTAAGTCTTTAATTTAGTCTCATTATGGGATTAGGGTTGGTTTTAGCAAGTTGTAAAAGTTTAGGGTTACACATGACAAGTTTACATAGTTTAGGGTTTTAATTGTAATTATATCAAATTAAAGGTCTAGAATGAAAATATCATGATTTACTTATTTAAGTACTCCATTTATTCAGAATTACATCTTCAGCCCCTTGAGTTCCATATTTTACACTTTAAACCCTTTATTTATAGAAGTTACAAAATAAACCCTAAGGTTACATAATTTACCATTTTATTCAAATATTAATTCTAATTACACCACTAGTCCTTATATTGATTTTATTTCAGAATATATCCTTAAATTTCATGCATGGTACGATCTAATCCTTTATTTTCTCATAATTACACAATTAGTCCCTATAATTTATAAAACATATATATAAATTTGTAAATTCCAAATAATTACCTATTGGCCCCTATAATTATCCAAACTTACACCAAAACATCTTAACATTATAATTTACTCAAAATGACCTCAAGTTTCCAGTATTTACATTTTTAGTCCCTTGTTTTAATTAATTTGCAAGTCGAATTACTAAACATATATAATTACCCATTTAACCTTTTAAATACAAAATTTACATATAGACCCCTCAAGTTATATTTTTCCCATATTGTACCAGTCCTAAATATCATTTTAAAAATAGCCCATGAGTTTCAAAAATTACAAAACACCCCTTTGACTTAAATATTTTAAATCGGTAAAACAATTATATTACTAAATCAAACCCTAATTATAATCAATCAACATGCAATCATTACCATATCATTTTCATACCACAAACATCCAGATTCAATCATATAAACATTAATTCAATTGATTTAGGGTTTAGTTCATATTATTCCTTTTTATTTAATTTAGCCGATTAGACATAATTTCACAAATAATATTTTTAGACCTCCACAATTCAAATGATAATTTTTCTAGTGTTATATGATGATTATAGAAGCCATGAAAAATACTAACATGATCCAGAAAATTCGCATGCATGATTTAAAGAATTAATTCGATTCTAGGGTTTCAATTTCAATAATTAGCATGCGATCGAATTACAATGCATGGATGTGTTTTAGCATTTTTCTCATGTTATATAGGATTAGAACAAGCTCAGAAAAATACCCAATAATTTATTGAACGAGTGGATAGGGCGATTTGATTTTGGACTTATCGGATCAACAACTCGACACCAAAGAATTCACCACGATCACCACAGCCACTCCACGACCTTGTAATTATTTTTCACAGACCATACATGATGTGAGGGACGTGAGAAAAATAGAGAATGAATTTCACAATGATCGAATCAATAAAAATGGAATTCTTACCTATCGAATGGAAAAGAAGAAGAATTTTCGATATCTTGCAAACCCGACCTCTAAAATTCGTGAAACTATTTTTCTAGGCTTCTTGAGAACCTTAAGAACACAAGAAAATTGGTGCTTTAATTCCAGAAATTCGGATGGATGCTTGGAGGATTAATTGGTGAATTTTGGTTTGATCGGTTTTGGAGAGAATTGGAGAAAATGTGTGTGTGATAAAAATTATAATTGTGGCCGATTATTAGACCCAAAAATAGACCTTAATTCCAGGGATTGGTCATAGAAATTTATTAGCAATCAATATAATTTTAATGGCCTTGATTTTCCTTTAATTTCCTTTTATAAAATTTCCTATCTTTTGAATTTAAATTAGATTAGGCGCCCAAGGGCACTTTGGTAATTTCCATGGCTTGTATAAAAGTTAAATGTAGTTGTTAAAATTATTTGGGATCATAGCTTGCTCATTATTAGGAGTTTGGAATTTATTTTATGCTTTACATATGTTTTATTTAGGTTTTAAATTCCCAGGGGCAATTTGGTCATTTTACATGTTATGGAATTTCAGGTATTACAATCATCGTCAGTAGATCAAACACCTTCCACTTCTACACCCGTAGCTGAAGATTCCCACCCCAATTCTGCTAAAGTACCCATACCAACAGGTTATGACGGAGATGCATTCTTTAATCCATTTGCACCTGCACCAACCTTTCCAGATATTGCAGAATCTTCGACACGCAATTTGGACCCGTCAAACCTGCACCATAATTATCAACACTATCCATCCACTCATAAATGGACAAAGGACCACCCCTTAGTAAACATCATTGGTAATCCAGAAAACCCAGTCATGACAAGACAAAGACTCCATACAGACGGTGAAACCTGCATTTATGCACTCACCGTTTGTCAAGCTTAACCCAAAAACATTAAGGAAGCCCTCACTTATGACAACTGGATTGAATCCATGCAAGAGGAATTGGAACAATTCAAGCGGTTAGAAGTATGGGAACTGGTAGAGAGACCAGATGGGGTTTATGTCGTTGGATTGAAATGGATCTGGAAAAACAAGTTAGATGCAGATGGTACTGTCATTCGTAACAAGTCCTGCCTGGTCGCAAAAGGATTCAGCCAAGAAGAAGGAATCGACTTCGAAGAATCATTTGCTCCAGTTGCAAGGCTCGAGGTTGTTCGCATGTTTCTGGCTTACGCGGCTCATAAGAACATAACTGTTTACCAAATGGATGTGAAGACTGCATTTCTCAACGGCCAACTCCGGGAAGAAGTGTATGTTTCCCAACCAGAAGGCTTCGTGGACCAAGAACATCCGAATCACGTATATAGGCTAAAGAAAGCCCTTTACGGCCTTAAACAAGCCCCAAGGGCCTGGTACGACAAGTTATCTGCTTTCTTACTTGCAAACCATTTTACTAAAGGAACTGTGGACCCGACTTTGTTTATACAAAAACACGGGGAGGACATTCTCATTGTACAAATTTATGTAGATGATATCATTTTTGGATCAACACATAAAAAGTACTCAAATGCTTTCGCAAAACTAATGAAAAATAACTTTGAGATGTCCATGATGGGTGAACTGAAGTTCTTCTTAGGACTGCAAGTTCATCAATCACCCCGTGGTATATTCCTTAGTCAGTCCAAATATGCTCAGGAAATCCTGAAAAAGCATGGTATGACCAGCTGTGACACCTATAACACCCCTATGTCCTCCTCATCCCCGAAGCTAGATGCTGACATACATGGGACACCCATTGATCCTACCAAATATCGTAGTATGATTGGGTCGATCATGTATCTCACAGCTAGTAGACCGGATGTTGTATTTGCCACGTACCTTTGCTCCCGATATCAGTCAAGACCAACTGAGAGGCATTTGTCAGCCGTTAAAAGAATCCTTAGATACATAAAGGGAACCATTAATTTGGGAATCTGGTATCCAAAGGATTCTGGGTTTGAACTTGTTGCATTTTCAGACGCTGACCATGCAGGGTGCTTAGACACACGCAAAAGTACATCAGGGGGAGTACAGTTTTTGGGTGACAAGCTCGTCTCTTGGCAATCAAAGAAGCAAGACTGCACATCACTATCGTCTACAGAATCGGAATACGTCGCCATGTCAGCATGCTGCGCTCAAGTCATTTGGATGCGATCTCAGCTGATGGACTATGGATACGTCTTCAACAAGATTCCTATGTACTGTGATTCCAAAAGTGCCATCGCTATTTCCTGCAACATGGTCCAACATTCCAAGTCCAAGCATATTGCTCTACGCTATCATTTCATCAAGGAGCATGTGGAAATGGGTACTGTTGAATTATACTTTGTGGGTACTGAACACCAATTGGCGGACTTGTTCACCAAAGCCTTGCCCCATGCAAGATTTGTGGAACTGGTTCACCAAATTGGCATGAGGTGTTTGACTCCGGATGATTTAAATAATTTTCTTCTTCAAAATTAAAAAGAGTCAAACATCAAAACTATCTTTGTACATAATTATTGAAAAACACAAAAAGATTTTTCATTTTTCTTCTCAAAAAAAAATGCAAGTACAAATCCTTTTTCAACACTTTGTTTTTGTTACACCGTCATCATTTATTTTAGAACAAGTGTTGAGGGGGAGATACAAAATTTTAAAATTTTTCAAAATTTGTACTTGCATCGTTTCTTCAAAAATATTGCTTTTAATGTTTGGTGATAATCTTGGATTACGAGTTGTGTGTCTAGTGCGTTAAGTAGAAAACTTAATGTTAGGATTTTGAATGCAAAAGTTTAAGGGACTTAATGTGTGCATGTAGCAAAAAGAGAAATAGGGTCAAATAAAAGTGAAAATAAACTCTGACCGCAGTTAATTCCACTGACATATTTCATCTACTACATTAAACACACTCAACCACCCAATCAACGGCCCATAGTCAATCTGCATAATCGGCTCAAGATCTATCGAAATTGTGAGTGTTCTAACGTTTGTAACATGATCTTAAGCAATGGTTCTTAGGGATATTACGATCCAACGGTTGAAATTGTCAGAATTAATTGTTTTAGATCTAGGGTTTGCGTAAAATTGGGGAAACACAATTCTAAGTGTTTATAATATGCTTAATGGTACGACTATGCTTAGAATATGATGATAAACAATGTATGCATGTTAATTAAACCCAGAATCTTGTAATTTGAATGTTCATGAATTAGGGTTTAAGCGTACAAATTGGGGAAAATCAATTGTAAGTATTCTAGTGTAATTAAAACGTCGTAGTGTTGTTGTTGTACCTCGAATTGAATATCTATTGCCTTGGATTGAACCCAGAAACATCAAATGCGTTTAATTGATCTGTAGGGTTTATGAAGAACACTTGAGCACGTTCAGGTTGAATCTTAGGATTTTGTGGTTAAAATTTGTTATAACTTGGTCAGATAACTTAGAAACATCATAGGATTCCATTGGAAAAAGCGTGAAAACAAACTCACAAGTGTTTATGATTTGCGAAAAATCTGGTGAATAGTACGTCTTCAAGTTATCGAAATTTCTTGTATAAGAAGTTTTCGAAATTGATATTTGTTAGGATATAAATATTCAGATGAAGGCTCGGTCACCCCGAGCATCTAATTAGCATTTATATAGCTCGTAGGCTTATTTATATAAGCATAGTATTATTAGTATTATTAGTTTTATTAGATTAGTAGTATCTATATTTGTGGAGTGGGTCGGGGCTTTCCCCACTGTCAGCTCACTCCACAGCCCACTAGGGGCACAAATATGTAGAAGTATAAATACCCCTTCCCACACTTGGGAAGGGTTGGAACTCTTGTCACATTAATCTAATATTCAGGTTTTCACAAAGAGTCTCCCACCTCTCTCTAACATCTCTCTAACATCTAACTCTTATACCATGGGATTCTTGATCTTTCAAGATCCAAGGCCACCCGAATAGATCCACACAATCAAAAAGGTTATTTCCTACAATTGGTATCAAGAGCCATGGTTTCATCTTGGTCAGATCTGTGGTCCATGGTTAGGTTCGATCGATTTGATTGTGTGTCGGTTTTGTTTTTATTTGGTTCGAACTTTTTCTTGTTTGTCTAAACTGTTTTGCATCACAGTCTGCTAGTATACATGTCATGAGATACAGATTTGGTTTAATCTTCATGTGGGCCTCCAATGGGTTTTAATCCTTGAGATACTGATTTGTTTTCCTTTGTGTTTCTTGAGCACATGTCTTGGTTTGGTTAAATCTTAATGGTTAATTTTTGCTTAAACTGTGTTGCTCATATTTTGTTCGATTCATGTTTTAAACCTGATTTTGTCAAACTGTTTTATACTACTTATCATGGTGGGCTTCAAGTTGGTTATTCCCTTTTTATTTCTAGATCGTACCCTACTTTTACTTGGGCTTAAGTTTGTAATCTGTGCTTTTGGTTTACATTCGTGGGTCCTTGTCCAGTAGTTGTGGTGTGCAGATTTATGGTTTGTATTGTCCGAATTGGTTGATACTATGATATTGTGGTATAGATCGTAACTGTCATGTTGGGTAGTCATGATTCTTGGTGATGATGATGTTCATAGTAGCGTTTTGGTACACAACTTGAATGTTACTTTGGGCTTCTAACAGTGGTTTCCAGTATATTGCTATTTGGAATCTCAAAATGTTGTGGCTTATTGTGGTTAAATTCATGGTTTTAACGTTGGTGACTTGTGGTGATAGTTGGTTGTTGTTGCATCTGGGTTTTAAGGCATACAGTTAGAGTATGCAACAGCAGATATGATTGTTCTTGGTTATGATGTTCTTGCTTGCTGCTTGTGTTATATGGATATTCTTGAATGCGGTTTGTGTGACATTGGGGCTGATGTTTTGAGTGTAACCAAAAGGGGGTTAAAGACAAAAGTGTGAGTGTGACAGCTTTGACTGGTCAAACTTGTTGTTTGTCTAAGACTCGGTTTGTCTCAATAATCACCAACTCGGTTTGTCTAAATACTCACCAACTCGGTTTGTCTGTACAATCATGGACTCGGTTTGTCTGTTTAATCACAAACGCGGTTTGTATATATACTTATGAACTCGGTTTGTCTACCATTTCATCGATGCGGTTTGTCACTCAGTCAAACGTTCAAACGGTTAACGAGTTATCAAATAACAAACCGAATCATAGATAAAGAAGAAAATGAAGCAGAAATGACACAACATCTAGACCACAACCAACAACCAGACTCAATCTTGTGGAGCACATCTATCATTAACGATACAAAATCCACTACTATCATCAGTCCAAGGATCTTCAACTGACTCGACACAAACAAGATAAACAACAAATCTAACATTATTCTAACCCCACAGCCAATAATCACAGCCGATATCTCTAACACATCGAGCCAAACATAATTCTTTAACAAACAGATCTCAGCTCATTATTTCTCTCTTTTTCGTGATATTCAAAGGACCATCATGACTTCTCAAAAGTCAAACACACGAAAGAAATAATCAAATCATCATCGATCTAATTTTGAAGTCTAAGCTTCAATTGAATGTCCAAAAAAAAAAAAAGAAGGATCTATAACAATTGTGTTAAATCTCTTCTTTGTTTCGGTAAATCAAAACTAACCAAACAGAAAACTAATTATGATCTCAGATTCGTGCTTAGGTCTTTAACCAAAATCCTCTATTTAAGATTAAGCATGTTTTTCTTCATAGATCGATTTAGTTTGAAGCTTAGCCTCAGTGAATATCCGAGTATTTTAAAGAACGAGACATAACATGGGGGTTATACCCGTTTTCTTTTGAATCGGTATGAAAAACAATTAAACACAACATAGTAAAACCTACCTGAGATCTTGATGACGTGTGTGGGCTTCGATTGTGTTTGTGAGACCCGATTTGAAGGATATGTTCTGATGTTAGTTAACGTGAGGATGGTTTTGAAGATGATTTCTACTGACAGATCATTGATGTGGTTGATGAAGACTGTTAGGTGGGAGCAAGAAGGGTTAGTAAGAGGCTGTGGTAATCACTAAGTGTGATTAGGGTTGGATTTATGTGAAATATTAGGGTTTAGGTATGTTTATACCGGACTTAATGTGGATCGGATCAAGGGAGTGTTTGTTTGGACCGGGTTGTTTACATACGGGCTGGTTGGGCCTGATTTTATAAGTGTTGGGCTAGTAAGATTAATGGACTTTGATTGCCTTGGTCTTAAACGAATAGCACTAGTGTAGATGGTTTTGTTTGGGTCTACATAACTTCACGTGGATACAGGCATCATGGTTTGTATTTGGGTTTATGAATATCTACGTAGTTTCAGAGGTATGAATTTGGCAGCAGTGTCCTATTGAGCCTACCACTTGAGTGAGCCTGCAATTTGATATTTACGATTTGAGTTACAGTTGACAAATTGCAATTTGATTAATTGTGATTTGTCAAGTTGCGTTTTGACTTATTGCGACTTGACGGATTGCGACTTGACCAGTTACGATATGACGTTGCAAGTTGACACTTGCGATTTGACTAATTGTGACTTGGTTGATTGCAATCTGACTTGTTGCAATTTGACAATCTGTGACTCGACTTGTTGCGATTTGATCAAGTAGTGATTTGACTCCTGTGACTTGAATTTCGAAGATTAATATTGCACTTCACTCTAGGCTATTCTTGTTGAGTTCACGGTTTCTCTTGTAGATTTTAGAAAATCCCGCGAAAGATTCGATTTCTCGGTTTAAATCTCAAGAACTGTAAAATCCCGTGAAATCAATTTTGGACAAGTAGGCGGGACTTGGATTTTGACAAAATAAAACTTACGGGGTTTGACTATTTTTTTTGGGATAAGTTTGTGCTTCAAGATCAGCAGGAATTGGGAAATTATGATAACTTGGTTGGTTTGTTAATTCACGGGTTGGTGTACTTAGTGTCACAAACATCTCGGGATGGATGGATGCACGATGTTTGATGACCCTTGCTCAAGCGTATTTAAGGTGATTAGACCTGGATGTTCAAGAAGTAGATATATACAATAAAGGATGGAAGGTTGGGTATATATCACTACCTATATTTAAAGGAGTTACGTTGTTGTGCTCAATATAGGTTCTAAATCACAATTTGCAATTTAAGGTGATTAGACTTGGATGTTCACGAAGTGGATATATACAATTAAGGATGGAAGGTTGGGTATATATCACTACCTATATTTAAAGGAGTTACGTTGTTGTGCTCAATATAGGTTCTAAATCATAATTTAGTGCAAGTTTAAGGCGCGGACTTGTTCTTTATCAAGCTTCATCAAGTGATTGTTGTTTCTCGAGCTTCTAATGGGATTGTTGTCCAAGATCTTCTCAAAAGGTAGTCAGGCTTAAAGACAAGAGGTGATTTGTTTTGAGACATGTTTTAACCTTTTACTCACTTTAAAGTCATATGCATTTCATCAAGCGGTTTTGGCATATTACGAACTTCAATGAATTGTTCATCAAGCGTGTCTCGAGCTGGTCTAAACCATTGATGATGAGGAAAGCAAGGGGTTACTACAAGAGAGTCTTAATCACCATCTTCGTTGCAGTAGTTTCATTTGTCTCTTTCCATGTTTTGTGCCTGTCAAATTCACAAACATCACGGACTCTCAGCTTTGGCAAAAAGGTCATTTCATGTCCTTTTTGAGGGGGAGAATTATCGCAAGTTTCCTAGAAGATCTGTCTCCAGCGATGTGAATTTTAGCGGTTCCGGTTACAGCGGGTCAGATCGTATCGGTTCAATCTCCAGCGGTTTGAATCTTAGCAGTGTCGGTTATAGCGGGTCAGATCGTAGCGATTCAGGATTCAGTGGTTCAGTCTACAGCAGTTTGATACTTACTGTTGTGCAGTTAGTTCTTGAATTTATTTCTCAGATAAATCTCAAGAACTGTAAAATCCTGTACACAGTACGACAACTATGATAGGACTGACTATGAGTCATGGGCACTTCTAAGAATTATGTTTCTTCTCTTTTTGGCTAGTCAACAGCACAAGATGATCACGAAGTTAATCTGGTATTCTTTATTTGTGATTGAAGTTGAATTTCTCGAAGGCGTCTACTTATTTTATCTTGAAGTCGGGGTTGGTTGGATGCATGACCTTCAATGATAACTTGCTTATGCGTAAAATTTAAGTTGAAGACTTGGGTTATCTAGTTACCAGTAGTCGGGGTAACTATCACTTAAGAGTTATTGGAGTACTCAGTGTCACACGTCAATGACGATGTCGATAATCGCAAGAGGTGTTAATGTCTCATACTTTGGTTGGGTATTGAGCATTTAGAGATTTGCTTGGAGCATTAATTCTCTACACCGTTCTTCCAACATTAGTGCAAGCTTAAGTAACAAATTTGGGGACTTCTACTTCAGTTTTCAGTATTGGTATATCGGGTTTTCTTCATCGAGTGATCACTAATCTATGTTCAAGGTTGGTTAGTTGGCCAAAGGTTTTAAAAGTTGTGATGTGATCTGTAATTCTCACGAAATATTCTTAACCCAAACTGATGTTCACCAAAACCAAATCAGTCACGCCACATTCAATCGGTTACTGTCTCACGGTTTCTTCTTGGTTTTGTAAAATCCCGTGAAAGAACTTATTTCTCGGTTTAAACCATAGATTTGTAAAATTCCGTGATGATGGGCTATGCGCTCTTGACCAGGATCGGGTTAAAACTATCATCGAAGTTCAGTTATAACATCACAAATGGCTGGATCGAGGCTTTTAATTGACAAGATGTGACTACGGGGTTAGTTCAGTATTATTTATTTGAGGCTCAAGTGAAATTTCATGGGTGCGTGTACTTAGCATCTGAAGATATCGGGGAGGTTGGATGAAGATTCTTCGAGATCCTTGTTCGAGCTTTCAATACAATGACAAGGACTTGGATATCTAGTTATTTTTTCTTTCTCCCTATTACAAAATAACTATCACTTTAAGGAGTCACGTTGTAGTGCTCAGTGTCACACGCAGTTGTGGATATCCAAGAGGTGATGTACGTCTTATACTTGATGGTTGGTTGGTTGAAGAGTATAGAGTACTTAGGGATTCGATGTTGCATGAAGTCTCTACACCACTCTTTGTCACGCGTTAGTACAAGTTTAAGTCACAAGTTCGGGTTATATTACTTCAGTATCAAGTTCATCATATTGGACTTTCTCCATCAGTGGTCACGACATCAAGCCGACAGAATGATAATGGGGTTGGTAACGAGTTAGATGAGAGAAGAAGTAAAGAGAGAGATTATGACGTTTGAACACAGCAGTTCAAGCCTCGTTCGTCATCATTATGACGTCTGTATAAGTCAGTGCAGGCCTCGCTCTTAAACATAATGACGTCTGTACACATCAGTGCAGGCCTCGCTCTTTAAAGAAAAGAAAAGTGTACGCTTGAGTGCACTTTATCTTCAAAAGAAGAGGAATCTTCTTGTTTATGGCCATTCTCATCAACAAGATTCATGCTCTTTCCGTGCTCATTCAATCTTCAAGTGGGTCGGCGCATATTGGAGTATTCTTTTATTCACGTATTCAACCAAAAATTGCAGTTGACAGGCATATGCAATTTTTGAGGGGGGGAAAGAGTGAATAAACAACATGTCAGTCTTCAAGAACCGTCAAGTGGAGCTACTTACCGTTGATGGTATTCATATTCACTAGTTCAATCATCAAAAATTGCAGTTGGAAGGCATATGCAATTTTTGAGGGGGGGAAAGGGTGAATATTAATCTACATGTTGGTTGATGATTGAGAAATGGTCATACGACTCCTGAATACGTCAGTTCAGGAGTCGTGCAAACCATGTTTCTCCAACACTACTTCTTCCGTCTATCAAGGTGTTGAAGAACATGGTCATGGAATGCTAATCGAGTCTCACGGGTTGGTATAATCAGCAACAATGGGTTTCTAGTCAATGCTTCAAGTACACGTCATCAGGCTACATGTACACATCATGATGATGATTCCGATTAATCGTAAACATCATGGGGGAGAGAAATGTGTACACCAAGGACGCACAACAGGTTCACGTGATCAGGGCTTAATATCCAGAATGGATAAATACTGTAGATGATCAGTGGTTCAACTTGTTATCTTGGTATTATCGTTTCACTGCTACGTTATGTGCTGATTAATCGTAACCATCAGGGGAGAGAGAATGTGTACATCAAGGACGCACAACAGGTTCACGTGATCAGGGCTTAATATCCAAATATGGATACATTCTATAGATGATCAGTGGTTCAACTTGTTACTTTGGTGTTATACTAAAGACTGAAGAAGGTCGAGTCGTCAGTCTCCTCTACATTCTCTGTTGGGAGTTATTATCTCATGTGTATGCTGCGGGCTGATGGGTTATATGTAAGGTTACTGGAAGGCATTTGGTGAGATAAAGATGATTGGTATTCTATTCCTCCACATTGGGCAATCTTGAAGAAGGTCGAGTCTTCAGTCTTCTCTACATTCAAGAATGTTGTGCTCTTTTCTTACAACTTGATATTTAACTTAATCCCATGACAGTTCTTGTTTGATGAGTTGTGGAGTTAAGTTAGGTTCAAGTTGTTCCGTAGTTTATGGTTAAGTTCAATTTGTGGTTTAGCCTAACCTCATGACAGTTCTTGTTTGATGAGTTGTGGGGTTATGCTAGATTTCAATTGTGGCTCAACTTAAACTACCGAAAAGTTGCCTAAAGTTATTGACGGAGTCACTCTAGGACGGGAGTGTTAAAAGACTAAAGACGGCTTACATTTGGTTACCAAAAGACTTCTTCTTATTACGGGCGTTCATCCAAAGTCTTCTTCCTATTATGGGTGATCATCAGAGGTTGTCAGATTGGGGGAGAGCACTAATTAGGGGAGAGTGAAAAGCCAGAATCATTCCCTGATTGAAAGTGCTCACATTGCTCTTCAGCAAGTCAAGTGATGAATGCGGTGAAGATTCAGAATGCTGAGGAGTAATGGGTTCTGGTTCGTATCCTTGTACATATATACTTATTCATATCTTATACCATCTTGTAAATAGATACATAGAAAATCTTGCTAATTGTAAATAGAGAAACGTAAAGCCAGAAAAACCATAAAAATTGAAAAATAGAAAAGACCAAAAATAGTTTCACCTAGGCATGTCTTCTGTTTATCGATAACATTTACGGACTTAGAAATGTCATTCAATAATGGCACGGGTCTTTAAATGAAGCTCGAGCAGAAGTTAAAATGAATGGTTAAAACATGTCTAAAATGGCTTGCTATTACTTTAGATAGCAACCCGCGCTTCAAAATGGGGAAAGCACGTCGCCATAAAGACGGCTGTTCCTTCAACTGGGTGATGTTCACCTGGGCATGGATTACTTTATATCCATGTTTCTTCGATCTGATGTACGTTTCAGTGCATCATTTCTTGAAAAAGAAGAGAAGTCTTCTTTGTATAACAAATAGTTTTCATTCTATGATTCTTCTGAAAATTATTTGTGAGACACTTGGTGAATATGTGTTGTATGAAATTTGTTTATACTTGGATTATGCATAAAATTTGTCACTCAATCAACGACTACACAACCTCATGACAGTTCTTGTTTGATGAGTTGTGGGGTTGAGCGTGATTTTAGTTGAGGTTCAACTAGAATACGGGTCATTGATTGAGGGGGAGAGTGAATTCAAATTTTATATCATCAAACGGATTCATTGGTTAAATCATACTTGTTAGAAATGGTCTTGTAGTTAATGGGGAATTAGTTGAAGAGGATCTTGCTTAAATATATCAAATGACCAAGTGTGTTAGTTGCTAGAAAGTTTAGGACATTATGTGCAATTTGCTTATAGTTTCCTAGCTTTATGTATCTAGAAGGTTCATTTGTGTTACTTTGGAATCCTCGTATAATCCCCAAAATGCTTTAAGACTCAAAACCTAAAAGAAGTTTGAAAACCAGTTGAGTTTGATGTTCTTGAATGCCCCAATGACATTTGTATGATCTGAATGAATGAGTTTCAAATGTTGTTTGACTTTTGTTAGTCGATTGCTGCTCAAGTGTTGTTGATATTGTGCTTATGCTATCAGGATTTGCTTAGGTGTATTGTTATCATGCTTGAATCATGTCCCTAAGATCCTGAGTTGAATATTGATATCTGTGTGAATTGCCATGTGCATGATTGGTATTTGCTTTTCTTGCTAGATAGTGGTTTGACGTAGTTCCTGATTGTGGTTTGATTATTAAATGAACTTGGTATTATTATGTGGCAAGCTGCTGAAGGGTAGCTATTAAGGAATAGTGTATCTGTATGCATGTATATCTGTGTTGATATTCTTATGCAGATTCCATAGCCAAAATGAATGTACCAGTTCCCATTCTAACCATTTGATCAGACGTTCAAATTCTATTGATTGGCTCGGAATTCACCACGACAACAACATCGGCAGCAACAACAACAACAACAACACCTTCACCTCCACCACCATCATTTCAACAAAGAAGCACTTACTCAGATCTCGCCAAGTGGAGATCGACAATACTTGAGAAGATTTGTTGGTGGATGGATAATCGATGTTGACCACTGACTCACTCAGAAAAGTGGGTGATTACATCATTTGAGCAAAAAGGTCAATATCATTTGTGTCATAATAATCAATTTGTGCTAAATTAGCAGTGAATCTCCCTCTTAGATTAAGGGGGAGCATAGTATGTTCCATTATCAGAAAACATTAAATCGGACACATTTTCTCCCACATTTTCTAACTTATTTAAATCAATTGAGATCACAAATCTCAAATGGTTTGAAATTTTTGATCGGGGGAGAGAATGTGATTTAAATATGAAATCTGATAAAATGTGATGTTTGGACGTAAATGTAAGCTCTCCCATATGTGTTAAACCATTTTATATATCAATGCACATATTGAGGGGGAGCAAAATGTTTTTGATGAGAAAGTAAGCTCTCCAGTAAGTGCTAAACTCTTTTGTATACCAATGCACTTATTGAGGGGGAGCAAAGGATTTGGCATGCATCTTATGTGAGCAAGGCTCAGACTTCACCAATGAATTGACGATAGCTAAAGTCAGTAGTTGAAAGGACATGTCCTGGACGGGTAATAATTTCAAGCCAGTTTATCTGGTGATGTAAGCGTGTCTCGCAAAGGACGTGTCTGAGTAGAATGTACTGATTTCGAGCGATCTTCCTTGAATGTGATCTGGACGGGTAATAATTTCAAGCTAGTTTACTAGTGATGTAAGCGTGTCTCGCGATGATCATGTTCTTGGAAAATCAATCAATTCAAAAAGTGCGAGCTCTGCCTAACATGTGCAAATTTATAAAACAATCAACCGAGCACATGTTGAGGGGGAGCATTTGAAAAATATAAAACTCTCAAGTGTTTGAAAAAATGTGTTTCAAAATCATGAACACTTTGAGAGATTTTTCAAAGATTTGGTTTATGGCAATCGTGGATGTACACCAAAGACCGACCATTTTAATCAATGCATGGAGTTATAAGGATGGTTAGGTTAGGCTCAAGTTCCCACGATCCCGCTAGAGCCGGAGGGATCTACCCAGGGACAATCCACTAGTTAGTGTAGAAGTCCTTAGGTATGATTAAAAAGGAGAAAAGTGGATAAGGGAAAAGTGCCGACTGAGATGGAGCTAGTACTGGAACAAACCCAACAAGGTGCTAGTTATGAAGTCTCGGTAAGCACTGAAGGGGTTGAAGAATGAAAAAGAATTGTAAAGATAAAGGGTGAAAAGAAATAGCCCTCCTTACAACTTAGGCAGAAACCGGGTCAATACATATGCTGTCAGAATCACTTAGTTGATTGCTGGCATTGAAGACAAAGTATCATGGACCCAGTGATACGCTGCACAACCCTCCCTAGCCACTCAAGGTCCCTCAAAGGATTCTTGTTTCAATTGTCACGGAGTTCAATACATTCCTATCGTCTCTCTCACTCCGAGTTAGATGATATTGAAAAGGTGGCAGTCCTCTCCAGCCTCCGCTCACTAAATCAAAACGCACAATTGAGTCTAGAGCCACGAGATGCATAAAAAGATCTCATAGGAACACGAATTATTTCTACACTGGGTGTTCAACATTAAGGACACCAGTTGTAAACTTAAGAGTCCTACGCAGATCTTAGCAATCTGCCAGAACATTTATGAGGGAATTTACAAATGTAATTCTCAATGATTGAATGGAAATTCCTGCCAGGGACCACATCAAGCAGCCCTGAAAGCAGGTCACTTCGGTAATTCTTTATGGATTACGCTTAGTGGTCACGACAGTTTCTAACGGTCTACAGTCGTGGAGTGATCTCCAGCGACTCACCTAATCGTTGATGTGCTACGGTTCGATCTTAAAAAACCCTCTGTGGGTTTTCGATTAGGAACGGTCTTGGTAAGGATTAGAGAGAGTTTTCACACTATGCTGTTAACAATCTCGAAGTCCGAACCTGTAAGTACCGGATGTTTTATTGCTAACTGTCGTATGCAGGAACTTCTGGCGATTGTAGCTGCTTGCTGTTGCAGCTGTTTGCGGTTGTAGCTGATTGAGGTTGCAGCTGAATGCGGTTGTAGCTGGTTGCGGAAATGATGCCAATCCTCTACCACATGTTCACACTACATCATCATTGTAACTCAAGAATGTCATGATCAACCTAAAAGACCTTTTACACGGCTTCTGCAAACTCTGATGCTAAAGATCATGACACCAAATAGTGTGAGCATGTCGGCTCAAAGATTTACACATCACATGGAAACATATTGCTGAAAGATGACTTGAAGACAAATGTTGGATGATAAACTCGAAGAATACTCAAAATCATCCAAGACAAGGATAAGTCATCAAATGGTCACTGCTGAATGCACAAAGTTTCAAGACTTTGAAGAATCAAAGACTACGAGCTATAAAGACAATTTCAGAAGAAAGAATGCTAGAATTCGAGTTATTATTTCCGGGGTGACCTCCCTTAGGGGGAGATTGTTAGGAATATAAATATTCAGATGAAGGCTCGGTCACCCCGAGCATCTAATTAGCATTTATATAGCTCGTAGGCTTATTTATATAAGCATAGTATTATTAGTATTATTAGTTTTATTAGATTAGTAGTATCTATATTTGTGGAGTGGGTCGGGGCTTTCCCCCCTGTCAGCTCACTTCACAGCCCACTAGGGGCAACAATATGTAGAAGTATAAATACCCCTTCCCACACTTGGGAAGGGTTGGAACTCTTGTCACATTAATCTAATATTCAGGTTTTCACAAAGAGTCTCCCACCTCTCTCTAACATCTCTCTAACATCTAACTCTTATACCATGGGATTCTTGATCTTTCAAGATCCAAGGCCACCCGAATAGATCCACACAATCAAAAAGGTTATTTCCTACAATATTGCTTTCGCAATTGTCAAAAGTTTTCGCAATTGTCAAATGTTTTCGCAATTGGCAAAAGTTTTGGCAATTGGCAAAAGTTTTCGCAATTAGCAAAAGTTTTCGCAAATTGGCAAAAGTTTTCGCAATTGGCAAAAGTTTTCGCAATTGTCAAAAGTTTTTCGCAATTGTCAAAAGTTTTCGCAATTGGCAAAAGTTTTCGCAATTGCCAAATGTTTTTCGCAATTGTAATGTTTTCGAAATTATAAATCAACTTGTAAAGTCATGCTAAGCAATTTAAAGGATCACATGTGAAACTAAAGTTTATCTAATGCTAACTTTCATGTATCCTGCAAATTGGCGTCTGAATGATGTTTCAGGAATCTCAGAAACGACTGCACAATCACAACAACCACTACCTATGCTCACCAAAGAAGAACTGTTCCCACAAGGTTTCAAGGAAAAATATGGGAACAACAATGCCAGGGTTGTTTTTGATAATATCAAGTGTGCTGAACCAAGCTGCCAGATTGTCATTGAAATTCTCAAAAGACACAAGTGCAAGGGCATACTGGAGAATTCAGATAATATTCCAGAGTTATACATCCATCAACTGTGGAGCACCATTCAGCTTGATGATCATGACAGATACTTCACATGCACCTTGGACCGGAAGCAACTCAAAGTCACTCCCACACACCTACGCAAAGCCTTATCCTTACCCGAACCACCTGAAACTTCTAACAAATATTGGCCTGCACCTTCAGAAACTGATATCCTCAAATTCATCATTGATATTGGTTATGACACAGAACTCAGCCATCTACTAACCACCATCTCCCGAGTCAATGCTAAGTCCATTCCACAACCATGGAGAACCATTTACTACATCTTGGTTAAATCTGTCTCAGGAAGAGACAGTGGACACGAGCATCCTCGACTATCACACGCTCAACTCTTCTGGGGCATAGTTCATCAGAAAATTCTTGACTATGCTGAACTCATCTGGGAAGATCTTGTTTTCCAAATACGAGGCCAAAGCAAAAAACCATTAACAAGAATCCCATTTGTCCGATACACCAAAATGCTAATCAGTCTTCTACTTGATGAGAACCCCGACATTTCACCATGACCCGAAGACAAGGAGCTACACGTGATGAGAATGGATAAGACTGTCAATTCAGTTTATTTTCCTAAGGACAGTTCTCACAAACAAGGGTCGAGACTACTAGAAGGATTGTTGACCAACTCAGTCAAGAAGACCCAGGCCTACAAAGACTATGACGATGCCTACAACAAAGGTCAGGTCAGGTTCTCTAAACTTGGTGAAGGGACGGGTTCATCAAAAACTCGTTCTAAAAGCAGTAAGACTGGGAGTGCCTCAAGTGCTTCAAAGCAACCAAGAAAACCACATCCCAGAACCCTCAAAAGATGAGTAAAGGCTGATCCAAAGCCAAAAATGGAAGAAGGTGGGATTCATGATGAAGAAGGATCAGACTCAGAAGAAACTGAGTCAGAAGAGAACATTGAGATGCAAGTAAATGAAGAAGAAGATATTCAGTGGGACGTGGATACTATTAAGGCAATGCAAGAGAGGAGAAAGACTACCAAGGAAGATGATGCCAGAAGGGCACAGTTGAGGGTTGAGGAGCTTAGGAAATTAGAAGATGCTAAAGGAGCTGGAAGATCAGGAACTGCTCAAGAAGTACCTCCGACACATATTGATCCGGTTAATCAACCCGGAGGGTCAGGAGGTGCTACAGAAGATATTCCAACACCATGTCCGGTTAATCAACCCGGTAGTGACAATGAAAAGGAGAAGAAGGTCCTGACTGATGAGGAAATTCCTGATGATATGCTGGAAAGTGATAAAGAGAAAGAAGGAGTAAATCTTGATGACCCAATTGATTGGTTATCTGAGGATGAACGGGACATTCTTGGGGATAAATCTATTGAAGCTGCCAAAGAACTGGAAACTAAGCACAAAGCAGAACAAGAACAGAAAGAGGAGGCAGAAAGGCTAGCAAAGGAGACAGAAGAGGAAGTTGAAGAGGCGGAAAAAGAAGTAGACAATTACATCAAAACCCCCTCCCCACCTCATCTTTCTCTCACTTCTCATGAGGAGTCACAATCAAAGGCTTAAACTTCTCCTAAACCCACAACTCCTCCCACCTCCCCACCTAACACTCCACCACTTCCTCCTAATTCACAACCAAAGGAATCTACTCCTCCGGTCTCACCTCCTAAATCACCAACTCCTCCTAAGGATCCTACCCCTCCAAACTTACCTAATGCATCAAATCATTCTGAATCATCTTCACGATCATCATCACCATCCCAACCATCTTCAAGTAAATCTAAAGCATCAACGGCTGAAACTCTCAAGAAAATCATCAAGGGAAAGAATCAAAAGAAGATTGCTCGAGTAACAAGGGTTGAAGTAATTTCTCCTATTGCAAAGAAGTTGAAAAAGGCAACTAAACTTGCACAAGCAAAGAAAGACAGACAAGTCAGTGAGCAATTAACCGAGATGCAGAATTTGGTCAAAGATCTGTGTATGCAAGTTGAGGAGTTGCAGCAAACAAAGAAATTAATGGATGAATTCCTGGAAGACGATGTCAAAAAGAGATTGCTCAAGGAGGCCAAGGCAAACACGAAGCATTATGTCAAGCAATATATGCACGAGCTTGAGAAGAATATCACAGAACACATTGACTCACAAATCAAAGAAAAGGTTCAAGACATCGCTGCATCAACACACCAACAGAAGCATATTCTTGATTACACAGTTGAAGAACTTCAGGACGCCCTTCTTACCAAACTCCTTGCAAAACCTTCCCTAACCTACACAGAAATACCTATCATTGATGCCATTCGGGCTAATATGGAATCATGCAAGGTTGCAGCTGATCGGGGAAAACGTACTCGTGAGGATGATGAAGAAGACCAAGACCAGGACAACACAGCAAAAAGACACAAGACTGGAAGCGGATATGGAATTTACATCAACGAGCCAACCGAAACAACAACTTCTTCTCAACCTTCAAAGGCTTCGGAATCTGGTCCAACTGCTGACGAGCATCAATTTGAGCATTTCACCACAGAAAATGTGGACTTTCAACCGCAAGATGATCAACCACAATCACCACCAAAGTCACCTCCAAAGTCAAAGCCTTCAAGCAGCAAGAAAACTTCCAAACAAGTCAATGTAGTCTCATGGCTTGATAATGATGATGACATACAAGGCAATGACTGGTTTGATCAACTAGCTAGTGCTCAAATCCAAAAGGACGAAGTCTCCAAGATTGAGGACAGCTCGTTTGCAGTCACTTAACAAATCAAAAGTACACTGAACATCAAAAGGATGACCAAACGGGAACTTCGCCGAATAAAGAATGATGCTTTCAATCTTCTCAAAGACAAATCCCAAAGTGCTGCTGAACTAGAGTATCATCTTGAAAACATTGCTCGAGCAATGTCAAGTGATTTTGACTGGACTAATCCAGACATAATCAGGGTTGATGGCAAAGACAACAAAAATCGTCCTTATATAACAGACTGGACAAAGCCATTTCCCGTGATACGCAAACATCACACATCAGAAATCCCTTTCCAATTCTTTTTCAACAATGATCTAGAACTTCTCAAGCATGGAGCGTCAAGCAAAACAAAGTATGCAACTTCAATCACCTTCAGTCCAGCTGCACATTATTCACAACCAGCCATAGAGGAAGCTGCTCTTCACCAACACCTTTTCATCAAGCAACAAGTGAATTATGATCGTAATGCAGAACTAGGCATTTATCACTGGTTTGACAAAAGAAAGACATGGTACAAGAGTAAACTTACCAAGACTTCCCGTGATAAAGTGTACAGTGACCTCAAGATCATGGCAGTGGTTAGTGTTAGGGGAGTAAAGAGGTATGATTACACTTTCCTTACTGAGATCAACGTCCGAAGACATGACGATAAACTCTACTCATTCTCAGAAGCAGACTTTCCGGATTTAAGCCTGAATGATATTGAAGACATGTACCTAATGAAAGTACAAGGACGGTTGCATCATCTCACTACCGAACTTCAATATGCTTTCAGTACGGCTATCTGTCATTTGATTAGACGAATGATCATAAAAGAAAGAGTAGAGGATCTTCAGCTGGGAGTGGAAAGTTACCAACAGAAGTTGAATCTTGTTGAGCTTGTCCTACTTCTTGAAAACAACCATGATCCTCAATACACCATGAAAAGCCACCCACTCTTTGGTTTCGTCTACAGAAGTGCAACGAACATCAACCGCTTCATGTCATTTCATGAGATCCACAAATTCTGTGACGATACACTGAAGAACGTTCGTGACGGGTTGGTTCTTAGAGTTCGGGATCAAGAATTAGGAAAGTCAAAAAGATGGAATACTGATCAGTTGAGACAAGTGAAGCAGTTCATATGGAAGATCGAGAGAAGACTTTACCACAGAGATCATATAAGGAGATTGGAGAGTTATGTTGGCGGTCATCCATCTTTCCCAATCCGACTATTCCAAAGAACAGATTCGGTGCTCACAATGTTTGGTAAAGGAGGTTAATGTAAGACCTTGATTTAACAATTCATCATTTTTTATTCATCATTCTTACTATATGACTGTAAATAAATGGTTTGTGCACACATAACAGTGTACAACCCGTTCCTGTAAAGAAAGGACCCTGAGGTACGCTTCAGTGCCTCAATTCTGATCAAAGGAGCGAAAGCTTCTTTCTTATGAGTAGAATTAAACCAGAATTTTTTCAAAGATTTTCAAAAAATTTTGCTCATAAGGACAAGTATTCCCTCATTAAGGGGGAGTATTTGAAAAATAATCTTTGTTCTGAAAAACAAATGTTCTTGAAATTCTTCCCTAAAACTCAAAAACAGCATATTTTAATCATAACGTTTTTCAAAAACATCATGAGTATGCTATTTTTGAGGGGGAGAATATGTGATGATTAAAATATGGTAATGGAAAGTTGGAATCTCATGAGTGCTTGACTCAGAATTGACCCTCGAATTGACGATAGGAAAAGTCAGTAGTCGAAAAGACATGTCCCGGACGGGTAATAATTTCAAGCCAGTTCATCTGGTGATGTAAGCGTGTCTCGCAAAGGATATGTCAGAGTAGAATGTACCCATTTTGAGCGATTTTCCTTGAATGTGATCTGGACGGGTAATAATTTCAAGCCAGTTCATCTGGTGATGTAAGCGTGTCTCGCGATGATCATGTTCATTGAAAATCAATCAATTCAAAAAGTGCCAACTCTACCCGGCATGTGCAAATTTACTTTAACTATATATGAGCACATGTTAAGGAGGAGTCTTTCTAAAAATCACGAAACTCTCAAAGTGTTATCAAAATATGTTTTTCACAATCATAAACACTTTGAGAGATTTTCAAAAGGATTGGTTTATGGCATCAATAGGATAGTCATAGAGTTATAAGGTGACTAAGGTTAAGAATAACCGTCCTATGATCCGCCAGAGCCGGAGGGATCTACCCAAGGACAATACCAATAGTTTAGAACTAGAAAGTCCTAGGTATGATTGAAAAAAAATGGAGAAATGAAATGAACGGAGAAAGAAGGGGTTGAAGAATTAAAAAGAAAAGTAAAGAAAATGGTGAAAAGAAATAGCCCTCCATTTGTTCAACCTTAGGGCAGACACCGGGTTCAATTCATAATCTAATGGTTTATGGGCATCACCGGTATTGAAGATAAAAGACGTCATGGACCCAGTGACGCACTGCACTAACCTTCTAGCCACTCAGGTGTCTCTCAAAAGATACTTGTTTCATTTCACACGAAGAACCCTTCATCATCTATCGACCTCTCACTACGAGATGTGTTGATATTGAAAAGGAGGCACTCTGCTCCACGCCTCCGACGACCAAACAAATGTGCACTAATCGAGTCTAGAGCCATGAGATTCATCAAAGATCTCTTAGGAACACTTAGTATTACACTGTTGTTCTACATCATGGGCAGCAGTTGTAAAATTAAGAAGAGTCCTTCGCAGATCTTAGCAATTTGCCGAGAACATTCTTGAGAGAATTCACAATTGTGGTTCTCAGTGATAGAATGGAAATCCTGCCAGGGTAACATCAAACAACCCTGACAGCAGGTCACTTCGGTAACTCCTTGAGGGTTACGCTTAGTGTTTGTCCCAAAATGGTCTACAGTCGTGGGGTGATCTCCAGCGACTCACTGAATCGTGGGTGCACTTCGGTGTGTCCGTGTTAGCCCTTTCGGGGGTATCCGGTTCAGAACGGCCTGGGTTTGGATTATAGAAAGTCTTCACACTATGTTGTTGATGATCTCGAAGTCCAAATCTATAAGTGCTGGATTGTTCGTGATGTACCCGGAGAGGATCATGAAGACCTGGAGTTCTACCACCATCAAGACTCGATCATGCTCATATCCTAAAGATTAGTTCTCACAAAGACTAAAGACAGAAAAAGTTCAAAGTTATTAAAGAAAAGTCAAAGATCAAGTATGTTAATCTTTCACAAGTCTAAGATCAAGCTTATGAAGAGAGAACTACGTGATGCATGAAGAACAAAAGTCGAAGAATATATGAGCATGATGGAAACGACGTGAAGACACCAGTACTAAAGACCATTGGAGGACGGCAGATCATTACCATACCATATCATATCAGATCAAGAACAAAGAACAAAGATTAAGAAGACGTCAGAAGCCCAAGAAGCAAAGATGACGTCAAGCAACCAAGATGACCAAGACTTAGGGGGAGATTGTTAGGAACACGTTTTGTGCAAATTACAAGTCTTTGTCATATGCGGTTAATATGTTGCTCGTATGGGCTATTTGTTAGTATAATGCTCATGGTCCATTAGTAGCCCATGGACCATGTGTCCATGATATTTGTTTCTAGAACATTTCACCCATGTGCCGCCCTAATTGTGGCCTATAAATAGAGGCATTGGGTGATCATTTTAGTTGTTGGTTATTCATTTCATGTGCGGAAGCTTTGTCGAAATATTAAGTGTAATGATAATCATCCTTCTTCTCTTAATCTCTTCTTCTTAATCTTCTTATCTCTCGTTGCTTTATTGTTCTATCGTTGTTAGATTAAACGTAGCTTAGTTGTAATTGTTTACGTGATTAATTAGTAGATAGATCTTGTGTTGTTTTGTTATTAGGGACCGACAAGAGCTTACACATAAGTTCAAAGAATCACATTTTCATCAGATTTCATATTTAAATCACATTCTCTCCCCCGATCAAAAATTTCAATCCAATTGAGATTTGGGATCCCAATTGAATTAAATAAGTTTAAAGAAATGTGGGAGAAAATGTGGTCAGGTTTGATATATTCTGATGATGGTGTCTAAAATATGAACAACTACTCTCCCCCTCAATTAATGACCCATTTTCTATTCAAAGAGCTGTAGTCATTCAATTGAGCGAGAAGCATTTGTGAAAATTTAAGTCCAGTTACCACCTTGTGAAACACCAAAACTCTCCTGAATAATCATAGATGCGAAGAGTTTGTGGTGTAAAGAAGACTTCTCTTCTTATCCAAGAAATGATGCACTGAATCGTACATCAAGTCTGAGAAACATGGATATAAAGTAATCCATGCCCAGGTGAACATCACCCAGTTGGAGGAACAGCTGTCTTTTTGGCGACATGGTTTCCCCATAATAAAACGCTGGTTGCTATCTGATGTAATAGCAAGCCATTAGACATGTTTTAACCGGCAAATATAACTTCTGCTCTAGCTTCATTTAAAGTCCCGTGTCATTGTTGAATGACATTTCTAAGACCGTAAATGTTATCGATAAACAGAAGACATGCCTAGAGGAACTATTTTTGGTATTTTTGTGTTTTCTGATTTTTATGGTTTTTATAGGTTTTATATTTTTCTATTTTCTTTTTGGTTTAAGATATACACAAATATATACATGGATATGTGAAGCAAATCCTTTACTCCTCGTTTTCTTCTTGAAGACCCTTGAGTGTTTCTGGAGTCAAACTCTTCATGCCAAGTCGCGGGAGAATAAATTGAAACCTTTCTCTCGGAAGTGCCTTAGTGAAGATATCAGCCAACTGAAACTCGGTCCTCACGAAGTAAAGTTCAACCACCCCTTTTTCAACCTGTTCCCTTATGAAGTGATGTCTGATGTCGATGTGCTTTGATCTGGAATGTTGGACATTGTTGCAGCAAAGAGCTATAGCACTTTTGTTATCACAATACAGAGGTATTTTGTTGTATGCAAAACCATAGTCCGATAGTTGTGATCTCATCCAAAGGATTTGAGCACAGCACGCAGACATGGCTATGTATTCAGCCTCTGTTGAAGATATAGATGTACTCATTTGCTTTTTCGACGACCAACTAACCAACTTATCTCCCAGAAATTGAGCACCACCTGATGTACTTCGACGAGTATCTTGACACCCCGCATGATCTGCATCTGCATAGGCCGTAAGGGCCATGGCAGTGTCCTTAGGATACCAGAGACCCATGTGGATAGTCCCTTGAAGGTATCGAAAGACCCGCTTTACTGCTTCCAGATGCTTCTTGGTAGGCTTGGTCTGGTATCGAGCACACATGCATACAGCAAACAATAGATCTGGCCTACTAGCAGTGATGTACATCAGGGATCCGATCATGCTTCAAAACTTTGTTTGATCAACCGGGATCCCAGAGAGATCTTCATCCAACTTCGATCTCTCAATCATAGGGGTGTCGACAGCATCACTTGAATCAAATCCAAATTTCTTCAATATTTCATTAGCATATTTGGATTGATTAATAAAGATGCCTCCGGGACTTTGGGAGATTTGTAAACCCAAGAAGAACGACATTTGTCCCATCATAGACATTTGGAACTTAGAACTCATCTCATTGGAAAACCTGTCACATTCCCTAGGATCGGATGAGGCGAATATGATGTCATCTACGTAGATCTGAACAAGATGTAGATGTTTGCCCGATTTCCTAGTGAATAGCGTAGGATCAACAACGCCTTTGGAAAACCCATTAGCCAGAAGAAACTTCGATAAAGTATCATACCACGCCCTGGGTGCTTGCTTTAGCCCATATAGAGCTTTCTTCAAACGGTAGACATGAGTAGGACGATTAGGATCCATAAATCCTTCTGGTTGACTGACATAAACTTCCGCTTTTAGATCACCATTCAGAAATGCTGTCTTTACATCCATTTGGTAGACAACCATATTCTGACTGGCAGCGTTAGCTAGAAAGATTCTGATGGCTTCAATTCTAGCAACTGGAGCAAATGATTCTTCAAAGTCTATGCCCTCTTCTTGACGATATCCTTTTGCAACAAGTCGAGCCTTATTCTTCAGAACGTCACCATGCTCATCAAGTTTCACTTTGAAGATCCACTTGAGAGCGATAATCATTGCACAATCTGGAGCGGGCACTAATTCCCATACTTCAAGTCGGTCAAACTCATGAATTTCTTCTTGCATAGCCTGAAACCAGTTTTCTTTAGACATATCATCTTTGAAATCTTTGGGTTCGATTTTTGAGAGTACAGAATTGAAGAAGCACCACAGTGCATCGGTGGCAAGTTGCTTTCTTGTGGATACCGGACGAGAAGGATTTCCTGTGATGTTGTCAATAGGATGATCGGTGGTCCATTTTCTGAGATGATCATGTGGTTGAGGGTATTGAACTGATGTAGCCGAGTTAAGATCCCTTGAAGAAGACATATCTTTAGAAGATTCAGGAGCAAAGATATTCTCGAATGGAACATCATCAATGGGAGCAAACGGATTCACCTCAAAAGAATTATCAATTGCAGCACCTTGTTGTACCATAGAGGACTAAACATTCGATGATGACGGTGAATGACTAACAGATGGTGCTTCTTGACTGACAGAGATAGAAACTGATTGGCCATCTGAGTTGTTTTGAACTTGAGCATCAGCAGCTGGAGGTGCAGGTGGGGCTTCAGTTGTAGCACCACCAGTTGGTGGCTCAAAATATTCATCAAACATCGAATCAAACAACTTCTTCAACTCCTCACTGGTAGGTGGTACATAAGGAACTGCAGGCGTGGAATTTTGTACAAGACCTGAACTGATAGGTCCTGGTGTCAAAAGATTAGGAGCGGGTCCAGAACTAGCTTGTCCAGAAGCCGGTTGCTCAGTCAGCTCATCGAACATAACGTGAATAGTTTCCATGATTTGTCGGGTTCTTTTGTTGTAGATTCTGTATCCCTTGCGATCTGGTGCATACCTAATGAAGAACCTATGTCTGCTTTAGCTTTCAACTTTCCCAGATCTTGACTGTCATTTGTCGGATAGCACAGTGCACCGAACACACGAAGAAAAGAGAGGTCTGGCTTCTTGCCATGAATCAGTTCATAAGGTGTTTTGTTGTGAATAGTATGAATCAGGGATCGGTTTTGAGTGTAACATGCAGTTGCAATTGCTTCTACCCAAAGAAACATCGGTGCTTTGGAAAATATTAGCATGGTTCTTGCAGCTTCCACCAGAGTACGGTTCCTTCTTTCAACCACACCATTCTGCTGAGGAGTGCGCGGAACACTTTTCTGGTGTGTTATGCCAATACTTTCATAGAAATGACTGAGTTGTTGATTAAAGAACTCAGTTCCATTGTCTGTACGGATGATTCTGACAGTTTTGTTGAGTCTCACTTGCAGTTGTTTGATCAGTTTGATGATAACCTCTGGAGTTTCATCCTTGGTTCTCAAAAACTTCACCCATGTAAACCGAGAGTAGTCATCAACTACCACCAGAATGTATTTCTTCCCATTTATACTTTGCACTCTCATTGGTCCGCACAGATCTATATGAAGGGTGTGAAGAACTTCCAAGATGGTATTGACTGTTTTGGGTTTGTGGGTATGTTTCTTGCTTTTGCCCAGTTGACATGCAGAGCAGAGATGGTCTTTCTCAAACTTTAATCTGGGCATGCCTCGTACAAGATCTTTGCGAGAAAGGTCATTGATGGTGCCGAAGTTCAAATGATTTAAACGCCGGTGCCAAAGCCAATATTTGGTCTTTGAGGCCTTTGAAAGCAAGCAGATAGGAGAGGACCTCATCATTTCTTCAATAGAGATGGTGTATAGATTGGTGCCACGACAGCCTTTAAGAAGATCAATACCATCCAACTCTCTGACGAAACAAGTGTGTTTTCTGAATGCAACTTCAAGATCGGAATCACAAAATTGCCCAACAGAAAACAAGTTATGCCCTAGTCCTTCCACGTAGTATACCCGGGAGATTACATTGTCACCAAAAACGTAATCTCCATAACCAATAATTGCCCCAAAGTGGTCGTTCCCGAATCTAACTGTCCCGATAAACTTTTTCACGAAGTTCTTGAGCCGTGAGCGATCCCCAGTCATATGTTTTAAGCAGCTTGAGTCCAAATACCAAAGGACGATTTGTACGAAATGCATATGAAAACAGACAACGATGGATAACTGAAAAATGTGGATCCCCACGTGCAGTTGGGGTCCGTTTGGTTAGCACAAACAAATTCTGAAATGACAGGATTCTTAGATGCTATTGCCTTTACAGTGGAAACATCACTAGAAGCAGCAATTGACCTAGTGGTAGGGCATTGTGTCACTAAAGGCAAGATTCGACCAGTCGGCTTCCATTCCTTAACATTCACTACTTTACTAGTATTCAATCTGGTTAAGGGATACTGATCTCCTAAAGTGAATTTCCTTCCAGTGGGTTTCCATTGATAACCAACATTAGCAAATATTTTTCCTGTCGTTTTCCAAGTTTGCTTACGCGGTTCAGTCTTCCTAACATTCTTATCTTGGGATCGTTTATGAGACATAAAAAATGACACAACACAATCATCATGATTACTGGAAATTAAACATTCGTTACATGTTTTGCAGACAGCATTAGAATTCGAATTAATTACAGTACTTTTAATACTAGAATCAACACGATTCTTTCCATTCATTGCAAACTTATTGTTCCTAGGTTAGGCTTCTACTTTCTTCTCGTGAACACTCTTAGCTGGCGCAGTCCTATCTTTCCTTGCATTGTCTCTAGACTTTGACCCGCTAGCTTTGGTGTCACCGTTTACTCCTGTAGAAGTAATGGTGGGAACATTAGTTTGTTTTACTGTCATTTGTTTTCCTGTTTTTGATGTGTTGGGTTCTGATGTTCTTGGTGGTGTATCAAAGGTTACATGCTTGTTCTTAGTTGTGTAAGATGATGCAGGAAATCTATCTCTTTTGTTATCAATCTTAGGATCTGTGCCACTGACATATTCTAAAAGTTCCTGAGACCGTTTAGCAATGTAGCAGGCATCTGCAACAGCACTGTCAAGTGGTTTTACTATTCTATCCTCTTCTACGATCTCACGCAAGGTGTCAAGGCTATCCTTAAGAAGATTGAGATATACTTGGTGGGCAGACCTATTTTTTCTAAAGGGAAAAGGAATAGGCACTACATCAACAGCATACTTACTACAAGTAGAAATCTTTGGACCAACATTATTACCAGCGATGGTTGGCATTTTCCCTTTCACCTGAGTCTTTAGATTCTCAATTTCATTTAACAAATAAGTTATCTTTTCATTATGACTATTGCGTGTGACTTTGATTGAGTCATATAACTCTTTGAAATGCTGTTTGACTTTTGAATTTTCAGCTCGAAAACACTCATTTTCATGGTGTAACTTATTGATGGTGTCTTGATATTGAAAATTCTGAGAATCTAAAGGCGACGGTTTATTGGAGCCATACACATCACTCTTGTTTGATTTCAATTGGGCAATTTGAGCCCTCAATTGTCGAATCATTTTGGAGTGAGCTTGAATTTTCTCATCGTGTTTGCTTAATTCAAAATAAGTATCAAATTCAGGAGCATCCGAAGATGTCTTGGCATTTGAAATTTTACATCTTTCATCTAAGTGTTGATACTTTAGTTCCAAATTACGATAATCAACCTCTAGTTTTGAAAAATGTTTAACCGTGTTATCATGGTCATCATTTTGAATTTTTTCATGCAAATTCCAATTCTCCCCCTCAAGCTCAACAACACGATTCTGGGAAGCATTCAGTGTAATAGACAGTTCATGAAAATGACAAACAATTAGTATAGCATCAGTAGCAGTATAAAACACATCCTAGGCAACACATTTTAGCAATCAAATTCTCATTGGTGATGAGAATATTCTTTCGCTCAATCTCACGACTCTTAAGTTCTATTGCATTTTGAGCCACTTCATTTTCCATATCTTTAAACATTACTTTCATTTCATTTACTTCAGTTTTAAGGGATTTTTGCATACCCTCAAAATGTTCCTTGAGAAGTTTAAAGAATTGTATGACCTCAGTTAAGTAGCACTCTTTTGTTAATTCAAACCCTCTTTCCCCTTCGGTAATTCCTGTTGGTGTAATTCTCTTCTTACATGTTTTATCAAAATCAGCAAGTAGTTGATATAGAACATAGATGCTAATTAGAGTATTGCATGATGTGGGAAGAGTTAATGGAACTAAGTGCCTAGGTGTATTGGGAGGATACACCGTTGCAACCGCAATTTTCCTAAGGGGTGGAGTGTTTTCCTTAAGTGCATCAGCCTTTCTCTTTTCCATGTCCAGAGACCAAAATATTTGTTCAGGCGTTAGCTTAGTTTGAGGTGCAAAGATAGTCAAACGATTTTGCTCATAGTAATTATGGGGTTTAACTATGATTCGATTGGCTATACATTTCGGGTCCTTCATTTTATCAGCTAATCTCTCTCTTTTTCTGTCCTCTATCTCATTACTCTCTTCTAAGGAAGACACATCAGGTGGGGCATGAATAGTCTTAAGCATTTCATTTCCATCATATAACGCAGGTTGGGCTACCTTAGCATTCTTAAGAAGAGCTAATTTAGGTTCTCCTACATTATATTCACTATGTTTATCACATAACTTTTTATGCTTTTGCATCATTTGAGCAGTTTTCCTGGTTTGGTCTTGTGTGTACAACTTGTTTTCAATCTTGTTTTTCAACGTTTTAAGTCTGGAAAAATCAATTAGGAGTTTTGATTCTTTTTCTTTGAAGTTCTGTTTTAGTGTAATTACACTTTCCTGAATCTCCTGTTTTTGCTTAACAGTTTGATTAAGTTGCTTTCTTAAAGAATCTAACTCCTTTTTTAATGTTTCTTCCCTTAAATTACGTTCAGTTACAAATGTACGCATCTGACTATCCATTTTCTGTTCTCGTGCGGTTAGCTCAAATTTTGCACGTTGTTCATAAATTGCTACCTGGTCTTTATATATATTAAGCCTAGTAGTCAAAGTATCATCTGGGACAAACACAGTGTTTTCATGCCACTCACAATCATTATCTACCACATTAGCATTATCTACAACACATGCATTATTTACAACAGAAGAGCCACTACTTGATACATCAGGCATATCGCTGTGATTCACATATTGTTCATATGGAATAACATTGTTGTTTCCCATATTAGCATTATCTGAATCAACATCGTCTATCTGTTGTATTTCTGTAGGAATCTTTTGTTCATCTATCATGTTATGTGTATCATATAGCTTTAGTACCTCAGATATGATGGATGGATTGGAAGAACCGGCCTGATGAGATGATGATGCCAAAGAAGATAGGTTGGCCATAAAGATGGTTTAAGCAGTCGGCTCATCATCAACATCTGAATCAAATTCATCACAATCTTCAGCTTGGAAGATGTTTTGGTCATTGAGGGCCATATCTTGAACCGGTTGGTCATCCACATCTGCATCAAATGTGTTTCCCCCCTCACCAGCAAGGAACAAAAGCTCTTCCTCATCCAGAACTGCTCCCTTTTCCTGAGCTTGCATCAGCAACATTTTGTCCTTGAAATAATCAGAGTTCTGAGGACGCTTGGGCTGATTGCAGTTCCTAGCAATGTGTCTCAACCCACCACAGTTGTAACACTTTGCTTGCCTCCCCTGTCCTTGGTTGACATTTCCACCTCTGTTTAGCATATTCCCCCTACCAACATTCCTTGGATTAACATTTTGTCTCCCCTGAACATTCTGAACAATAATTCTTCCATCTTCCACAGTTGCTTGATTGCATGGGTTTGAGGAAGTTCGAAGTTGATTGTTAGTTTGGGGAAGTGTTGCTCGGAATTGTTGAACAAGCAAGGATACTTGATTGGAAAGATCATCAATCCTTTGATCAGTGATCGAATACCCTGAATCAAGTTGTGGTTGATTGAATGGCTGAACTTGTGAGACCAATGCAAGTGGATCATTTGTTGTTGTTGTGGTAGGATTAAGTGTGAAAACTTATTTTAGAGGTTACTAACTAATAATAAGTTTTGTGATCGTTTATGGACTCTAGGTTGTGACACCTTTGATCTAGGATTTTGTCTATGACTAGTACGATGATAATATTGACGGAATATTCTATGAAAGAAACAATACTATCACAACAAGGTTTTGCCAAACTTTCTCTTTGTTATTAAACTCAGCCCCAATGCTATGTGATCAAATATAGCACGGTTACTCTAAAACAATAACAGGGATCAAGGAAAACCTTGATTACCTTGAGGCTTAACAAAACTAAACAACATCAGACCCCTTGTCTGATGTTCCCACACACACTCTTTTGATGTTTTACATATTGACACCCTTTGGTGTTTAAATTCTAAGCACACTAGAACACTACATAAAACATATTTTTATCTAAGGGGTAAGATCTCCTTTTATAGTCCAAGGAGACCTTTTACAATATGATAAGACTTTGTCTACTACTTGCTTGTTATGTGTCAGTCATTAAGATACAACATGTATCTTGTTTTACAACTTTGTTGACTGAACAAATATCTAGATATTATCTATAGATAATATCTTCTTCATCCTTATCCATCCAGCAGTAGTATGACTCACTGATCAGCAGCTTCATTTGTACTAGCAGTACTAACTGTTTGCACTAGCAGTACTAACTGTTTGCACTAGCAGTACTAACTGTTTGCACTAGCAGTTCCAACTGTTAGGTGTATTTTGCTTATCATTTCAGTAATCCTTATGTTTCATTCTTCTTGTTTTGTATCATCAAATCTATGAAATATATAAAACCCAACATTAAGTTTCTCTCTGAGAAGACGATCATAAACAGCGTGCTTTTCATGCTGTTGAAGGTAAGCATATAGTTGTTCATAATTGGTCTGCCTTAAACCTTTGTTGAGCTTGACTGCCGTGACAAATCTGTCCCATTCAGGTGACATGTTGTTTACGAACTTGGAGTTGAGTTGGATGTTTGGCATAGTCATTTTGATGATTCTCATGTCGTTTACCAGCTTGTGAAACCTCATATAGTAATCAGTGATGTTCTCACCAGGGTTCATCTTGAAATGCTCAAACTCATCATACAGTTGTGACTCCCGATCTTCTTTTGTCAATTCTGATCCGGCTAGAAGCATTTTGACGTTGTCTCAAACGGCTTTTGCTTCCATGTTGAAGTTGATGAGTTTGTAAACATCTTTGGGCAAGCCTTGAATTACAATATTGGAAGCTCGGAAATCAGCATCATACCGCTTCTTTTCATCCTCAGTCAGATCATTGTATTCATGTGGCCTATCAATCCCCAAAGTAACCGTTCCATCTTCAGCAGTAGTCACAGCATCACGAGTGGTGCCCATCTGAAATGGTCCTTCATCAATTGACTTGAGAATGTTGAACCCATTATCTTTACCCAAGCAGTAGAGTCGAATTCTTTGAGCCCATGACTCGTAATCAGTTCTATCTAGCATAGGAGGACGGGTATCGGACCCTGCAGCTTGGATGTCATCAGACGCAGTGCTTGTCATGATGTAGACGGGATTTTACAACTCTTGTGATTTAAATCGAGAAATCGAATCTTTCGCGGGATTTTCTAAAATCAACAAAAGAAACCTTAAACGACTAAGCAAGAGTGAGCCACAATAACAATCTTTAAAAATTTAAGTTACAGAAGTCAAATCACAATTGATCAAATCGCAACAAGTCAAGTTACAGTTTGTCAAATCGCAACTGACCAAATCGCAATGAGTCAAATCGCAAGTGTTAACTCGCAACGTCAAATCGCAATAGGTTAAATCGCAATCCGTCAAATCGCAACAAGTCAAATCATAATTAATCAAATCGCAACTAGTCAACGGTAAGTCAAATCGCAAGCACACTCAAATCGCAGGCCCAAAACTCACTTCTTTAAATCGCAAGACTTGACTTAATCACAATAATCAAATCGCAACCAGAAGGATAACTCAAATCGCAACTGTCAAGTCGCAATCGGAATACTCAAATAGCAACGATCAAATCGCAACCAGAATGCCCAAATCGCAACCTGTCAAATCGCAGGCACTACCGGACAAACCAGACGCTGTCAGCTCAAATCGCAACTTCAGAAAGTCAAAAGATTCCCTTGCACGTGATTTGTCAGGTCAAATCGCTACTTTTTTTCCTTTTTAAGTTAAAAAGGCAAATCGCAATTTCGAGGCACGAAATCGCAACTACAACTTACCTTAATTAACTCAAATCGCAGCGAAGAGAATCTTACCGATACTCAAATCGCAGCGAAGAAAAAAGTCACAAAAACACTCGAATTAGCTCAAACTTCCACCACGCGACTAAAACAAGTAATCCAACTACTAAACCAAGCTTATATAACAAACTTTAACAAGAAAGTACAAACTTTACGCACATCTAACCACAAACAAGGCACAAAAGAGGGATTTTTTGTGCTATTCTATTCGAACCAAAAAAACATAAAAAACCAACCAAAAAAAAACCACCAAAATCAGTGAACATGTAATCAAACGAACCTAACCATGGCTCTTGATACCAATTGTAAGATGTTCACTAACATATAACACACTTTTGGTTTGAGATTTGGCCGAATAGTGAAGGAATTAGGTAGAGAGAGAAAGTAATGTTGGGAACCTTTTAGTGAGAGAAGTAGAATGTGTAATATTGAAATGAAAGGTCCAACCCTTCCCTTGTGAGGGAAGGGCTATATATAGTACATTAATAGTTGCCCCGTGTGGGCTGTAGAGTGAGCTGACAGTGGGTAAAGACCCGACCCACTCCATGAATACTTTAATATCTAAACTAATACTAATATTACTAATAACCCTACGAGCTAGATAACACTAACAAATACTCGGGGTGACCGAGTCTTCACATGAATAATTGTGTTCCTAACAGTGAAGCAATTAGTAGTCAACAATCAAGACACGAGGCTGGATCCTTAGACACACCACCTATGCTCACTTCGGGTAACTACGTGCAATGGGCAAGTTGATTCTTACAGTTCATTGAACTCAAAAAGCCGCATGGAAAATACTTGAAAAAGGTAATTATTGAAGGACCATTTCCAGTGCCTACAACAACGGTTTCTGGAGATCCAAACGCCGTTCCTCCAAGAGAAGCAACTGTGACTCCTGTTCCTGATGCTCAGCTTACAGCAGAACAAGTACTTCAGAAAGAAGCCAATGAACTTGTAATGTCCTACATCCTTCAAGGAATTCCTAATCCCATCTTCAGAAGTATTGATGCACTGAAGACTGCTAAGGATATGTGGGAACATGTTCATCTTCTAATGGAAGGAACTGAGTTGAACCAAGAAGATATGGAATCAAAACTCTATCTGGAATACACCATGTTCATGATTGAAGCTGGAGAATCATTAGAGTCTTATTACCATAGGTTCACCAACATCATAAACGACTTGGACAGGCACAACATCATTCTACCCAGGATTGCAGTGAATACAAAGTTCCTAAGTTATCTTGGACCTGACTGGCAGAAGTATGTTACCTTTGTCCGTCAAGCAAAGAATCTACACAACGCATCATATGGGTTGTTGTATGATTACTTGAAACATCATCAGTCAGAGGTTGATAAAGACAGAGCTGCTCGTGGAGGATATTCATCGTCAACAACTCCCAACTCAGTAGCTTTGATAGCTCAGTCTCATTTTGCTCCACAATCAGATCAGGCTTTTGTCCAACCACAACATCATTCTGCTTATCCCTCACAAACTTCATCAAATCAACTCGTTCCATATGAAGCATCACCACAATATACTGATCATCAACTGGTTCCATATGACAACATAGATACTATGCTTTACTCCAATGCCAACAGTGATGAAGACGATGCTTTCAATTCATTGAACGAAGGATTTGCTTTAATTGCTCGAGCTTTCAGCAAGTTTTCCAACAAATCCAACAACCGTCTTCGTACTTCATCCAACACTCGTAATCAGGCAGTTGTCCACGATGGAAGAGTTGAGATTCAGAACAGAGCTAATGGAAGAAATGGTTCGGGTAATTACATGGGAAACTCAGGAACTGGGCAGAGGTTTAATTCAGCAGGAAGCAGTAGGAACATCACTGGTACTACACAGAGAAGGGCTGAGATTATTGATACAGGGAATCAAGGTATTGCAAACACAATGGTGAAATGTTACAACTGTGGAGGGAAAGGTCATTTGGCCAGTGCTTGCCCCAAACCAAGGACCAGAGGCAGTGCATACCACAAGGAAGCACTACTTCTTGCTCTTAAAGATGAACCTGGGGGCACCCTTACTGAAAAGGAGCACAAATTCATGGCTAATGCATACTCTGACGATGATATGGAAGATCTAGAAGCCAATGCAGCCATGTTGTTGATGGCCAATATGCAAGAGATGCACATGAGTGAAACAGGCCCGGTATATGATACAGATGGCTTGTCTCAGGTACCTGATTCTACATGTCTCATACATGAAATCGTATCCCCCTCTGCATCTGCATCAGCCGAAGAGCATGTTGGTCAAAATGACTCATTCTTATCTCCTCAAGTCGATGACCAAATAAACACAGTAGTTACATTTGATGAAGATCAAATTAACCCGGTTGTTATATTTGATGATCATCTTGATGATCATAATAATGATCAACTTGAACAAGATGATCTTTTGCTTGGTCCAGATCCAGAGCTCATGACCTTGCTCTTGACCACCCAAACCCAGTTAGACTCACAGAAATCCCAAATTGATAAATGCAATGAGATAAATAGAAATTTAAAAGCAAAAGTTGCATTGTTGACTAAGGATCTTGAGTGCTATAAACTTCAACTTTCAAACTATGAAACAAAAGAAAAATGGGAAAAAAGTTTTGAAGTTGCATTCCAACAATCTTATGTGAAAGACCAAGAGTTAGAACATCATACATGAGAATTAACTATTTCCAAGAATGACTTGATTTCACAAAACGAACAAGAAATATTAGATTTTCAAAAACAAGTTGACAACCTACACTCTGAACTTTTAAAAACAAAAACAGAGTTGTCAACTTGTCAAGATAATTTTTCTGAACACAAACAAGTATCAAGGAAACGGGTTGATTCCTATCTTGAGGAAATCGTTGAGTTGGAATGTAAACTAAAAGAGTTTCAAAAGGTTGTGTATAAAACTGGTGAGTCAGTAACAACAATTCAGAAATTTACTCTAAAGCAAAATCCCCAAGGATATGGCTTTGCTATTGGGGATGACAAACCATGTTTTTTACATAAAGCACTAAAGGAAAATCCAAAGTTATATAGTGCAGAACATCTGTTTGATGACTCTATTGTGTGTGTTGTTGTTCATAATTGTGAAGAAGAAATGGAATAGGATGAAGAGAGTCGATCTAAAATGAGCAATGTCAAATATAATAAACCATTTGATTACTCTAAAGTACCTCATATTAGTGACACCTTCGTTCCACAACAAGATAAAACAGAACAATCATGGTTTTTAATGCAAATGAATGAATCTTCTGAAGTTGGTCCTGTGAACACAGTAGCACAAGTCAATGGTCCTTTACCAAATTCAGGTGTAATTGCACCATTGCCAAAACAATGTCTTGTCCTTAGATATTTTAATACATTTATGGAAGACATAAAATTATTGGAACAAGCAATTGAACGGAATTCTGAAATAAAATTCTCTACTTTTCTTTCTCCCTATGAAAAAGAAAGGCGATAAATTTTTCAAAAACAATTTTTGCCACACGGTCAACACCTGCGTCTTTGTGCTACACATTGGGAACAGGAACTTCAATCAGAGGTGACATCCATGATGAACACTTTCGAAGCAACTGAAAAAGCGATCTCAAAACAAAAACGTAAAAACAAAGTTTTGCAAAAAGAAGCAGATCGACTCTTAGAAAATGTTCTATGTTCTGATGTTATATCTGTGATCATGAATTCCATTTATGTGTCTTGTAATGAAATGCTTGTTGATAATCATTCTGTTGATATTGAAATGTTGAGACTTGAGGTTGCAAATTTGAAAAGAGAAAATGAGAGATTAAGCAAAGTCAATGATGATGTGAAAAACAACCTTTCAAAAGAAAATTTTCAACTCAATCAAAAGTTGCAATGGTGTCAAACTCAAAGTCTGAATTTTGAATTACAGTTGCAAACTCAAAAAGAATCAATGTCTCTTCAAAACAGTCACGCTTCCAAAATTCAAATTCTTGAAAAAGAAAATGCTGTTTTAAAATGTCAACTCTTTGAACATGAAAAGGACATTGATGAAGTTTGTCAGAATAGGAATGACACTGTTCGCTTAAACCGAGAATTGGATTCTAAAATTCAACAAAAGAATCACATCATCATTGAGCTAAAAGAGAAAATTAAATTACTTGAAAAAGGGAAATCTGTCCACACAAATGTGATTGCACCAGGCATGTATAAAGTGGATAAAACACCTAGGAAAGCATCCCCTCTGACCACTAATGTGAATGCTTCGACTTCTACAAGAATAGTCACCCCTCACAACGTTAGCAGATCTGAGCCCAAAAGAAACAAAAGGAAGACTAGTATCTGGAAACGTAAGAGCGGCATACTAAAAGACAAAGAAGTAGACGACCACATTAGGAGCGTGAATAAAAAGCATGTTGTGTCTGATGTAGAATCAAACTTGAAAATTTATATTTCTAATCATGATGTAACAAATGCTAATACTCTGAATGCTTTGAATGCTTTAAATGTATTAAAAGTTGATGCTTCTTGTGTATTTTGTCGAAATAGCATATTATCTGGTAATCATAAAAAGTGTGTTGCAAAGTCTCTTTTGTCTCGTAATCAGAAACGTACATATGGCATTTCCTCTAGGCCCACTACTGCCTCTAAGTCAATATTAGGAAAACCGCCAAGTATAGTTTCTAAGAATGCCGTAGACAAAACCATAGTTGCCCCAAAAACAATCCAATCATCTAGTGCATTCAATAAGAAGAAAGTTGAATCTAGTTGGACATGGCAACGCTGGCTACATAGGAAACCTAGTTTTACTTGGTTACCTAAAGTGCTTAATACCTGTGCTACTAACCCAACGGGTTCCACCGTTACCAACTCTCCATCTGTGTTATCTTCATGTGATGCAGGTGATTCAAATCGTCCTCTGGATTGTTGATAGTGGATGTTCCCGACATATGATAGGCAACCTCAAACTTCTAGTAACCTTTGTTGCAAAGTTCATAGGAACTGTCAGATTCGGGAATGATCACTTTGCCACTATCATGGGGTATGGGGACTATGTCAACGAAAACATCGAGATTAGCCGTGTATACTACGTTGAAGGCCTTGGACATAAACTTTTCTCAGTAGGGCAATTTTGTGATGGTGATTTGGAAGTTGCATTTAGGGAGAAAACCTGCTTTGTTCGTGATCTACAAGGAAACGACCTCATGACAGGCAAACGCGGAATGAGTCTCTACACCATTTCCATGTCAGACATGACCGCTTCTTTTCCAATTTGTTTACTCTCCAAAGCACACTCTACAAAATCATGGCTATGGCATAAACGACTGTCCCATTTGAATTTCAAGACAATGACAGATCTTGCTCATCATAAATTAGTCGACGGTCTTCCAAGATTTCGGTATGCTAAAGATCACCTTTGTCCAGCATGTGAACAAGGGAAGAGTACTCGTGCTCATTTTTCTCCTAAAACCGAGCACAGTACAGATCATGTTCTCCAACTTCTACATATGGATTTGTGTGGCCCAATGCGAGTTCAAACAATCAACGGGAAGCGATACATTTTGGTAATCGTTGATGATTTTTCCAGATGGACTTGGGTCTACTTTCTACGTACCAAAGATCAAGCTCATTCTATGATCATCACCTTTCTCACCAAAATTCAGGTTCAGCTCCGCAATATAGTTAGAAAAGTCAGAACAGATAACGGAACCGAATTTAAGAATCACACTCTTCGTGAGTATTTTGAGAAAGTAGGGATTGAACACCAAACATCTATTGCACGCAGCCCAGAACAGAATGGAGTTGTCTAAAGACGCAACAGGACGTTAGTGGAAGCTGCAAGGACGATGTTGATAAACGCTCAATTACCTGATTACCTCTGGGCTGAAGCTGTCTCAACTGCTTGCTACACTCAAAACCGTTGTATGATCAACAAAAGGCACCACAAAACTCCATATGAACTTGTTCACAAACGTAAACCGAACATAAATTACTTTCATGTATTTGGGGCCCTCTGTTACCCAAATAATGATCGTGATGACCTTGGAAAACTGAAAGCCAAAGCTGATATTGGAATCTTTGTTGGATACTGTGAAAATTCAAAAGGTTTTCGTATCTGGAACCGTCGAACTAGGGAAATTCAAGAGACAATACACGCTCATTTTGATGAACTTACCGATATGGCTTCTGAGCAAAACAGCTTAGGACCCGCTACTAACCGTCTGAACTTCGCTGATCAATCAGCTGCACCACTCTCTCTCAACCGCAAGGATTTGGAAGGCTTGTTTGCTCCGCTGTTCGATGATTCTCTCGTTAGTCATGCACTAGATGTATCCACCAGTTCCGCTGCACAACCTGTCCAAATTTCAGTACCTGATACACCAACAACTACAACAAAAACAGTTGCTGCAGATGCACCTTCAACAGAAACATCATCAAAAGTAGAACAAATAGCTTCTAATACTGAGACTGCAGCTGAAGATCCTTTTCCTCAATAAGTACCCACACCCGCAAATTATGACGGAAATGCATTCTTCAATCCATTTGCTCCGGCTCCTACCGTTCCAGATATTGCTGAGTCGTCAACGAGTAACTTGGATCCGTCAAATATGCACAACAATTTTCAACACTACCCTTCTACCCACAAATTGACTAGAGATCACCCTTTAGTGAACGTGATTGGTAATTCGGATAATCCAGTCATGACACGGAAAAGACTCCACACAGATGGTGAAACTTGCATTTATGCACTTACCGTCTGTCAAGCAGAACCAAATAATATTAAAGAAGCCTTAACTTATGACAATTGGATTGAGTCAATGCAAGAAGAACTTGATCAATTCAAACGTCTTAAAGTTTGGGAACTGGTAGAAAGACCTGATGGAGTCTACGTTGTCGGACTAAAATGGATCTGGAAAAACAAACTGGATGCTGATGGAACAGTTATTCGTAACAAATCTCGTCTGGTTGCCAAAGGTTTTAGTCAAGAAGAAGGTATCGACTTTGAAGAATCCTTTGCACCAGTGGCTAGACTTGAAGTTGTTCGCATGTTTCTGGCGTATGCTGCCCACAAGAACATCACCGTTTATCAAATGGACGTGAAGACTGCATTCCTGAATGGACAACTCTGTGAAGAAGTGTACGTCACACAACCAGAGGGCTTCATCGATCTAGAACATCCAAACCATGTGTACAGGCTCAAGAAAGCCCTCTATGGCCTTAAACAAGCCCTGAGGGCATGGTACGATAAACTGTCTGCATTTCTCATTACTAATCACTTCACCAAAGGATCTGTTGATCCTACATTGTTTATACAAAAACACGGGGAGGACATCTTAATTGTTCAAATTTATGTTGATGATATCATTTTTGGTTCAACACATAAAAAGTACTCAAATGCTTTTGCTAAACTAATGAAACAAAACTTTGAGATGTCTATGATGGGTGAACTTACGTTCTTCTTAGGACTGCAAGTTCATCAATCCCCCATGGTATTTTTCTAAACCAGTCCAAATATGCTCTAGAAATTTTAAAGAAACATGGCATGACAAGTTGTGACACATATAATACACCAATGTCTGCATCATCTCTAAAGCTGGATGCTGATTTACATGGGACACCAATTGACCCTACAAAATACCGAAGTATGGTTGGGTCACTCATGTATCTAACAGCCAGCCGACCAAATATTGTCTTTGCAACATATCTTTGCTCCCGCTATCAGTCTCGACCTACTGAAAGACACCTCTCTAAGGTTAAACGAATCTTTCGATACATAAAAGGAACCATTCATTTGGGGATCTGGTATCCGAAGGATTTTGGCTTTGAACTAATTGATTTTTCAGATGCTGATCATGCAGGATGCTTAGATACACGTAAAAGTACGTCTAGAGGAGTGCAGTTCCTTGGAGACAAACTTGTGTCTTGGCAGTCGAAGAAGCAAGATTGTACATCATTATCATCAACAGAATCTGAATATGTAGCCATGTTAGCATGTTGTGCTCAAGTCATCTGGATGAGATCACAACTGATGGACTACGGCTATGTATTCAACAAGATTCCCATGTACTGCGACTCCAAGAGTGCCATTGCTATTTCATACAACACCGTTCAGCATTCGAAGTCCAAACACATTACACTTCGATACCATTTCATCAAGGAGCATTTGGAACAGGGTACTATTGAACTTTATTTTGTGGGTACAGAATACCAATTGGCAGACTTATTCACCAAAGTCTTGCCCCATGCAAGGTTTGTGGAATTAGTTCACCAGATTAGTATGAGGTGTTTGACTCCAGAGGATTTAAACAATTTTCTCAAAAATAATTAAGAAAGTCAAACACCAAAACTATCTTTGTAAATGTTTTATCAAAAACACAAAAAGATTTTCTTATTATTCTTAATAAAAAAAAAAGAAAAAAAAAAGAAAAAACAAAACTTACAACAATTTTTCATCTCTTTTAAAATGCGCAAAATTCAAAACGAATCAAAATATGTTCTTGTAATTTCAAAATTAATCAATTTTAATCACGAACATATTTTGAGGGGGAGAATTTTTCTAACTTTTGCACATTTTTATCAAAATCTTCATCAGTTACAAAAAATCTTCATCACGCAACGTTTTCGTGATCTCTTGAACTAAAAGTTTGTCAAAATTTCAAAAGTATGTGTTAATTCAAGGGGGAGAAATAAAAATTACTCAAGTTTACAACAAATTGGATCAAGGTTTTAACAATTATAAACCTCAAGGGTTGGATTTGTCAAACTGTCAAATGCTTATCACATAAGGACTTAATGTGAACAGAAAAACGAGTTAAGGGACTGAAAGTGTCAAAACTTCAATCTTACGCCTATATAAGTCCCAACTCAGTTTAAAACCGCATAATATTTAGAACGTTTGCAAAATCCCGCCAAAAAAATTCTCACACACACTCAAGATTTTCATTTTCTCTAAAAACTCGATTGTAAGTGTTATACATACTCAATTATGCATTGTAATCACTCGTCTGAAATCTTATAACATTTCTGTGGTTAAATTGTGTGATAGATAAATTAAGGTTTAAGATCTCGGATTGGGCATTTCTTGTTTATGAGCTTATAGTCTAATTAAGTTAGTTCTAGAGCTTAACATAATGCCTAGGAGTGTATTTCAACTACCTAATTGTGTTAGATAACATCATTGTATACAAGTCGAATGTTTTAGGGTTCATGTGGTCGATAATGTTGGATGGTGTTTATTTGTGTAATGTATGAGTGTTTTGTGAAGCTTGTTGTGTTTATGTATGTCCCTAGTTAATGCGTTCAAAGTCTCATAGCTTGAATCAAACACAATGACTAAGTCGAAGAAATGCATAAGGTTGAATTAACTGTGGTGACTAATGTGTTTGGTTGTGTGGATTTCTGGGTAATAGGTTATGATCAGAACATGTTAAATATGATATTTGGTAATTGCTTGATGACTGAAATTGTATGACAAAGAATTTGAGTATATTGAAGGTCTCCGAGTAAGCAATGAAATCCTTCTACTAAGGTTGAAGGTCTCCGAGTAAGGAGTCTGATATTGCCTACTTAGAAAATTTTTATGAAATCTTTCGAGATACAGGATTAAACTTGTTTCTTAGGAGTATTTCATAAAAAATTTCGAGTAATCAAAATCATTTCTAACTTAGAAAAGTTTTTTGTAAAATATCCTTCGAGCAAGGACAAACTCACTTACTCTCCGAGTAATGAAATTTCCTTCAACTAGGGACATTTCATTAAAACTTTTCGAGTTAGACCTCCTTCTCCGAGTAACCAAGTTTTATCAGATTCTCCGAGTAACAAAATTTTATCAAATTCTCCGAGTAAGGATGAATTTTTTTTTACTAAGGATTCTATCCAATTGTCTCCGAGTTAGGAGGGTTTTCTAAGGTTTCCGAGTAAGGAAAAATGGTAATCTCCGAGTAAGGGCTGATATTTTCAAATTTTGTTTCAGATCCTTCGAGTAACATCAACTCCTTCGAGTAACACATATTTTTCAGACTTAGTGAAAAAATTTCTAAGTACAGAAGTCAGTTAAGATGAAAAATGAGTCTGCTCCTATATGGTTGTTTGTTTGATATGTTCATATTATTCATGATCATGTTACATGTCTCTCTACGTGATGCATCATATCAGTTAGGCTCAGATCATGTAATAAGTGACTTACAGTAACATATATATGCAATTTCCATTGTGTGTCTTTGTTGGTGTTTATGCTACACAGGTTCATCATGTCTCAAACATCCATAGCTAGGAATGATTTGATCCCAAAAGGTGATGAAAGAAAGATTAGTGATTCCAACTCCAGAGTTGATTTGGAAAAGTTACCATGCCACCCTTCTTGTCAAATAATGGTGGATATCCTGAAGAAAAATTTTGTAGGCATGTTCTGACTAAGTCTGCCACTGTACCAGAAATCTACCTCAACCAGTTCTGGCACACACTATTCATCAGCCGAGACAACAAGACAATGGCAGTCACCCTTGATGACAAGAGGATCCAGTTCGATGTTCACCTTCTTCGTGCTGTACTTGAACTTCCTCCAATAGCTTTTGGCAAACAAACCAAATTCTTTAAAGATCCTACCTTTGATCTTCTAGTCAAGACGTTACAACACATTGGCTATGATGATTCGGGTGAAGAACTCACTTCACATTCAAAGGTGGATAGAAAACACATTCCTCAACCCTGGTTAACCATCTACACCATCCTGAACCACTGCATTACCGAGAAGGAAACGGGTCTCGAGCACCCCAGACTCGAACATCTAATGTTCTTTTGGGGTGTCATCAACCTCTACCATATGGATTATGCCCAGTACATCTGGACGGACATGATCTATCAAGCCCGTCAGTTTGGCCAAAAGAAAGGCTACAAGATACCCTTCCCACGCTTCACCAAACTTCTGATTGCTCACTTCATGGAAAGACATCCAGAGATTGACAAACGTCCGAATGAGAAAGCTCATACAATACAGATGGACCATGTACTTTCCAGGGTAAGAATTCATACGACCAACACCACCAAACAAGGTCTAAGAATTCCACCCAAGTTGTTATCAGAAGCGGTGAAGGCAACTGAAGCTTATGTTTGGTATGACGAAGCAGAGAAGGTAGGTACAGTTGGGATTACTGTGAAGGTTAAAGTTGCAACTAGAGGTAGAGGAAGAGGAAGAACAATCATTACAGCTTCTACAACGACAAAGAAAGTCACCCAAGCTAAAAAGAAGAAACTAATGCTCAAAGACGAATCCACTGAGGAAGAAGAAGAAGTGGAACAAAGTTGAAGGGAAGAAAGAAGGAAAAGACTTATCAAGATCAATAAGGAAATGCATGATGAAGGACTAGGCAAAGGCAAAGGCAAATCAATCAAAATTCAAGAAAAACCTGATGAACCCCTTCAACCACCAAAGACTCAAGAAGAGGAGGTTGCACAACTCCAGAGAGCCTTACAAGAAAACAAGGCAAAATATCTGGATGATCTTGAGAGATTTGAGAAAAGGTAGAGAGGTGAAGGATCGGCATCACAAGTTGGTGAAGAAAAAGCCTTATCTTAGTCCGAAGATGACTCAGAAGCTACAACGTCTAAATCCGTAAGTACCTCACCAAATGAATCTGAAGATGAATCAGAAGAGTCTCACCAACGTATACACACCCCCTCAGAATCTGAATCTGATGAAGATGTAAACAAGGATGAAGAAGATAAAGATGATGAAGAAGATGATAAGGATGAAGAAGATGAAAGTGATGATGATAAAGACAATGAAAGTGATAAGGATGAAGATGATCAAGATGATGGTAATCAAAACGAAGATTGTATACCTACACCACCGGCTATTCCATCATCTGTGGATCAAACATCCAAAACCAAGCCTCCATCACCAGTACTCATACCTCAACAACCAGACAACAGTGAACTCCAAGCCCTCAAAGAATAGCTCAGTGCGTTACAGAATCAAGTGACGGTACAGCAAAGTGACATCAACGAGTTCAAATCTTATGACATCCAACTAGCAACAGAACACTACATCAACAATAGTTTACCACAAGAGATCAGTAGACATCTTCATGAAACACTTCCAAATCTACTTAAGGAATATGTCGAGAGGAAGCTTGATGGTATTGTGGCACATCACATCCAGTCAACACCGCTCACAATCCAGACAAAACCATTAAAGTCTTCAGGTGCTGATCTTAAAGGACAATTGCTAGAGGCTGTCATCAATGATTCGGAAGAGGAAGATCTTCGCAAAGCCTTAATCGAATCAATAAGGAAAGCTGAAAAGAAAGGTGAGTCGTGCAAAAAGGCCAAGCCTAGCAAGCGTCGTCGTGATGATCATGACAAGGACGACCAAGAAAAGAGAAGCGAGAAAAATACAAAATCGGCTGGACCTTCTACAGCATTGCCTCCCTCCAACATTCAGCAAACAGGCAAAGAGGAATTCGTACCTCAAGAGACTGGAACATTTGATGAAGCTGAACATCATGATGATATCACTCTTGATCAAGCTGAAACTGATGTTGCTCCTCAAAAGGTTGCAATTGTTCCTGCATCACCTGCTGATGCACCTCTCAAACCCGCTCCTGAATGGGTCAACCCTGATGCTGCAAAGTTAGAGTGGTTTGAAGAGATGGTGGATGCTTATCCAGACATTCCAGAAGATGAAGCACCAGCAGAAGGCTCAGTTGTGGATTTCACTAAGAGACTGAAGAAAGTAATGAAGGTTCAGAAACTACAACTGTCCGATATAGTGAAAATCCGCAAAGCAGGCTTTTCCGAATTCAAGACTGCAACAACCTCACAACTGGAATTCGAGTATAATCTGGAACAAGTGGCACGGGCTTTATCTGAGAACGTTAACTGGGATGATACAAGATCTTCTCATCAAACCGATAACTTCCAACTTCGTGACTACTCACAACCCCTACCCCTCATCGGTCATGCCCACAATCCCAAGATACCCAAAGCTTACTTCTTCAACAACGACTTGGAGTATCTGATTTATGGCAATACCAATCCAGAGAAGCGATACACTACTTCCCTTACAAAGTTCAAGGCAGCAATATATGTGTTAGAAGGATTTGAAGAACATATCAGCGACTTATTCAGCAACTCGATTGCCGAATACAATGATGAAGCTGTTCTGGGAATCTTCCACTGGCCTGATATGAGGAAATGGTTTTACAAATGGAGACTTATTTTTACCTCGAAGCATAAGGTTTACCACAAAAGTAGGATTCTCTCCATTACAAGTGCTGAGACAGAGTCAAAGTATGGCTATAATTTTCTAACCAAGATCACAGTGAGAAGGCAAGACGACAAGGAATACACATTCAACTAAGCTGATTATCCCTACTTGAATCTAAACGACATCGAAGATATGTACTTACTCAAGATTCAAGGGAAACTCGAGCATCTTCCTGGTCGTCTCCAATACGACATCATCAACTCTATTCTGATTTACATCCGAAGTATTGTGATCAGAACAAGAGTCGAAGACGTTCATCTTGGGGTTGAAAGTTACCAGTAGCAGTTGAATCTAATCAAGCGTGATATTCGACCTCCAGGTATAGCAGAGATGCAGCCATATTCCTTCAGCAACAAACCATTTGGAGTAGTGTTTGTCCGATCTGGCAGACCTAAGTTTATGGGCTATCAAGACATTCATAAGTTTAGCGATGAAACTTTGGTACAAGTTAGGGCTGAACTTGATCACATTCTGGAGAATCATACACAAGGAAGGAAGCAGGGTTGGCTGAGGCACATGACTTGGAAGAGAAGCGATGTGAAGCAAGCGGTCAAATTCTTGGCTCGAATTGACCACCGGCTTAAGTATCGGGTGCAGATGAGAAGACTGGAGAGTTATGTGGGTGGACGAGCTAGAAATCCAAATATTCTCACTTTCCGCCGTCCAGAGTAAAACCAATGGTATCATTGTCAATTTTTGTCATCATTCATCTATTGTTTAAAAATATGACTATGGCTTGTGCACAGATAACAGTGCACAACCTGATCTTGTAAAGAAAGGACCCTGAGGTACGCTTCAGTGCCTCAATCCTAAACTAAGGAGCAAAAGCTTCTTACTTTTGAGTAGAATTAACCAGAATTTTTTTAAGTTTTTCAAAATTCTGCTCAAAAGAACAAGTATTCCCTTCTTAAGGGGGAGTACTTGAAACAAATATCTTTGTTCAAACCATGAAAGTTCTTGTTGAAATTCTTCCCATAAACCTCAAAAAGCATATTTTAATCAAAAGTTTTCCAAAAACAACATGAATATGCTATTTTTGAGGGGGAGAATAAGTATGTGATTAAAATATGGTAACTCAAAGTTGAAATCTCGCATGAGCTCGACTCAGATTGTACCCTCGAATTGACGAATATCAAATGTCATTAATTGAAAAGACATGTCCTGGACGGGTAATAATTTCAAGCCGGTTTATCCGGTGATGTAAACGTGTCTCGCAAAGGACTTGTCTGAGTAGAATGTACCGATTTCGAGAGATTCTTCTTTGAATATGACTTGGACGGGTAATAATTTCAAGCTAGTCTAACTAGTGATGTAAACGTGTCTCGCAACGGTCATATTCATTGAAAATCAATCAATTCAAAAAGTGCTAACTCTACCCGACATGTGCAAATTTACTTTAAACACTTATGAGCACAATTCATATGCTACTGGTTGTTACTACGGTGACACTGGTTGTTACTACGGTGACACCGGTATTGAAGACTAAGCCGTCATGGACCCAGTGACGCACTGCACTAAACCTTCTAGCCACTCAGGTGTCTCTCAAAAGACACTTGTTTCATTTCTCACGGAGAACCCCTCATTATCTATCAACCTCTCATTCCGAGATGAGTTGATATTGAAAAAGAGGCACTCTGCTCCATGCCTCCGATGACTAAAACCAATAAGCACTGAATCGAGTCTAGAGCCACGAGATACATAAAAAGATCTCATAGGAACACTTAACATTTCTACACTGGTTGTTCAACAATAAGAACACCAGTTGTAAATTACAAGAGTCCTACGCAGATCTTAGTAATCTGCCGAGAAATTCATGAGGGAACTCACAATTGTGATTCTCAGTGATTGAGTGGAAATTCTTGCCAGGGTCAACATCAAACAGCCCTGACAGCAGGTCACTTCGGTAATCCCTTGTGGATTACGCTTAGTGTTCTTGGTGGTACCAAACGGTCTATAGTCGTGGAGTGATACTTCGGTATACTTCAGCGGCTCACCTGAATCGTTGATACACTTCGGTGTATCTGTGTTAGCTCTTTCGGGGGCATCCGGTTCAGGAACGGCCTTGGCAAGGATTAGAGAAAGTCTTCACACTATGTTGTTGACGATCTCGAAGTCCAAACCTGTAAGTGCCGGATGATTTGTTGCTAACTGTTTAAATTGCAGGTAATCATGGTGACCAGGAGTTCCACCACCACCATTTCCATCATGCTCATGCAAATATCACGAAGAAAAGTTCTCACGAAGACTAAGGCATAACAAAAGTTCAAAAGTCAAAGATTGAAGCTAAAAGAAGTGAGAACTACTTGAAGTATGAAGATCAAAAGTCAAAAGAAGTATGAGCATGGTGGAAAAGACGTAAAGACCTCGTGATTAAAGAACGTTGGTGGAAGGCAGATCAAGACATTACCATATCACATAACACAAGAACAAAATAACAAAGATACAAAAGACGTCGAAGCCAATGAAGCAAAGATGACGTCAAGCAACCTTGATGACCAATACTTAGGGGGAGATTGTGGGGAACACATTATAGATTATCAAGTATCGGACATATTTTGTAATAGGTTGCTTAGGCCTTTATGTTAGTTATTAAGGTTCGGCCTATGTAGAAGGCCCATGGGCCGTGGCCTCTTATTTATCTTTAACATTAGGGCAACACCCAACACTTGTAAGAATACTATAAATACCCCCTTGATGAACTCAAATAAGTACATTTTATTACTATCATTTATCCTATTAATTTGACTTGTTTTACTATATTATGTATGAGGATTGATACTTGATCGTTTACTTTTGTAATTCTCAGGTAAAAACAAGCATTTGGTGAAACTTGGCGATTTTGGACTAATAATGGAGCAAAACGTGCATAAAGTGAAGAGTCTATTGACATGGACAAGATCAAGTCAATTCTGCTCCAGATGCGCCGCATCTCACTATCAACATGCGCCGCATCTCTATCAAGATGTCACCAGATACGATCCAAGATACAAGAGGACATGCGCCGCATCTAATAAAGAGTTACGCCGCATCTTCTGGCGGTGTACGAATATTCCTGAATATTATAATCTTGGACCCCACGCGAAGTTAAGTACATACGCCGCATCTACTTAAGTAGATGCGCCGCATCTTCCCTCAGACACAAACTATAAATACCCCGTAGACCAGAGAGATTAGAGATTCAGAGAGTCGGAAGTTCGAAAACCTAAAGACCGAACAGAAGAGAAGGACGAATTCAGTCAAGAAGGCAGCACAAGACACACCCAAATCGAAGATACAAGAGCTGTAAGAAGGTGCTGCATGTATTTAATTCATTAAGTAGTTTTGTTTTATTGTTTTAGCAAACTTTAATTCATCAGGATTGGTGGCTTGTGTAATGTGACAACGGAAAGATTGCACTCCCTTTAATACTTGCTTTCCCATCAATTAAAGTTTATATGTTGATGTCTTTGGTTACTACTTATTAGTGCATTGACCACCTCTGTGTTTATTAGTGGCTTGCGGGCACCCGACTGCGGGACAAGGTGTGGCTCCCACGGTTGTTTCTAAATTGATCACTTAGGAATAACTTTTAGACATAAGTCGTCATTAAGGGTTTACTCGCCGATAAGAATAGGACCAACGAGAAAGGGTTAATTACATACACTTCATATAAAGCTATCAATAAAACAAGTGACAATCTACTTAATCATAAGGACAGCCCTCTTATTGTCTCTAGTATCTATCTGTGTACGTGTGTGCTACTTGCTGATTCGTGCCTATTTGTTTATTTTATTATTTAATTGCAAACAAAACTGTGCCAGTCTCTCAGGCTGAAACCCCCTTGCGTTAGGATATTAAAATACTGATTAGATTAACGAGATTATACGTTCCACTCTTAGTGATCGACACTCTACTTACCATTATCTTCATACTGACCGGGTACACTGCTCGTTAAGTGTGTGTGTTATTGATAAGTCGGCTAAATATAAATTTAAAACTTGAGTAGGCATTAAAACTGCTAAACCGCAACGACACATCACGCGCATCAAGTTTTTGGCGCCGCTGCCGGGGAGTGAATTGTTATTATCTGTTAATTTGATTAGTATTTTAATTAGGTTGTTTTTCTTTTTATTAGATTAATTGCATCATTGTACTATTTTGCATATTTGTTGTATTGTGTGTTATTTGTTTGCTTTTGTTTTTATTTTTGTGTGTTTTATTTTTTGTTTTTATTTTTCGTATTTTTCTGTTCTGCTATCGTTGTACTGTGCTAAATCAAACGATACGGCGCATCTGATCTCTCAGATACGGCGTATTGCGTTTAATTTTTTTTAATACAACGCGTTTAATTAATTCGATACGACGCATCTTTTCCCCAAGATACGGCGTATCTGTTTTTAACAAGAAAATTTTTCTAAGCGATAAAGTAATACGACGCATCTGCTTTTGTAGATACGGCGTATCTGTTTTGATAAAAAAAAATTTTTTTCTAAACGTTAACGCCATACGACGCATCTGCTTTCGCAGATACGGCGTATCTATTATTTTAATTAAAAACAGTTTGCGAATTATTAAACAAATACGGCGTATCGATTTCCGTCGATACGGCGCATCTTACTGAATCAAAAATCTTTTATTTTTAAACGTAACGAAAATACGGCGCATTAACTTTTGTTAATACGACGAATATAATTTGATAAATATAGTTGATTTTTGATATTTACTTTGATCGGTCCGCTACTCTCGTGTGCAAGTTGTTTATTTTTCAGGATAAATGATGACTCAAGCATCACCAAGAAGGATTACATTCTGAACCAAACCAAGAGACGCTAGCTGAAGTGACCGAACATAAGACGGGAAGAGTGGAGGAAAACTCAGTACTGGTAACATTGAACTTCTTTAATTCTTGAAATAGAATCCCAGGTAAACTCTACGATAATTCAACTGCCCAAAGGAAAGTTCTCTACACTATGATCTCAGTTTTATTATCCTTATTATACGTCTGATTCAATTCGTAATCTTAATTTTGTATGCTCAAAAACGATATTTGTTCCTAATCTCGGAATAAATCCTTATCCACTAAACAATAAGATTACGATTATTAATGAAACGTCTATGCCTATTACTCTTATTTTGAATTCATCTATATGGTGTGCCGTTTTTACCCAAATTTGATGTATAAGGAACTGTGTTGCGGAGGCCAAGGTACGTTCTCTTCATTTAAATTTCGTTAACTAACATAGAGATACGGCGGATCTGAATATCCGAAGCGCCGTATCCCTGACCAACTAGGACTTATTGACTAGTCAACGGAATTAACTAGATACGGCGCATCCCAATTTTCTAATACGGCGCATCGTGTCGCCTTATAAATACGACGGGAATACGCCGCATAAATACACACAGCTAAGAACACGCACTAAAATTATACTCAAAATCCGATCATCTTTCTTCAATCCGCCTTTAATCCGAGCATTAAAACGTTCTCCTAATCACAAATACTAAGGTAATTGTTACATTTCGATTTAATTTTGATTAATACAAAAATTAGGGTTTATAGGATTGAATCGATTCGCGCTTAAACGATATAGGGATATGATTAGAACCTGGAATTAATTATTTCCCCTAAGTTAATTTTAGATTTGGACATCGAATTTGGCACTAATTGAATCGACCGAAAATTTAGGTTTTGGGTTTGATTTTGAATATTTAGCGGGAAGGTAAATTAGCTGTGGTTGATTGAACTGATATAAGGGGAATATTATACTGTGATATTTAGTGGAAGTTTACGTCACGGATACGGATTCTTGAAAAACGTGCCTAACCCTTTATTTTATACTGATATGCTTTTAGATGCGGCGCATCTAGGTTGATTAATGCGGCGTAACGACCTATTTCAAAATTGCTAAAATTTTAGATACGCCGTATTGATTAATCTAGATACGACGCATCTCAATACGCCGTATCTGTTGTCTTGCACTGCATCTCTTATACTTAATATAGATACGCCGCATTGATTTAATCAAATGCGCCGTATTGGTATGTGCTTAAACACATACCATTTCTAGACCAAAACCGGACCCAAAAAGACCAAAAACCCGACCAAAATGCCAAATATATTGTGTTTTTGTGTTTTTACATATACAGGCTCGGATATCGAAGAAAAGGACAAAATCAAGCCAAGAACCGGGAAACCGAGCACGAGATATGGAAGTGTTGTTTATAGCCGATGCCGAGGAGAAATTTTAGTCAAAGTCATCCCGATGTCCCTCATATTTTCAGAGATTGTCAAAATTCACCCTTGGATCTACTTTGGAATATTGGCAGAATGAATCCCTTGATTTTCAGAAATTACACATTGGTCCTTGAACTTTAACCAAAACCAAATCTTAAATAAACCAACAAACCGGATTTTAAAAAAAAACCCCACTATCCTAAATACCAAAACCATCCTAGCCCACTTAACAAACCGCTTAGCCCAACCCACTCCCAACCTAAACCCGGATCAAAAGAATAAAAACCATACCCGGTCAATGCTTTTGATAGCTAAAATGGTCGGTCAAAACAAAGAAATAAACAAACTCACTATCCACTCTTACCTCTTATCCACCCGATCCCCATTTTTACCCCAAATCCCCAACCTTATGAACCCTAAATCCCGTCACCCAAAATTACAGCAAGTAAGGGTAAATTAGTACAATCGTACACTTCTAGAAGAGTGTCAGAACGTGTCAGAGCCTAAGAAGCACACGGATGGCTGACTTGGCGAGCTCCCATTGGTTGAGACGCGTCACAAATCCTGATCCAAGGGTCTTGATTGAAAGGGAAATGATGGGACATGATCTAAGGGTGTAGATGATACTCAAAGAAGCACAATATCACGCGGATCGCCAGCATGGACCCTCGAGAAGGATCGATTGAAGCCTATAAATACCAGGGGATCACTTCTCGTTGGAGGCTAGTTTTTTTTGAGTAGTTAGTTTTTAGTTTTTTTTAGATAGATTAGATTTAATATTAATCATTTTATTAATACTTGAATTTTTTTCAGTCGAATCTTAATTTCAGTTGTATTAGAATTCTTATTCGTGTATTCGGTAATTTTGATTAATGAAAAAATTATTTCAGTTTTGTTTTAATTGTCTGGTTATTTTTTCGAGTTATTAAAATTGTTTTGAAGTTTTGAGGTTTTGATTGAATCGGTTGTTAAGTTTTGATTTATTATAATTGTCTTGAAGTTTTGAAGTTTTGAGGTGTTTATGCTACTGAGAATTCCATTTCTGTCCTGAATTTACTAATTCACAAAAGTAACAAAAATTCAACAAGTTTAGCTGTTTGGATAATCTGTGGAAGTACTGATGAGAAGCTGAGTTGGAATAATGGATATGGGTTATTTTAGTGGCTTATAAGCCTGGGTTAGAACCGTATTCTGAAGTCACTTCGTTTAAGCTAGGATAAGGTGTAAGTGTTATTTCGTTGATTTTTCCAGTGATGATCATTGTTGCTATTGTTTTTTTTTTTTTCCATTGTCCTTGGTTGTTTTGTGTAGTTTTTGGATTAGTATCAAGTAAATTGCATAGGTATTAAGCTGTTTGTTGTTTAAAGTTGTTAGGTCGAATAGCAGCTTAGCTTGTCTAAATATTATTGAGCATTGTTGAGGTACTTGTGGTTGTTATAAGAAGTTTGCAGTTTTGGTCTAGAGTAATATTGCACATTTGTTTTTCTTATAAGATCTGTCAGAAATTAGTGCAATATCATGTGTTTTAACTACTGATCTAGGCCAAGTTTAAGCTAGCACTTAAGTTTTTGTGAAAGGTTTTTTAGATTTTTATAATCTTTGCTTTATGAGCTTTCCAAAACAGTTTTCATCTTTAAAATTGGATAAGTTTTGAGCTTTTTATAAGCTTTTGAAAAGTGCTTGTTAAAGTTGTTAACTGCTTTAGAAATTAAATCAAGTTTCTGAGTTTGTCATTTTTGGTCCTCGTAGTTTCTGTTTTGGTTTAAATCTAGGCTAAGTAGTTTTTATAGATTGTTGTTTTGGCAATTCTAGTCCCTGTCTTTTATTAAAACTAAAACAGTTTCAGTTTTGTCAAATTTAGTCCTTCAGCTTTTATAAAACTTTTATTTTTCCAAATTTTCTTTTATAATTAGTCCATTAGTTATATTTTATTTACTTTTGCATTTTAGTCAAAACACTTATTTAGTTTTAAATAGTTTTAATTCATAAAAAAAAAAAAAAAATTTATTAAAAAGTCAAAAAAAAATATTTTTCTTTTTCCAAAAATTTTCTTTTATCAAATTTAATATATGAAAATTATTTTTATATTTTTAGGTTTTAAATTTTACAAAATCACTTTTATTTACGTTTTATAATTCGTCGCATAACGTTTTTAATTTCGCATTTTCGTTTTTAAAATTCAAATGCTTAGTTTAAATGTTGCATTAGATTAATTAGTTAATTTCTTTTATAATTTCATTGTTCGTAGCATAAAATCATAAATCAATCACTCTTTTTCACACATTCACTACACGTATTCGACATCGTCACGACAACTCGATATTCGACCTTCGTTGGGAAACGACCCGGGGAAAACGCATACGTTGCCTTTTCCTTCGGAAATAAAAAGTACTACGAAAACGAACGAATCAAAAAATGGCGCCGCTGCCGGGGAAGGCTTGAAAAGAGTTGGAGTTTCGCCATACGAATTGTGTTTTGAAGAACCTTCCTCGGAAGTTAATTGTTTTTGAAAAATAAAAAATACAAAAATATAATAATTAAAAAAACACTTTTCCTAAAGTGTTTTCACCATTAATAATAAATCCTCGGTCTTCCGTTGAAGGAGGGCGGTTGTAAACCATTCCGAATAACAAACAAAAGAGATCGGAAAATTAAATGTTTCTTGGATTATTTCTTTACTACAACCTAATTACGGGGTTTAAGGAGGTCTTGACATTAAATTGCAGACCGAAGAGAGATCCATTCTTCTCTCCCGCCACGCTGCGCGTAGTTTTGAAAGAAACAAGTACGGTTGATTAACGATCACCAAAAATAAAATAAATTTGTTTTTCAAGGTTTTCCTTATATATAAAAATCCAAAAAGATTTTCTTTCCAAAATTATTTTTTTCTTCTCTTTTGTGATTTTCCATGTTCCTAAATCTGAAAATTCAAAAATATTCTTCTTCAATCTTCTTATCCGTTTAATTCTCATCTTCTTAATCCTCTATTTGTTTAATTCTAATGGAATCAATTATTCCTTGCGTCGGTTGTGGAGAACCGCTTTTTGGAATGCCGTGTCGGTGGTGTACGTGCGAACGGTGCGGAAATGATATTCGAAACGGAAGTTGTTTGTTTTGTGGTTCGAGGAATTCAGTTGATTATAATCCAAATACGAATTCATTCAACGACTCTTCAAATTTCTACAACAACCCACCACAGCCCGATATATCTTCATTCGATCAACGTTATTGCGACGGGTGTGGAGATTCGATTGATCCGACATCGTCTTATTGTCAACGGTGCACTTGCGAGAGGTGTGGTAGAAATTTGATCAATGGATTTTGTTCGTTCTGTGCTTCGGAAGTCGAAAATTCATTCACTTATGATTTTAATCCGAACATTTCCAATTATTCCCAAAATAATTTCAATCACCCTCCTCAAAACTTTTATGAGCAAGAACCGTATTTCAATGATACACCGAACCTTTCTTGTCCAAATTGTGGAGGTCCTCATAATGACTATCAATGTCAACCGTGGAATCAAAATTACTATGAACCGAATCCTTGTTATAGTACTCCCGGTTTTGACAATTTCCAACCTCCACAACCACTCAATCAAGAACTTCTCATGGAACTATTAGAATCTACAAAGAAATATAACCATGGACTTCTAGAGTTAACAAAAAGCTTTAAGGATATGGTTAATCAATTTAACCAAAAAACTTCTGGAGAACTTCAAGCTAAAGAACAAGCAGCTAGAGTAAACTCCCAATATCGTCAAACTTTCGTTTACGATGACGACGATGATGAGGACTCTGGGTGGGGAGTTTATGAGAGTTCGTCAGTTGCAACCATACCCGTCGTTCCTACCAAAGAGCCCGAGGACTCTCTAAAAATGGGGGACGAGCATCTTAACACTATTCCGGCAACGGAATCAGACGGTGTTGAGAACCTCGTCCCAATCCCAAGTGAGTCTAAGGAAATATTTGACGGTGAATTTGATTCACAATCTTATGGAGATTCCCTTGACGTTTCCGAGATTACTTCCGGAATTTTCTCTAATCCTCTTTTTGAATATAATAAAGAGTACACTTTCAGTGTTATTAATCCTCTTTTTGATGAGGGGTTAGAGAACGTCGAGGCCAAGGACTCTACAAGTAATGAGTCAGATACGGAGACAATAATGGACGAGGTGCAAACTTCTAGCATACAAAGTACAGCACATGTCCCACCTCCGTATATCCTTTCAGAGCTCAAGCTCAAAGACGAACTTCATAAGAATCATATCATATCTCCTCCAGAGTATGATTTCTATGATTTTGAGGAAGATCATGACCCGGGGGGAGATGTACTCTATCCTAAGAGTTTGATTATCAATGATTTCACCCCAACCCTCCCTCCCGAGGTTTTCAAGAGCTTTGATGATGAAGAATGGGTCCCCATTCTGATAATGATCTTTCTTCCTTTCTTCACCTACTCGGTGACTTCTCCTCTCTTTCACTCCCTCGGGAGTGAAGATACCATCTTTGACCCCGGCATTTTCTTTTCTATCTAGAACCGCGGGTGTCTCATCGGAGTGGAACTTTCGTATGCTTCAATGTTTATCCAAACAGCTTGAACGAAAGTCCGATGGAGATTATCTTTTCCACATGCTCCCCCATGGACAAATAAATTCGGGGTCGAGTCAAGCTCATGTGACTCGGTTACCAAAAACAAGCGCTTCGTGGGAGGCACCCCATGCTTATCCATCTATCTTCTTATCTTATTTCTAATAAAGCATCATGAGGAGGGATCCCCTCTTCCGTATCTTGTGTTTCGTGTTTTTCTGTGATGTGTCCAGGAATGCCCGATGATGAAGACTCTCGTGCTCGTAGTTTCCTTCACGCTACTCGAGTTTCATCATTCGCTGCTCATCCAATATCCTAAATCTTATCGTTTTGCATCTATCTTTTGGCATAATTAATAAACGGCCTTAGATTTTTGTAGAGAACCCTTACCTTTAAGACATTGAGGACAATGTCTCGTTCTAGTCTGGGGGGGTAATCTTGCGATTTGATTTTTGCCTTGCATTTTTTGCTATTGTCTCGTGCAATCCCGTTTTTCCTCAAAAATTGAAAAAATCCAAAAAAAATGAGAAAAATTTTAAAAATTTTTGCAAAAATATAATAATTTTTGACATTTTTGTTGATTTTCCGCTGGAGAGAGTAGGAATAAAATTCTGACTTGATCGGTCGTGTTGAGCCCTAGCTTGTCTCCTTAACCGTTTATAATCTATAAGCTCGTGCTAGTCTTTTACACAAGGAGCTAGAAAACTCGAATTCTTTTTAAGAGTTTGCAAGTTCCCGTATTTGACTTTATACATGCATGGCTTGATTATTTGGCTAAGCATTCGCGGATCTTATTACTTAAGATTTTAAATTTGCGAAGAACGAAAAATGATAGAGTTGTTTATAAGTTAGATTGCTAAACGTGGAGTAGTTGGATCTCTTTAGAGCTCTTCGAAGTTATTTGTGGCTTTTTGTTCCCATCAGCTTGTTTCACCGAAAATAATACTCTATAAATAATTAAAGCTATTTTGGTTTTGGCGAAATTTAGTTTTTAATCCTTCTTAAGAGAATCCTTGCTTATGGAAGTTGGGTACACATCAAGGTACTGTCAGTGTTACGGTGTAATAGACTATTCCATCTTGCCGGCTCATAACCGATTTTGGGGATTGTTATAAAAGCCGTAGGACTCGGGATTTGGCAAAATATATAATGAATAATGAATAATAATAATAATCCAAAGCCATAAAAAGTTTTCTGCATCTTGCCGGTTCGCAACCGATGTTGTAGACTTCTAATAAAGGCAGAGGAAAAATTCCAAGGTCATAATAGACTATCACATCTTGCCGGTTCGCAGCCGATGTTGTGATTGTTATAAAAGGCCAAGGATTAATAATATGTGCTTAATAATGTTAAAAATGCCAAATTTCGACTCCGAGGTATCCTAATAAAGGCTTCCGTCTCTGGACTCGTAGATGAGTTGTTTCGGTCGCAAATAAAAGGGATATTCTCAAAATCGTGTTAAATCAGAGACCTTGATGTGGACCTCATTTTTGTATGCAGCGGTTTTCGAGGGAAGGTTTGGAAACTACTTAGCGTCTAAACTAGGTATCTTTATCGGATTAAAAAAATTATCGAAACGAGAATTTGAAGAAATTCATTTCTCACCAAAAATAAAATAAATAGAGAAAATAGGAACTTGGGAACGAGAAGTCCACAAGTAGCTTTTTGAGTAGTGTTGGCAGTCTAACTTGTAGATGACAATGATTTCGTTTTTAAGCTTAGTTTGGGGACTCGTGAAAAATCAGGGACGACGAATTTTATCCGTATGGTCACTTCCTCTTGTGTCGTGTTTCCTACTCGAAGACCCTAAAAATTATCGAAAGATAATGATTGTCAACAAAAGCCGTCACATGAATAATGAGAAAAATATAAAAAAACAAAAATAGAATAAAAGGGAAATCGGGGAGTTCTTATAATATTGCATGAGGACATTGCAATAGCTTAGTCTGGGGGAATTTTGGTATGTGCTTAAACACATACCATTTCTAGACCAAAACCGGACCCAAAAAGACCAAAAACCCGACCAAAATGCCAAATATATTGTGTTTTTGTGTTTTTACATATACAGGCTCGGATATCGAAGAAAAGGACAAAATCAAGCCAAGAACCGGGAAACCGAGCACGAGATATGGAAGTGTTGTTTATAGCCGATGCCGAGGAGAAATTTTAGTCAAAGTCATCCCGATGTCCCTCATATTTTCAGAGATTGTCAAAATTCACCCTTGGATCTACTTTGGAATATTGGCAGAATGAATCCCTTGATTTTCAGAAATTACACATTGGTCCTTGAACTTTAACCAAAACCAAATCTTAAATAAACCAACAAACCGGATTTTAAAAAAAAACCCCACTATCCTAAATACCAAAACCATCCTAGCCCACTTAACAAACCGCTTAGCCCAACCCACTCCCAACCTAAACCCGGATCAAAAGAATAAAAACCATACCCGGTCAATGCTTTTGATAGCTAAAATGGTCGGTCAAAACAAAGAAATAAACAAACTCACTATCCACTCTTACCTCTTATCCACCCGATCCCCATTTTTACCCCAAATCCCCAACCTTATGAACCCTAAATCCCGTCACCCAAAATTACAGCAAGTAAGGGTAAATTAGTACAATCGTACACTTCTAGAAGAGTGTCAGAACGTGTCAGAGCCTAAGAAGCACACGGATGGCTGACTTGGCGAGCTCCCATTGGTTGAGACGCGTCACAAATCCTGATCCAAGGGTCTTGATTGAAAGGGAAATGATGGGACATGATCTAAGGGTGTATATGATACTCAAAGAAGCACAATATCACGCGGATCGCCAGCATGGACCCTCGAGAAGGATCGATTGAAGCCTATAAATACCAGGGGATCACTTCTCGTTGGAGGCTAGTTTTTTTTGAGTAGTTAGTTTTTAGTTTTTTTTAGATAGATTAGATTTAATATTAATCATTTTATTAATACTTGAATTTTTTTCAGTCGAATCTTAATTTCAGTTGTATTAGAATTCTTATTCGTGTATTCGGTAATTTTGATTAATGAAAAAATTATTTCAGTTTTGTTTTAATTGTCTGGTTATTTTTTCGAGTTATTAAAATTGTTTTGAAGTTTTGAGGTTTTGATTGAATCGGTTGTTAAGTTTTGATTTATTATAATTGTCTTGAAGTTTTGAAGTTTTGAGGTGTTTATGCTACTGAGAATTCCATTTCTGTCCTGAATTTACTAATTCACAAAAGTAACAAAAATTCAACAAGTTTAGCTGTTTGGATAATCTGTGGAAGTACTGATGAGAAGCTGAGTTGGAATAATGGATATGGGTTATTTTAGTGGCTTATAAGCCTGGGTTAGAACCGTATTCTGAAGTCACTTCGTTTAAGCTAGGATAAGGTGTAAGTGTTATTTCGTTGATTTTTCCAGTGATGATCATTGTTGCTATTGTTTTTTTTTTTTTCCATTGTCCTTGGTTGTTTTGTGTAGTTTTGGATTAGTATCAAGTAAATTGCATAGGTATTAAGCTGTTTGTTGTTTAAAGTTGTTAGGTCGAATAGCAGCTTAGCTTGTCTAAATATTATTGAGCATTGTTGAGGTACTTGTGGTTGTTATAAGAAGTTTGCAGTTTTGGTCTAGAGTAATATTGCACATTTGTTTTTCTTATAAGATCTGTCAGAAATTAGTGCAATATCATGTGTTTTAACTACTGATCTAGGCCAAGTTTAAGCTAGCACTTAAGTTTTTGTGAAAGGTTTTTTAGATTTTTATAATCTTTGCTTTATGAGCTTTCCAAAACAGTTTTCATCTTTAAAATTGGATAAGTTTTGAGCTTTTTATAAGCTTTTGAAAAGTGCTTGTTAAAGTTGTTAACTGCTTTAGAAATTAAATCAAGTTTCTGAGTTTGTCATTTTTGGTCCTCGTAGTTTCTGTTTTGGTTTAAATCTAGGCTAAGTAGTTTTTATAGATTGTTGTTTTGGCAATTCTAGTCCCTGTCTTTTATTAAAACTAAAACAGTTTCAGTTTTGTCAAATTTAGTCCTTCAGCTTTTATAAAACTTTTATTTTTCCAAATTTTCTTTTATAATTAGTCCATTAGTTATATTTTATTTACTTTTGCATTTTAGTCAAAACACTTATTTAGTTTTAAATAGTTTTAATTCATAAAAAAAAAAAAAAAATTATTAAAAAGTCAAAAAAAAATATTTTTCTTTTTCCAAAAATTTTCTTTTATCAAATTTAATATATGAAAATTATTTTTATATTTTTAGGTTTTAAATTTTACAAAATCACTTTTATTTACGTTTTATAATTCGTCGCATAACGTTTTTAATTTCGCATTTTCGTTTTTAAAATTCAAATGCTTAGTTTAAATGTTGCATTAGATTAATTAGTTAATTTCTTTTATAATTTCATTGTTCGTAGCATAAAATCATAAATCAATCACTCTTTTTCACACATTCACTACACGTATTCGACATCGTCACGACAACTCGATATTCGACCTTCGTTGGGAAACGACCCGGGGAAAACGCATACGTTGCCTTTTCCTTCGGAAATAAAAAGTACTACGAAAACGAACGAATCACGTATCTACCTTTCTTGCAGACTGTTTGCTGACTTTGAATGTTTATTTCAGATGACACTACCAGATATCGCACAAAGGCACCAATGGTTACGATTCGAGAACATGGGACTTACTGATGGCACTCTAGAGGATTATTTGCATAGGCTTGACTCAGTTTACTTCAAGAAAATATTCAGAGTCCAGGTTCTGAATTTTGACGACGTGGGATTGATCGGTGGTGGACATGCAGCTGCGAGCTTACAGCGTCGTATGGAGATGGTTGTTGTTGGAGGTGATGATGAGGTGGAGTTCAGGTCTAGTGCTTGGGAGCGACTGTTTAGGGTTGACGAGCCTCTGATTAGGGAGCTCATGCTGGAGTTCTTTAGCACTATTCATTACAGAGAGACGGATGTGGAGATTGATACAGCTGACACTCTGGTGTTCAGGTTAGGAGGTGTGCACAGGCAGATGTCGATGAGGCAGTTTATTTTAGCCTTGGGTCTACACACTGAGGAGGAGCTTGGATCTGCTGGGTTTGCCAGGTACTGGGCTGAGAGTTTACGGGTTGTCCCTGACAGAGGGGTATTCAGTGATTACTGGTTCAGGATTTCTTCGGGGGGCGACATCACTACTTCCACCCCCTCATATACTTTGATCAGGGAGCCGATGAGGAGGCTGTGTCACAGGCTGATTGCACTTACTATTGCTGGGAGGGGTCAGTCACCTGAAAAGGTGACCACTCTGGACCTCTTCCTACTTAGGAGCATGGATGAGGGGATGCCGGTGAACATCCCCCACTTTTTGGCACACTACCTCCACCGATCAGCTGCTGGGAGAGATCGGAGGAGCCACATGACTGGCGGGCATTTTGTTTCGAGGCTGGCCCGCCATTTTGGAGTTATTGGAGCAGAGATTCCAGCGGGGCTGGAGGTTGTGGTGGCTCGTCTCCCAGTTATTGATAGGGACTATTTGGTTAGACTGGCGATCTGCCAGGTGGCTGCTGGGGGCCACTTTTGGGCAGCATTAGGGCCCGCCAGAGCTGCAGGGGCGGAGGCGGAGCAGGGAGGACCTCAGGATCCTCCGGCTGCTGCTCCTGCCGACGAGGAGGTGCCACAGGCACCAGTACCCCCACCCACCGTGATTCAGAGACTCGACGCAGTCGAGGGAGAGGTGAGGGTACTGAGGAGAGACTTAGAGTGGGTGGTCAGGAGTGTGAGCAGACTATTAGAGCATCAGGGTATCACCCACACCCGTCCTGATGGTACTGAGGTTACGGGAGTAGCACGTACGTACGAGCGCAGAGTCCGCCAGAGGACTGATGGAGCCAGCACTTCTGGGACCCATCCGGACGACACCGCTCACCCATGATCTTACCCTTTTGTTTTACTGATATTGTTCCACACATTATTATTATTTTTTTTGGATTGTACTTATCGTTATTCTTATGCTTATGTTTAATGTTTCAGTTTATATTTCTTGTTATGTTTGACGAAGACTGGCATTAAGTTCAGCACGAGAGTACGAGAGGACGTATGAGATTAGACCGTGGAACAAGTCATTTTTGCAACAGACTGTTAACGGTCTGTTTGGTTACTACATGCGCCGTATCTGTTTAAACAGATGCGACGCATCCTATCCTTTATTTTGTTTTATTTTCAGTCCAGGCCGCACGAAGATACGGCGCATCTCAGTCCTGAGATGCGACGCATCCTCTGCAATGGTCATATCTTATTTTATTTTTCTGCATTTTTTAATTTTCGACTTTAAAACTATTTATCAGTTTATTTTAATGCGGCGCATCCCTGGTTAAGGATGCGGCGCATCTTTATTCTGATCCGTATTTATTCCAGGCTCGATACGGCGTATCTTCTTCAATAAGATACGGCGCATCGACTGACCTGATGATTTTCAGTTTTAATTTTTAAGTTTTATTTTTCCTAACTACTAATGTACTATGCAAGTTGAACCTTTCTTATCTTAGGTGTGTTTTAAAGTGTTGGTGGTATTATAGTTTCCTGGATTTCCTGCGGATAAATCAAGTATGAAGCTTTAACGTTCTAATCCACAAGAAGTTGATTTTTGCTCATATACAAATGGAGGATCATACCGAGCAAATCTCAGGGGAGTTTTTCCGTTCTAATTCTTTTTATTTCCAGTTTTTTAACCTTTTATACAAACAACGAGGACGTTGTTTAACTTAAGTGGGGGGATAGGAGAATTAGAACACTTAACAATTACTTGTCCTAAACTTTTTCAAAAATTATGCTTAAAATGTGCTTAATATATCAAACTTAAAAAAATTTTAGCATGTTTTTGTTTAAGATCTAAATTGCATAACTGCACACAAGACGTTATTTTCAAAAATTGTGATTTTTCAAAATTCACAAATCTATGAGTGTGCCGGTGACTTGTAAACTTTAGAACTTGGCTTGTATACTATTCGAGACCACCATAATGAGTATTATTTATATAATTGGAATGACTTGTCTAAATTGGTAAAATTCTAGGATTACACCCAAATAGCCTTTATATGTTATGTGTTATTAACTAACTACACTGGTTAGTTAACCCCCGTATAAACCCTTTTGTTACTCTCATTTTTAGAGTAAGATACCCCTAGAAAAACCCTCAGAGCCATTCCTTTCGTTTCTTACACCTATGTTTAAAATGTTTCGTTACACCTTAAACCTTAGCCTACCCTGTAGATTAGAATCCGTGGTTGGTTAATTGCTATAGGCAGAGTGTGTTTCCTTACATTGCCTGTGTTCGCGTGCGTAATTCATTATATATGGTTAGGTCGGGAAATTGCACAATGCAAATTGGAGTGAAAGTAAATATTGTATATTTTTGAGTTTATTTTTCGTATGTTTACTACTTTCACTATTACCATTATTTCTGAAGTTATGAAAAGTATGAAAAAATTATCCGGAAAGAAAGTTGTAGTGATGTGGTGAAATTTTACACATCTATGTTTATGTTTCAAGTAAAAAAAAAAAAAAAAAAAAAAAAAAAAAAAAAAAAAAAAAAAAAAAAAAATGAAAAAAAAAAAAAAAAAAAAAAAAAAAAAAAAAAAAAAAAATTGAAAAAAAAAAAAAAAGAAGAAAAGAAAAAGAAAGAAAAAAAGAGTTGGATGTTTATTTTAAGCCAACGATGTAAAGTTATGTAAGTGGTCGATATCACCACTATTTGTTGTATTATATCTATGGATTGAATGGGAATTGGCAGTTATGGGAATGCCAATTAAGGATTATTCTTTGATTAAGATTTTGTTGAGTATAATTCGTGTCTACCTAAAGCGTGTGTTTCAAGTGTTAAAGCGTGAGTTATTCAATGATATGAGTCTTATTCATGGGATGGTTGGGATAGTGATTAACCACACTTAGGATTTTAATTTATTTGTTTTGTTTATTTTTATTTTTATTTTTACACCAATTTATATCCCAAATGTTATCCATACCCTTTATTATTCTTTATCCAACCGAACCTTTGATTTATTGAGATTAGGGATTTGAGCAATCTTAAGTATCGTAGTCGTGGATTCGGCTATGTATTTATGATTTTGTCGCCCTTTTTGATATATTATTATTGGTGAAGTTTGGACCTATCTTTAGCCTATTCGAGTTAAGGATTTGAGCAATTGCAAGTATCGTGTTCGTGGATTCGATCATGTATTTGTGATTTTGTCGCCTTTTCTGGAATTTGAGATCGATAGAAAAGAGAATAATTAACCCTTAAGCCTAAAAACCCTTTTTACCGCTTTAGACTTGTTATTCCTTAGCTTTAGTGGTGGAGATGTGTATACTTGCCAAGCTTATGATAGAATATTCGTCGCGACTGGACAGTTAAACGATTAGATTTGCTTTTATCGACTTATTTTATTTTACTTCTAATTCGTTAAGTGTTTAGTTGTGTGATTACGAAATAAACGAATACATGCTTAAATATAAAAAATAAATCCTAACATCTTTTAGGATACATTTTCATGAGATTTAATCTAAGGTTTACTTGGGGACAAGTAAAGTTCAAGTGGGGGGATATTTGATGAACTCAAATAAGTACATTTTATTACTATCATTTATCCTATTAATTTGACTTGTTTTACTATATTATGTATGAGGATTGATACTTGATCGTTTACTTTTGTAATTCTCAGGTAAAAACAAGCATTTGGTGAAACTTGGCGATTTTGGACTAATAATGGAGCAAAACGTGCATAAAGTGAAGAGTCTATTGACATGGACAAGATCAAGTCAATTCTGCTCCAGATGCGCCGCATCTCACTATCAACATGCGCCGCATCTCTATCAAGATGTCACCAGATACGATCCAAGATACAAGAGGACATGCGCCGCATCTAATAAAGAGTTACGCCGCATCTTCTGGCGGTGTACGAATATTCCTGAATATTATAATCTTGGACCCCACGCGAAGTTAAGTACATACGCCGCATCTACTTAAGTAGATGCGCCGCATCTTCCCTCAGACACAAACTATAAATACCCCGTAGACCAGAGAGATTAGAGATTCAGAGAGTCGGAAGTTCGAAAACCTAAAGACCGAACAGAAGAGAAGGACGAATTCAGTCAAGAAGGCAGCACAAGACACACCCAAATCGAAGATACAAGAGCTGTAAGAAGGTGCTGCATGTATTTAATTCATTAAGTAGTTTTGTTTTATTGTTTTAGCAAACTTTAATTCATCAGGATTGGTGGCTTGTGTAATGTGACAACGGAAAGATTGCACTCCCTTTAATACTTGCTTTCCCATCAATTAAAGTTTATATGTTGATGTCTTTGGTTACTACTTATTAGTGCATTGACCACCTCTGTGTTTATTAGTGGCTTGCGGGCACCCGACTGCGGGACAAGGTGTGGCTCCCACGGTTGTTTCTAAATTGATCACTTAGGAATAACTTTTAGACATAAGTCGTCATTAAGGGTTTACTCGCCGATAAGAATAGGACCAACGAGAAAGGGTTAATTACATACACTTCATATAAAGCTATCAATAAAACAAGTGACAATCTACTTAATCATAAGGACAGCCCTCTTATTGTCTCTAGTATCTATCTGTGTACGTGTGTGCTACTTGCTGATTCGTGCCTATTTGTTTTATTTATTTTTAATTGCAAACAAAACTGTGCCAGTCTCTCAGGCTGAAACCCCCTTGCGTTAGGATATTAAAATACTGATTAGATTAACGAGATTATACGTTCCACTCTTAGTGATCGACACTCTACTTACCATTATCTTCATACTGACCGGGTACACTGCTCGTTAAGTGTGTGTGTTATTGATAAGTCGGCTAAATATAAATTTAAAACTTGAGTAGGCATTAAAACTGCTAAACCGCAACGACACATCACGCGCATCAATACTATAAATACCCCCTCCCTTGAAGGGAGAGGGTGTTGGTTAATGTTAATCTCATTATTCATTATTCTTAAGCATAACCTTCCACTCTCTCTCTCTTTCTCTAACTTTCTCTCTCTAGATCTAGTAATCTTGTGTGATAGATTTGTGACCTAACAATGATAGACCTCAAGATGATGGAATTCTCATTCATAGATCCGCAAGGATATCTTAGATATTTGATTAATATGTTGAGGATTATATTATGATGCATTACCAAATATTGAATTGAGTAAATTACTCATACTATGAATGTTAAAGATGTTGTCCATAAAGATAATCAATTTTTGTAAAATTGGTTTATCTTAATTCTTAATAGTTAGACTAGAGAATGAAGGTGAGTTTCTTCAAAGATAAGGTAACCCTAGTGGTTTAAATCTTTGTGTAGAAATCATACGGACAATATTGTACACATATTTTAATGCATATCTTATGACAAGATTATTAATCATACTTAAGCAATTAACTATGATTGAATATTCTTTTCTAAGCACATTAAATATACAAAGATGGTAATTGTCATACTTATTTTCATGAATATGAAATTTGACAATGGATTATTAAACTCTTTCTTGTATAATTACTTAAGTGAGTACGGTAAGTAATTAAGAGTTTTATGAATTCATATAATCTTTGAAAGTGTACAAAATGCAAGAATTCAAGTATGGATAAATGCATGCATCTAGAAGATGAGTCTTATGTTTAAATATTAAATCCAAGTTTTGATTTATAATTTAAAATAAGATAACTCCTAAGTATTCTTGAAAGCTAGTGGGAGTATTATGTTTACTTTCTTAAATCATATATGTTGGATAACATATAGGAAGTAACATTTCATATAAGTTAAATGTTAAGTCTTAACTTGGAATGAAACTTCACTTGAAAGATTTAGGAAATAAAACATATAACCTTGGAATGTGTGTTTATTATTATAAACATATGCGGTAAATAAATCTAATAGAACATGATATATCATTTAGAATGTCTAAATGGATACATATCTTTTAAATAAGATAGAACATGAATAAAATCTAAGTATGACTCGAAGATTTTTCATGAACATCATGTTACATAAACGAATTGTTATGACAATGTTAATATCTAATTGAAAGTTATTAGATAACTAGTGTAGTGATTATTCTAATGGAATATGTTTGGATATAGAATTACATCCTCAGCCTGGAACAGCTTCCAGATTCTATAGATGAAAAATTTGTCAATTGTTGTGCAAATTGTCATAGCCAACAAACTTGAAAGTTTGGAAGGCATCAAACATTACACAATAGATATTCAAGTTTACGGAATTTTAAAGAGCATATTGTTGTTTGTTTACAATGATGCTGGTTTAATTGAGATGACACTCAATGCTAGTCATGGTAGGATTTCATCCTTGGACATGTGAACTAGTTGTGCTCACTAAGAGCATAGTTGCATTATACATTAAAAGAATAAGAATACTTTAAACTTTAAAAATGTTTGAAAGTTTGATAATCATAAATTGTTGATTGATGTTGTCACACACTTTATGAAATATTATGTGGCATTATCAAATTGATTTGAATGTACACATACAAGAACTTCACCAGTTGAATTCTTGAAATAAGTATTCTCAAAATTCTGATAGATCAAAGTTGGTTGATTTATGTCTTGTCAACAAGTATGATTGTCATAGCTTGAGACATAATTCATCAACTAAAATTTTCATGCATTGATCTATTTAGTATTTGGATAAAGGATGTTAAGTGTTTATTATTTGTAATGAATTTAAGTACTTGGTACGTTTATTTTCATTAATAATAAATTGTGTCCTATATTTGCATGTTTAATCCATGAATAATTTAGTTATTCTAAATCGTCCATTGTCAATTAATGATATGGGAATATCATTGAATTAAGACAAATCTGAGTTTTGGTATAATATACTTGAAAGTATATTGATGCGTTGACATGCCAAATTCACATGATATTCAATGAATTGAATATAGGATTTATCCCAAACTACATGATGTTACTTTATGGATGTTGTTATTAAGTAAATCATGAATAGTTATCCTCAGACTTGAGATACCAGATAACTGTTATGAATGTAGTGCATTATGTGGAACAATTTAACGCTATACGTAACTGGTAGTCATAAGGATTGTTTTCGGAATTGTTACAAAATTCATAGGTTATGCTTGTAGTCAAGATAGAATTTGTTCCTTCAAATTTATTTTGGAGTTTAATACTGCTGGGCCTCTCGTAGGGTTGACAATATGTTTGCGTGGCCACGCCCAAGATCTTTCCTGAATATGTTCAGAAGATTTGGTAATCTTGCTCAATCACAAACAACGAGAAACAGAATAGTTGAATAAAGAATGACTTAAATCCATATCTTTATTTAACGTGGTATTAGTGACAAAAGGATAATAATAATGATGAATCATTAAAGGTTTTTCCAGGAGACCTACTCGAGTTGTACTAGAGGCATCGAAGTGTTGCTAGACGCTAACCGATGTGATTACACTATTAAAATATGTCCAAGTGGGAGCTGCTAGTTTTATGGACATTATTTTAGTAGTCGTATGTTAGGATCGAACTCGAGATCACGGGATTGCACACTTTACGTATGAGAGTTAAAGTTTAATAATTAAATGTAAAAGGTTATGTTTAATTATTGATTACACAAAACGTCTAACGACCGTTAGTATTTAACGAATAATGACTAACGACCATTAACCAATAAAAGGAAAGAATTATGTGTGAATATTTGGTATGTCAAGAAGGTTCCGGAATACCCCTTAGGGGTGTTAGCCGATCGGTTATGGGAGGGGAAACCCAACCCATAACTTAACTTGAGTTCCAAGTTTCTATTCCTATATAAACAAACTTAGGGATCATTATTTGTTACTCTTGTACACATAGTTTATCCCTAAACTTGTTTTCTTCTTTTCTTTTTGTTTGGCAAATCGACAAACACCCTTCATAGGGTTGATTGGTTTGATTTTCCAAACCAAAACGTTTTGTGTTCTTAAACTAGCATTTACTTTAATTCGTTAATAGTACGTGTGTACAAGAACGTAATTCAATCACACTATTGATTGAATCTTGAATTGAATTACAAAACGATAAGCGGTAATTCCAATAATCCACATAAACCCTAATTAGGGTTCATAAAGTTGATTGCTTGGAATTATATTCTTGTTTGGCTAGAATCTTAAGTTACGCATACTTTTACGTTTGATTAATTTATACATTATATGTTCCTACTCGCTTCTGCATGTTTACTTTAATGTTGTTGTTTAATTATAATTGTTAAATTCCAACAGAAATTATAGTCAAGTTAATTTGTCTTTTGTACTTTGTTATTATTTATTTAGAGTAATATAACAACCGCAGTTTACGGCTATATTTGGCGCAGAGCTTTTTGGAGCTTTTTGAGGCGGTGAGCAATGAGCTTTTTGATTTTTAGTGTTCGTTTGGCAAAAGAGCGGTGAGCTTTGCTATTTTTTAAGAAAGCTCATTTTTCCGATACTTTTTTAAGAAGCTGTGAGCAGTGAGCTGTGAGCTGTGGCTACAACTCACAGCTCACAGCTACTGCTCACTGCTACTTTTGACAAACATAGCCTATGGCTATGTTTGGCGCGGAGCTTTTTGGAGCTTTTTTGGTCATTGAGCGGTGAGAATGAGCTTTTTTTATTTTTGATGTTCGTTTGGTAAGAGTGCAATGAGTTGTAGCAATTTTTTAGGAGAGCTTTTTTCTTAATGCTTCCTTTTGAAGCTTTGGATATTTACAAGAGCTTTTTTATATTCAATGACTAAAATACCCCCTACCCCATCCCAATAATAACCCTAATATATCACGTACTAATGTATCTTCTGTTAATATTTTTTTTCTCTCATTGCTGTCACAGGTTAGTCTTTGATTCTCTCATATGTTTTGTTTAATGCAAAGTTGCTGTTTGAGTGTTCATAATTGGTTGACATGCATGGTTGATGAACTCAAATAAGTACATTTTATTACCATCATTTATCCTATTTATTTGACTTGTTTTATTATATTATTTGTGAGAATTGATACGTTAATGTTTACTTTTGTAATTCTCAGGTAAAAACAAGTACTATGTGAAACTTGGCGATTTTGGACTAATTATGGAGCAAAACAAGCAAGAAGTTAAGAGTCTACTGAAATGTACAAGATCAAGACATTCTGCTCCAGATACGCCGCATCTTACTTATTACATACGGCGCATCACTATCAAGATTTCACAAGATATTATCCAAGACGGCAAAGGACATGCGCCGCATCTAAGTATGGAGTTGCGCCGCATCTTCTGGCGGTGTACGAATATTCCTGAATATATTAATCTTGGACCCCACGCGAAGTTAAGTCAATGCGCCGCATCTACTTATTAGATGTGCCGCATCTTGCCCTCAGACAGAAACTATAAATACCCCAAAGTCAGACGAATTTCGGGGTTCGACTTTTGGTACGTACGATATACGAAGGACAGAAACCCTAGGACGAATTCAGTCGAAGTAGCAGCACAAGACACACCTTGAACGAAGATACAAGATCTGTAAGAAGGTCCTGCATGTATTCAATTCATTAAGTAGTTTTGTTTTATTGTATTAGTACACTTTAATTGGTCAGGATTGATGGGCTTGTGATCATGGATGAACCATGCACTTCGACTCCCCTTAAAATTGCTTTCCCATTAATTAAAGTTTATATGTTGATGTCTTTGGTGACTTTTATTAGTGCATTGATAACCTCTGTGTCTAGCTGAGCATTGCTTGGGTCGCCATGCCCCTTCCTCGCCTGTTTATTAGATCGCCTATGCATTCTATCGTCTGTAGAAAAGTAGGAAGAAAGATAAATAGGATAGTCATAAGTAATCATTAAGGGTTTACTCGCCGATAAGATTAGAACCAACGAGAAAGGACTTAATCTCGGTGCGTTGCATCGAACTATACACTTCATATAAAATTAGCAATAAAACAAGTGACAAGCTACTTAACTATCAGGACAGGTCTTCTTATTGTCTCAAGTATTTATCTGTGTACGTGTGTGCTACTCGCTGATTCGTGCCTATTAGTTTAGTTTATTATTTAATTGCAACCAAACCGTGCCAGTCTCTCAGGCTGAAACCCCATTGCGTTAGATTAGGTTGTATAGCTAACTTAAGATATTAAAATACTGATTAGGATAACTAGATAATACGTTTCACTCTTAGTGATCGACACTCTACTTACCATTATATTCATACTGATCGGGTACACTGCTCGTTAAAGTGTGTGTGTGTTATTGATAAGTCGGCTAAATATAAATTTAAAACTTGAATACTGCTAAAACCACAACGACATACCGTGGGTATAAAAAGAGCATACGCACACGCGCATCAATGGTGCATGTTTATTATTTAATTGTTGCATGCTTGATGAATTGAAGGTTTTTTGTTTATTATATAATTGATCGCTCTTTTAGCACATGCCCATCCTAATGGCAACATTGATTTGTTTATTTTAAATCATCTTAATGTATCTTCTTTGAATATTTTTTTTCTGTCGTTGCTTGGCCCCCTTAATATGCAGACTGATGTATGTGGTTAGTCGTCATTAAGGTGTTGTGATGAAGTATATAATAACACTAGTATCATGGTCATTATTAAATCATGGTCGTAAAAAGTAAACCAGACCTTAATGATGCCCAAGGCCAAAAGGTATGTTATTATTAAATCATGGTCATTATTATTAGCAAATATAATAAACATTCCAACATAAAAAAGTACAAAGGATCAAAGTGGTTGATATAAACTGGGACTACTTAAGACACTTGTGGTGTAGAACATTGTTTGGCATTTGGGCTTTGGTTTAGTCTGGTTACTTGAGTTAGTAATTCCTAGCTCAATGTTGGTCTCCAGCAGATTTCACTATGAAGATGCTTAGCAGCTACTGTGAAGCGCAATTATAGGTGATGAAATGTGTGGTTGAGTAATGAGTTAAAAATAGGACTAGACATTGTGAGTATGTTCTTTTAAGCATAACGTTATGAATTAGTTAATGGCTTCATCCTGCTTGACCGGCCTCCATCCTTTTCTTTAATCCATTTCGAATACAGTTGCCACTTACCACTCTCTTGTCCAACAGTTGTTGTGCAACTATAATGGAGCCACCTATCTAGCTGCAAATTTGGAATATTGAAAAAACGATGGAAGATACTCGGTAAAATGCCTAAATACAGCGTGAAAACTCAACTCGATGTAATTATGGCTGCATTCGCCTTGCATAATTACATTCGTAATAATGACAAAGAAGACACGGTGTTCACGACATTTGAACAACATCCAGATTACATGGGAGGTGAAGAACTTCGTGACGTACGTGGCTGGAATGCAAATAATGATGATATTTCTAGTGCAACATCCACCGAGATGAAACAGATTCGCAATGATATTGCCACTCCAATATGGAATGCACGTCGTCGGTAGTACATTACTAGTGTATAACGGTATTATAAAATGTTCAGCATGTAAACGTAACTTTATTATGTATTTAGACAATTTTCTATTGAAATATGTATATGTCCTTTTACGTCATTTTACATACATATAAATACAGCTACAGCTATATTACCAAACGTTTTTATTTAAAAAAAAGCTACTGCTCACGGCTACTGCTCACTGCTACTGCTCCTTTTAACAAACATAGCCTATGAGTTTGACATTTCGATGTAAAGCGTTTCATTTGTTTAGACACAGCAAAAAACAATTGTTACTGATAATCGTTTAAATCTAAGAACAACACCCGCGTTTTTTAGTTTCTTGCTTTTAAACTAATTACTGCGTTCTATGATGCTATTTTAATATTAGATCGTCGTTTAAAAATGACTAATTATATTAAGTTTTAGTATGCAATTTGCCATTCATTAGTGTATGGCAAGTTGCGTACCATCGTATCCCACCAAAAGGTCCTTGGTGGCGAAAAGCGACTAAAGCTCAAGTCTAAAAGTCTCAAATACTCTCACGAGAGTTCTCGAAAGAAACATAATATCAGATATACAAATACGGTAACTTAAGTATACAAGAAACTGTATCTGTTTTCACCAATATAATAATATATTTGCTACTGTAATTCTTATGCTGAAGACAATGCTTGAAAAAAAAATACCTGAACGCGCTTGTAGGGCGTTGGAGTTATTAACGAAAACAAGGTGAAAGAAACAAACTTATGTGGCCACTTCGTGACTCAGCTCGTGACTGTACATACATAAAACGAAACAGTTTACAAGTGAAACAGCCAAGACTTGATCCGAATGAACTTACAATTTTTGTTCAAAGTTACATCTTTCATATAACACAAAATTAAAATTGTGATTTTTACAATATTAGTAAATACATATAAATTTGATATTACTTTTGTAGAAACAACAATGATAAAAACATAAACAGCCGATCCGATTTGCAAAACAACTCTATGGATGTAGGTTGTAACACCATATAATGTTGTATCATAGTGCTTGCATCTGTAAGTTGGTATGATGTTCATGGACATTTGCAGACGATGATGATGTAGAAGATGAGTTCATTTGTTGAACGGGAGGGGCATTAACGAGGGTCATTGGCATCACAAAGTTATCATCGAGCCGTGCCTTCATTTCCCGGTGTTCTTGGCATACAGCACACCAATGCAAGCAGCAGTGCACCAAACATGGTTCACATGGTGAGTTCTGCATGTTAAACAAGCAAGAGATCTTATTAAGGTTTACAACGTAATTAAGAATATATAACAATTGTTAATATAGCATAATGTAAAATTTTATGAGTAGGTAGACTTAAGTTCCAAATTTACCTTTTCTCCAAAGGCTAATCACTTCTTTTATACCTCTGCTTGGTAATTAAAGCTTAACGAGCTAGTGTATTATTATTCTGTAAATTACCAAATTGGACCAAAAACGCTAAAATTACTAGAATATAGTTACTGAATAGGAGCAAAGATATATTCTAGCTACCAAGACAGCCCATTTGTACATTCTCTAATTACCAAGGTAGGGAACATAAGAGTGCATACCAAATTGGACGAATATGCAAGTACTATTTTATGGAGTTTGCTCTATTTCCAATTAGTAGTTGTTTCTCAGTTGATATTGAAATATATAACAGCTAGTAAGAAGCTGTAATTACCTCAAGATGGTATTTCTTCTGTAACATTTTTCGCACACTTTCAGTGTACACACCACACATCCACCAACTGAACAACAACCCTTCACAGAGGAGAGATTGTGTCCCTGGGTCAATAAATCCATGAAATGCTGCTGTTGTTGCAGCAAGTACCAAACATCCCTCGATGAAAATTGCATGAAGAACACATGGAGTGGTTGCAGAAGCATAGTCATCTCTCACAGCTTGATAATTGCGCCCAAACAGAACGCATGGACAAAAAAATCCTGTCCAGCCTGAAGATATGATACAACAAGTTAGAAAATAAATGTGGGTTAAAAATTAAATTAGATTAGCATAAGATATATTGATATGAGTCCACGAGAATCTTGCATTTTTCCTTTGTTGAACAAAAACGAAAAACTTGTCGCGTAAATGACCTGTTTGAATGCTAAAAGCCTAAAATAAAAGAGAAAAACTCACAGCTATCCATATCTTCAGTGCAACCAAATATACCAGTTGTCCAAGGCTCTACAGCAGGAGGCTCAAAGTTCTCATGTAAAGACTGTCCACATGCATCGCACTCGCGGACATTCAACTGTAAACCATGTCACGTCAAAAAGATGTCAGGAATTTATAAAATGAGTTATGTGGTATATTAACCAAACGAATACTAGACAAGGAATCTGCTGCTCTTTGGATGTTGTAACTCAAAAGAGAAATATGTGAAAAATTAATAAATATGCCCTACAAAATTATCCTGAATTCAATTGCGAAAAAACTACTGAAATCTATACCAGAAAAAAGGCCTAATCTGAATGTTCTAAAAGGGTTTATTTAGTAGTATACAATATAATTTCCAGATCCTAATCATATTAAGAACTACCAGAACGTACACAATTAGGGTGTTTGGCATCCCCACATCTTATCAGCTTAAGCTATATAAATATAATGCAGAAAATAGTATGTGGATACATAGTTATGTTGTATTCGCTCAAAAGAGTACTTAGTTTGTATAAAAATTCTTACTATACATGTACAGTGACCATAAAAGTAAGATGCTTAGAAGATAAAAGGTAATGGAAGTAGCTGGGAATGGTCACTATGGAGGAAAAGAACGAAGAAGGTGGGTTAAAATTTGAACTTCTATCCATACTTGAAAATTCAGTTTCAAATAAGCACTTCTCAAAGAGCTTAATTAAGATGTCAAGCTGATAATCATAAACATTGGAAAATGCTTATTAGGTGTACCAGTACAACATACGTTGATAAGATGCTTTACTAAGCAATCACAAACACCCCCTTAGGAAAGAGGAGAGGCGGGTGATGGTTATTAAAACGGCTTACCTATTTTGGATAACCAGTTTCAGTTGACTATTTGAAACTCCTAATCACAAATAATGTAATAAGCGCAATCCTGAACACCCTAAAAAACTGCTTTAATGTTATATTAAAACACAATAAGCAGTTTCCGGAAGCTATCCCAAACACGCCCCATTAATAATATATACTCCATTGATAATTTCCTATTTTCCTTCATACAAATTTTGTTTTTAGGCTAACATCTTAATATGTTCAAATCAATCAATAAGGATAGCTTATCTTTTTACGCTTATTTCCGGCTTATAAAAAAAACTGCTCCAGCCAATCCGCTTATTTTGGGGTAAGAATATAAGAAGCTTTCTATACGGGTCAGGTTAGGACATGCTTATTTCAAAGTGCTAATATGAGATACTAGAATACCTTTTCACCCTCAGAGCACCGGGTGAGGGTAAGTTATAGGGAAAACATGTGACCTATGCGATGATACCCCTCTATGTGATATAGGCATATGTGCCATCACCGTGGCATGCCTTTGGTATTTTTTCATTATTATTATTTTATTTTTTTTGTGTGTGTGCATGTGTTTTGTTTGTATTTGTTATTTTGTAGTCCCGATACCCCATGTTATGAGTGACTCTGTTTTTGTATTATGTTAGACCACTCCCAACTGTGACGCGTTTTGTGCCACCTCAGCGTCACATCATCACTTCTTAAACCGACGCACAAACTGAGATACCCCTGCCAATTGTGGTATGTCTCTTTCTGTGTCACTACACAAATATACCCCACAAAACACACACACACACACACACAAAACACTCACAAAAAGAACAAAAAAACAGAAAAACAAAAAAATCAGAAAAAACAAAAAAAACAAAAAAAATGGGCCCCGCACCACTTCGTCCCTTGCTGAAGATATGGATTGTTTGACATTTTGTAACCATTTATTCTTTATTTTCCGAAAAAAATGACTGCATTTTTTAACAGCACTAGCAAATCTAAACACCATTTCCTAAATAGCATATCTTTGTTTGTTTAACCTTATTTATGGGTTACAAGCTTATCTCATTCCGTGTTGTTCGAAACTTATCAGCTTATATACACTCGTTATATCATACAATGAAATTTTGGGGTACTTATACAAGTCTATAAGTTTCAAAATAACCCCCCGTTATATCATACAAAAATTTTGGGGTTCATTAAACATAAGCCGAAATGAGATAAGCTGATAAGCCCAGAAATAAGCTTGAAACAAACACCCCCTAAGCTAAGCAATACCAAAACACCATCTAATAAATGGTAAGCAAATAAATTAACAGATCCATAAACTAATGAAAACCTGAGGAACTTCAATGGGTTGATGAAGCTCTCCAGGATTAATATCAACAGGAGCTTGATCTTTTTTCAGCTTCACATACTGCAATGAATTCTCTCCATCTGCCATCTTTTCTTTTCTTCTGTCACCAAAAAACTAATCAGATCAGTTAACATGAAAACATATACACGCATTGACCGACTCTACATACCGTTGACTAAGTTCAGAAAATGGTCAGACTCAAACACACACAGTCTATGTGGAAATTTAGGTGAGATCTTGGATTAGTGAGTTAAACCTTATATGTACGGATGTTGGAGGAACATGTTTTCTAGTGTGTATATTCTAACCCGATCAGAATATTAGGCTAAACGCACTACTCCCATCTTTTCTTAACGCGAGGCAACCTTCATCATTATTTATCTTTTTTTTTAACATTTTTAACACAAACTTAAATTTCATTAATAATTAAAATATTACATAATAATTCAAATAAAACTAAAATATTATAATACTTATTAAAAACTAATGTAAGTTGTGGCGTACCTTAATTGAATCCTTGATTTCCTGCATTTTTTGTCGTTGTAGTGCGGTCGATGATGAGTCGATTGGTGTGAAATAGAATATGATATCTTTTTTCCGTTTCTTTTCCCGCTCAAATTCAAGTTTTTGTTATTCTAGTACAAATCTTTTGTCCTCCATTTCCGCTGCTTTCAGATCTCTTTTTGCTTACAGCTCCAACTCATATTTCTTTTGCTCCAACTCTTGTTTCTTCAACTCGTAGTATTCGTCTGCCAGCTCCTTCTTCTTTCCGAATGGCATGGACTTAATGGTTTTCTTAGACATTTTGAATCGAGAGAAGTGTGAGATTTGTTGCGGTATTTTCTCAGACATTTTGAATTGAGAGTAATGTGAGATTTGTGGATTGAAGTGTGTTTATGTTATGTATTTATAAGTAAGTTTAAAAGTTTTTTTTTTTTTTTTTTTTAATTTCAAACCGTAAATACCCAACAGCTAGTTTGATTTTTTTTATTTATTTATTTTTTATTTATTATTATTTTTTTTTTGCAAACCGTTCACCAACGGTTGGAAAGTAATTGCATCACATGAAACAAAAAAAAAATAACCCAATGAGTCGATCGCATGCACGACCTTGATCCAAAAAAAAGTAATCGATCGATTACTCACAATAAGGTCGATCGATCGCGATCGATTGAATCGATCGCTCGATTCGCCTTACTGTGACAAGCCTTATACTAGTAGTCTACTAGTTAAGCTAGAATTTAAAATATTTAAGTTTATCGTATTATATTTAATCAAAATTCTAATTTACAGAATTAAAAGAAATCATAAATTAATTGTTAAAAGGTAAAACTGTTTTATCATTGATTTCACATAAATTAAAGCATTAATAATTGTATTTTTTAAACAATGTGTTTTTTCACCGAAGACAACAATTTTGAGATATAATTGTTTATTTTATAATCAATTAAATTGTTTCGTATGTAAATATGAAATTTTATTGCTACATAATTGTCTTATTTTTCTTAAAGTGCTTGCATTTTATAAACACACATTCATTTTTTTTTTTTAGCAAACACACATTCATTTGGAACGTAAGAAATAACAATTTTTGTTAGAGATTATTTAATATACCTTTTTTTTTTAATAAAGTCAATAGATTTTATAAGTCATGTAGGATGAAAATGCTTAGCACTGTCATTAGGAACTTAGGGATGTTTGTTGGCCCATTAACTAGCTAGTCTTGCTCCTCTATTAATGGCCCGTTTGGTTTGTTGACGGGTTTAGGATTTGAATTTAGATTTGGATTTAATGTAGGAAAGAGAAAATATATAATTTTTATAAATCTGTTTGGTTTATAAACGGGTTTAGTGTTGGATTTTGATATTTTATAATAGAATTATAACTAAAATTCTTATTTTCAATATAAAATATTCATTAATTTATACCATAGTCAAACAAAAAAATACATATGATAATGTGTTCTTTGTATTATTTTCTTTTATTATATGAGGCAGGCCCACAAGTCAGAAAAGAAACAAGTCAACCCACTATGCAGGTGAAGATTCGTTAAAACCCTTGAATAAGGGCGTACTAACACTTTGAAAGCTGGGCCACATACACCAAACAGCTTAACTTAACATTGGCTTCATTCCAATCATGCAAAAACCACGTAACAAACGGACCCTAAGAGTTATCATTTACTCTTTTAAGAAGTACAAAATAACTACCTTAAGTCATTGTATAGATGTTACATTGGTAATAAAGATATATGTTATGGCCATAACAATAATTTATGTTATTTTGACTAAAAATAATAAAAGCTACAAATATTAGTATCTACATTATTATCATTTTTATTATTTAAAAATTTTATTCATAATAATATGATCATTTAAAGGTGGTCAAATTATTTGATGGTTGAAAGCATAGAACATTTGCTTGTCTGAAAATTTAATTATACATGTCGTCGCAACGCGCGGGTATCCGGCTAGTTTTTATTAAAGACCAAAATGTCAATCATTCGGTTTAAGAGCTTTTATGCATATCGTTGAGCTACGCCTTTTGATCATGTTTTGATTCATTTTACAACTAGCTTTTAAATCGTGTATAAATACAGGCTGTGAAATATCATTACGTGAAAAAATTATAAAGTTTTACTTTCCGAAAGCTATACATGTTTATAGTTTGTCATAAGGAATAAAGTTAAACCCGTAATCCAAGTTTGGTGTGACCACCACCATCCGCCACCTACAGCACCATCTGACACCTCCTGCCAACTATTATGGTGGCTGGATCAGTGGTAGCCGAATTGGGGTGTTTGGGAGTGATTTTATCAAGAGATGTGTTTTATTTTTAGCAGATAACACGAAAAAATTACATAGGTCTTTAGAAATGTAATATGTTTTGACTTTTATTGACAGAAGGATAATTGTCAAACGTTTCTTACACAGTGGCAAAAACCACCTTGTTGCAAAGATGATAACCGAATTAAAGGAGTTGTGTGACTTGTGATGCGCTTTTTTGGGTGTTATCTTTGCTCATTCTAGCTTAGCCTCCACCGTTGAATATGAGCTTCTCGATGGCTTTTATTCAGTTCCATGCCATCCATCCATGTTTCGTTCCACCATTTCGGCAATCTGGTAAAGCGGGTATTAGGGTACTAGCAGTGGGGTGGGTTAAATTTATCGTACCTCCCAAATTCAGCCAATAAACTTCAGCAAACTCATTCCATAAATTCTCATCTCTCCCAACCTAATTCACTGGCGCCCGATAAATTCTCATCCCTCAAAAAAAAAAATTCTTTTTTATAATTAAACTAAAATCAATTTAATTAAAAACATATTGGAGACGATGATGGACGTTTTCGTCATGTAACTCCGGTAGTACACTTGGGTCATAAGATACCGGCACCGGTTGGTCCATTATATGAACCGGTGATATTGCCCTCTGGTCGTCCTTTATGATCATGTTGTGCAATATACAACACGTTTCGACGACTTTTCCAATCTTTTCTTTCTCGAAAAACCGGACAGGACGATCCAAAATCTTCCATTTTCCCTTAAGCACACCAAAAGCTCGTTCGACATCTTTTTTTGCCGCCTCTTTTAGTCGCTTGAATTTCTTTTCTTTCGGGTCAACTGGATTCAGATACGCTTTAACAAACGTAGACCACTTAGGATAAATCTCATCGATAAGGAAATAGCCACGTTTGTAATAGCGCCCGCGTAAAACAAATGAACTATCTGGAGCCGTTCCATTTCGGGCAGTAAGATACAACGGCGACTGATTCAACACATTGATATCGTTGTTTGACCCGGGAGGACCAAAAAACGAATGCCAAATCCACAGATCCTGCGAAGCAACACACTCAATCATAATAGTCGGCACTTTATGATCACCTAGCCTATATTGGCCTCTCAAATGCCTAGGACAATTCCTCCATTCAATATGTGTACAATCTAGGCTACCAATCATCCCCGGAATGTGATGTCTTTCTTCATGCGCCTTTTGGATCATTGCGACGTCATGGGAAGTCGGCTTACGTAAGAACTCTCGACCATATAAATGAATGATCGCATCACAAAAATATGTAAGGCACTCGCGTGATGTTCTATCGGCCATGCATAAATATTCATCAAAGTTATCCGGGGGTTCACCCGTTGAGAGTTGTTTAATTGCCGACGTGCATTTTTGTATCGCCGTGAAGCTTTTTTTATTCCTCGCGTCCATGCTTTCTTGAAAATACGGGAAACTAGCTTCAATGTCACCAACAATCTTCAAAAACAACATTTGACTCATACGATACCGATGCCTAAAAAAATGCTCGCCGAACTTAGGGTCTTCGACGAAGTAGTCACGCATTAGTATTTCGTTAGCTTGTTCCCGGTGTCGCTCAATATAAGTGCGTGAATCATTAGAGCTTCCCGAGTCTTCAAGGGCTTCAATCTCTTTTATCGCGTCTAGAAAAAAGGCACATGAACTACCCGTGGATAAATCGGGTAGCATAGGTGGGATGATGATTTCGTCGGAAGATGAAGACATTTTTTTTGGTGGAGTGTATATGAAAATGGGTGTGTTTTGATTGAATGTTTGTTGATGTTTTTGAAATGGAAGTAGGTATGTATATATAAGTGAAAAAGAGGTTAATTTAATTTTTTTTTTTTTTTTTTTTTTTTTAATACCAAATGGCTATTTTTTTTGTATCAATTCGTGTAGCAACGGTCACATGTGAATTCATGGCTACCGGTGTATAATGCCGTTGGGCATAAATTTTGGGCAACCCGTTGTGGCCGGCGACGGTGTTACCGGCGGTATGGTCCATAAATTTGGCCATACCGCTACCACTCCTAGTACCCTTATAATTTCTGTTGTTTTGCTCTATAATTCCATGACCAAAGCGACATGTTAGATTTTACAAGGTTATTATAATTTCTGGTGTTTTGCTCTATAATTCATTGCAGAGGGTCTTTCATTTTCTCTTCTCGTTGAAGTTGGGTTATGACACTAGGCGGCTTCAAACAAGTTGATCAAGGTTCCTCGCGCGCTTTTATATTTCTGGATCAAATGTGGAAGTATTGATGTTTCGAAGCTTCCACTCAGTAGTAGGTTTCTCAAATCTCAAGCTTGTCATGAAGGTGCGTGGTTCAAAAAATCAAAAAGGGGCTGTAAAATACAAATTCCAGTAGGTTCAAGGGTATTATCAAGAGTTGAACCATAAGCTCAAGAGTACAAGTTCAAGGCTCAACTTAGTTTTAACAAAGTCATGTTGTTCACAAGTTCAATTTCAGAAATCATGAGTTAAATCTTTGTCTAGCAAGATGTTTTAGTGTTTTCATGGATTAGAAAGTTATCATCCCACCTTCATGTTCTGGATTTCTAAGATCCGAAGGCAATGTATACATATTCTCATACTTCAATCTAGATACTAATTCTCACCTTAAAGACATGTTCAAAGATGAATACGCTTACAAACCGAGTTGTTGGCAAGGTGAAAGAAATAAAATTGCACGGCCATCACAAAACTCGTTGTCAAACTAATATAGGCAAAATACATTCACAAAGAGGAGACTGTCATATGTGGTTTAACCAAATTTATATTTAATAGAACATTTCATTTATACTTTCTATTTGTATTCTTCTGCAAATTACAACTTTTTTACATAGATTTTTTTTCAATGAAACCATCTTTTAAACCAATATTGAACTTGTCTTATCACTCAAAACGGCTGAAATTAGTCGCATGATTTGAACAATTGCTAAAAAGGTCATGTTGAAGACTTGTAAAGAAGCGTGAGATACATTGTAAAACTCAAAATTGTAATTTTCACATGCCATAGGAAATACAATGTTCTAAAAAACCAATGTTACGAGTCTGCATGAAGTTATCATACCGAAAAACATTTAGAAAAAAAATATATATATTTTATACCTCATTTAATAAAAGCTCATATAGAACTTCCAAGTTTCTACAAAAAAGCATTGGTTGGTCAAAAAGGTTGATCATCACATCATAATGTGCATCAAAAGCACCCTGCAAAAACGAAAGGCTACCTGCATGTTAGCTTTTGATTACCTCTTTGGTTCTTCATGAATTGCAAGCCAGAAACCACACTTTCTGGTACTAATCACTACACATAACAAAATCAACTTCAGAGGCTACCTGCAGCACATTCTGAAAATATGTGGTTCCTATTCTTGTTCGCATATCAAGATTTACTTTATTTTCATGTAGCCAGAGACTGGCCCGTTTACACCTATAAATCAACTAAAAACCTTGTTGGTAGCCCACAACTTTAAGCCTTGTTTGGCCTTTCAAGCTTTTAAATTATTATTAATGCAGAGCAAGGTTATTAGGATGATACAGTGAGGGTTAAAAGGTTGGCTTTTAAACGCAAAACAAACCCAAAAAAGTATGCAAGAATATGGTTTTACCTCAACCAATAATAATTCAAGGTTTACGGGTTACCTCATATACCGTGGGAAAACCATGATTTCTTTCAGCAGCAGGAATGAATACTAATTTGTATAAACCAAATCTGTGTTCTAAATACACTCAAGAACACCCCAAAAGCAAAAGGGATAAAGTGAGTATGGGGGATGATACTTCAGCAACAACCCTTTAGAACAATTAGTTTAACCGAATCTTGTATAAGATTATGAAAGATATGCAACAACGAAGCAATAATATACCTACCTCCAACTCTTTTCTTCTCTAGTTATATTGATGATAGGAGATTAGTCTCAACAAAGCTGTGAGAACAAAAAAGAGGTTCACCCATGAAGACATTATAGCTTTTTTAAGACTCTTAAACACACATTCATAGAATGTTGTAATGTATAAAAGACATCTACCTCTTCTGACTTCAAGTCTACAGAATTCACTAATACGAACTTCTGGATGACTATCTTCTCCCATGCCTAGCAGGGGAACGAGATCTGCTATTGTCACGCCCACGGTATCTATCCCTGTTCCTGTCACCTCCATTTCTAAAATTATTATTATTGTACCTCCGATCTGGTGCTCTTCCCATATTATTATGATTGCCTCTATTGTTTCGGTCTCGGGACCTTTCACGGTCTCGGCGGTCAGTTCGGTCAGTCTCTCTATGACGATTCTTGTCGCGGTCAGCTGACCCACTTCTATGTCTACCATCAACTTCCTGTTCTCTCAGCTTCCTCCGTTCTTCTGCTTCTTTCTCCCTTGCCGCCCTCTCCTCTTCACGTGCCTTCTCTTTTGTCTCCTGATAATTACAAATCATGTCGTCACTAGAGAGAAATAGGAGGTGGCAATTTCGACCTATTTACTTATGAACTAGTCGATTTGTGTATTTATCTCAAGGGGAAAAAAGCCAAATAACCCTATTGAGGAGTCGCACCCTTTTAAAAACTAAATTTAATGAAGCGACCTTGCGAAATTCTATTTTTGACGCGAGAAGCATTTTTCTAATTTATGTGACTCATGTCACGAAAGAGAGGGTCAGGTTGCTAAAAGTTGAAAAAAATGGTGTGAATACCAACACAAGAGGGTTATTTTGGTAGCTTTCCCTTATTATCTCAAACTGGTCAAAGTCGCCCAAAATAAATTTTTATTTCTTATAACCTCCTACATGTTTTAGATAAAAAAATTAGATGATAATAATATAATTTGTAACCATAATTTACGCATTAAAATGGACAAAACAATGTGAGCAATCCAACCAAAACCGCCCTACCCGTTTCAACCCAAACTATGAAAGTAACATGTTTCAACCCTAACCATTTGATCTGTTACCCAACCCGCACGACCTGCCCATCTTGCTACCGCTAGAAAACAGAAAGATTTTGAATCTTAGCATTGCGACTGAAAGTAGATGATACCCTGTACTCGGAGAGAAAATCTCGGACTAAGCCATAACCAATATGCTGTTTTCCAGTCACATGAGACTGAGTTCTTTCAAGAGCATCGTTTGCTATGAGAAAAGAACCACATGTTTCACACAGAGCCATCTTTTTTTCTTGAGTAAGCATTAGAACTTTGTCTGTATGTGGTTGCAGGGTCAAGGCGGTTTTCTCAATGTTAAGCAGATCCACCTGTGGAAGAGTGGGCATTAATAAATACTATGTTTCAAAAAAACCGATATATTTAAGAGCCAACAACCAACTAATAGTACCTTCCTCATAAGTGCCTCAGCTTCATCCACCTTGCCAGCTTCCCCAAGGGCCTCCACTGACTCTAGAAGGTTCTTGATTTTCTCCTCAAGGATGGATAGTTGCTCAGATTTCTCGACTGGCAAAGGTGGGGGAGGAGGAACTTCAACTTCTTGAGCAAGACGCTCACGTCCCCGTCTGACTTTCCTATCCAGGTCCATGACCTAAAATAATTTATGACAAACAGAATTGCAAGTAAATAGAAGTATCATACCATATAATGATGTATATATGTAACAGACAGATGTGGCAAAATTGGCAGACTGGATAATAGGTCAGAACCGATAACTTTTAGCACGTGTTCAAACAGCACTATAAACACTTAATTGCACTTTTGTTGAATTTTACAAATTGAATGACGTATGTAATAAGATCATATTAACTATAACATTAACGCAGTAATACGAGAGTATTGATTTTAATGAAAGCAGTATGAGGTTTGTTTTAAGCCATTTTGACCGATTTGAATCGTTTCCTTTTAAGACTAATTTATGAAAGTAGACACATTAGCGATATAAGAAACAAACCCGCAACAATCCAAGTTTTAGTAACCACGAGTTCACGACAATCACAAGTTTAAAAAAAAAAAAAAAAAAAAAAACTTACCAACTTTTCGCAGAAATGAGCCAACTCTGCTTCAAATCTTGGCACATAGGAATCATGTCTTGGTGAGCTCTCAAAGCTAAACAGCAAAGAAATGCAAAATTTGTCAAGACTCTCATTAGACCACAAACATACTCCTCAAACCCACGAATGAAGATTGATACAGCACAGATTCTAAGATTTTTTAGTTTAACTTTGAATGTAACCTTAGTTATTTGAAGAATGAAAAACACACCTACAATGTAACTTATAAGATAACAATTACTATTTAATGGAAGTTTATGAAGAGGGAACTATCTGAAACAAATCTATATCCAAATCAAATAAAAATTTAGGCTGATTGGCATATATCTAGATTCAACGAGAGTAATAAATCACAGGGTCCTGCAATTATCATACAAGTCAATGCATTGATAGAAGTAACTTTATTGACAGTGTACACAATATGGCATTAACGTACTGAGAATATATTTGTTTGGACTTCTTGAATGGACTTATGCATTTGTGCATGTATTGATGATTTACGTGTGAACTTTCTTGGACTAAACACCTATCATCTTACTAGCAAACATTTAACAAGCCTATAAATACATAGTATTGAAGAAACACTTTCAGTTGCTTACTTTGAATATACTGATATTTGATAGATCTAGGACCTGAGGTGAAGGATCTAACAAATTAAACTCCACCACCGCTTCCATTAATAAAGATTCCCACTCGACTATTTTTCACCTATAATCGTGATTTTCTACCTTGATTGAGCTTATCAAAACTCTCGATGGTCTCTTTACTTCACTTTGCAAAACCTACTTTTTACAAAACTTGCAATCCTCAAGTAAATCATCTTGTCACGCTTTCTCTTTGCATAGAACAACAAACTAAATCCCATATTTATTGCAGAAAACCATCTATTATCTATAGTCCGTAGCCACCATAAGGTAAGAGATAAGTCTCAGTTAGAAGAAAGTTAGCTGAATAATTAGACCAACAAGTGAACGTCCATAAGCCGACTCCAAAAAGTAAAACGTTAAGGTTAACACCCTTTCAATAATACTAATCATGTTAAAAGGTATAAGTTCATAGAAAAATTACCCAACTAAGCCATATATATTGTCTCAATAACAAAGCTACTAAGTAACAAAGCATGATGAATAAAAATGGACTTGCACAAGTATGAATGCATAAAGCAGTTAGATTTCCAATGTACAAATAATTTTACATTATTACAAGGTCACCGCCGTTAAACATAAGGTAATTTACGGAGTATAACACCTAGAGAAGTTACTAAGGAAACAATTTTTTACATAGATTTCAATACATACCAAATAAACGTGACAAACAGTCTATCTACAGTTTAAAGCACAAATTCTAGATTTTATTTCCTTACCTTTCTTTCAACTTCGCATCATGGATCTTAGGGCATGCGCCTGATATAAGAAACAATCCACACAAACATACATGAAATCAGTAACTACTTCAATATTCTTAAACCCTTAAAAAACACATTAAAATTTTCATCTTTTCAGTAACTAATCGTCAATTAAACATAACCAGTTACTCTAGTCGATAACATTAGGAAAACGAAACACATACCGAGATCACTTTTAGTGTTGACGAAGAGGTCATGAGGACAAAACTTGACCATGTAGAAGCCGCATACTTCCTTATCATCCCATTTAATTTCTTTGTGTCCCCTTCTCTCTTCCTCCGTCAAATTTCGAGCTACAAACACACACAAACACCATCAACAATCATAAACAAACATATCAATTTACATAGATAAGGTATCAGCTCCAAACATTAATCAATTTAAATCCAAAACCTCAAATTTAGACCAGTGATCTAACTAAATTCAATTAACCTTGATAAAAACACATAATCCCCAACAGTATTAAAAATTAAAGCTTTTTAATTCCAGATGCCAAGATTCATTAATTTAAACCAAATTAAGAAAAACCCAAATTTAAACTGATCAAGATCGAAAAAATCGACACTTATAAATAATGATAATTAAGGGTAAGAAGAAGAACCTGAACCCATGAGTTCATCAAGCAAAGCTCTTTGTGCATCCATCTACGAAACCCTAATTTTGTTTTTTAAGGGTTTGTTATGATTTGTATCGATATATATTTATTTAGGGTTATGCAGCTATATATGGAGGAGGAGGAGGAGGAGGAGGCGAGATTTGAAACTACTTGTATACTCTCCAATATTAGGGATGTCCAAAAAACTCGACGCTCGAAACTCGTTTGTAACTCGCTCGAAAAATACTCGAAAATTCGCTCGCTCGATTATCGCTCGGTTGTAACCGAGCCGATCGGCTCGGTTCGATTTATAAACGAAACGAGCAACGAGCATAGGTCCGCTCGTTTGTCGCTCGCTCGAATTATTTATTGATATATATATATATATATATATATATATATATATATATATATATATATATATTCTATGGAGTGCATATGTTGTTAAAAAAATCTGGCAAGGAAGCCCATGTGAGCCCATTAACAGCCCGTGCAAATCCTGAACAAATAATCCAAACCCAAATCTCAATAATACCTTAACCCTAATCAAAGAGTTATATAAAGTACTAACTTTACGAAACCCTAATCTCACTTCATAGAATAAAACGCCTCCCATCTTATTTCTCCAATACCAGCCACCCTTATTTCTCCAACGATTTCTTTACCACCCTTATCACTCCAATACCAGCCACCCTTATTTCTCCAACGAAGACAAACGTAGCAACTACACACATTCGGCTTTAAGATCCTTATACGGGTCTCGGGTAGGTGTTTCTTTTTTAGTTGTTTTTCCTTTAACGAATGAGAGAAAAGAGTATAACATCATTGTTATAAATCTTTCTCTATAAGTTTCGTATAATTAAAATAAGTGATGCTTGTTACGGATCAATGATGGGTGTTCAAAGATCTTTAATGATCTAGTCGTATCTTGAAAAATTATGAGATCTTCGAATCTATTTATTTATTTTCGTTTTGTTTCGTTCGTATATTTGGTTTGTTCTTCAAAAGATCGATGATGGTTTTAGTTCACTCACGAAAAAAATCTATAAAGATTGATACCGTGAACAAAACTGAGATCTATGAAATGGTTAGGAGAAGTTGTGAAATGGTTAGGATTAGAGATTGTTGATTGTTTTTACCTGTTGTTAGATTGTTGATGTTGTTGTTGATATAGGTTGGCTGTGATTTAAAAAAACAGTTAGAATCATAATAGAGAAATAATGTTATAATATTGTTATTTCATTTTGGCCTTTTCGAAAACGATTGAACGAATTTCTCCATTATAACGTTTGATTATTCAGTTGGAATTAAATAAGAATTGGTGCATACTGTTTGGTTACCGGAAATAATTCGAGCGAAAACGAGCTGAACCGAGCGCTCGTTTAGAAACCGATCCGAGTTCGAGCAAGCATTTCCCGCTCGGTTATCTAAATTCGATCCGAGCCGAGCCGCTCGGTTTTAAATCGAGCCGAGTTCGAGCAGACCCTCGCTCGGTTCGGCTCGGTTCGTGAACAGCCCTATTGTATACTCTCCAATATTAGTTGTGTAATTATATGAATAAATTAAACTTTTTTTTTTAATTTAAATTATTATTACAAACTTTAAAGAAAGTAACATACTAGTAATTGATAAGTAAAAAATAAAATTGTTTTTTGCATAAAATAAGAAAAGATAATAATCCACAATAATTATTTTTGTCTTAAACCGACTATTTTTTTATAGCGAAAATTACTGTAATACCCAAATGGAAGGGTACTTTGCAGTGCCCAAACTTTTTCCAATTATCACAAATAGACATCAATCTCGTGTAAAAATGGACCCGGGGTTACACGTGATTACGTATCGCATTGTGAGTGGTTGAAAAAAAAAACAAAAAAACAAATATGATCAATCTCGTGTAGATGTATACCCGTGGTTACACGTGATTGCATGACAACCAAATATATGTATTTAAAATGCATCTCGTGTACAATTTGACTCATGTTTACAATTTACACGAGATTGTTCAAGCCAAATGGTCAATCTCGTGTAGATTTAGACCCGTGGTACACGTGATTGTTCAATGCAAGCCCTAATCGAATATATGTACAATAAATGTATGCTTTAAATTGAAACAAGCCCTAATTTGGTTTATATTTTGTTGTAAGTCTAAAACAAAAATGTATGCTTTAAAATGAGGTTACTACTAATAAAGAGGATTAATATACCATAAAACTTTTATTCAACTACAAAGAAAAAAAGACGAAGTTGACGTTAATAAATATTACATAGACGATATTAAACCTAAACGTAGGTAATAAATATGTAAAGGTTTAGCCAATAAAAATGGTATCCTTGTCGAAAACCCCAACAATGTTCCTCAATGTAATGTTAAGACCAAGGGGTGTTGATTTTGGGGTAAACACCGAAACATTACGAAGTACCAACATAAAATATATACAACTTCAACAATGATCTTAGTTAATCATAGCCACACATACTAGTATCCTCACAACGACATTCGTAAAACATCTTGGCCATGATATATCTAACTTTTTGAAAAAAGCCTACCACATCATGAACATCCCATTATGGTGGAAACCTCTTTGTAACAAACTGATGTATGAGCCAACAAGTGATGACTCCACAATCTGAGAAATTTTGTTGTTGTGGGATCTGATAACTCTGGGCGTTGTAGTAAAAACCAAAATTGTAGTGTTGTTGTAACACCCCCAAATTCATGATTTGCAGCGGAATGGAATACATGGGGCGCTACTGCCATAGCATCACAGTTACAGTTATATTGAACGACCTAAAGTGTCGTTTTAAAAGTACATCGTTTGTTTTCATAAAACATTCAGAGTTTACAAAAGATAGTCAAAGTTTGCGGAAATAAGTATGTTACAACCAAACGATAATTTAAGTGCATAAAAATCCAAAATGAGACGCGTCATCTCCGTGACTCTGTGATATGATTCCATGCATGCCATGATATGCTTACTTTAATTATCTGAAAATACATTGCTAAAACGGTCAACAAAAATGTTGGTGAGAATCATAGGTTTATGTAAATGTTATGTACGGCTACCACAAGTATAAGGTTATGTATGACAATGTCGCCATATAAAAATGATACAATTGCTATAAGCTCATGACCCCGAAGCTAGACTGATTATGATGTTCGCCCTAAGAGAGTGTTTGCCAAACAACTCTAATTATGATATTAAATGAAATGCATCCGTTTGACCAGTTGGATCTACCAACCCGGATGGAGGAGTCACCCTCAATAGATCTATTCACTCACTCTTGCTTACTACGTAATTAACGGTTCATGATAAAGGAATGGGGACATTAACATGGCAATGTGGTAACTTAAGCAATGTAAATGAATTTGATATACTTGGGCTCGTAATAAAATGATGTGCAATGTATTCTCCCCCGTAGGTTTGAAATGAAATAATAAATTGAGAAATGGGGCTATGAAAACTCACCTCAGAGTAAATGATGTTAAGGATATAATGAAATCGCTGGATAAGCCGGGAAAATCTCTACGAGCAACCTAGAAATATGATATCGTGTCTTAGGTTCTAAAACAACGAAGTGAATATTTAAACATGCCATATATAGTTTATATATCTCGTACTACTGTTCAGGCCATCATAATCCAGAGGTCATGCAGTAAACGTTCGAGGAGCTAGGACACTTTAATTCGTAAATCCAGCAACTCGTCGATACGTTCACCCAAATGAAACCCCTCACATGAAGCTCCCTACTAACATAGTATTTATATGTGAAACATATATTTTGCTTACTTGATTATATGACATATTAAGAGTTTATAAATACAATAAATAAACTAACAAAGTTTATAAGTATTTAAATAATTTTGAGTCTTATAATTACTTACCTTTGTTTAGAATGCTTGAGTATTATAGAAAAAGGGAATATAAGCGGAGCTTCGACGTGAAATTTGTAATTTTCGTAAACCCGAGGCTACTTGAAGATTATAACATCGCCTTCTTGAAAACCCGAAGCTATTTGAAGATAATAACAAAGTCTTTTTGGAGACTTGAAGTTATTTGAAGATTATAACGACTCTTTCTTGAAAACTCGGAGAAAATAAGATCAAATGCTAGCTTTTCTCATGAACACATGAACTTTCTTACAAAATATAAGAGAAGTGTCTTTGGTTTTAGGTCTTTGAAGATATAAGAAGGTGTGGTGCAAGGATTTATGAAGTTTTTAGCTTGGTATTTATAGGAAAAATTTAGGAGTTAACTATATATTAGGTTAATATTTAACCATGGTTAAGTTTACACTTGTAAACATCCTAGAGATCAATGGTCAAGATCAAGACACATGCCCTTGGTTCCTTCCTTTATAAGCTTCATGAGGCTTTCATGAGAAGCTTGATAAGTTTCTTGCATTATCTTGATTTTACGGAGTCAGTTTTGTCCCGGTAATTGTTGTCGTTAAGTCATGAAACGTAAAACCGGGTATCGTAAAAATACGAAACTTGTAGAAATGATTAAACTTGTCAATATACTCATTATTATCTTATAATGATGAGTGATAAGTTTAATGGGTCGCGAAAACGCTGATAACGCTGGAAACGTAGGTTTAAAACGCATTAAACGTAAAACGTACGAAAGTTGCGTAAAACTGAGAAAAGTAAAATGTAACTTTTCTAATATGAAGATAATGAATTAAAATGGTCTATAATGTCTAGACTAGGCTCAGTCTAGTGTCGGTTGGTGTTAAATGTCCTTTAGACATAAAACCGTAAGTGTTAAAAATCAATGAATGATTTTTGGTCAAAGGAGGAGGGAAAAATATGTTGACTTTTCCAATAATATAAAAGCTTTTAAATGCCTTAGAAAATATGGTGCAGGTATAGGCTAAGGTTGCGGATAAGTAAAAGTGCTTAAAACGCAAGTTTAGTTCTGTAAGACACAGGGTCTATTTGGTAACATTTTAACTTAATTATCAAAAATTCCCTAATTGATTGTGAGTGTACTAAAAATTAATCTGATGCGAGGAAAATTGTCGCAGTTGGTTTTCGTTATGCGCAGGATATTTAAATGGCGTTTAAACCAAACGTATAGTTTCTTAATAACTTTTGCGAAAATGACCCGACGAGCGTCAAACTTTCACTTTATAATGGAATTAATTTAACTTACGAGAATGTGGAATAAAAATTTTGGGAGTGAATAGTGAAAGTGAATAGTAAAAATGAATAGTAAAAATGAATAGTAAAATTTCGGGAATAGAAATTAACTTGAAAATGCGAATTGTTACAGTTGCCGTTGTGTTCTTGTAAAATGTCCCAGCTCTTCTAAACAAGTGTTGAGAACTGCAGTCCATTCTCGTACATATTTCCTTAGATCTTCACAACGATCACTGCTATGCATGGAGTCGAGAACCAATAAAGTGGATCTCCTTAGGTCAATAATTACAGTAACCCAATGATTCCCTCCAGCATTCATCGGCATCAACACCTACATCGAAAATTTATATAAATATACACAATTAAATAAATTAGTAGTGAGTAGTTTTATACATAGCTAATATACGTTGAAAGACATTTACTTACCCAGGTGACATCATCCTATGACGGGTACGGACGGGTGCTACCATCCAATGTTCCCCTAATCGAATGGTCTATCGAAAGGATGGGTACACGACCTTTGTCGGTGGGGTAACTCAATGCTGTCCATACCTTCGAAAGAGTCCATTGCGCTTGAGGTGGCCTATTTCTTATTAGTATCTCCACCCAACCATTCATTTTTTGATTTATAAGATTATATTGAATCATTTTACGTTCTTGAAACTAAAATAATCTAAACCTTTAAAAATATGTAACAATAAACTTACATCGTCAGACAGCCAACCAATTTTATCGGCTGGTCCTGGATCAGTACCCTTCTTGTATAAACCCGGAAGTAGTTCTTGAAAGAAGTTCAGTTGTGCTTGCCAACCCTTTGGATGGCAGTCAAGGTATATGGCAGTTGGGTTTATAAGGAACTGGTCAAGTGTAACATATGTCTCACGCTCTACCTGAAAACAACAAATAAAATACAATATCATTACAACTATGTTAATTAGAACCTTCATGCTAATAAATTTAAAACATCTTTTAGTGTTACCTTATTGGGGTCAACATTATCAATTACTAAAGGTGCCGAATAACCAGAACCAACAAAGGTAACATCATCCACCTCTGCATCCTCATCAGCCGCTTCTTCTCCTAACTTAAACGGTGGAATGTTCGAGGTACCCTTATTCCGTTTACTCTTACCCGCACGTTTCTTAGGGAAGATAGTCGTAGGTCCCTGTTAGGTATAAGGATACTGCTGATATTTTTCGGGGCGACAATCCCTCCTCGGTCGCTCCATCACATCCTTAAAAAAGAATAAACAATAAAAATTTTAACATCAATATGATTACTAGTACACAATAATAATCGTTATTTATTTTAGATAATGAATATGTTACCCGGTTCTCAACACCAACGTCAGGGGCGTAAGATGGACCTGCCTGGTCATAAATAGGTGTGGCAAACGCGCGGAACCCAATTGGCGTACGGGTAGCGGTATGTTCGTTGGAGGAAAACCATGATGGATATGTAGACGTCACCGCCGGTGTAGGTAGAGGAAGACCTTCAAAGAAAGACTCGTTCGGTGGCGCAAGAAATGGACGGCCGGGCCGTTGTAATCCCTAATTATAAAATTATAACGGATAGTGAGTAACAAAAAAATGTAAATATTAGAAACATAAAAGCACGTAAATATACCTGCGTGTTTTGAATAACACTAAAGTCACTAAAACAAATATTTTCACCACCAACTAAGCTTGATTCTCTATGCGGTTGTGGTTTCTTCCCAAATTGGAATTGCTGCATTAAATTTTTTAATCAAACAATTAACAAGTATTACTTAATGTTTATATAAAACCTCAATAAGTTTACGTAAACTATTTACCCCATATTGCTCGTGTATTTGTTTGAGCTGCAAGTCATGTTCCCGTAACTTCGCCTCATATTCATTCATCTTCTGTCTAAGTACGGGGGGAATATCATCGTCCATATATCGGTTTACCGGCGGCTGTATCACTAGAGGGGGGCGGATTACCATCAAAAAACGCTCTACTTTGAACCCACCACTTGGTATCTTGCTCAAACTCATCCGGTGTAAGCCTCGGCAAAGGTCGATTTACCTATTAAAAAAATGTACAATATATACAACATTAAAAAAACCAAACAAAATATTATAATCATATCGTAATAAATTTAGTGCATATCTCAAACTCACACGCAATTGGCCATCCAGAAACGTGTCTAGACGATCCCTAAATACCATGTGTCTATAACCCCAGGCGATTGATCGGGGATACAACTGTTGCCGATAAAAAAATGAAGGAGCTGCACTATGCGGGAACGTCTCCAATATCCACGTCTACAAAAAAGGTAATTATTTTTGAAAAATGTTAACGGTATACATATACATGAACTTTAGAAATTAATATATGACATACAATATATGACATACCATGAAGACCCATATAAATCCAGTCAACGTGTACTTAGGAATTGTATTGGGATCCCTCCCCTCGGCAAAGTGCTTTGCCCTACGCGCAACTGCTGCATCCTTTATATTTTTGTACAAAGTTGGCCATACATACGACCCCCACGGATACACATTCCAGGCGTTTAAATCCTCAACTAACCTAAACAAAAATCCGTCAACTACTTTCTTAAGCTCAGACCCTACTAAAACCGACATCAACACACCTAACAAACAAAGGCCCGAGCCACGTGATGCCGCTGAACATGAAGTTCTATGATGGATCAACGGATCCGAATGATCATCTCATCAGGTTCACAGGAGCTGCTAACCAAGGGGAATGGCCGATGCCGGTATGGTATCGCATGTTTCAGCAAACTTTGGACAGAGCAACGGGAGGATGGTTTGAACGGTTAGAACCGGGAAGTATTGATAGCTGGAACGAATTAAGAGAGCAATTCTCGACAAGATTTTCCCTTCGGAAGAAATGTACGAAAGACCCTACGGAGATTACAAAGATTATCCGGCGAGCTCACGAATCCCTTCTGGATTTTAAGGAAAGATGGACAGACGAGGCAAGCTATATCAGCGGTGTGCCAGAAATCATGAGAATCTCCGCCTTCATGAGCGCACATAAATGTCCGGTCCTTGCCAAAAAAAATTTCCGATAGGGTACCCCGAACAGTTACGGAGATGTTTACCAGAGTAGACGATTTCATAAGGTCGGAGGAAGCGTATCGTAGTACGGAATTACCGAAAGGCGAGGGTTTTGATTCAAACAGGAAGGGAAGTCAGGCGTTCAGAAACGATAAGCCGCGAGGGGAACGTCGGAATGATTATCGCCAGAGGGATGTGTACCACCCTTATGTCGCTCCTAAAAACAACTACAACCGTAATGACCACCCCCTTCCGGAATACCGCCAAAACGACGCTCCTAAGCCAGGTAATCATCGTGCAGGTCTAATATCGTTGGTAAAAACCCCCAGGGAAATCCTAGCCACGGAGCATCATCTAAACCTACCAGCCCCTCCCCCGACAGGAAGTAGGCCGAGAAAGGAAAAGCTGGATAAGTACTGCGAGTACCATAGAGAAAACGGACATCTCACTGATGATTGCTTCCAGTTAAAGAAATAGCTCGCGATTGCGTTAGAATCCGGAAAACTAGACCATCTTCTGAAAGATTTCAGGCAGCAGGACGAGGGAAAAGGTAAGGATCAACAGAGAAGAAATGATACGGGAAAAGCCAAAGTAATCAACATGATAAGGGGCCTACCAGATAGTCGGAAGAAAAGGTCCGGAGGTCACGATGAGGGTTGGATGAACGTCCCAATAGTTTTTCCCCCCATCATGACAGGGGATTTTTTGAACGAACCTCTCATCATTGAAGGCGATATCGAAGGGTACTTGGTCCGAAGAATATATGTGGATGAAGGGTCGTCCGTAAACGTCATGTACGAACATTGCTTCGATAACCTCAGTGCAAAGATAAAAGCCAAGATCAAAACTGTTGGGAATAAAATGATCAAAGTCAAAGAGCCTGCCAAGTCGATGAAGAGCCTGCTAGTTGATTTTGTTATGTACGAAGATGTTCTACCAGTACCTTCTGGGTAGAAGGTACTGCTAGCTAATGAAGAGCCTGCCAAGATTATGTCAAGTCGATTAGATATTTTGTAATAGATATTTAGTTGAATTATTAGTCTTTGTACATTGTTATACGTTATGTAGAAGTAGAATAGTCTTCTGTGGTGACAGAAGAATATATCAGAGTGTACATGGGTAGTTGTATTTAATTGTAGGCGCCAATATAGTCAAAGTATAGTATTATATTCATCTACTTGACAACATGTAAAAAGATATCCTTATCTTATAAAAGGATATCTTAGTCACTACTTCATGCATGCATCTTTCACAATAATAACCACTAACCAAACTATCTCTCAAGTAACTTAGTTACTTCGAATCACAAATCCTTTCTACAATCATAGATTCAAGATTACTTTGTAATCCTGGTGATACTTAGATCATCCGTATTATTTCATCAATAATATTGAATCGTTTTGTATTAACCAAAGTTGTGTTCTTTGTTCATTGCATTCACTCATTTACTCAAACTCACCACCTTGTGTTCTTTTAAAGTGTGTTGTAGTAGATTCCGCATGCTAAACACATTCAATACATAAATATCTCTCAAACACATTACTAAGATTCATATCCCAAGTGTTTGAACTTCAAGAACATTAAACAAAAGCGTTCCACAAGTGGTATCAGAGCTAGGCTTGATATTTACTAATTTAAAAGAAAAATGGATGTTGAACATATTCAAACCAATGTTGCAGCTAAACTTCCATTACTCAAGCAAAACGAGTTTGAAATGTGGAGACTAAGGGTTGAACAATACTTTCAAGTGCAGGACTATGCACTTTGGGAGATCATTGAACAAGGCAATTCCTTCAAACCCCAAATCACCACTACAACAGTAAATGATGCTCTTGTAACAAGAATACAAGATCAACCATCAAATGCAGATGAAAAAGTTCAGAAGAGGAATGATCTAAAGGCAAGGAGTATGTTACTGATGACTATTCCAAATGATCAACTTCTGATCTTCAACAAATACAAAGATGCCAAAACCCTTTTTGAAGCAATTGTGGCTAGGTTTGGTGGTAATGATGCTACCAAGAAAACACAGAAAACCCTTCTCAAACAACAATTTGAGAACTTCACAGCCACAACCAATGAGTCTTTGGACAGTATGTTCAATAGACTTCAGAAGCTTGCAAGTCAGTTAGCCATCCATGAAGTGATGATAACTCAAGAAGACCTAAACTCTAAATTTCTTAGAAGTTTACCTTCAGAATGGTCTATGCATGTCATTGTATGGAAGAACAAGTCAGATATTGACCAGATGAGTCTCAATGATCTCTACAACAATTTCAAAATAGTAGAGCATGAAGTAAAGAAGACTACTGGGTCAAGTTCTGGAAATATGGCTTTTGTTTCATCCCCAAGCATGTCAAAGGTTGATAATGAAGAACAAGGTAGCAGAGAAGAAGGTACTGCTAATACAACCTTTGGTACTGCTAGTACTTCTGGTAGTACCAAATCCATATTAGATGAAACAATTGGGTGTGCTTTTCTTACATCTCAGCACAATGGGTCTGTATTATCATTTGAAGACCTTCAAGAGATTCATCCTGATGATCTTGAAGAAATGGACATAAAGTGGCAACTTTCACTTTTAAGCATTAGAGCCAAGAAGTTGATGATGAGGACTGGCAAGAAGATTCTGATAGATGGAAATGAGCCTGCTGGCTATGATAAGTCAAAGGTGGAGTGTTACAACTGCCACATGAAAGGTCACTACTCTAGAGAGTGTAGAAGACCTAAGAAGCAGGATGACAAGGGTAGAGGGTTTGACAACAGAAATAAAGGAAGCTTTGAGAAGAAAGGAAGCTTTGAAAGCAAGAGTAAGGTTGTTGAAGTTGCAGAGCCAAAAGCAATGGTTGCTATTGATGGCATGGGTTTTGATTGGAGTTTCATGGGTGAAGATGAGTCAACTTCTGATGAATTGGCTTTGATGGCATTCTCCACACCTGAGGTACAAATTATCAAATGTTCTAATGATTGTGAATCTTTTAAAGAATTAAAAATCATAAGTAAAGCTTATGATACAGAAGTATTAGAACATAGAAAAACCCAACAGTGTATTTAGTAGTGCTTAGGCCCGGCCCTATAAGCTATATTAGCCGGCCCTACTTGTTTAACCTAAGTCTATATATAGTCATCTATTGTAATCTTTGTAATACACACAATTATACAATAATACACAATCATTACCAAGTTTATCTTGGTATCAGAGCCTCTCTTTTTCCTAACCCTAATTGTGCAGCCACCACCCACAACCCTGCACTTTCTTTTCTGCCGCCACCTACAGCAGCTTTTCTGTCAGAAATCCCAGCCTTTTTTTTCGCCACCCTTACTTCCCTTTTCACACTACAATGGCCCTTATAGCAGCCTTCTCTCAGGTTGACAAAACAACTCACAATTCCCACAAGTTTGCCTTCAAACTTTCACCCACTAATTATGGGTACTGGAAGGCAATGGTACAACCCTTTCTTCTTACCAACAATCTGTTTGGTTATGTTGACGGCACCATACCGTGTCCACCACAATTTCTTACACCCACCGCCTCTTCAGACAAAGAGGCCACACCACCGCCACAACCAAATCCTAACCATCCTATCTGGATATCCAATGATGCTCATATCCGGATGCTTTTGGTCTCTACGATTTCTGAAGCCTCCTTTCAGCATGTTACAAGCAGCAACACCTCCAGAGAACTATGGCTTGCTTTAGAGCGAGCCTATGCCCCAAATACGGCTTCTAGGGAATACACCCTACGTGGACAACTACTCAAGATCGAGATGAAAGGTGATGAAACTCCCTCTGCTTATCTTACACGTGCTCAAGAATATGCAGATGCCCTCGCTAATATTGGTGCGCCGATGAATGAGAAGGATGTGGTTATGCTGGTCGTTTCTGGTTTACGTGAGGAATACACAGGGCTGAAACAGAACATTCTGACACGCCAGTTCCCTACACCATTTTCTGAACTCTATGGCCTGCTATCAGATCATGATTACATGGTCAAAAAATCTGTACCTGATGTGCCTCAGGCTCAAGCGTTTGCTGCTTCCTCTGCCAATTCCAGCGCCCCAACAGCCTCAGGTAACTCTGTTGCATCACCCTCAAATATTCAGGCACTTCAGCAGGTTCTTGGACAACTTGGTCTTCAAGTCCAGCCAATAAACTCATCTTCTCCACAAGCTTTTTACACCAACACTGGTGCTGGGAATAACCGTGGTCGTGGAAATAGGCGTGGCCGTGGTAACAGCAATTCATACAACCGTAGCCAAGGCAGAGGTAATCAATCTCAGTTTCCTTGGGCTTCTAATCAGAATTTGGTTTTTGGTACATGCAACAGGTGCGGTATTGGCCATGTCCCTTCTCAATGCCCTAATAGGGATCCGGCCACCATTCGGGGACGTCAACCATCAGTAAACTACACCGATTATCGTTCACAAGCATCTGATAATCGCTCCCAATCATCTCCCTCTTGGCTCAATGACACTGGTGCCAATGAACATGCAACTTTTGATCATTCAAGCATGGATTATTCTGAGCCATACCGTGGTAATGATGGTCTTCATGTTGGCAATGGTGAGTCCTTACCCATTATTCATATTGGTTCCACTCGTATCTTTTCACCCAACAAAACCTTTGTACTAAAAAATGTTCTTCATGTTCCTGGAATCAAAAGGAACATCCTTTCTGTCCAAAAATTTTGTCGTGATAATAATGTCTTTTTTGAATTTCATGACACTTTCTTTTCTGTGAAGGACAAGTCTACACACACTACCCTCCTCACGGGTCCAAGCATTGATGGGCTGTACTCCTTCAACTTACCAACAATCCAACCACCTCCAAAAACTGCTTTCTCTACCGTTCGTGCTTCTACAAACACCTGGCATCAACGACTTGGTCATCCGCATTCACAACTTTTAAATTTTATGCTTTCCCAGTATTGTTTACCAGTTTCTTCTAAACATTCTAGTATGGATTGTGATTCTTGTTCTGTTGGGAAGTCTTCTAAACTTCATTTACCATTATCTACTTTTAAAAGTTCTAATATTTTGGATTTGGTATTTTGTGATGATTTTTGGGGTCCGGCCCCAGTTACTTCCTGTGATGGTCATAACTATTTCTTACTGTGTGTTGATCATTACTCACGTTTCATGTGGATATTTCCTCTCAAACTTAAATCTGATGTTTATAACATTTTCAAACAATTTTTAGTCACCGTTGAACGACAATTTAAAACCAAACTCAAATCTGTCCAAACTGACTGGGGAGGAGAATTTAGGAAGCTTTCACCCTTCTTCTCCTCTCTTGGGATTGTACATCGGCTCTCTTGCCCACATACCAGCGAACAAAATGGGTATGTTGAACGCCGTCATAGACATGTTGTTGAAACTGGACTCACCCTCCTTGCACAATCCAATGTCCCACAACGTTTTTGGCATTTTGCATTCGACACCGCTGTCTATCTAATTAACCGAATGCCATCTCGAACCAACTCCAAAATCTCTCCTTTTGAACAACTTTTTCATCACCCACCCGACTTCTCATTTCTTCGGGTATTTGGTTGCCGGTGTTACCCTCATCTTCGTGCCTACAATAAACACAAAATGGATTTTCGATCCATGCCTTGTGTGTTTTTAGGGTATAGTACCTCCCATCACGGCTATCGATGCTTGGACATTCAATCTAACCGTTTATACATTGCCCGTCATGTCCAATTCCATGAACAAGTCTTTCCTTTTAAACCACCTCCTATTTCTATCCCTTCACCACCCTCGTCTCCATACTTCTCATCTTACCCGACTGATCCTCACCTTAATCCACATAACACCCCATCCGGTGATCACACATCATCGGACCAACTACCTACATCACCTCCCACCACTACTCAGGCTGACACCACAACCTCGGCCCCATCCAGCCCACCCAACAGTCCACCACCCCAGCCCGACTACGGCTCGACCCAGACCAGCCCGCACCCTCAGTCCAACCCAACTTCACCCCACACTACACCAGCCCACTCACAACCACCTCACACACCTACACCACCACCACCACCTCGTACTCGTCCTTCACACCTTCGTCCTAATCCTAAACCTGTTAACCGGTACAACCCTTCTTCTTTTCACACTACTACAACTTCTGAACCATCTTCCTTCACCATTGCTAACAAAGATCCTCACTGGCGCGCTGCCATGGCTGCGGAATATTCGGCTTTAATGAAAAACGGTACATGGTCCTTGGTCCCACGTGCTCCTAACACCAATATTGTTGACTGTAGATGGGTATACAAAATTAAGAAAGATCAACATGGGGTGGTTACGCGTTACAAAGCGCGTTTGGTCGCTAAAGGTTTTCATCAACAACCAGGCATTGACTATCATGACACGTTTAGTCCGGTTGTCAAGGCAACTACCATCCGAGTTGTCTTATCCATTGCTGTCACTAAAGGCTGGCCTCTGCGTCAACTGGATGTACAGAATGCGTTTTTGCATGGTGACCTTAAAGAAACAGTTTACTTACAGCAACCACCTGGTTTTGTGGATCAGAATAAACCAGATCATGTGTGTCTTCTACACAAATCTCTTTATGGTCTAAAACAGGCCCCACGAGCTTGGTTTCACAGATTATCTACGGCATTACTTAGTCTCGGCTTCAAGGGATCGAAGACTGATCCATCCTTGTTCATTTTATCTGCTCGTGGCACTTTATTATACATGCTTGTCTATGTTGACGATATTATTCTTACAGGGAACAATCCTAAGGCGATTGACTATGTTGTTCACAGTCTCAGCAAACTCTTTGCTATTCAGGATATGGGTTCCTTATCGTACTTTCTGGGTATTGAGATTGTTCCAAAAGGGGCTGACATTATTCTATCTCAAAAGAAGTATATTTTGGATATTCTTGCTCGTGCAAGTCTCTCTGAATCTAAACCAGTCGCATCTCCCATTTCGAGTACTGCACATCTCTCTCTTGGTGATAGCTCCCCCTTTGACAATCCTGTTCGATATCGTCAAATTGTTGGAGCTCTACAGTATGTTACACTTTCTCGGCCCGACATTACGTATGCAGTCAACAAAGTGTGTCAGTTTATGCATTCTCCCACCACTAATCACTGGACGGCGGTTAAACGGATATTGCGGTATTTACGGGGTACTTCTGGGTATGGTCTATTGATTCAACGAAACTCTGGATCTCTTCTTCATGCCTATACGGATGCTTCGTTTAATTTACGTGCCTTCTCAGATGCAGATTGGGCTGGTTGCCCAGATGACCGTCGATCCACCGGGGGATTTGCTATATATCTTGGTTCAAACTTAGTATCATGGTCTGCTCGTAAACAACGGACTGTATCACGATCATCTACAGAATCCGAGTACAAAGCTCTAGCAGATACAGTTGCTGAACTCACATGGCTTGAAACACTGTTACGGGAATTGTGTGTTCCAAAGTCTTTGGTTCCCACGCTGTGGTGTGACAACTTAGGCGCCACATACATGTCAGCGAATCCAGTGTTTCATGCGCGAACAAAGCATGTAGAAGTTGATTTTCATTTCGTTCGAGAGAAGGTTGCCCAAGGAAGACTTTGTGTTCAATTTATAAAGACAGATGATCAGATTGCCGATGTGTTCACTAAGCCTCTACCCTCACAACGGTTTGTTTGGCTTCGGTCCAAGCTACAGGTCGCTTCCCGGCCTTAGCTTGCGGGGGAATATTAGACAGTGTATTTAGTAGTGCTTAGGCCCGGCCCTATAAGCTATATTAGCCGGCCCTACTTGTTTAACCTAAGTCTATATATAGTCATCTATTGTAATCTTTGTAATACACACAATTATACAATAATACACAATCATTACCAAGTTTATCTAGAAGTATTAGAACATAGAAAAACCCAACAAACCTTATTTAACCATCAGTGTGGTATGTCCAAGCTAGAAAAACAAATCATTCACTATAGAGAAAATGAACTCACATTTTCTGATGCTAAAGGTGCTCTTAATAGACAAATATATTTGAAAGATACTGAAATAGAAATGTTAAGGACTGAATGCACTAAAGTGACATTAGCTAGAGACAATATTCAACTGACTGTTACTAAATTAGAAAATGCTTCTGAGTGTACTAAGAGCATAGTAGAGAATCAGTTGAATAAGAAAATAAAATCAGGGATAGGATATAATGAATGTCCACCTCCTTATAGAGGAATTCCATGTCCCCAGGGTAGTGATCTTGCTGTATCAGGTTTACATGAATTTGTTAACAAACCATTAGATAAACCTGTAGTGATAAGTGAACCTTCTGAGAATGCTAAGAATGTTCCACTCTCTAAGGTGCTCACTGATAAGAGACCAGATGTCCTAATTATTGAGGATTGGGTATCTGATGATGATGAAGATCAGACTATTCCTATCAAAGAAATCAAAGTAGGACCATCCAGTCCTAAGAAAGTAGAAGTAAAAGCTAAAACCAAAACTGTTTTAAAGACAGTTGAAAGTTGTGAAAAATGTAATAACAAACCTAGGGGAAGCCAAAGAAATTGGAACAACCTTAAATCACAACAATTAGGTGATGACTTTGTTATGTTTAATAAAGCTTGTTATTATTGTGGTAGCTTTAAACATCTTCATGCTTATTGTAATAAATGGGTTTCTGGGAGTAAATCAAAAACTAAAACAAATGTTAATCACCCCAGAAAAAGTTTTGTTAAGTCTAACACCACAAATGTTAAACATACTGTTAGACAAGATAAGCCTGTTATTGCAAAACCAACTGATAAGGGTACAAGAAACACTTATAAAACTGTACCAAAAGTTGAGAAGAATCCTATTCAAAAGATAAATGTGGTCAAAACAAAAGTTTGGAGTCCAAAAACCAAAGGTCCTGCTAGACCACATGGTACTGCCAAAGTTGGTATTGCCAAAATTGGTACTGATAGACCAAAGACCACACAATGGATTAAAAGGGAAAGTGCTGTTAAGTCCTCAGCATGTTGGATTTGGAAACCAATCCAATCTAAAGGTGCATCAACAATCCTGAAAAGGTTTGACTTCATTGATGCAAGAGGCAAACCCAAGTCTGTCATGGCTTGGGTACCCCAAGGAAACTAATATGTTTATTCATGTGCAGGAACATTCAACTGATATTGAAGATCAAGGATATGTTGATAGTGGGTGTTCAAGGCACATGACAGGCAACATGTCATTCCTCTCAGACTTCAAAACTTTAGATGGAGGATATGTTACCTTTGGGGGAGGAATAAAAGGAAAGATCACTGGTAAAGGTACTATCAAAACCAGTAAAATAGATTTTGAAAATGTGTATTTTGTGAAAGAACTTCAGTTTAATCTTCTTAGTGTCTCACAAATGTGTGACAAAAAGAACAATGTTCTATTTACTGACAATGAATGTATGGTTCTTTCTTCTGATTTTAAGATGCCTGATGAGAGTCAGATCCTTCTTAAAATTCCAAAAAGGAACAATATGTATGTTGTCAATTTAAAGAACATTGATCCCAAGGAAGGTTTAACTTGTTTGGTAGCAAAGGCCTCATTGGATGAATCTATGATTTGGCATAGAAGGCTTGGTCATGTAAACTTTAAAACAATCAACACTATTGCAAAATATGATTTAGTAAGAGGTTTACCCAACAAGATTTTCCAAAACGACCAAACTTGTGTTGACTGTCTAAAAGGCAAACAACATAGAGCTTCTTGTAAGCCCAAGACCCAAAACTCTATTACTCAGGCTTTACATATGCTTCATATGGATCTCTTTGGTCCTACTAATGTGTGCAGCTTGAATGGAAAGAAATATTGTCTGGTTGTTACTGATGACTATAGCAGATTTTCATGGGTTTTCTTCTTAAGATCTAAACATGAAACTAGTGAGATACTTAAAACCTATATCACTGAGGTAGAAAACCAATCTGATAAGAAAGTCAAAATCATCAGGTGTGACAATGGGACAGAGTTCAAGAATAGAGTTATGGATGACTTTTGCAAGGAAAAAGGCATAAAAAGAGAGTTTAGTGTAGCTAGAACACCTCAACAAAATGGAGTAGCAGAAAGGAAGAATAGAACACTTATAGAGGCTGCTAGAACTATGTTAGTAGACTCTAAGTTGCCTATTTCATTTTGGGCTGAAGCAGTTGGTACTGCTTGTTATGTACAAAACAGGGTTCTTGTGACAAAACCACATAGAAAAACACCTTATGAACTTTTCTTTGGTAGAAAACCATCTTTAAGTTTTATGAGACCTTTTGGTTGTCAGGTTACTATTCTCAATACCAAAGATCATTTAGGCAAATTTGATGGAAAAGCAGATGTTGGCTTTTTGATAGGGTATTCCTTGCAGAGTAAGGCCTATAGAGTGTTCAACACTTGCACTAGGCTAGTAGAAGAGAATCTTCACATAGAGTTTCAAGAGAAACTAGCAAATGTGAAAGGAGTTGGACCAGATTGGATGTTTGATGTTGATAGGCTCTCAGAATCTATGAATTATGTGCCTGTTTCAGGTACACATGCTAATAATAATGCAGGTTCTAAAGAAAATGTTGAAGCTCCTAAAGATCAAGATTTCATCTGGATGCCAATTTGGAAAAGTATGGATCTATCTTCAAGTCAAGAAGGACCTTCAAACTCAAGAAATGAAGGCAATGAAGAAGATCAAGGAACTCAGAATCAAGAGAATCAAGAAAGTGGTGCTAATGACAATGGTACTGCCAGTTCTTCAGATGGTCCTGCTAGTACAAGTATTGGTACTGCTGAGCCATTGAATATTCAAATAGAAGATTCTTTTCAAGAAGAAGTTGGGATTAGCAATCTTCCAACTACATATGAAGTTCCTAAAACTCCAAACACTAGAATTCTCAAAGATCACTCAACTGATGATGTGATTGGTAGCATGACTTCTGGTGTTAGAACAAGATCTCAAGTTGGTTTATCTCAAGTCTTATCCTCAAATGAAGAAGGGTTAATCTCCTCTATGTATGAAGAAAAGAATAATGATAATTCCAATATATGCCTGTTTTCATGTTTTCTATCTCAGGCTGAACCCAAAAACATAAACAAAGCTTTAGATGATGCAAGTTGGGTGGAAGCTATGCAAGAAGAGCTTCTCCAATTCAAGATTCAGAAGGTTTGGATATTGGTTGATTTGCCAAGAGGTCATAGGGCAATTGGAACCAAATGGGTGTTCAGAAACAAGAAAGATGAAAGGGGTATAGTGATCAGAAACAAGGCTAGATTGGTAGCACAAGGATATACTCAAGAGGAAGGGGTAGATTATGAAGAAGTGTTTGCTCCAGTTGCAAGACTTGAAGCAATTAGGCTTTTCTTAGCCTATGCTTCATTCATAGGCTTCACTGTCTATCAAATGGATGTTAAGAGTGCATTTTTGTATGGTGAAATTGAAGAACCAGTTTATGTATCTCAACCTCCAGGCTTCATTGATGCTGAGTATCCAGATAAAGTTTACAAAGTTACCAAGGCTTTGTATGGTCTACACCAAGCTCCAAGGGCATGGTATGAAACATTGGCTTGTTTTCTACTAGAAAGTGGATTCCAAAGAGGCAGGATTGATCCAACTTTGTTCATCAAAAGGACAAAGAAAGACATCTTGTTAGTGCAGATTTATGTTGATGACATAATCTTTGGATCAACAAACCAAGACTTGTGTGTAGAATTTGAAAAACTTATGCACAGTAAGTTTGAAATGAGTTCCATGGGGGAACTTACTTTCTTTTTAGGTCTCCAAGTGAAACAATCCAAAGAAGGCATATTTATCAGCCAAGATAAGTATGTAGCAGAGATCTTAAGGAAATTCAATTTTGCTGATTCTAAGGTTGCAAGTACACCAATGGATCCAGACAAAGGGCTACTCAAGGATGCTGAAGGAGAAGATATGGATTTGCACAATTATAGGTCTATGATTGGATCTTTGATGTATCTTACATCATCAAGACCAGATATCATGTTCTCAGTATGTGTGTGTGCAAGGTTTCAAATACATCCCAAAATCTCTCATCTCACAGCAGTCAAAAGAATCTTTAGATATCTTAAGGGTCAACCTAGGTTGGGTCTTTGGTATCCAAGGGAATCATCTTTTGAATTGATGGCTTATTCGGATAGTGACTATGCTGGTGCAACACTAGACAGAAAATCCACAACTGGTGGATGTCAATTTCTTGGTTGCAGACTAATCTCTTGGCAATGCAAGAAACAAACAATGGTGGCCAATTCTACAACTGAAGCAGAATATGTTGCTGGTGCAAGTTGTTGTGGGCAAGCTCTTTGGATCCAAAATCAATTGCTTGACTATGGGTACAATTTTCTTAACACCATTATTTATATTGACAATAGCAGTACTATTTGTATCATTAAAAACCCAGTTCAACACTCAAAAACAAAACATATTGAAATCAGACACCATTTCATAAGGGATTGCAATGAGAAGAGGTTAATTCAAGTAGTTAAAATTGATTCTGAAAAGAATTATGCAGACCTTCTCACCAAAGCTTTTGATTTAGGTAGATTCAAATATCTTGTAGGAGGTATTGGAATGATAAATCTTTGAAAAACATGTGTTTTTGTTCATAAAAATTAACTGGTATTGGATTTTAAACATGGTACTGCTAGTTAGTCAAAAGGTCCTGTTAGTTCATAATTGGTCCTGCTGATACAAAATTGCTATGTTTTGTTCATATAAATGCTTGAATGTTTACAATTATATAGATCAAGTGTTCTACACTTTGTTCTTTTGGTTTGCAACTAACATATTTCAGGTTGATAACAAAACAAGAGTTCTTTCAAACAAAAGGGGCAACAAAAGTTATATTCATTTCAGGATAAACAACAATCTCAGGGGAGGAATTTATAGTCCAGAATGGAAGAAAGACCAATTGATGAAAGAAAAGACAAAAGCATACAAGATGATGCAGAGTTGAAAAAGAGAGAGTTAGATCACATATCTAGAAGGGATGAAGCATTTCTCAAGGAGAAAGTTCTATCTAGATCAAACTAAGAAATGTTTTCAACTCAAAGGCATGCTATTAGATGATTTCACTTGTTGAGCCAATCATCCAAGATACACAACATCATTGCCTGATTTAAATTTCCTCCATCCAAGGAAATTGCACCATCTTTTGGGCCATCATGGCTTTTGGTATTCATCTCACCAAGTTTTTTTTTTTTTTTACAAACTTAAGAGTTGACTAGTCCTTAAGCAAACGGCTTTTGGTAAAGACAAATCAAATCCGTTGATGGTTGATAGTTTACCAAAAACTATATGGTTGTTAACTAACCATACTTAATTGTAAATAGTTAACTAGTCCTTAAGCAAACGGCTTTTGGTAAAGACAAATCAAATCCGTTGATGGTTGATAGTTTACCAAAAACTATATGGTTGTTAACTAACCATACTTAATTGTAAATAGTTAACTAGTCCTTAAGCAAACGGCTTTTGGTAAAGACAACTCAAATCCGTTGATAGCTGGTAGTTTGCTAAAAACTATAAGGGATTTTTATAAAACTTAAAAAGGTACTGGTAGTTCAAAATTGGTACTGCTAGTATAAAAAGGTACTGCTAAATAGCCGTTGAGCCTGTCAGAAAAAGTTTTAGCCATTAGGCCTGGTAGTTAAAATTAGCCGTTGGGGTAGTTATGTAATTCACTGATGATTATATTATATTATATTTTACATATAAAAGATCTTTTTAACCGCCTTTTCATTTACTTATTTTAATCTTTCTTATTGTCGGTTAAAAGTAATTCTCTCATATCTTCTTTCATCAGTCACTATCATAATTCACATACACCTTTCATCTTCTACCAGTACTACCAACAAATCCCACCAACATATTAAAAATTTTCATTATGGCTTCCACAGTTGTTCTAGATTTTGTCCAACGTCACAATCAGTTAGCATTTTTGGAAAAGTCAGAGGATAATGCCTCATTTCATCAAGTAGTGGACTTTTTAAACAACTCCTACATCAGGTTTGCTTTGCTAGTCAATCCCACTATTTATGAAAATCAAATTTTACAATTTTGGCAATCTGCTAAAATTAAAACTTCTGAAAATGGGGAACAAAGAATAAAAGCCAAAGTGGATGGTAAACATTTGACTCTTACTGAGTCATCCTTAAAAAGGCATCTTCATTTGGATGATTCTGATGGTATTAGTCAGTTACCAGATACTGAAATTTTTGAAAATTTAACAAGAATGGGGTATCATGCTGAGTCCAACAAACTCACTTTTCTGAAAAAGCATCTTACTCCACAATGGAGATTTTTGATTCACACAATCCTTCACTGTTTGAGCCAGAAGAAAACCTCTTGGGAGCAATTTAGTGGCAACATGGCCTCTGCTCTCATTTGCTTAGCAACAAACAGAAAATACAACTTTTCTAAATATATTTTTGAAGGATTGATAAACAATGTGAAAAGTAAAACAAAGTTTTTGATGTATCCAAGATTTATTGGTTGCATCATTGGAAAATTACAACATGTGTTGCTTCCCACAGACTCAGTTTATGAAACACCAAAACTTTCTCACAAAGTATTTTCAAATATGAGAATTGGTTTTAGAGGAGAGGAAGTTCCACTTTTTGATGAAATGGTACCACAACATCCAGAAGAACCCACAGCATCTGCTGATACACCATCATCTAGTTCTTCACATGGTTTCATTTCACAAACACATCAAAAATCACCAACACCATCTCCAGTACCATCAGCAACACCACTACCATCCCCACATCATATATCACAAACCCAATCACCTCAGACAATGCAGGAGTTGAAAGACAAGGTGAAGTTCTTAGAGAATGCTCTTAAAAGTCAAAATGAAAGGTTTTCTCAGATCAACATCAAATTGGTCAAGAGGGTTAAGAGATTGGAGGGTGAAGTGAAGAAGTTAAAAGGTAAAAAGTCTGCAAAGGTTGTTTTATCTAGTTCTTCACAGTCAGATGCTGATAGGATAGATCACTCTTCCAAAAAGGGGAGGAAGGATAGGTCTGAAGATGAGGAAGAAGAGGAGGAACAGGCTAAATTTGAATTCCATTATGGAACTCAAGTTTATGATGAAGAGCCTGTTGGAGCAGGGCAAGACCCTGTTGGAGCAGGGCAAGAGCCTGCTAGGCCAGAAGAAGAGTCTGCTAGGAGAGAAAGGCTATTGGCTATGGGGTATAAAGGGTCTGCTGAGAGAGTGTACAAGAGAAAGAGGGTTTTAATTGCTGATGAGCAATCTTCTGCTCCATCACAAGATTCACCTCCAAAGGATAAGGGCAAAGGTATTCTGATTGAAGATGAGCCAAAGTCCAAGAAGTTGAAAAGAACTCAGCAAATTCAGATGGCTTTAGGAGAAGAAGAGGCCAAGAGGGTTCATGAAGAAGAGCTAAAAGCACTTGAAGCTTCAAGAATGCTTGAAGAAATGAAAGAGCAGAAAGATGCTGAAGATGCTGCTCAAGCTCTTATTGATTCTCAAGCTGCACAAATATTTGATGCACAACTACAATGGATTATCTCTATTGATCCAATTGTAAGAGGTCAAGCCTCTGTGTATATGGATGATGAGTCTCTCAGTGTAGAAGAAAAGACAGCCAAGCTTGAAGAATTCATCACCAAAAAGTATAGAGAAGAAGCCTTAAATGATGTATTTCAGCAGATCATGCAGTATAAGGAGAAAGGGTTTAAATTGCCACATGATCAGAAAGAGCAGATGAAGTTCTTCAAGTTATATCTGAAAAGGTCAGCAAATTGGAAGGATCATCAACTCAAAAGAAAATCATTTGAAGAGTTGCAGCATCTATACATTGAAGCATACAAAAAGAACCACTGCACTCCTCCTGAACACACACAAGAAAGGTCTTCAAAGAAGAAGGAAGATGCTCAGATGAAAGAAGTAGCAAAATTGGACACAGAGCAAGTAAGTAAAATGTTGATAACTTTACCTACTATCATACATGCTGATCCAATTAGGTCTAGACACCCTATAATTGATTGGGAAATACACCATGATAGATTTGGTAAGTCATGGAAAGTATCAAGGGTTGGGGGACAGTCTGCTATCTTCAAGAATTTTGAAAATTTAGTTAGAGCATCTGATAGAGCAGATTTGGAAGAATTGTGGAATCTAGTGCAGATTAGGCTAGCCACAAATTCTAGCAATGATGTTAAGGAACAGGAATTATGGGTTGAATTCAATAGGATGTTTGATCCTGATCCCAAAGATGATTATTGGAAGTTTCCATATTATGATCCATCTACAACCTGGGAATTCCTAAGTCATTGCAGTGTTCATCATTTGTACACATCAAGTGGGATTGAACTCTTTATGCTGGCTGAGAAAGAGTATCCACTTAGTTATGAAGTGCTCTCAACTATGATCTCCAAGAGGTTAAGGTGTGACAAAGATGATGAAAACTCAGAAATTGTTCAAAGTTTGCTAAGGAGCATATTTGAACAATGTGAAAGAAAAAGGAAGGATAGGAAGTAAAGGTTTTTGGAAGAGTTCTCAAATCCTCAAGGTATGTATTTTATTCATCAGAAACTTGTGTATTTTAATGGAAATAACAAGTTTAGGGGAGGATTGTTGGGAATAAAATGATCAAAGTCAAAGAGCCTGCCAAGTCGATGAAGAGCCTGCTAGTTGATTTTGTTATGTACGAAGATGTTCTACCAGTACCTTCTGGGTAGAAGGTACTGCTAGCTAATGAAGAGCCTGCCAAGATTATGTCAAGTCGATTAGATATTTTGTAATAGATATTTAGTTGAATTATTAGTCTTTGTACATTGTTATACGTTATGTAGAAGTAGAATAGTCTTCTGTGGTGACAGAAGAATATATCAGAGTGTACATGGGTAGTTGTATTTAATTGTAGGCGCCAATATAGTCAAAGTATAGTATTATATTCATCTACTTGACAACATGTAAAAAGATATCCTTATCTTATAAAAGGATATCTTAGTCACTACTTCATGCATGCATCTTTCACAATAATAACCACTAACCAAACTATCTCTCAAGTAACTTAGTTACTTCGAATCACAAATCCTTTCTACAATCATAGATTCAAGATTACTTTGTAATCCTGGTGATACTTAGATCATCCGTATTATTTCATCAATAATATTGAATCGTTTTGTATTAACCAAAGTTGTGTTCTTTGTTCATTGCATTCACTCATTTACTCAAACTCACCACCTTGTGTTCTTTTAAAGTGTGTTGTAGTAGATTCCGCATGCTAAACACATTCAATACATAAATATCTCTCAAACACATTACTAAGATTCATATCCCAAGTGTTTGAACTTCAAGAACATTAAACAAAAGCGTTCCACAAAAACGACAAGCATTTCCCTAGTAGGTTTCTCCAGAGAAGCAAGTAGACCGATGGGGAAGATTGAGTTAAATGTATGCTTCGGTGATCATGGAATGTTCCGGAGGACAGCCATGAGATTCTGTGTGGTACGGTCTCCGTCACCCTACGACGTCATATTGGAAAGATCCGGGCTGGAAGAACTAAGAGCCATCCCTTCGACCATACATTCCATGATCAAATTCCCCACGCCCAAAGGGGTAGCAACCTTGGCAGCACGACCAGCCACGATGTTAGAATGCCGAAGATTAGAGAAAGGACAGACTGAGGCCGTCCCGCAAGAGGCAGAGATCATCAATCCAAGGATGGACAAGATGGAGGGAATTTTGGTAAACCCCGCATATCCCAAACAGTCGGACACTGTAGGGATAGAGTTCTCAAGGAAAATGCCACAAAGTCTGATCAGACATCATCTGGATAGTGACGTTCCAGACACACCCATAGCCCAAAAGAAGCATAGCTTGAATGAACGGATGAAAGCCGGAACTGTTAGACCGGTCCGATGCCCCACTCGAATCTCCAACCCGACACTCGCAATGAAGAGTGACGGGAGTAGGAGCGGGTACATTGACTCCAAAAATATGAACTTAACAGAGAAAGTCCATACCGAGTAGTCGAATCTTACCACAACGCTTCATGCACGCTTCGTGCAATGAACCGAGAAGTCCCCCGCACTTAGAATGTAATAAATCTACGAAATTGTTTTTTGTGAAAGTTGTAAACCGAAACTCGTTAGTATTTATGGCAATCCATGGTTCCCCAGCGACCGGGGGAATAGTTTTCCAATTTAAATGTATTACATGTTCTATGATTACACTACGAATAAAATTAAAACGGATGGTGGAAAACACTCCGTCTCTAAGGAGCGGATCGTGGCAAACACTCCGTCAGCAAAATTAAAACGGATGGTGGAAAACACTCCGTCTCTAAGGAGCGGATCGTGAAAAATACTCCCTCAGCAAAATTAAAACGGATGGTGAAAAACACTCCGTCTCTAAGGAGCGGATCGTGGAAAACACTCCGTCAGCAAAATTAAAACGGATGGTGGAAAACACTCCGTCTCTAAGGAGCGGATCGTGGAAAACACTCCATCAGCAAGGAGCGGATCGTGGAAAACACTCCGTCAGCAAAATTAAAACGGATGGTGGAAAAAACTCCGTCTCTAAGGAGCGGATCGTGGCAAACACTCCGTCAGCAAAATTAAAACGGATGGTGGAAAACACTCCGTCTCTAAGGAGCGGATCGTGGCAAACACTCCGTCAGCAAAATTAAAACGGATGGTGAAAAACACTCCGTCTCTAAGGAGCGGATCGCGGAAAACACTCCGTCAACAAAATTAAAATGGATGGTGGAAAACACTCCGTCTCTAAGGAGCGGATCGTGGCAAACACTCCGTCAGCAAAAATAAAACGGATGGTGGAAAACACTCCGTCTCTAAGAGCGGATCGTGGCAAACACTCCGTCAGCAAAATTAAAACGGATGGTGGAAAACACTCCGTCTCTAAGGAACGGATCGTGGAAAACACTCCGTCAAAGTAAAATTAATCGGACGCTGGAAAATGTTCCGGCTCCAATGCGCGGAACGGGATAACACTCCGAAGCCAAAAGCCAAGCAAATTAAACAACATTTTTGCAGAAATACAAATGGCAATTCATTGTTCTACTAAAATATCCGACGACACACAAGCCTGAAAACATCGGTCACGAATAAATTCATACACACAAAATACTTAGTTACAATAATTTTTCTTAGTACATTCATCCGGTAAGAAAAGCAACAGAAAGTCAAGGGGCTTTATCAGTAATATCTTTCACGCCGGAAGAAGTTTCGGTCTGCTGAGCTGGTACTGCTTCTATAGTCTTTGGCCTGGAAGCAGGCACGTCCGGAAAGAGGTTCATAAGATCACCTAACGGGAGACGGCAGGAGTCCACAAGCTTCTGAACATACGGATACTGGGCTTCGAACAGCTTCCGATACTCCGCCTTCCATATGGCCGGAGCTTCCATATTGAGGTTTTGGAATTTGCCCAGTAGTCTTTCAAGATCATCTCTGTCGCGCTCATACTTAAGGCCGTCCAAAAACCCAGCGGTGTAAGACAAGCTATAAACCTTCCCCATGCTCCTTTTGTACTCGGAACTGTCGAACAACCTACGGCAAGCGACCGGAAATAACTCCCTCACAGTATTATAACGGGCAACTTCCGACTGACCCACCTCCACAACCAATTGCTTATTGTCCCTCTCCAACCTATCAATGACCTTGTTTTTCTCTCCCATTTCCTGTTCCAGCTTCCTGATCTTTTCAGCCTGAGAAGACAAACCCTGCTCTCGGACCGACGTAGCGGAACGCGCATCATTCAACTCCTGCTTAAGAGCACTGAACTCCCCCACCAATCGCTCATACCTGCCAAGCTCAGCACTACGCTCCTGTATAGCAATCTTGCGAGCGTGATCCAACTCCCTATATTCGGTAATCAACTGAGTAAACCGGCGTAGCAGCTCAGCCTGCATGGCAATCCCACCTCCGGCTTGCACATAGGCCGAGTGGACCAGCTGGCTGGTGGTTAGCTCTTCGAGCGCAGCTTGCTCGGCAGGAGGTGTGAGATGTGTCAACAACTCACGGCAGGCCCTGTAGGAGTTCAACCGAATGTCGTTGGGGAGAGACCAACCTGGAATGAAACGATCCCTCTCGGACAAACTCTCATCTGCAACAAGATTAAATAAATCAGCGAAAAGAAGGTTATAACAAGAGGTATTGCAAGACAAATTTTTTACCTCCTCCAGCCGAATGGTGTTTTGTGGAAGGTCCTCGGGAATCATGTGAAGGATGCTGGGAATGTATAGAATGATCTTAAAAAAAAAAAAAAAAAAAAAAAAAAAAAAAAAAGGATGGGGGGGGGGGGGGGGGGGGGGGAAGAGATGAATATATATTTAAAAAAAAAAAAAAAAAAAAAAAAAGGGGAAGAAAGGGTATTCCTTACCATCGGATGAAGGCTGTTGGTTTTCCGGTTGAGTTTCCTGAACAGGTCGCCCCTCTGGGTTTGTCTCAGCGATATGCTCGGTCTCAGCCGTCTCTTCTACTGGATTAAATGTTCCTCCCTCAACTTCCGGCTCGGGTCCTCCTCCACCACCCGGAATCTCTGCGGTATTACCAACCCCCTGCGGCTCAGCTTGACGAAGGGGGGAGACATCAAGAATTTGCTCAGATGATGCATCTCCCTCGCCCGGTCTACTCTTGTTAGGACCGAAGCTCTTCCTCTTTATCACACAAGTACACGACAAGAACTATGGTGACTCACAAACACATTTAGAGAACAAGAGAAGTGGTGTGGATCATATGGTATAAAATCTAGTCAAATGTATATTAGCTTTTGTGAAAGAAATAATACAAAGGACAAAGGGAAAACACACACACACTCTCTTACACAATATGAGACATACTAAGATAATGAGAGTATGTGTGGTTTTGTATGTTGACTGCCAATCCAAAGGGGCTTTGGATGGGCTTTAACTTGGACCTATTGTGGGCTTAAGATTGCACTACACTTATACTTAAGTTACAAACATTACTAATGCCATAAGCCCACTAAACTTAATACATATTACACATGACACTTTAGCTCTAAGTAGCAAATGACCATCACTTCCTAATTAGCATAAATTAAATGCTAACAATCTCCCCCTAAGGGATGGTCATTTCAATGATGCTCCCGTGATTGGTCTTTTGCTTTCAATGTCTTGAACTTTGTGTGTCAATGTATAATAGTCTTCATTTAATGTTCCTTCATGCACAGTGATCTTTAAAGAATCGTCTTTTGGTCGTTCCTGCCTTGATCTACTTCTTCTGTCTGGATGCGTCGTCATAGCAGATGATGATGGTAGATGGACTTTCGTAAGTACCTGCATAAGACAGTTAGCAATAAATAGTCCAGCGCTTATAGGTTTAGATTTCGAGATCGTTATCAGCATAGTGTGAAAACTCTCTCTAATCTTAACCAAGGCCGTTGAGAGCCTCTGAAGTATACCGAAGTATCACTTCAAGACTTTAGACCGTTTGAAGCGAGTAACCATCATGTCATAAGGCAAGATCCGAAGATCTCATTAAGACTCATACATCTTGTATCCTTTTAGGTGAATACAAGAGTATTGCATAGGAAGTGTTCCTAAGAGATCTTTGATGAATCTCATGTCTCTAGACTCAATTATGTGCGTTTTGGTTTTAGTCGTCGGAGGCATGGAGCAGAGTGCCACCTTTTCAATATCAACACATCTCGGAGTGAGAGGTCGATAGATTATGTTGTGTTCTCCGTGAGAAATGAAACAAATATCTTTTAAGAGATATCTGAGTAGCAAGGAGGGGTGGTGCAATGCGTCACTGGGTCCATGACGTCTTGTCTTCAATATCAGTATCACCTTAGTGAGTACCGATAGCAGATGTATTGACCCGGTTTTTGACCTAAGTTTTCATGGAGGGCTATTTCTTTTCACCCTTTCATTAAACTTTTCTTTTTCATTCTTCAATCCCTTCTTTCTCCTTTCTCATTTACTCCTTTTTTCAATCATACCTAAGGACTTCTAATTCTAAGCTATTGGAATTGTCCTTGGGTAGATCCCTCCGATTCTGGCGGATCATTGGACATAACCTAACCATAATCACCTTATTACTCCATGATTATCCTAGATTATTTGTCACATGCCATTAAACCTTGTGAAAATCTCTCAACGTGTTTATGAGAAAACACATTTTGTTAACACATTGAGAGTTTTGCATTTTTGAAACACTCCCCCTTCACATGTGCTCATGCATTTTTGAAATAAATTTGCACATGTTGGGTAGAGTTCGCACATTTTGAAATGATCGATTTTCAATTAATATGACCATTGCGAGACACGTTTACATCACTAGTTAGACTAGCTTGAAGTTATTACCCGTCCCGGTCATATCAAAAGATCATCTCTCGAATTGGTACATTCTACTCAGACAAGTCCTTTGCGAGACACGCTTACATCACTGGTAAACCAGCTTGAAATTATTACCCGTCCTAGACATGTCTTTTCGATAACTGACATTTAGTTTCGTCAATTCGAGGGTTCAACTGAGTCTTTTTGAAGAGCTCGTTTGAGATTCAAACCACAAAACTTCTTTTTGATCACATTTTAATCACGTCCTCTCCCCCATATATAATAAACACTTAATCTCCCCCTCAAAAATAGCATGAAGTGGTATTTTTGAAAACAGTTGATTAAAATGAAACTTTTTGAGGAGAGATGGATTGATTTTAGCATGAAAAATGGAACATATTTCTTTTTATACTCCCCTTTAAACAAAGCATATAATTAAACGTTTGAGTTTAAAAGCATTTAAGGGTCTTAGAGGGAGTTGATGTGAGCACAAAATTTATAGAAAGATATTGAAAAATCTTTTTGAAACAATTTTGATTAAGTGCTCACGGGTTTAGCTTTTTGCCATTAACATTGCGAGTCCTGATCGGAAATAATCAGAAGTCATTCAATGTAGCGCGGGTTTCGTACTGAAATGCACGAAAGCCATAATGAAGAAAAATTTGAGAAACGACATGTTTTAGAAAAACAAAAAAAAGAACTCTCGCTCAAGCATCTGTACATGCCCGTATCATTGTTAAATGACATTTCTAGATACGTACAGAATATCGATTATACGAGAGACATGTCGTGAGAAGAGTATTTTTGGTTTTTGAGATTTATATTTTTTATGTCTTTTTGAAATTTTCTATTTTTATATTTTTGTTTTTGAAAAAGTATATATTTACAAAAATATTTACATGCGAAGCTTGTTGATATAAATCAAGAAGATTCGAGAAGACTTTCTAACTCTTCGGGAGTTAGGCTTCACATTCCAATTCGACGAACTAAATTTTCAAACCGCTCTTTTGGGAGGGCCTTAGTAAATAGATCGGCGAGTTGATATTCAGTCTTCACGAAAAACAATTCAACAGTACCCTCTTCAACGTGCTCTTTTATGAAGTGATAGCGGACTCTAATATGCTTGGTCTTCGAGTGTTGCACTGGATTGCACGAGATGGCTATGGCACTTTTCGAGTCGTAATACAAAGGTATGCGGTCGAAAGAGAAACCATAATCTGTTAGTTGTGTCCTCATCCATAGAACTTGGCCACAACACGCAGATAGAGACACATACTCGGCTTCTGCTGTTGATAAAGCAGTGCAGTCTTGTTTCCTTGATGACCAGCCTACTAGCTTTTCTCCCAGAAATTGCGCTCCGCCTGATGTACTCTTTGTTGTAACTTGGCAACCGGCATGGTCTGCATCTGAAAATGCTATTAGTGTAAACTCCGAATCCTTCGGATACCAAAGTGCCATGTTAATGGTTCTTCGTAGGTACCGAAAGATCCGTTTAACCTCTTGGAGGTGAAGTTCGGTAGGCCTTGCCTGAAACCGTGCAAGTAAGCAAACAGCAAAATGTATATCTGGTCGACTAGCAGTTAGGTACATGAGAGACCCAATCATGCTCTGATATTTCTTCGGATCCATGGGTTTCCCATATAAATCAGCGCCTATTTTGGGTGAAGTGACCATTGGTGTACCAACAGAGTCACAATTGTCCATTCCATGTTTTTTCAAAATCTCAATTGTGTATTTAGCCTGATTAAGAAAAATACCACGTGGGGATTGATGTATTTGTAAACCTAAAAAGAATTTTAATTCACCCATCATGGACATTTCGAATTTGCTTTTCATGAGATTTTCAAAATGTTTCGAATGTTGCGGATTAGTGGACCCAAATATGATGTCGTCCACGTAAATCTGAACAATCAAAATGTCATTTTTGTATTTTCTTGTAAACAAGGTCGAATCAATTGTTCCTTTGGTAAAATTATTTGACAGTAGGAAAGATGATAACTCGTCATACCACGCCCGTGGGGCTTGTTTCAAACCATAGATTGCTTTCTTTAGCTTGTAGACGTATTCCGGATGATCTTTGTCAACGAATCCGTCTGGCTGACTCACGTACACTTCTTCTTTCAGAGTACCATTCAAGAAAGCCGTCTTGATGTCCATCAGATAAACCGTGATGTTCTTGTGAGCCGCATAAGCTAAGAAAATCCTGACTGCTTCAAGCCTTGCAACTGGTGCGAATGACTCTTCAAAATCTATCCCTTCTTCCTGTCTGTATCCCTTTGCCACCAGACGAGCTTTGTTGCGAATTACAGTCATTTCTTCATCCTTTTTGTTTTTCCATAACCACTTAAGATCAATGACGAGTTTGTCAATTGGTCTTGGAACTAAATCCCATGTGTCATGTAACTGATATTGAAGAATTTCTTCCTGCATCGCTTCAATCCAGGCATTATCTTCCATTGCTTCCCGAATGTTCTTAGGTTCTATGAGACTGACTGAGCAGACATAGATGCACATGTCACAATCGGTGTTTAGTTGTTTTCTCGTCTGAATTGGCCTTGAGGGTTCACCAATAACCTGTTCAATCGGATGGTCTTTTGTCCACTATAGTGTTGAAGGGTACCTTGGACTGAACGAATGCGTGTTAGACGGTTCATGTAATCTGGAAGATGATTCAGCAGATTCCGTTCCAAACGGGTTTTCAAAGACTTCTTCGTCTAACACCGCATGATTTTGTGCTTGCTCATCAATTCTGGGTAGAACAATTTCAATTACTGGAGATGCTGGAGTAGATGTAGATGATGTTGATGTTGAGGGAGTTGGTGCGCCAGCTTCGAATGTTGTGGATGCATCTGGATTTGGTGGTGGTGGTGGTGGTTGTTGATGTTGAATGGGTGCAGCGGAACGTTGGTTAGATGCATTTTTCGAAGCGCCACCAGAGTATTCATCGTACATGAACTCGAAGAAATTATCCAGTTCCTGATTTGTGGGTTGTTCGTTATGAATTGATTGAGCTCCTTGAGGTGCGAGTCCCGAACTGATATGTCCTGAAGTTATCGGGTTGAGCGCGGGTTCTAGAGCGAGTCTCTCAGAAGCCATTTGTGAAATTTCATCAAACTTCACATTCATTGTCTCCATGATCTTTTTCGTTCTCCTGTTATACACCCTGAATGCCCTCGAGTTTTCCGAATAACCAATGAAGATTCCAATATCACCCTTAGCTTTCAACTTCCCCAAATCTTCTTTGTCATTTGTTGGATAACATAAAGCACCAAATACATGAAGGTAAGAGATATCGGGTTTTCGGTTGTTGACAAGTTCATATGGGGTTTTATTGAATCTTGGATGGATTAGGGATCGGTTTTGAGTAAAACAAGCAGTAGAGACAGCATCAGCCCATAAGAATAACGGTGCACTGGAATAAATCAGCATTGTGCGAGCAGCTTCCACAAGAGTTCTATTTCTTCTTTCAACTACCCCATTCTGCTGTGGAGTTCTAACAGCTGATGTCTGGTGAGTAAGACCAAATTCTTCAAAATATGTTCTTAACTCCTGATTTGTGAATTCCGTGCCATTATCAGTTCTTACAATCCTAACTGGAGCTTGAAGTAGAACTTGAATACGCTTCAGAAAGGTGATGATGGTGCCTGGTGCTTCGTGTTTTGACCTCAAAAACTTTACCCATGTATATCTTGAATAGTCATCAACAATTACAAGAATATATTTCTTCCCATTTATGCTTTGAACTCTCATTGGGCCACATAAGTCCATATGCAACAAATGCAACCTTTCCACCGAACTAGGTACGGGTTTAGGTTTATATGTTGCCCTTTTGCTTTTGCCTTGCTCACAGGATGGACATAAGTGTTCTTTGGTGTATTTAAACTTTGGGAGACCGTTGACGATGTTGTCTTTGGCAAGCTTGTTTATGGTGTCAAAGTTGAGATGAGACAAACGTCTATGCCACAACCAGGATTTTGTTTCACCTGCCCTGGTCATGAGACAAATAGGTGATGAAGAGGCCATTTGGTTTATGTCAATTGCATAGAGATTGGTGCCACGATTCCCAATTAAGAGATCATTTCCAACCAAATTCCTAACAAAGCAAGTGTTTCTCCTAAATGCAACCTCTAAATCAGCATCACAAAACTGCCCGACTGAGAACAGATTGTGTCCCAACCCTTCGACATAGTAAACCCGAGTGATCAAGTAATTTCCAAACCGAAGATCTCCATAACCCAAAATAGCTGAAACATGATCATTCCCAAACCGTACAGTCCCCATGAACTGCCATACAAAGTTGATCAGCAGCTTCAGATTCCCGGTCATGTGCTTGGAGCAACCCGAGTCGACAATCCAAAGACAAATTTCAATGACCTGCAAAGAACAGATGATTTTGTATATGGAAACCGTTTAACATTTGGTTCCAAGGGGTTAGAAGTAACAGGTGTATTACACTTAGAACTGGTTTCCTTAGATGCATTGGGAACTATTTCTAATGTGCCATTCTTAAGTGCAAACTTTCTACCCGTTGGTTTCCATTCACAAAACTTAATGTGATCCTTAGGCAATAGGCTGCTAGTGGTTTTCCTAGCTTTTGCAATAAGTCTTCGAATATATCTAGACTTAGCCCTAGTCACTGAAGGATTCTTTTTCTGTTCAGGCATATCATTCTTTTTCACATTATTAGAAACATTATCATCACAAGCATTTTTAGACAAAGATTTCTTTTGCATTAAACAATCAGAATCATTACATGCATTAGAAACAAGAGTCTTAACATTACAACTAGATGATACATGTTTCTTCTTGGAAAGCGGTAAATTCCTATGGTGTTCTTCTACTTTCTTGCATGCACTCTCAGAAACAGGCGAGACACTAGGTTTCTTGTTATTGCTCCTAGACTGTCTTTTGCTCCTAGAGTTGCTTTCTAGTCCTGTAGAAGGTAAGGCACACTCATTAGAATTTGTGTTGTTGTCCTGAGATGTTGTTGTAGCATTCCTAGACTCGTTTGGATTATCCTTTTTACTTATGTCTATCGCCCTATATGTTTTAGATGTAGAGGCAGATGCAGTAGTAGGACTAATCCTATAAAGGCCAGGTGCTATTACATTAGATGTTTCGACAACAGCTTTCTCTTTTTGTTTCTCATTAGGCAAGGGGGTTAATGGTGCAATACCCTTTGTTTCCTCACCCTGCCCTTTTTGACTTACAAGCTGAGATTTCAAAAGATCAATTTGTTTTTGCATGTTGTGGTAAGAACGCTCATACGATAATTTGTCATACTTGCATTCTTTCTTTTTCTGATCAAGTTGTTTAAAATATGTGACATTTTGTTTTTCAATCTTGGCAAGTGTCTTTTCATATTTTACAACAATTTCGGAAGTCTCAGCTCGAAGTCGTTCATCATCCTCAACAGAATATGTTTGGTAAATAATAGACATAATGTTAGTCGATAGAGCTTCGAAGGAGAGAGAGTCATTTTGATGTTCCAAAACCTTTATTCGTTCCAAGTATTCATTTGCTTCCTTCACTAAGGATTTGTGATCCTTAACGAATTCTGCAGACTCTTTTAAAAGATTATTTTCCACATTTTGAACAACCGCATAGATTGCCGCAATATGTGGATTAATTTCCGTTTCAAAAATCTTTTTAATTTCATCCTGAACACCTGGAAACCATTCAAATTTTTGATTATCTGTTTTGGAAGCCACAATACGTTGAAGTGTTTCAATTCTCTGTTTAAGATCCACCAAATATAGTCTAGCTGCACTTGTATCATAAGTGTTTTTAGATGCCATTTGTTGAATGTTAGACAGATGTTTTGAGACAAATATTCATTTTGAGACAGCCACTGGTTTTTTGAAAAACATTGGTGACTCTTTTTGAACCAGATCAACTTCAGAAAGTTTGTTAAGCTTATAATAATCAATTGGTTGAATTTCTGGGTTCTTTTGTCTCATTTTGGCACGACTCTTTGCGGCAAGCTCTAACGTCTCAACAGAATCATGAACCTTAGGAGGATCATGCACATCATTTATAACAGTACCATCATATAACACATTCTGGTCTTTCTGAGCCTTTTTGAGATTATAAGGGTTTTCACAGCCAATAGCCATTTTCTTTATAGTATGTAAAATCAGGTTTTTATCATTTATTAACAAATTAATCGTTTGTGCAGAATGACCCGTTTTTACAAGTAAATCTTCCAACTTTGCAATGGTTTCCTTTTTGTCAGTAATCTCTTTTTGAAGATCATTTTCACGTTTTGAAAACCTTTCATTCAACTCCTTCTTTTCTTTTTCAAGATTGGAATAAGTTGATTTTTGTTTTGAAAGCTGGTTGGTTAGTTCAGAAATTTCTTTGTTTAGAGATTTGATTTGCAAATTCAAATTAACATCGAGAGTGTCAAATTTTATTTGCAAACGTTTCTCTCTTAACTTAGAATCTCTTAAGCTAACCTCAAGATCTGACTGACGTTTGTTGTGAAAATCAAAAGCTTTTTCATTATCCTTATAACTCTTAAGCTCAGCGGTCAATTTGTCATTCGCGGCCTTAACATCGCGATTAATCTTTTTGACCTTTTCTATTTCCATACTACAATTTTGCAATAATGATTCAAACATAGCACGTGTTTCCTCATCATTATCAGTATGCTGTGACTCGAATTCTCCATTATGATGCATGTCTAGAGTTACCAAATTAGTATTGCTACAACTTGGTTCGTCCATGTATGTATCATAAATGAGATTAGGAGTCGCAGGATGCTGTTCATTTTGAGGTGACATATCAAACATTTCATTATTGTGACATGTAGCATATGGTTGTACCTCAGAAACCGCATTTGTGTTAAAAGCAGGAGGTGTTTCCGAGTCCGTGTCGTACTTTGCCTCCTGGAGATTTGCCATAAAAATGCAGTTTGCATCGATGTCCTCTTGATCTTCAGAATTATCCATAATAGCCATGAAGTCATTCTCTTCTGCACTCAACTGAAGCCCAGCCGTTTCCTTGTTTGCCAACATTAATGCTTTCTGCAAATACGCTGGATCCCTCTTATTCGGCTTGTTGGGACAGTTCCTAGCCATGTGACCAATACCCTGACAGTTGAAGCACTTCATCACATTACCCTGATTCCTATTCCCAGCTCCCTGAGCAGCAACATTCCCAAACTGATTCCCAGCATTCTGACCCCTTTGATTACCATCTGATTCCCTGCATACTGACCCATCTGATATCTTGGAGCATATCCCTGCTGATTCCCATATCCCCCAACCATCTGTCCTTGCTGTCCCATGTTGAAACTCGGCTGTGCAATTTGCTTGTTGCGAGTGTTCGATGAGATTCGTTGATTGTTGTTGGTGGGTGTGGAGTAGCGTCCTTGGAATGCTTTTGATAGGTAAGCAAAAGCTTGAGTCAAAGCATCAGTTGACTCATCCTGATCATGTTGATCTGGGTGTTGCGGGTATTGTTGTTGTGGGATTACATGTTGTTGTTGTGGGTAGAACGGTGTTTGAGAATTGTATTGTTGTTGCATGAATTGTTGGGATGAAGATGATGAGGGTTGTGTATTAATTGTTGCTGGTGTAGGTGTTTGGACTATGAGTGCAAGAGGATCATGTTGTTTTGCTAGTTTCTCTTTTCTGACTTCATTTGCCTCTGCTTGGTTTTGCTTTAGAAAGTCACAGAGCTGATCATAGTTAACCTCGTGAAGGTTCTTTGTTTGGTTGACAATAGTGACATATCGTCCCCATTCCTCTGGAAGGTTGTTGATGAACTTGATGTTTTGAACAATTTTGGAAGGTGCCAAATTGTTTCTGATCAACTCATTCATTAGAGTACAAAACCGTGTGTAGTAAGATTCAATCTGTTCAGCTGGAGTGGATGTGAACTTCTCCCATTCAGTCAGAAGCTTCTTTTCCATGTCTTGTTAGCCAATTTCTGTACCATAGCAAAGCCGTCTAACTCGATCCCACATATCATAGGCAGTTTCACAACTATCTACAGCACAGAATATTTCTTGTGGTAAACCGAGTTGGATTAGATGCATTGCTAAGTCATCAGCTTCAATTTGCTTCAATCTTCTGGAGTATAATCCTTTTCTTCTTGGATTTTGTAAGTTGCTGCGACGGGAGGTTCTGAAGTTCGATCTTCAGCTGTTACTTCAATCCTACGAGGCTTGAATGGACCTTCCTCTATGGATTTGATCAAGAGTCTACCTTGTCCATTAGGCTTGGTTTTCATGTATCTTTTCATACGACTCGTCCATGGAAGATAACCACCTTTTTCTAACATTGGAGGACGGTTTTCTGAACCGGCGGCATGAATGTCTTGTTGTGTAGTCATCTTTACAATATTGTATGATAAAGTGGATTGAGGATCTTTGCAACAAAATAGGAGATGTTGTTGTTGAAGGTTAAACTTGGTTGTTGTGAAGCCTTGGTTTGTTGTTGATGATCGTTGAAGTTGTAGGTTTAGATGAACGAAACAAATTTAAATAAAGTTACAAAATTTGATTAGAGTATAATTAAGACAAAGTCAAAAGTTTACAAATTCGACAAAGTTATGTAAATTACAATTTAGATAAAATGACAATTTCTATAGAAATTTCAATTTGACCAAAATTTATATAAATTATGGCAAAATATCAATTTAGATAGAAATATATCTAATTTATATAAATTGGTAATTTATATAAAATCTAACACTCTTATACAAGAGGGTAGATATCCGTTTGTCGAAATATTTTACACTCTTATACAAGAGTGAAAATATTGAGTTCACTTTTGAGTTGACGAAATTACGTTCGAATCAAATCCTTAAAAGTTATTTAACTTTGAAATCGTTTTACACAAGTACGAGGGCCAAATCTGTCAAATCTGAAACTATCCAAAAATCGCTGGAAAAGAGAGGGACTGATTCTGCCAAATCTGAAAACTGCTTCTTTGTCCGATATCTGAAATGCAGTGTTGTCCGATATCGCAATTGAGGAAAGATCTCGGACAATATGTTTTGCTGATTTGTGATAAAACTGCCAAAAGCCCAATTGCGATAAAATTATCGGAAATCGAATTGCGATAATTTTGTCGGAAATCAATTTGCGATAGATCTGTCTGATTTGCGATAGAACCCAGTCAGTGAATTGCGATAGAACTTTCTGCTTGAATTGCGATAAATATTTCGAATTCCGATAACCCGTTTGACTTTCTGAATTCCGATAACTTGCAGAATTTTACCAACTTTCACCAACTTTTTGTCCTTTTGCTACTAGCCCATGCTAAGCCCATACTTGTCAGTCTTTTCACTGTCAACTTTCACCAACTAATACTAACTTCAATAATTCAAACCTTTCACTAACATATCCAAAACAAATCTTATACAAGATTTTTGGATTAATGTCGATCTTTGGAACTAAGAACAAACCAAAAATCCAACACCTAAACGCTATATTCGAGTGAAAGGAACTCACAAAATCATAAACCAAGTCGCATGAACCACGAACAAACACAACTTTATGAGCTTGATTTGCGTATGAAGTTCAAGAAAACAAAATGTGTAAAAAACGTTAAAGATGGTGTTTTTTGGAACCGAACACACAAACAAACCTACCTTGTTAACCTTGCTCGTTGATACCACTTGTTAGGACCGAAGCTCTTCCTCTTTATCACACAAGTACACGACAAGAACTATGATGACTCACAAACACATTTAGAGAACAAGAGAAGTGGTGTGGATCATATGGTATAAAATCTAGTCGAATGTATATTAGCTTTTGTGAAAGAAATAATACAAAGGACAAAGGGAAAACACACACACACTCTCTTACACAATATGAGACACTAAGATAATGAGAGTGTGTGTGGTTTTGTATGTTGACTGCCAATCCAAAGGGGCTTTGGATGGGCTTTAACTTGGACCTATTGTGGGCTTAAGATTGCACTACACTTATACTTAAGTTACAAACATTACTAATGCCATAAGCCCACTAAACTTAATACATATTACACATGACACTTTAGCTCTAAGTAGCAAATGACCATCACTTCCTAATTAGCATAAATTAAATGCTAACAACTCTTACTTTTCTTCCTTCTCTTCTGTGAGTCAGATGCACCCTCAGAACCCCTTTTCCTACTTTCCAGCTCAACAATTCGTTTCTTCCTCTCTTTCTCTTCCCTAGCAGCGACCACATTCGGATCAGGCTTCTCAACTGCCTTCTGGAGAGAAGTTTTCTCAGGAACCAAACTCCCCGGTACCAGTGGCTCGGTCGTTCGTACCGGCCTTTCGCTCCCCTCCCTTAAGGGATCTCCCCTGCTAACCTCAACCCCATCCTCTACCGGAAGCTCCAAATATTACCATGCCCATCGGCATCCTTTAGAACGCCCTCATATCCAGGATACTCAAAAACTTTACCGAGACCCGTCATCCATAGAAGAGCAGTTGAGGGTTTCCTGAGGAGAATCACTTTCTTAGCAATCATCTCAGCATCCCTATTAGAATATGTCTCCGGAAAATCATCAGTAACCTTAGAATCGTTATGCCTCCACGGCATGGCATACAGAATTGCCCTCCGGTCTATAAAAAAGAAATGATCTTTCCAATGTTTCAGCCCGGTCAACACCTCCTCAAAACACTTTCGGGCTCTCCTCCCTGTTCAGTTTTCGAATGAAAACCAATGGCCTTGCTTGCACAGCCTATAGAAAACCCTGAACAGGGGAACGGTCGGCCGTATGTCCAGACTATAGCAACGGATTTCGAACATGGTTACCCTATTTAAACCTATCGGAACCAGCTGGGAGATGTGAACCCAAAAATATCTTATCACCGCTAGTAAAAATGTGGAGAAAGGAATCCTAACACCACCCATCCTCAACTGGTGAACGTAGACACCTATTTTATCGTTTGGTAACTTATCCATAGTCATGCCATCCGGAGGAAGTGTGGGCCGTAAATCCAAAGGGATACCAAACTCTCCGACCACACGATCTAATTCTTCTTGCGTCATTTTAGAAGTATGTATATGCATATCAAATTTAGGGACGACCCTACCGGACTGAGGGTCAAGTCTACTAACTAATGAAGGATTCCCTGATGCGTTCATCTCAGCGGCCATACTAAAAGGATGCCGAGGACTAAGTAGGAAATATAATTACAAGAAAGAATAAAACACACCTCTCGAAATTACACAAAGAACGTCCGGTAGTAGAGAACGTCCAGTAGTAAAAAACGTAAAACTCCGAAGATAAGGAAAAGAAATGCGCAGTAAGCAGTAAAAAATGAAGAAGAATAGAGCGGTATATATAGGGAAAACCTGGGAAGAAGCGAAAACGTCGCGTCAGTCTGTCATTAGCTGACGTGGCAGATTCTGGGACGTTGGATCTCTACGGTAAAAACTACGCGTGGCATACAGCTGTCTGGCATATAGGTAAAATATTATTATATTCGGCCCATGGGCCTGGAACTCAACCAGCCCACAAAGGTCTAACAGGCCCCACCTCGTTTACCCGAACCGACACTAATGTGATCCGATTACACGGCAAGGACAGAGGAACACCGAAAGACCCAAGTTGTTAAAGTATTGCACTATCGACTCAAAAGCCGATACTACAATACTGGGGGGGACATGTTGGCGTATGTGTCCAGACGTCATGTTTCGTCCGGACCTGCTTACATGTCCAGACGCCGCATTTTGTCCGGACTGACATCTTACCTCCGGACATGTCTCCTAACAGGACCGCCGCCATTTACACTGAGCAATCCCATCAACCGCCGCAATCCCAGATTTTCCAGGATTGTGTTCCCCACGTGATCTGACACCTACCTACTAGGTCAGGCGTAGGTCAACTCGCTTAGTCCCAAGGTAAACAGGTACAGTAGATGTGGGTAGTATAAATACCCACACCTCATTTATGATTTGCATTCAATTTGACACCTACTACATTTACTCTCATTTCACTGTTCACACCCGCATAACTGCCATATACTTACTCTCACGCCGGAGGCCGGTCTTGGGATAAAACCCGGGGCGAGTCTAACGCGTGCGCTTCTTGTGTGTGTAGGAACTCTCAAGGTCCAAAGGAATTATTCCGAAGGACGCTGCACTTCGTCTTGGGATAAAACCCGGGGCGAGTCTAACACGTGCGCTTCTTGTGTGTGTAGGAACTCTCAAGGTCCAAAGGAATTATTCCGAAGGACGCTGCACAGAAGTAAACCCTATCTACAAGGTTTTACTTCAACAGAATACCATGCGGACTAAAAGCCAAAATAGTAAATACACATTCACGAAAAATAACTCATTCACCAGTTACACAAAAATCTGATGATCTTCGCTGCTAGTCAACTCGAAATAACCTATAAAATTTCCATATTCAGTAAGTATGTGATAGTACAAAACCGATTCTAACATCTATTCTTGTGATTCACATTAACATTACATGAAGAGTTCAATATGTCAAATTCATTAACTACATTAAGGTACAAATAAATGATCAAATATTTCAAAACTTCAATTCTCTTATACCATATCTCTGTATCCTACCTTATAAGCGCAAACAGTACATCATGCACCTCGATCTCTGGCCATCATTCAAGGCTCACACGTCGCATCTTGCAAACAAGATTAGCTGTTGGGAGGTCAAGACTTTCTGAATCGGTTTTAATAACATCTTTGAGCTGATCTCTTGGGGTCGATAGGCAAGTGTGAAATGTAGCCAAAATTGGAGGGATGGGCATCGACAATGCTGACAGCACATTACTCAAGTACTCTATATCTACAGATAGCTGTTGAGCTCCGCGGTCTGTTATGTACTGGATACCTCTCAGCTGCTCCATAAATAGAGCCGCAGCACCTTCCGCAACCTACATTGATAACACACATGAAGGTAAAACTTACAATAAAATTTTATTATAATTGTGTTTTTATACACTGTTCAATGAGGTCATTCATTATCAGAAACCACTTTTTTTTTTTTTTTTAATCAAATAAATGTACAAACTTTTTCTTTTCAGACATAAACAAAGCATGCCCCTATTAGCAAGTTGAATCTACTGGTTTATATTACAATAAACATTGATTTGGTTTACAAGGTTCCTACGTTTCGTCATCATTTGGGTACCTCAAAATCTGAAATATAACTGAACACATTCATTGAAGTATGTGTTTTATCTAATGTTGCAAAAATGGCAAAACAAGTGGGTTGGGTAAGAGGTCAAAATGGATCAAAACAAGTACTAACCTTTATGTGCGTGACATATAGAGTCAAGTCTGACTTCGTTTTTAGGTAATTTTCTACACTTGACCCAGGTAACCCGTTATAACGAGCAAAACAACCCCCATTAACTCATTTACAATTAAAATGGTTAAAATCGCCACCTCTAGTTCCCTCAAATGTGGCAATTATTTTCCGACAAAGGAAGTGTAGTTCCACATTTTTATTTATTGGAGACCAAAATAGAAGAAGGGATATTACCTTAAACATCCATTCTGTTGCGAAGAACTGGGCCTCCTCAGCATTGGCATCATTGTTAGAAATGCTCTCAGCAAGTGGTTCCAACTGCTGGGGTAAAGTGAGAAGATATTCACCCACAGTTGTAACATACGATTGAGGGTATGCACTAAAGCTTGGTAGGTGAAAAGCAGTTTGCTCCTCTACTGCAGACCAGATAGGCAAATTTGATACGCCATTTAACTGCTTTCTTACTTTGGATACAAGAACATCGTAGACAAGCTCGTTGACGGTATCCACAAATGCTGACACTCGTTGAGATGCAACTGGAAGTGCATGGAACCGTGGATCTTTTGACTGATGTGAAAGAAAAAAAATAAAAATGTTACATACACTGTAAGATAAAATACATGCATATGCAGAAGATAGAAAAATTCAAATGGGAACTTTCAACTTTCAAATCCGGGTAAGAGGGTAAAATGAGTGAACCATATCAATATTCAGGTGGCTAATTCCTTTCGGACCAATAAACGGGTCTCTATTTGGGCTGTAGGCATGTCAAACGACTGAATTGAAGATTTAGCTGAAGAAGGAACAGGTCAAATGGGTTGATCTAAGTTGTGTTTTAAATTATTGTTGTAATGATCTTTTTTGTTTGTTAAAAAGAACAAGCATCTCAGGTATTTGTAGTTTTTCTTAATAGAAAGGGGTAACAGGCAACCTAGCCCAGCCTGTTAAATAGCGGACCCTTTCAACCCAAGCCCTTCATAAACAGTTACCCCCCAACAAACATCAGTAATTAAACATGTACCTGCTCCAACAGATTAAAAAGCTTCCTCGCTTTCTCTGGAGCATCAAAGAGCCTTAATGCTGCGACATCCAATGCAGCCCTTCCGGCCATAGATAAATCACCAGTTCCATCAATCGTCTCATGTGACAAGTTTGGGTCAATACTAGAGCCGAAAACTGCAGCAGACAAGTTTGTGTTCAATCTAGCAAGCGTAGCTTTCAAGGAAGCTTCAAAAACTGCAGATCTGCTTGACAAGCAATCTGCAACTGTGAGTATTTGTAGGGCACTCTGGACATAAGACCACTCTTCTTCACTTGACATGTCAAACTTACGGTGGCCATCCCTTTTCTCAGATCCTGGTTCCTTCTTTGAGCCCGCACCATCAGCGGCAACATCAACCCCAGATGCGCTTCTGAGAGTTTTAAGGTTCTCTTGCAGCGTCGAAATGAATTGTAACATTACATCATCAAGAGCAAGAATGAGCTCATCAGCTTCTGAGCCACCAGTAAAGCTGACGCATCTATCAACAGATGCTTCAAGGAGTACTATGACTTGTGGCACTGATTCTTCCATTCTTCTAACGGTTTCACTGAGTTCTATTCCTTGTGCTCCAACACCACGAGTAACAGCTCCTCTCAGATCAATGGCTGAAATCTCGGCTGAGAGAGTAACACGCTCCATTTGTCCATACCTAGTGCATAATTCAGATGAGTAACTGTCGGTCAAAATAAACTGAAAACATGGGATAAAAAAATACTGTAACAATATATCCATTTAGGTTAGATTTAGACTGTAATAAGAATTCTTAGCAAATCAAACTAGGCACGTGGACACAGTTTTCCAAAATCAGCCTTGAATTTGATGTAAGTAGGAAGAACTACATTATTTGCTGAACGAATAGTAGAGTAGCAGCTAAAATATAATTTACAAATATGCGAGGTATATCCAAACCAAAGATTCATGGAACATGTTGAGTTCTATTCATGGAGACCGAAACTAGATCAATGTTAGTAGACGTAGCATTTGCTCCCTAAGATATGATATAAGCAAGGGTAAATTAAGCATTACCCTAGGGTCAACTGCCTTTATTAGAAACAAAACTCTAGAATTAGACGCATGAAACCCTCTAAAGCCCAAAGAATTTGGTTAATTATGTATCTACCTTTGCTTGTATGATTCATAAGGGAGGTAGATGGCCTTAAGAGTGTCCCTCAACACATTAAGATCCGATTCTCCAAAAAGGTGCTGTACATTTCTTGCAAAACTGCCTGTCATATTGTGTAGGTCGATTAATGCGTCCAAATGCTTCGTCTGCACTTTGACACCTTTTGGCATGTCCCCTGATAAAATATCTAATACACCTGCAATCATGAAATGGAAGCTTAGGTGTGCTGGTTGCAGCATATTCTAATCGAATCATGAAAACTGGCATATTGCATGATTGAAGGTGACGTATGTGTGTCCACAGAATGACATCAAAGTAACATCCAAAACTCCCACACTGTGGAATAAACATGGACCATTCTCACTATTTCAACGATTAAAAGGAATAAAAAAAATTCTGGGTCCTTTGAAGCATATATTTGAAATGGTTCATAGAAAAGTATAGTGTAATCCATAGCAATAAATCCTATTTTTGTAAAGAGACGTTACGACGAAAAGGACAAAAAAGCAGGCACTTCCAGCATAATCTATAAAGTATAAACAACACTTTTGGTGGTTTCCCAGAGCAAATTGATTCATATAATTATGAATGTGTGGAAAAGTTGATTATTCAATAGGGTCACAGCAGATTTTCGGGAGAAAATAGATATTAGTCTCTGTCCCCCTATAATTACAAAACCGATCCTATGCACATTTATAGGAGCTTTTGACTATGAGATAAATGTTTAAAATCCCCTTCCAATACAAGAACTAGAGTAAGAGGATTACAATCTCATGCAACAAAATAAATGAGAATAAAAACCTTTAGCTAATGCTTTAGTTTCAGGAACTACATCTCCGGTTGCAAGGTTAATGCGGGAGACAAAGCTGGCTCCCACTGCCACCATTGCTTCGATTAATAGCTTTGGGACAAGATTCTTGTAATCTTCTGGAAAAGCAAGCATAGACCTGAAACAATATAATGTAAGAAGTCATTCAAATGACTAAATGACTCTAATATGGTCAGCGTGCATGCCATAGTCTTACAATACGAAACTTATCTAACCATATACAAATCTAATCTAGGCTCCTATTTCTGCTAGTATTCTTAAATTGCATTGTTGTCGGGTAGTCATTCCTTTTGCCCTACAAGATAAGCTATAATCACTGCAAATATCACATTCTAAAGGAAGTGCTAGAAAGCTAGAAAACACTGACTGCAGAATGCACATTGTTTTTTCAGTGCTCCTAAATTTCATTCATCTACCTAACATCTCTATTAAACAACATTGACCATTTGCCACGATACAAACAAGTGGCATAACGATGGACTTATGGTGGCACTACTACCATGATCGTAATTTCATATTCGCCCGGCATTGACCCTGTGTCTCGTTAGGGTTTTTTTTCAAGGCGTAATTTTTGGATTGCTATGCGAGACCTAATAATTTCTGGGATCCATTGATACGAAGTAATAAGACTTTCAAGGGTTTATTCGGATCTAATATCTTCAAAGAGATGTTAACAGAAAGAACAATGTAGTTTAGTTAATATGGGAAACCGTCGTATGCTTCTAAAGTTTGCTCTTTCGTGGCGAAACAAGGCGATGGCAACATGTGCCACAAAACAGACAAATATGTTCTACAGGCTTTTCCTAAAGAGCTAATGTAGCCGACTGAAATCACGAATGGAGAAGAAAACAATTACCATTTCCATTCTTGTTCAAGATAAAGTAATAATTCATCATAAAAGCTTGGCAGCCAACTGGGAAATGAAACTGCAGGCTGACTTGATTGATAATCATGAGCACTCGAAAGGCTTTCAACTTGATTCCTTTCGCCGCCAGTCTTGGTGCGCTGTTGCTTTAGTTCATAATCCTCCCATAGCTGCCTTATAGGTTTTAGATGTACTTTGGTATAGTGAGACTCCAAGGACTTGTATCTTCCAATCCGAATGAGAATTTCACGCAAATCTTGAGCAACATTAACCTAAACATATGTATTTTTTTAAGAATAAATTCAAGAAGTACAATCGCTAATTTGTTATAGATCTATCAGCCCTAATGTATTTTTTAAGTTTCACCTTGCGATTGGTTATTGCATCTGTTAGACGAGGTTGAACCATCGAGTCCAGTCTGTCCTCTAAAACTTCAAGCTGCTTTCTAATATTGGCAAATTCAGCAACCTGGAAAAGAAAAGGGTCCATAGAGCAGTTTAGAAGATATTACAACATCTTTACATGATACATAAGCAGTCAGTTGATCTTTACCTCCCCAACAGCAGTCAAGCAATGCCTCATGTTAGCCAAAGTTTCTGCGGCACGAGGAAGATCATTACTGGCAAAAACGTCCTCGACAGTGGAGCTTAACTGAGTCAGCCCCGCCGCATCCTACATAGGAGAACCCAAGACATTTAAAGATACGATGAGTAAATAAAAACACAGACCAAAAAAATCATGGTAAACGAAGCTGATGAAGACAAAGTGATCAAATGTATTTCCCACCTGAAGTGTTTCATAGGCAGCTTCCATCCTCCTCTTGACTATATCAACTTTAGCAAGGGTAGCTATTGAATCTGCTGATGTACCCTCGGCCTGTATACACAATAAAAACAAACTACACATAAAATTAAGCTTATAGACACTATTTCGCTTTGTGGTATACACATGCTATGCTAGCCATCTTGCCAATGAACAAAAAAAACATCATCCAGAGATATAGATATGTACAACTCGGCTAAATTCCTACTGCAGGCACTAATCTCCTCCTCCATTTGTACGGTACTAAAGCTACATTGCATTCTGGACAACATGTATGCTATGTTTGGCAACGAGTTTTTTTGGAGCGCTAAAAATATAAAATTCGTTTGCCAATTAGTGTTCCGCTTTTAGATTTTATATTAACACTCCTATTCAAACTCTAACAAAAGAAGCATTCCGGGTTATCTTTTACGTCATTTTACACTTTATTATTACATTACATCTAAAGTATGCTACAAAACTTCTTTTTCAAAACAAACTCCTACCGGCTACTGCTACCTGCTACCGCTTGCACCTACTAAAGTACATAGATAAAGCATATGGCTATTAATGGGGTGTTTGGATTAGCTTATTTAGCCGGCTTATGGGCTTATTTGATTTTGGAAAATTCGATAAGTTCACTTATTGAAGCTTATGACCTTATCAACTTCACCTTATTGGCTTAAGCCAATAAGCTAAAGTTAATAAGCTCTAAAAAGTGAGCTTATCGGCTTTTCCAAAATCAAATAAGCCCATAAGCCGGCTAAATAAGCTAATCCAAACACCCTATAATACTCCACAACTATACCACTTAAAACTATTAACTATATCTACATTCTGCGATCTAACAGCGAAAACCGAACAATTTTATATCATCATTACACAATTATCACAAACTTAATTAATACACTAAGGGGGTGTTTGGGTTAGCTTATTTATCTGGCTTATGGGCTTATTCGAATATGGAAAAGCCGATAAGCTCACTCTTTGGAGCTTATGACGTTATGATCTTCAGCTTATTGGCTAAGGCCAATAAGCTCAAGTTAATAAGCTCTAAAGAGTGGGCTTTCCATGTTCAAATAAGCCCATAAGCCAGATAAATAAGGTAATCCAAACACCCCCTAAACCTAAGAACAATTGTAAATACATTATTAAGAGATCTCATCTCACTTTCTTAAGCTTAAGCAAAATGGAACCAACGCTCTGACGAAGAGACAAGGCGTCATCACGGAGCCTGATGACGTCACGGTTAGCGCGTGGGACGCGTAAGATAGCATTAGAGCTTTGTTCTTCTAATGAAGCGGCGATCTCTTCTGAGACCATTTGCAGCTTCATTTCTAGATCTACTAAGTGTTTGTCTAGTGGATCGTGTGGGTGGCGTGATGCACACGCGCTGTTTATCCATTTCTTGGGGTTGAAATTCTCGTCGGAAAATGACCCTAGATCTATCATTTTTTTGTTTTTCCGGTGACTGGTTATTAGTGAAGATGAAAGTGGTTAATATTTTGCTAGAGTGGAATTTGTAATATCAGTCCTTTGACTTTACTTCTTTTGTACAATTTACTCCCTCCGTCAGTCCCTCCCAATCTTTTTTATAAGCCCAAGACCAGTGGTGTGCGAGTTATTTGGTGTGGGTTGGGTCAAATGTTTGACAAGTGGCATGTGTGTTATATGGGGCATTTTTTAAAATTTGAGAGTAATGGGTTGGGGCTTTGAATGGTATCAAATAATCATTACTTTAATTTTTTTTTTTTTTTTTTTTTTGGTTAACTTGATTTAAAATAACAACAATTAAAATACTTGATTTAATAGAACACAAAAATCCTAGATTAAAATAAAAAACTTAAAGATTAACGGGTTCGGTTATTTCATATTTTTCTTTGATTTTCTCTATTTTCATCAACATCAAGTCTCGTATCAAACCGGGTTCGGTTGATATCGGTTTTGACAAGTACTCGATATCTTCGGTTAGTTGACGATCCTCCTCCAACTTGATCATCTTGTTTCGTGCTTCAATCTTCGCCGCTAATTCTTCATTTTTTTTTCTCTAAACGTTGTCGGCTTAATTCGTATATATCATCAATTCGGGTTCTCACACCCTTGAATTCTTCTTCCATAACATTCGTAGCGCACGATACCGGTCGTTTGTCTCTAGCCTTATTCCTACCCATTGGTCGGGTCATGTCTTCGAATACATCAACATCATCTTCTTTATTTAGATCAAAGTTGACATGTGCGTCCGGCGATTGGCTCTCGTCGACGGTGGACGAAGATGTTTTGGATCTTTTCGCACGCCTTTGATGGCCATCGCTTATCGGTTTTCATTTTGGGGATTCCCTTAAAAGTTTCTGATTGTACAATAAATTGCACGACCAGGCCTTCGATGATGATCAAAGGATTTATGGGATGTTGAGGTTGCGCCAAGCTTGTCTTTAACCTGAAATAAGAAATACTAAAACACTACGTTAAGTGATTGCGCAGGGGATGGACCCTGCGAACCACCTCCGGCGTGCGAGTAAGTATGTGTAATGGTAAGTTTGAGGTAAGTTGAGAAAGTACGGTTGAGATTCAGTTAACATACCATGGTTATGGCCCGTCTAATGCTATTTATAGGGGAGAAATAGGCTTTAGAGGGCGGTTGCACTTTGTTCGGAGATCATGGGGGCGTCCCATGATTTGTAGTAACCGCTAGGGCTTTGTAGCCCACGATCTCTGTTTTGGCGGGAAAGCCTGAAGGAAGAGGAGACGTGGGTATGAACAGGTCAAGGTAGCTCTCCGTTGTAGTTCCTTCGTAGGAGATACCCCGAAGGGCTTAAGGCTTCGATTGGCGGATTCCCGCATGGTAACCACTTCATAGATGAATGGTTTTACGCAAATGAAACGTGTTAAGAGATTAACCTGGGCCTCCGAAGAGAGGGCTTTGCACAGGTTCGAAGGGGAGTCCTTCGACCCGTTCGGAGGGTACATCATCAAGCCCCCCAGTCGAAAGTGATATATACGTACGAGTATAAATTGCATTCGACTCAAAAAACATTATACACTCTATCCCTTTCGTCACAAATTCGTACGAAGAAGGATAAGTGCTTAAACAGACTTTGCGCAATAAATGCGGCTAATAAATATGCAACTACCACCTTATGCTACAGCAGCTAAGATTTCGGTAACCACAAACATATTTTCAAAAATTTAAAAACAATTTAGAGTCCGTATATGTCTCGGATTATAACTGCACGTGGATGGCTAGGATAAAGCTACGAATGATATACATAAACCCTTCATGATCCTAACCTTATATCACTTTTTCTTTTGCGCCCAAAATACACATACACAACACTGTGCTTTGTACTTCCGTTAAGCTTAAAGGTAATTTTTCCTCTCCGATCCTTTGTCCTTTTGTTCTCATAGTTTCTAGTTCAAGATGAGCATGGCAGCGAAAAGAATTATTAGGGAGCAAAAATGTACTCTATCAAAGCAGGCTTTGACGGAATTTCTTGGAAAATACCCTATACCCAGGGAGTTTAAAGTGATTTTTCCAAACGAAAACCAAAATATTTTTGATGCACCACCTGGGTATGTGGGGCTTTACGTTCATGCATTTACGGAATCCAACTTTAGGATTCCTATTCATCCCTTAATCCTAGAATTCTTACAATATTATCAAGTACATATTTCAAGGTTGAATCCATTTGGCCTAGCCAAGTTGACCACATATATTGTTGTGTGCAAAGCTTATGGCTATGAACCGACTCTGACTGTTCTTAGAGGGTTCATCAACATTTGCCCGGGTGGTGATTGGATAACCTTGGCCAAGAGATGTGAGTATGATGTGCCTTGTTTAATTGCTAAACCCTTTGCCAATATAAGAAAATGGAAAGGCTTGTTCTTTTATGTACAATACACGATCATACCTTCAAAATATCCAGCCTTACTAGATAAAGCATTCCGGTTTGACGAGAAACGCTTTGATGATCCTTTACCATATCATATAAGGAACAACCCCCTCTACCAACGTCTGGCACGCCACCCTTTTGATGTTCAAACATTTCCTGAGCCAGTTCTTTATATGGCGGGCATCATTGATCATTGGGAAGGCTCTCCGATGAAACCTGAGATAATGTGTCAAGGGAAAAGTATGTACATATCTATTTGAATAGAGTAAATAACTTATCTGCTGATATTTATCTTTTCTCCTTTGTTGCTGCAGGAATGGCATTCAGAAATTTTGTTGTTGCCCGTGGTAACAGAGAAGTTAGTTTCATCCCCCAGGATCCGAAAAATGTGAGCTATGGAGTAGGCTCTCCATCAATATCAGTTAACGATGAAGAGACTCCACACTTTGTGGAAAATGTGGCAGATTCTGATGATCCCCTTATCAAGGAATTTCAATCGAGGCTCGCACGGTCCTCCGGCATATCAGACAAGAAGAGTAGGAAAGGAAGAGTATCTATGTCTGTGAAAACCCCTCCGAAAAGGAAATTATCTCTTCCAACCCCTTCGACAAGAACGGTTAAACCCAAAAGCTCTCATGCTAAAACCTTCGTACCTACCGCCCTAAAGATTCCCGAAGATCAAACTCCTAGTAAGTGGAAATTTTTCATGTATAATAGATACTATACTTCATACAGCTGACTGTTATGTCTTTCGCAGGTTTGCCTGATACGAAGGAGCTTCCGAGTGCGCTTGCGTGTCACCAATTGGTTGACAAGATGACACCTCCCAGCTGGAAAGGGATTTTGGATAATATGTCAATGGAGGAACTTTGTAACTTCCATTCCAAGAGCTATGCTAGACAGGTTGTTTTGGATAATCATCTTAACTCTCGAACAAGGGAATTGGTGCAAACGGTGGTAGCTGTGAGAGGTAAAATGGATGCTATTTTAGCCAAAGAGAAGGACAGGGATCGTCAGTATGATGAATTGGAAGCTAGGTGCAAAGAAGCATTGGAGGATTTAGAGAAGAATCCAATTGTCCAAGATATGCGAATGAAAATCAATAGTCTCGAGGGACAGTTGAGGGAATCTTGTGAGAGATTGCAGGTAGAGGAGGCTAAGGTGTCTCGATATAGAGCACAGATTACAACACTTAATTCCACATGTGCAGGTCTCGAAGCCGAAAAGGCTAGGTTGGTTGAGCAGGATGTCCAGCTTTGCAAGGAGATTGATAAACTTAAACTCCAATGTGAGAAATATAAGAAGGATAGGGCTGAGGTGGTCTCGAAGGTTGTTCCTCATGTTGCCATGGAATTGTACCATAGTGATGAGGTGGGGGAAGTCATTGGGAGGCTGGTGAACGCGGCCCTTTTCTATGGTACATGTACGACATTAGAAGAAATTGCTCAAACAAAGAAACCTGTGGTTTTGTTGGAGATACCTTACTATCGTCCGAATTCTGGGCAAGAGTATAATAATGCTGGCAATGCGTTCACTACAGCAGAATACCCTTTCCTCACCGAAGCAACCAAAGACCCTTCAGCTTCAGTAGAAGATCTCCTGGCAAGGAAACCGAGGAAGGTTCAGCCCCTGATGTGCGTTCACCGAGCTTTAAATTTATAAACAAGAATTACCGGTTAACTAGGAACACATTCGGGCAAGTATACCCTAGTCAATTGTAGTATAGAGGTTGTGGTAAGTCAAGGTCGTCCCAAGAGACTTGGTTGCACTCAAGTGTTATTTGTTGTTTTAAGCAAGTAACAAGTTGTTGGTTATGATTGTCACGGATCAAACCAACAAGAAAAGCAATATGAGAACAAGCACACAAAGAACATACATGTTTGGCAATGATAATAAGTGAGTAAGAACTTGGTGTGAGCCTTTACTAGGACTTGGTGTAAGCCTTTACTAGTTTGGAAAACATATTATCATTGGTACTCCTTTCGGCCTTTATAACCAATAATAATTTAGTGTTTTATAAATCAAATAAACATAAGCTTTAATCAATTGGTCATGTCATAAAACTCATGCCTAAACTAACAACAAACAAAGAGTTCTTTCGATCCCATAACTTTGATGTTATTAATTCGTGAAGTCCCATTTACTTGATGAACACATATTCAAAAGATGTCTTTCGACCTTTAATCCAAATTAAACATTCACTTGTCATGTTTATTAAGTTTCTTATACAATCGTCACAAAGTACAAGACCAAAACATTCGTCGACTAATGAATTGAAATCAACCACTATTGAGAATCCCGTCGACATGTAGACCCAACAATGATTAATCAAAACAATAAACAAGACAATATCCAATTTAACCAAATATGATGTTATCAAACAAACACTAATTATATCCAAACATCCTATCATCACAAGTTATCATATAAACCAAACAAGTATTAAGACATCATATCAACACAATCAAAGAAACAAACATGCTTAATATTAAAAGAGAAAATACCAAAGTTTATAAGATGAATTACATGAATCCTCCATTGCCAAACGACCAAGCCAACCCCCCAACACCTTTGGAAAAGGTGAGGGGCTGTTTAAGAGAACTATATTTAGAGAGTTTACATGTTGTTGTGATAGTATATGATAAAAGGTACTTGAGATATATCAAAAACACTAGCCACATGGTTATACTTATACTACTCTTAAGGCTAGGGGTATTAATTGGATTTCTTGGGGACAAAGAGTCATAAAAGTCCAGAGAAATGAGTTATGAGAGCCATATGATCGGACATGAGACTTAATGACACTTAAAGAAGCATTAAAAATGACTTTTGGGAAGTCAGATTCAGCCAACCGATCGGATGGGCTCCATCCGAATCGGATGCGGGCACATACCGATCGGTTGGGGACCATTGTGATGTAGATTTTTCTCTTAGCTTTCCGTGGGCGCTTGAATCAACTAAATCCGAGTTCGTATGCTCAAGTTATGGCCAAAATGGTGGAGGTGTGTCGGGAACAACGAGTCTTCCATTATTTCTTCGTTTAAGCTTCTTTTCTTTATTTCTTTTCTCGTTTTCCCTCTTGTACTTTATTCTTGAGTCTTTGGACCAATAACTTCATGACTTTATCTTCTCGAATATACTCCAAGAAACTCGCTTTTGTCGGGAATTCTTCGTACATGCATAAATATTCGTTTATTGATCATTTCTTCGACTTTTTCTTCGTTTTCTTGTACTTGAGCTTCCATGAACCTAAAACATAAATTATACTCAATTAAGTACCATAAGTTCATAAAAGTGACTAATATATATGCATAAAATCCACAATAACGCTCCTAAAAACATGTTAGATTTGAGCGTTATCAAATCCCCCACACTTGAACTTTGCTTGCCCTCAAGCAAATCTAGAAAAAGAAAAATTAAAATACATAACTAAATAAAAATGAAAAGAAAATTTTTAAAAATTTTAAAAAACTTTAACGAGGCATCCATCCGATCGGTTTGCACTTCCATCCGATCGGATGGACAATTCGTAAAAACATACAACCTGTCAACCGAATCGGATGCTCGCACATCCGATCGGTTAGACCAATCGTAATTTTTTTTTTTATATTTTTTATATATATTTAATAATAAAAGAGAAAATAAGCGAAAAATAAGCGCAAACTCCCCCACACTTAAGGGTTTGCTTGCCCTCAAGCAAATATAAAGAAAAATAAATCCCCCATGGTGCATGAAAAATGATTATAAAAATTATAATGCAAATCTACCAAGTACAAGTACAAGATAAGATTCATCATTTTTAAGCTTATGGTGAAAAACGGAGATGTATGAAGATTTTCTTGCTTGAGTAACATTTCTAAACACCTCACGAAAAAGAAACGAAGTATAATTCACTCAATCACTCATTTATTTAGGTAGTGGAGTATATATAAGAGAAATCACACTCATCGCTCAGTCATGATCCGTTTATTACCATAGGCTTGTACAAGAAATAAAACTCCACCGACGGGGCGTAAGCACAAAGTGTAAACATCTAAAGAGGTCTTTTATTTGGGTTTAAGGCTTAAAGGGTTATATCAGACTTACGTGCAACTATCTTGTGCAAAACATAATAGCTCGCTAACAACGAATTCTTGCATCACCAAATAACGGATGGTCACTAGATTGTACCTTGGTTTGCTAACAACGTTACTTGCATAACGGATGGTCACCAAAACACGCCCTAGCTCGCTAGCAACGTTACCTAATTCCTCAAGAAATCGGATGGTCACTACATGTCAATACACTTGATAATTTCACAAAGTCAAAAGGGTAGGGATAAGGCATGGGAGTATTTATGAAATTGGTTTTAAAAGAAAAATAAAGTCAAGTCTAATACCCATGTTGCTAGTTACCGAACAAACCGCAAACCCGTAAATGATTATAGTTAACAACTTCCTCTTCTTCAAATACCGATACATCGATTCGCCATAACAATATTCTTCATACTTAGCATATTGGCTAACAACATATCACATAACTTTCTTTCTTCATCTTCATATATAATATAGCACATTGGCTATAATTGTCATCACATATATTTTTCTTCTTTTTTTTTTCCTTTGATGACTTATTCATTTTTTTTTTCTTTTCACATTTTTTTTCACATTTTTTTTTCATTCTTTCTCCTTTCATACCTAACATCTCCCCCACACTTCGCATAAGCATACACCACAAAAAATACAAAACACGAAGTTGCACACCTTCATCTTTGTTTAAATGGCACACACGGATGGCAAAGTGTGGCTAACTAATAATCATCAAAAACGATCCAACATACCAAGAAACTAGCAACCCACCATTTAGACTTTGACAAAGGGTTAGGCTAAGGTTTAAAGTGTAAAATATTTTTTTATTTTCTGGATTTAATCAAAAATGAAAAGGATGGCTCGGAGGGTTTAACTAGGGGTATCTAGCGCTAAAGATAAACGCTAACAAATGGGTCCATATGGGTGGTTAACTAACCGATGTGGCTAGCTAATATATCATTAGATGTAAACGGAAGGCCATTTGGTTTTAATCCTAAGGGTGCCTCTTTATCACACGAATACACTTATATCACACGAATGCGATCTTACTGCGGTCTGGTAATGATTTACAAGTACAAGTTCTTGAATAAATAAGATCACCGGCATACTCATAGCAAAAGATCCAAGCATAAAAGATGTATGCTATATATAAAATAGGCTCAAATCCTCACAATTTAGTGGAAAGGGCTATAATATGTGCTAGCAAATGTTATCGATCCCAGAATGGATTGCAATATTAATCGGGACACATCTCAAATTTTTCAAAATTTCATATTTCACCAGTGGAATGATCCAGTTATTCTAATATATTATCCTAAAAGCGTGAAAACAATTAGATCACAAAGGGCAAACAAGCATACAAAATTTTAAATTGGCCTAAAAAATTATAAATTTGAAAAGCAGTTTCGTTTTTTACCATCTAACTTTCCCCCACACTTAAGTTAAACATTATACTCATTGTGAAAAATAAACTTCAAAGCATGTAAAATAGGGAAAATAAATGAGTAAATAAATAAACTAAGAGAAACGAAACTTCCCGGGCCAAGAAATTAAGATCGAACTCCATATGATAAGGTGCTAAGCAAATACTAGCATAAGCTTATGAGATCAATCGATTTCTCTTTCACAAAACATCTCCACACCAAGTATAGTGTCATCAATAATCCAATCTCCAAGAGCTTATTAAATCTGCAAAAATAAACTAAACTACAAAAAACGCGTAAAATTCTAAAACTCACTTTCGTAGGCATCACGGTTGCATTTAGCGTATGCAACAAGCCTTTTAAACCCCTCGGTGGCCCGAGTGGACGAGTGAAGTCTTGTGAGGGTTTCCAGTGAACATACCCACAAAGTTCAAAATATTTTTTTATTTTTAAAACAAGTACTTATTTATTCACAATGTACTAAATTAAAAAAAAAAAAAAAAAAAAAAAAACAATTTAAGTAGAATAAAAGAAATGATACTCTTGCAAAAAAAAAAAGACATTTAAACTTATTCAATCTAAACACAAACACACAAGAACAAAATACGAAAAATAAAAATAACTTTTTTTTATTTTATTTTACCGATTGGTCCATCCGATCGGTCAGGGTATCCAACCGATCGGTTGGAGATTAACAAAATTTACCGAGAGCTCCATCCGATCAGTCAGGGTATCTAACCGATCGGTTGGACAATTCTTTAAATCATGCAACTTCCAACCGAATCGGATGCTTGCACATCCGATCGGTTGTACAGCTCGGAAAAACTTTTTTACTTTTTTTTTTTTTTTTAAAAAAAAAAAAAAAAAAACAAGTTTTACTTAAAACATAACGATCACGAAAATAAACACAAGTAAATAAAACACATAAACACATATATACTAGAAGAACACCAAGAACATAACACGACACTTAAAACAAAAAGAAACACAAAAACATGCAAGAGATCACATAACATATAAAACATAAAACTCACAAAACAAGAAAAACACAAACTAAAAAAAAAAAGAAAAAAAAAAAAGAAAAAAGAAATGGGACAGAAGCCTCCAACCGAATCGTTTACGGGTGGTGACTGATCGGTTGGACGGTTGGGTGTCAAACCGATCGGATAGAAGGCTCGGTAATTTTTTTTTAATTTTTTTTATAAGTTTCATTTATAAACTTTAACTAACATAAACCAAACATTAAATACTAAAGAAAACGAAAAATAACAAAACTTAAAAAAAAATCTTTTTTTTTTTTTTTATTTTTTTTTTACCGAGAGATCCATCCGATTCGGTTGGGATGTTTGGGTGGTTTTTTTTTCTTTTTCGCAAACGCTTTCGAGAAAACTTGTGAAGCAAACATTGAAATGGCATTTTTAGAACACATGAAACCAAATCCCAACACCAAAACACTTGATTTTGATGCCAAGACCTTTTTAGAAAATATGAGAAATGGGAACTTTTTGAAACAAAAATCATGGCAAGCAATTTAAGCAAACATCATGAGCAAACAAACTAGCAAACATTTCAACAAGCAAACAAACATTCACCCCTTATAAATTTAAAACTTGCACCGAACCGGGCACATCAATGATTTTAATGGTAAGTCGGGATCGTTCGCAGGGATTTGTGTAGTAAATCGAATTATAAGTTAAAAACAACTTTCTCAAACAAGTAGTAATGATATTATGAAAATTCAAATGATTAAAAACTACACTTGCTTAGACTAGTGTACTACAATTGACTAATATGATTGTGATAACTTTGGATAACATGTTGGTTGTGATAATTAGTTTTGGCACTAATCTATTGTTTCTACAAATTAAACCTTCGTCAAGATCTTGGTTTATAAAAACAAGCATTACGTTTAACCAATCAATTCAAGATCAATTCAAGGTTCATGAGTTGGTGTTCCTCAAACACAAAAACAATCTTTTGTTTTAGCAAACAAGCTTAGGAAATGGTCAATACAAAAGGTAACCGATTATAGACAAAAGGTCACAATTGAAAGTAAACTATTAATCTCTCGACCTTTAAATTGGTTTACAATCAATCCGTTTTGATAGACAAAAGCATTTTCATTACAATCACAATTAAGTTCCTTTGTTTAATCAAGAATAGTGGAAGACAACAATCATTCATAGACAAATGATTATAACTAGTGGAATAACAATAGTTCTTTCGACCCTTAAGATTACTAGCACTAGTTAAACTTGATTACCCAAATGTCACTATGAAACTTTATCACAATTGGTTCTTAGAATCGACTTGAAATTGGATTAAAACATGTTATCACAATCATATGCCAATCAATAAATAATACACATCATCTAAGCAAGTGCACAAAGGCACTAGCCGCTCATAGCAAACATAAATGCAAACTCAATACTTTGAACATTAGAAACCATGATTGAAAGTCTTACAATGATTGGAAATAAGATTACAAGTGAAAGACAATGATTCCACAAGCAATGGAAATGGTGTATTCGACTTCTTCCTTCTCCTGGACCTAAGGACGAATTTTCTGAGTATTTTCTATGAGTGGTTCTCTCCTCTAGCATACAAGCACTCTCTAGCATACAAGCACTCTCTCTTTCTAGAGATTGATTGGTATATATAAATACCCAACAAATGGTTCAATAAATTGCTCTAACCAAGGGTCTAAGTGCATAAATGCTTCTCTTGCTCTCCAAGTAGTATTGAATAGGTTAGAATACTGAAAAGAAGGACCTAGAACCGGATTTGTAAAGTCACAATCCTTAATAAAGAAGTTTTGGGTCAACAGCAACCTCCAACCGATCGGATAGAATGGTCTACCGATCGGTTGGTCTTCACGGTAATTCCCAATTCTCCTCATCCGATTCGGTTGCGGGCGGCGACCGATCGGATGGCTACTGCTGGTGGACCTTTTTCTTTGACTTTTCCGTATGACTTGTTTCTCGGTCGTAGCTCTTGATTCTTTGATCTTTCCCTTCATCCTTAAGCTTATTAACTCGACTACTTGGACTTTAACTCATTGAAATACCTTACGGTGCAGAACTTGACATAAGACTCACATGCAATCATAAATATTTCCTTCTTCCTCATTTTTGCATCTTTTCCATCCATTTTCCTGTCTTTGGCTACAAATGCTTTGCAAACACACTTTGGTACGATTTAGTAACAAAAGCATATAAATATAACCACAAAACATATATAAAACTACCAATAACGCTACTAAAAACATGTTAGATTTAAGCGTTATCAAATCCCCCACACTTGAACTTTGCTTGCCCTCAAGCAAATCTAGAAATAAAAAAAATTACCCACATGGTATACACAAATGATTAGGAAAATGTGATGCAAATCTATCAAGCACGAGTACAAGCTAGATTCATCGTTTTAAGCTTTTATGGTTGAATCATCGAGATGTTTGACAATACCCAAATGATTTTCTTGCATGATACACATTACTAAACACCTCACGAAAGGAAAATGAAATATAATTCACTCAAACACTCATGTGTATGATTGGTTGGAGTATATAAGAGGAATGACACTCATTTGCTTAGTCATGATCTAAATATTACCATAGGCTTGTACAAGAAACAAAACTACACCGAAATGGTGTGAGCGCCAAGTATACATATCAAAGAGGGCTTTTATTCGGGTTTAAGGCTTAAGGGTAATAATGGACTAATGCGCCACTATCTCATGCAAAACATAATAGCTCGCTAACAACGAATTCTTGCATTACCAAATAACGGATGGTCACTAGATTGTACCTTGGTTCGCTAACGACGTTACTTGCATAACGGATGGTCGCCAAAATACGCCCTAGATCGCTAACAACGTTAGTCAATTCCTCAAGAAATCGGATGGTCACTACATGTCCATACACTTAATAATTTCACAAAGTCAAAAAGGGTAGGATAAGGCATGGGATATATTTATGAAATTGGTTGAAAATAAAAACAAAATTTAGTCAAAGTCTACGAACCAAATGTTACTAGCTATTACAAACCACTATCATGCCATTTTGCGAAAAACTCCATACTTCCTTTATTCATACTTGATTCACTAGCCCATTGGCTTATTCTTGTCACCTTATAGTTGCGATGACTATTCTTTTTTTTTTTTACTTGTCATCTTATAGTTGCGATGACCTTACTTGGATAACAACTTTCGGAGCTTGCGCTTTCTTTGAACTTTCATGATTTCCACATAACATCCATCTTGCCAAATAGCTAGCAACCAACCAAGACTTGACTATGGATAAGGCTAGGCTAAAAAGGTGTAAAATCTTTTTGAATTTTTCTGGATTGTATCAAAAGAAAAGATAGGCTCGGCGGGTGTAACTAGGGGTATCTAGCATTAAAGACAAATGCTAACAAATGGGTCCATATGAGTGGTTAACTAGCCAATGTAGCTAGCTAATATAGCATTATATGAAAATGGAAGGCCATTTGGGTTAAATCCTAAGGTTGCCTCTTATCACGCATATACACTTATATCACAAATGAAATGTGATCTCACAACGGTCTCGTAATGATTTACAAGTACAAGTTCTAGAATAAATAAAATCACCGGCACACTCATCAGGGCGGCTCTAAGGGCAGCCGGGGAGGCCAACCGGCTAGGGCCGTTTTTCGAGGGCCCATTTTTTATAAAAAAAATCCTATATGTATATATATTATATTTATTTTTTTAAATAGGTATTAAACATTTAAACTTGGACCCAATTAAATTCCAATTTATAACTAAACCTATAACCCATAATAAATTTATAAGCCCAATAAAGGGTCTAAGAGGCAATTTTTTAACGGCTCGGATAGAGCCCTCAAATCCTCGGAGACGCCCCTGACACTCATAGCAAAAGATCTAAGCATAAAAGATGTATGCTATATATAGAACATGCTCAAATCCTCACAATTTAGTAGAAAGGGCTATAATCTGTGGTAGCTAATGTTATCGATCCCAGAATGGATTGCAATATTAATCGGGACACATCTCGAATTTTAAAAATCACAGAATTCACCTAGTGGGATTGATCCAGTTATTCTAGTATATGATCTTTAAAATGACAAAAGACTAGATTACAAGGGCAAACAAAATTTAACATTCAGCTCGAAACTTACAATCTATTCTTATTTTCCTATTCACCTCCCCCACACTTAAGTTAAGCATTGTCCTCAATGTGATAAACGACAAAGAATGAAATAGGGAAATAAGAGAATAAACCGTATTTTCTGCTCAAGAGGAGTCTTGATCCTAGCGTCCAAGCTTCGCAATCATTACCTGCAGTAATCTAAAAACAAAAGAAACACAAATACGAAATATTTCTTCGCTTTATTTAAAGGTTAGTGATACACCCCCACACTTAAGTTCAACTAAGCGATTTAGAAAAACTTTGGGATTTAATCACTAGAAAATAAAAATGAAAATAAAAATAGCAAACACACGGGTTGCCTCCCGAGAAGCGCTTGTTTTATTAACGAGTCATCAGCCGGACTCGAACTTCTCTCTCTTCATGTTGGTGCAATTGCTGACTTCTTCTTTGGAAATTTTGGAACGTACAGCACATTTCCAATCACTATTCCTTCTCCAGTTTCATCTATGTATTCCAACTTAACTTTCTCCCACGGTCTTGGAAGAACATCATAGATATAACCGGTGTCTTCGGCCCACGGAGTGTTTTTCTTAAAATCGGCCGGGAATGGTGTCATAAATGTTATGGCTTCATATTCGGATTCAGGCGGAATCTCTTGAATAGAAACTTCATTCAATTGCTCCTTGTCATAGTATAACTTAATTCGGTGCCCATTAACAATGAAACTTCCACCATGTTTGTCATGCAATTCAACATATCCCGATGGAAATCCATGTTTCACTGTATACGGTCCGAACCATTTCGGTTTCAGCTTGGGAGCTTTGAACTTATACTTCATGTTAAAAAGCAGAACTTTGTCTCCAGCTTTGAATTCTTTTCTGATTCTTAGCTTTCTGTCATGATAAGCTTTTGTTCTTGCTTTGTAAAGTTTGGAGTTCTCATAAGCTTGTAGTCTAAGCTCATCGAGTTCATGCAATTGCAAAAATCTCTTTTCTCCAGCTACTTTGAGGTCTGGGTTACAGCTTCTCAGTGCCCAGTAAGCGCGATGTTCGATTTCGAACGGCAAATGACAAGTTTTTCCATACAACAATCTGTATGGTGTTGTACCAATTGGTGTTTTGTAAGCCGTGCGAAATGCCCACAGAGCATCATCTAGTTTTCTCGACCAAACGGCGGGATTGTCTTTAACCGTTTTTTCGAGTATCCTTTTTAAGGCTCTGTTGGTATTTTCGACTTGACCACTGGTCTGTGGGTGATAAGCTGTAGCGAAACGATGATGAACTCCGTATCGCTTCATAATTTTCTCCATTTGTTTGTTACAGAAATGGGTTCCACGATCACTTATCAAAGCTTTAGGAATTCCATAACGAGCGAAAAGCTTTTTGAGAAAATTAAAAACTACTCGTGCATCATTGGTGGGTAAGGCTTCGGCTTCAGCCCATTTGGAAACGTAATCAATAGCAACGAGAATGTATTCGTATTTGTGTGATTTAGGAAACGGTCCCATGAAATCAATTCCCTAAATATCGAATAATTCACAGACTTGAATGCTCTTTTGTGGCATTTCATCTCTTCGAGAAAGACTACCAGATTTTTGGCAAGCATCACAATTCTTAACAAGAGTATGGGCTTCTTTAAAAATTGTCGGCCAATAGAATCCAGCATCAAAGACTTTTTTAGCGGTGGTAGAAGGACCATAATGTCCCCCAGTTGGGCCATGATGACATTCATCGAGAATTCTTCTCGTTTCAGAACCATAAACACATCTTCTAATCATCCCATCGGGACACATTTTGAAAAGATAGGGTTCTTCCCAATAATAATGTTTAAGATCCGAAAAGAATTTACTTCGTTGGGCATGAGTTAATCCTTTCTTTAGAATTCCTCCAACGAGATAATTTGCATAATTGGCAAACCATGGAATTTCGTTCTCATCATCTGTATCAACAGTCATGAGTGTTTCATCCGGAAAATAATCGTCAATCTCATCTTCTTTTAACTCTTCCAGATTTGGATTTTCTAAACGAGATAGATGATCAGCGGCTAGATTTTCTGCTCCTTTCTTATCTTTGATTTCGATATCGAATTCTTGGAGTAGTAAAATCCATCGGATGAGACGCGGTTTGGCATCTTGTTTCGCAAACAGATATTTTAACGCTGAATGATCGGTGAACACGATTGTTTTCGAAAGTACAAGGTATGATCTGAATTTATCGAAAGCGAAAACAACGGCTAACAATTCTTTCTCTGTAACTGTATAATTCTGTTGAGCATTGTTGAGTGTTTTGCTGGCAAAATATATAGGACGAAAATGTTTCTCTTCTCGTTGTCCTAACACAGCTCCAACAGCAAAATCGCTTGCATCGCACATAAGCTCGAATGGTAGTGACCAATCAGGGGAAACCATAATGGGTGCACTAGTCAGTTGTGTTTTCAATGCTTCGAATGCTTTCATGCAGTCTGCATTAAAATCGAAAATAGAATATTTTTCAAGAAGTTTCGTCATTGGACGAGATATTTTGGAAAAATCCTTAATGAAACGACGGTAAAAACCTGCATGTCCTAGGAAACTTCTAACGGCTTTAACGTTAGTTGGGGGTGGTAATTTGGTTATGACATCGATCTTTGCTTTGTCAACCTCCATTCCTGCGCTGGAAATTTTGTGTCCTAACACAATTCCTTCAGTTACCATGAAATGACACTTCTCCCAGTTGAGAACAAGATGTGCAGCTTTACATCTTTCAAGCATTTTATCGAGGTTAGAAAGGCAAGCTTCGAATGAGCTTCCGAAAACTGAAAAGTCATCCATGAAAACTTCCATAGACGTTTCAAGCATATCTTGGAATATAGCAATCATACATCTTTGAAAAGTCGCGGGAGCATTACATAATCCAAAAGGCATACGCCTGTAAGCGTAAGTTCCAAAGGGACATGTGAATGTAGTCTTTTCTTGATCAGCCGATCAATAGGAATTTGAAAATATCCTGAAAAACCATCGAGAAAACAAAAGTATTTGTTTCATGCTAATCTCTCAAGCATTTGATCCATGAAAGGCAAAGGAAAATGATCTTTTCTGGTGGCTTTGTTTAATTTTCTGTAATCAATACATACTCGCCATCCGGTGACAGTTCTAGTAGGAACTAATTCGTTTCGTTCGTTGGTCACAACAGTCATTCCTCCTTTTTTCGGAACACAGTGAACAGGACTCACCCAAGGACTATCCTCGATGGGGTAAATTATACCGGCATCAAGAAGTTTGATGGTTTCTTTTTTAACAACTTCTTTCATGTTGGGGTTGAGTCGACGTTGTCTTTCTACAACTGGTTTGGCATCTTCTTCGAAATTGATTTTGCGTTTGCAAAAAACAGGACTGATTCCTGGGATGTCAGAAGTTTTCCACGCAAAAGCTTCTTTATGCTTCTTAAGAACTGAGATCAGACATTCTTTCTCATAATCATTGAGCAACGAAGATATGACTACTGGAAGGAGTGAGTTGTCTTCCAAGTAAGCATATTCAAGATCTTTGGGAAGTGGTTTCAACTCAAGATCAGTCGGTGGTTCTTGAAGTGATGTTTTGATCCTCATTTGATCATTAAAATTGATGTCCTCAAAATCTTCTTCTATTATCTCTCCTTCTTCAACTTCTGTTTCTTCTTCTTCTTCAAACTTTACTTCCATAAAATCAGCGAATTCTTTATCAAAAGTTGTTTCATTAATCTTCTTTGAAATAGTCATGTATGGATCAGAATCTTCAAGTAATGCATCCAATTCTTCCTCAGTGACTTCATCGATTATATCAATGTTAAAGCAAGTGTCTTCACTGGAATGTGGATATTGCATTGCTTTATCGATTAAAAAGGTGATTCTATCTCTCCAACTCCAAGATTGAGTTCTTTTCCTTTTACTTTGATGATCGCATCAGCGGTGTTTAGAAAAGGTCTTCCTAAAATAAGGGGTACTCTACTGTCTTCCTCCATTTCTAAAATCACAAAATCCACCGGAAAAATGAATTTACCTACTTGGACAAGCATATTCTCAGCAATACCAACAGGATATTGGTAAGTATGATTAGCTAGTCGGATACTCATCCTTGTGGGTTTCAAGGTGTTGATGGAAAGTTTTGTATACAGCGAATAGGGCATCAAATTGATACTCGCACCTAAATCGGCTAAAGCATCGCATGTGATGTTGTTTCCTAATATGCATGGAATCAGAAAACTTCCGGGATCTCCGAGTTTTTGTGGAATTTTGTTTTGAACAATAGCTGAACATTCTTCATTGAGAAAGGTAGCGGATATTTGCTCCAACTTGTTCTTGTTGTTAAGAAGTTCTTTCAAAAATTTCCCGTAATTGGGCATTCCGGCTAAAACATCAATGAGAGGTACATTGAGTCTAACTTCTTTGATTATTTCAACAAACTTCTTATAACGTTCCTCCATTCTTTCTTTCTTAAGGCTCTGAGGATATGAAATTTTTGGATTGTATGCCTTAACTGGTGGTTTGGGTTTGGGTTTGGGTGGTGTTTTTGGTGTATTTTCCTTCTTGAATTCTTCATCTTCATCCTCACTATCGTAATTGATAGTTGTAGTGTTGTTTGGGTTGGGTGGTGGATCATAAGACAGGCCACTTCTTGTGAATACAGCATTGATATGCTCATTTCTGGTTTGTGGTGGACGATAAGTCTTATCGTTCGATGATGACGATGGTTTTGGGTTGGTTTGGGTGTTACTAGGCAACGAACCTGATGGTCGGGAAGAAATTTGATCAGCAAGTCTACCGAATTTGTTTTCAAGATCTTGGATAGACGCTTGATGATTTTTCTGACCTTGCTCAACTTTGGTTTTGAGATTGAAGAATTGATTCTTGACGAACTCGTTGGTTGATTTCTGAGCTGTGACGAATTCTCTCATCATTTTTTCAAAATCTGTTTCTTCAGGTTTCTTGTCGGAATTTTGTGAAGTTTGGTTCTCTACTTTTGGTTGGGACTCATGGTTGTTATCCCTTTGTCGGCGATCTTGCCAACTAGCAGAGTTTCGTCTGTAATAATTTCCACGATATCCGCCTCCACGGTATCCTCCTTGGATGTAATTAGCTTCTCCTTCTTTGGGTTGGTCCATTGGTTGATCATCGCATTCTGATGATGGGTGGTTACCTCCACAGTTGTTACAACCATCTCGCATTTCTTTCATCTCTCCTCTAAGATCTTTGTATTGCGAGTCGATTTTGGAAACCAAGGTTTCCATTTTCTCCATGAGTTTAGATGAATCAGAACTTTCAGCAAAAGCAACGGTTTTTCTTAAGGGTTTTGTCTTGGCATCTTTTGACCAGTCGAGTTTGAGAAGAACTCGGTCTTCAAGCAATTGGTATGCCTGGTTAGGAGTCTTATAAAGAAATATTCCTCCAGCATCGAGAATTCCTTGAGATGTTTCATCAAGTCCATGGTAAAAGATTTGGATAATGGTTCCTCGTCCTAAACCATGTCCATGACAACTTCGAAGTAGATCTTTCATGCGAAGCCAGGCTTCGACGAGTGATTCGTTAGGGTTTTGTGTGAAAGCACGAATTTCTCCCATGAGTCGGTCAAACATTGCAGGTGGAAAGAATCGGCTTACAAAAGTTTGCCTCATCTCCTCCCAAGTAGTGATGATTCCTGGTGTTAATTCGTTATACCACACTTTTGCATCTCCAGCAAGTGATGACGGGAAAAGTTTGAGTTTAATGGCATCCACATTTGTATCACCGTATCGGAACATGCCACAAATTTCAATGAATTCGGCAACGTGTTTGTGAGGATCGGCCCTCGAACGGCCATCGAATTGACGGTCTTTGATCATAGAAAGATGGTGACCTTTCACGGTGAAATTGTCACCTAAGTTGACAGCAACAATAGCAGCTCCAGGAGTGGGTGCTACGGCTCGGTTTGCTTCCCACATGGGTTGATCGTCAGCCATGGGAAAAGGTTGATCAGTGAATGGGTTATAAACGACTTTGGCTTCAAAAAGGTTATCAAAAGTTGGGTTTGGTACTCTTGGCACACGATTGGCTAATGGAACAAAGGGTATTATTCTTCTTCTTCTAGATCTTGTTCGAATCAAACTTTCGGGATCGAAAAGTGGTGGAATTGGTTCTACTCCAGTTGATCGAGTGTTCATACAGTTCCCTAGAGAATCGAGGCAATGTCTAAACAAACGAATGAAGAATGAAAACAATTTGAAAAGATCAGAATCGTCCAACCGATCGGATAGAATGGTCTACCGATCGGATAGATCTCTCGGTAAATTTGGTTTAAAAGATCCGGTCGGATGGAAGTGTCCGCCGATCGGATGGTTCTCTCGGTAAATGAAAATTTTGGAAAACCGATCGGATGGATGAACAACCGATCGGATGGGCAGCTCGGTAAGACTTTTTTTTTTTTTTTTTTTTTTTTTTTTTTTTTTAACGAAAACTAGCTATGTGAGAAATGGACTAAAACTTACAGAAACACGATCAAAATCCCCGGCAGCGGCGCCAAAAACTTGATGTGCCCGGTTCGGTGCAAGTTTTAAATTTATAAGGGGTGAATTACCGAATCTAATGACAACACATACGAGCAAGTATACTCGTCCGTTGTAGCAAGATTTTAATGGTAATTCGGGATCGTTCGCAGGGATTTTTGTAGTGAATCGAATTGTAAGTTAAAAACAACTTTCTCAAACAAGTAGTAATGATATTATGAAAATTCAAATGATTAAAAACTACACTTGCTTAGACTAGTGTACTACAATTGACTAATATGATTGTGATAACTTTGGATAACATGTTGGTTGTGATAATTAGTTTTGGCACTAATCTATTGTTTCTACAAATTAAACCTTCATCAAGATCTTGGTTTATAAAAACAAGCATTACGTTTAACCAATCAATTCAAGATCAATTCAAGGTTCATGAGTTGGTGTTCCTCAAACACAAAAACAATCTTTTGTTTTAGCAAACAAGCTTAGGAAAATGGTCAATACAAAAGGTAACCGATTATAGACAAAAGGTCACAATTGAAAGTAAACTATTAATCTCTCGACCTTTAAATTGGTTTACAATCAATCCGTTTTGATAGACAAAAGCATTTTCATTACAATCACAATTAAGTTCCTTTGTTTAATCAAGATTAGTGGAAGACAACAATCATTCATAGACAAATGATTATAACTAGTGGAATAACAATAGTTCTTTCGACCCTTAAGATTACTAGCACTAGTTAAACTTGATTACCCAAATGTCACTATGAAACTTTATCACAATTGGTTCTTAGAATCGACTTGAAATTGGATTAAAACATGTTATCACAATCATATGTCAATCAATAAATAATACACATCATCTAAGCAAGTGCACAAAGGCACTAGCCGCTCATAGCAAACATAAATGCAAACTCAATATTTTAACATTAGAAATCATGATTGAAAGTCTTACAATGATTGGAAATAAGACTACAAGTGAAAGACAATGATTCCACAAGCACAATGATTCCACAAGCAATGGAAATGGTGTATTCGACTTTCTTCCTTCTCCTGGACCTAAGGACGAATTTTCTAAGTATTTTCTATGAGTGGTTCTCTCTTCTAGCATACAAGCACTCTCTCTAGCATATAAGCACTCTCTCTTTCTAGAGATTGATTGGTATATATAAATACCCAACAAATGGTTCAATAAATTGCTCTAACCAAGGGTCTAAATGCATAAATGCTTCTCTTGCTCTCCAAGTAGTATTGAATAGGTTAGAATACTGAAAAGAAGGACCTAGAACCGGATTTGTAAAGTCACAATCCTTAATAAAGAAGTTTTGGGTCAACAGCAACCTCTAACCGATCGGATAGAATGGTCTACCGATCGGTTGGTCTTCACGGTAATTCCCAATTCTCCTCATCCGATTCGGTTGCGGGCGGCGACCGATCGGATGGCTACTGCTGGTGGACCTTTTTCTTTGACTTTTCCGTATGACTTGTTTCTCGGTCGTAGCTCTTGATTCTTTGATCTTTCCCTTCATCCTTAAGCTTATTAACTCGACTACTAGGACTTTAACTCATTGAAATACCTTACGGTGCAGAACTTGACATAAGACTCACATGCAATCATAAATATTACCTTCTTCCTCATTTTTGCATCTTTTCCATCCATTTTCCTGTCTTTGGCTACAAATGCTTTGCAAACACACTTTGGTACGATTTAGTAACAAAAGCATATAAATATAACCACAAAACATATATAAAACTACCAATAACGCTACTAAAAACATGTTAGATTTAAGCGTTATCAAATCCCCCACACTTGAACTTTGCTTGCCCTCAAGCAAATCTAGAAATAAAAACAATTACCCACATGGTATACACAAATGATTAGGAAAATGTGATGCAAATCTATCAAGCACGAGTACAAGCTAGATTCATCGTTTTAAGCTTTTATGGTTGAATCATCGAGATGTTTGACAATACCCAAATGATTTTCTTGCATGATACACATTACTAAACACCTCACGAAAGGAAAATGAAAAATAATTCACTCAAACACTCATGTGTATGATTGGTTGGAGTATATAAGAGGAGTGACACTCATTTGCTTAGTCATGATCTAAATATTACCATAGGCTTGTACAAGAAACAAAACTACACCGAAATGGTGTGAGCGCCAAGTATACATATCAAAGAGGGCTTTTATTCGGGTTTAAGGCTTAAGGGTAATAATGGACTAATGCGCCACTATCTCATGCAAAACATAATAGCTCGCTAACAACGAATTCTTGCATTACCAAATAACGGATGGTCACTAGATTGTACCTTGGTTCGCTAACGACGTTACTTGCATAACGGATGGTCGCCAAAATACGCCCTAGATCGCTAACAACGTTAGTCAATTCCTCAAAAATCGGATGGTCACTAAATGTCCATACACTTAATAATTTCACAAAGTCAAAAAGGGTAGGATAAGGCATGGGATATATTTATGAAATTGGTTGAAAATAAAAACAAAATTTAGTCAAAGTCTACGAACCAAATGTTACTAGCTATTACAAACCACTATCATGCCATTTTGCGAAAAACTCCATACTTCCTTTATTCATACTTGATTCACTAGCCCATTGGCTTATTCTTGTCACCTTATAGTTGCGATGACTATTCTTTTTTTTTTTTTTTACTTGTCATCTTATAGTTGCGATGACCTTACTTGGATAACAACTTTCGGAGCTTGCGCTTTCTTCGAACTTTCATGATTTCCACATAACATCCATCTTGCCAAATAGCTAGCAACCAACCAAGACTTGACTATGGATAAGGCTAGGCTAAAAAGGTGTAAAATCTTTTTGAATTTTTCTGGATTGTATCAAAAGAAAAGATAGGCTCGGCGGGTGTAACTAGGGGTATCTAGCATTAAAGACAAATGCTAACAAATGGGTCCATATGAGTGGTTAACTAGCCAATGTAGCTAGCTAATATAGCATTATATGAAAATGGAAGGCCATTTGGGTTAAATCCTAAGGTTGCCTCTTATCACGCATATACACTTATATCACAAATGAAATGTGATCTCACAACGGTCTCGTAATGATTTACAAGTACAAGTTCTAGAATAAATAAAATCACCGGCACACTCATCAGGGGCGGCTCTAAGGGCAGCCGGGGAGGCCAACCGGCTAGGGCCCGTTTTCGCGAGGGCTCATTTTTTATAAAAAAAAATCCTATATGTATATATATTATATTTATTTTTTTAAATAGGTATTAAACATTTAAACTTGGACCCAATTAAATTCCAATTTTATAACTAAACCTATAACCCATAATAAATTTATAAGCCCAATAAAGGGTCTAAGAGGCACATTTTTTAACGGCTCGGATAGGGCCCTCAAATCCTCGGAGACGCCCCTGACACTCATAGCAAAAGATCTAAGCATAAAAGATGTATGCTATATATAGAACATGCTCAAATCCTCACAATTTAGTAGAAAGGGCTATAATCTGTGCTAGCTAATGTTATCGATCCCAGAATGGATTGCAATATTAATCGGGACACATCTCGAATTTTAAAAATCACAGAATTCACCAGTGGGATTGATCCAGTTATTCTAGTATATGATCTTTAAAATGACAAATGACTAGATTACAAGGGCAAACAAAATTTAACATTCAGCTCGAAACTTACAATCTATTCTTATTTCCTATTCACCTCCCCCACACTTAAGTTAAGCATTGTCCTCAATGTGATAAACGACAAAGAATGAAATAGGGAAATAAGAGAATAAACCGTATTTTCTGCTCAAGAGGAGTCTTGATCCTAGCGTCCAAGCTTCGCAATCATTACCTGCAGTAATCTAAAAACAAAAGAAACACAAATACGAAATATTTCTTCGCTTTATTTAAAGGTTAGTGATACACCCCCACACTTAAGTTCAACTAAGCGATTTAGAAAAACTTTGGGATTTAATCACTAGAAAATAAAAATGAAAATAAAAATAGCAAACACACGGGTTGCCTCCCGAGAAGCGCTTGTTTTATTAACGAGTCATCAGCCGGACTCGAACTTCTCTCTCTTCATGTTGGTGCAATTGCTGACTTCTTCTTTGGAAATTTTGGAACGTACAACACATTTCCAATCACTATTCCTTCTCCAGTTTCATCTATGTATTCCAACTTAACTTTCTCCCACGGTCTTGGAAGAACATCATAGATATAACCGGTGTCTTCGGCCCACGGAGTGTTTTTCTTAAAATCGGCCGGGAAGGGTGTCATAAATGTTATGGCTTCATATTCGGATTCAGGCGGAATCTCTTGAATAGAAACTTCATTCAATTGCTCCTTGTCATAGTATAACTTAATTCGGTGCCCATTAACAATGAAACTTCCACCATGTTTGTCATGCAATTCAACATATCCCGATGGAAATCCATGTTTCACTGTATACAGTCCGAACCATTTCGGTTTCAGCTTGGGAGCTTTGAACTTATACTTCATGTTAAAAAGCAGAACTTTGTCTCCAGCTTTGAATTCTTTTCTGATTCTTAGCTTTCTGTCATGATAAGCTTTTGTTCTTGCTTTGTAAAGTTTGGAGTTCTCATAAGCTTGTAGTCTAAGCTCATCGAGTTCATGCAATTGCAAAAATCTCTTTTCTCCAGCTACTTTGAGCTCTGGGTTACAGCTTCTCAGTGCCCAGTAAGCGCGATGTTCGATTTCGAACGGCAAATGACAAGTTTTTCCATACAACAATCTGTATGGTGTTGTACCAATTGGTGTTTTGTAAGCCGTGCGAAATGCCCACAGAGCATCATCTAGTTTTCTCGACCAAACGGCGGGATTGTCCTTAACCGTTTTTTTCGAGTATCCTTTTTAAGGCTCTGTTGGTATTTTCGACTTGACCACTGGTCTGTGGGTGATAAGCTGTAGCGAAACGATGATGAACTCCGTATCGCTTCATAATTTTCTCCATTTGTTTGTTACAGAAATGGGTTCCACGATCACTTATCAAAGCTTTAGGAATTCCATAACGAGCGAAAAGCTTTTTGAGAAAATTAAAAACTACTCGTGCATCATTGGTGGGTAAGGCTTCGGCTTCAGCCCATTTGGAAACGTAATCAATAGCAACGAGAATGTATTCGTATTTGTGTGATTTAGGAAACGGTCCCATGAAATCAATTCCCTAAATATCGAATAATTCACAGACTTGAATGCTCTTTTGTGGCATTTCATCTCTTCGAGAAAGACTACCAGATTTTTGGCAAGCATCACAATTCTTAACAAGAGTATGGGCTTCTTTAAAAATTGTCGGCCAATAGAATCCAGCATCAAAGACTTTTTTAGCGGTGGTAGAAGGACCATAATGTCCCCCAGTTGGGCCATGATGACATTCATCGAGAATTCTTCTCGTTTCAGAACCATAAACACATCTTCTAATCATCCCATCGGGACACATTTTGAAAAGATAAGGTTCTTCCCAATAATAATGTTTAAGATCCGAAAAGAATTTGCTTCGTTGGGCATGAGTTAATCCTTTCTTTAGAATTCCTCCAACGAGATAATTTGCATAATCGGCAAACCATGGAATTTCGTTGTCATCAATTGTATCAACAGTCATGAGTGTTTCGTCCGAAAAATAATCGTCAGTCTCATCTTCTTTTAACTCTTCCAGATTTGGATTTTCCAAACGAAATAGATGATCAGCGGCTAGATTTTCTGCTCCTTTCTTATCTTTGATTTCGATATCGAATTCTTGGAGTAGTAAAATCCATCGGATGAGACGCGGTTTGGCATCTTGTTTCGCAAACAGATATTTTAACGCTGAATGATCGGTGAACACGATTGTTTTCAAAAGTACAAGGTATGATCTGAATTTATCGAAAGCGAAAACAACGGCTAACAATTCTTTCTCTGTAACTGTATAATTCTGTTGAGCATTGTTGAGTGTTTTGCTGGCAAAATATATAGGACGAAAATGTTTCTCTTCTCGTTGTCCTAACACAGCTCCAACAGCAAAATCGCTTGCATCGCACATAAGCTCGAATGGTAGTGACCAATCAGGGGAAACCATAATGGGTGCACTAGTCAGTTGTGTTTTCAATGCTTCGAATGCTTTCATGCAGTCTGCATTAAAATCGAAAATAGAATATTTTTCAAGAAGTTTCGTCATTGGACGAGATATTTTGGAAAAATCCTTAATGAAACGACGGTAAAAACCTGCATGTCCTAGGAAACTTCTAACGGCTTTAACGTTAGTTGGGGGTGGTAATTTGGTTATGACATCGATCTTTGCTTTGTCAACCTCCATTCCTGCGCTGGAAATTTTGTGTCCTAACACAATTCCTTCAGTTACCATGAAATGACACTTCTCCCAGTTGAGAACAAGATGTGCAGCTTTACATCTTTCAAGCATTTTATCGAGGTTAGAAAGGCAAGCTTCGAATGAGCTTCCGAAAACTGAAAAGTCATCCATGAAAACTTCCATAGACGTTTCAAGCATATCTTGGAATATAGCAATCATACATCTTTGAAAAGTCGCGGGAGCATTACATAATCCAAAAGGCATACGCCTGTAAGCGTAATTTCCAAAGGGACATGTGAATGTAGTCTTTTCTTGATCAGCCGGATCAATAGGAATTTGAAAATATCCTGAAAAACCATCGAGAAAACAAAAGTATTTGTTTCATGCTAATCTCTCAAGCATTTGATCCATGAAAGGCAAAGGAAAATGATCTTTTCTGGTGGCTTTGTTTAATTTTCTGTAATCAATACATACTCGCCATCTGGTGACAGTTCTAGTTGGAACTAAGTTCGTTTCGTTCGTTGGTCACAACAGTCATTCCTCCTTTTTTCAAAACACAGTGAACAGGACTCACCCAAGGACTATCCTCGATGGGGTAAATTATACCGGCATCAAGAAGTTTGATGATTTCTTTTTTAACAACTTCTTTCATGTTGGGGTTGAGTCGACGTTGTCTTTCTACAACTGGTTTGGCATCTTCTTCGAAATTGATTTTGCGTTTGCAAAAAACAGGACTGATTCCTGGGATGTCAGAAGTTTTCCACGCAAAAGCTTCTTTATGCTTCTTAAGAACTGAGATCAGACATTCTTTCTCATAATCATTGAGCAACGAAGATATGACTACTGGAATGAGTGAGTTGTCTTTCAAGTAAGCATATTCAAGATCTTTGGGAAGTGGTTTCAACTCAAGATCAGTCGGTGGTTCTTGAAGTGATGTTTTGATCCTCATTTGATCATTAAAACTGATTTCCTCAAAATCTTCTTCTATTTCTCCTTCTTCAACTTCTGTTTCTTCTTCTTCTTCAAACTTTACTTCCATAAAATCAGCGAATTCTTTATCAAAAGTTGTTTCATTAATCTTCTTTGAAATAGTCATGTATGGATCAGAATCTTCAAGTAATGCATCCAATTCTTCCTCAGTGACTTCATCGATTATATCAATGTTAAAGCAAGTGTCTTCACTGGAATGTGGATATTGCATTGCTTTATCGATTAAAAAGGTGATTCTATCTTCTCCAACTCCAAGATTGAGTTCTTTTCCTTTTACTTTGATGATCGCATCAGCGGTGTTTAGAAAAGGTCTTCCTAAAATAAGGGGTACTCTACTGTCTTCCTCCATTTCTAAAATCACAAAATCCACCGGAAAAATGAATTTACCTACTTGGACAAGCATATTCTCAGCAATACCAACAGGATATTGGTAAGTATGATTAGCTAGTCGGATACTCATCCTTGTGGGTTTCAAGGTGTTGATGGAAAGTTTTGTATACAGCGAATAGGGCATCAAATTGATACTCGCACCTAAATCGGCTAAAGCATCGCATGTGATGTTGTTTCCTAATATGCATGGAATCAGAAAACTTCCGGGATCTCCGAGTTTTTGTGGAATTTTGTTTTGAACAATAGCTGAACATTCTTCATTGAGAAAGGTAGCGGATATTTGCTCCAACTTGTTCTTGTTGTTAAGAAGTTCTTTCAAAAATTTCCCGTAATTGGGCATTCCGGCTAAAACATCAATGAGAGGTACATTGAGTCTAACTTCTTTGATTATTTCAACAAACTTCTTATAACGTTCCTCCATTCTTTCTTTCTTAAGGCTCTGAGGATATGAAATTTTTGGATTGTATGCCTTAACTGGTGGTTTGGGTTTGGGTTTGGGTGGTGTTTTTGGTGTATTTTCCTTCTTGGATTCTTCATCTTCATCCTCACTATCGTAATTGATAGTTGTGGTGTTGTTTGGGTTGGGTGGTGGATCATAAGACAGGCCACTTCTTGTGAATACAGCATTGATATGCTCATTTCTGGTTTGTGGTGGACGATAAGTCTTATCGTTCGATGATGACGATGGTTTTGGGTTGGTTTGGGTGTTACTAGGCAACGAACCTGATGGTCGGGAAGAAATTTGATCAGCAAGTCTACCGAATTTGTTTTCAAGATCTTGGATAGACGCTTGATGATTTTTCTGACCTTGCTCAACTTTGGTTTTGAGATTGAAGAATTGATTCTTGACGAACTCGTTGGTTGATTTCTGAGCTGTGACGAATTCTCTCATCATTTTTTCAAAATCTGTTTCTTCAGGTTTCTTGTCGGAATTTTGTGAAGTTTGGTTCTCTACTTTTGGTTGGGACTCATGGTTGTTATCCCTTTGTCGGCGATCTTGCCAACTAGCAGAGTTTCGTCTGTAATAATTTCCACGATATCCGCCTCCACGGTATCCTCCTTGGATGTAATTAGCTTCTCCTTCTTTGGGTTGGTCCATTGGTTGATCATCGCATTCTGATGATGGGTGGTTACCTCCACAGTTGTTACAACCATCTCGCATTTCTTTCATCTCTCCTCTAAGATCTTTGTATTGCGAGTCGATTTTGGAAACCAAGGTTTCCATTTTCTCCATGAGTTTAGATGAATCAGAACTTTCAGCAAAAGCAACGGTTTTTCTTAAGGGTTTTGTCTTGGCATCTTTTGACCAGTCGAGTTTGAGAAGAACTCGGTCTTCAAGCAATTGGTATGCCTGGTTAGGAGTCTTATAAAGAAATATTCCTCCAGCATCGAGAATTCCTTGAGATGTTTCATCAAGTCCTTGGTAAAAGATTTGGATAATGGTTCCTCGTCCTAAACCATGTCCATGACAACTTCGAAGTAGATCTTTCATACGAAGCCAGGCTTCGACGAGTGATTCGTTAGGGTTTTGTGTGAAAGCACGAATTTCTCCCATGAGTCGGTCAAACATTGCAGGTGGAAAGAATCGGCTTACAAAAGCTTGCCTCATCTCCTCCCAAGTAGTGATGATTCCTGGTGTTAATTCGTTATACCACACTTTTGCATCTCCAGCAAGTGATGACGGGAAAAGTTTGAGTTTAATGGCATCCACATTTGTATCACCGTATCGGAACATGCCACAAATTTCAATGAATTCGGAACGTGTTTGTGAGGATCGGCCCTCGAACGGCCATCGAATTGACGGTCTTTGATCATAGAAAGATGGTGACCTTTCACGGTGAAATTGTCACCTAAGTTGACAGCAACAATAGCAGCTCCAGGAGTGGGTGCTACGGCTCGGTTTGCTTCCCACATGGGTTGATCGTCAGCCATGGGAAAAGGTTGATCAGTGAATGGGTTATAAACGACTTTGGCTTCAAAAAGGTTATCAAAAGTTGGGTTTGGTACTCTTGGCACACGATTGGCTAATGGAACAAAGGGTATTCTTCTTCTTCTTCTAGATCTTGTTCGAATCAAACTTTCGGGATCGAAAAGTGGTGGAATTGGTTCTACTCCAGTTGATCGAGTGTTCATACAGTTCCCTAGAGAATCGAGGCAATGTCTAAACAAACGAATGAAGAATGAAAACAATTTGAAAAGATCAGAATCGTCCAACCGATCGGATAGAATGGTCTACCGATCGGATAGATCTCTCGGTAAATTTGGTTTAAAAGATCCGGTCGGATGGAAGTGTCCGCCGATCGGATGGTTCTCTAGGTAAATGAAAATTTTGGAAAACCAATCGGATGGATGAACAACCGATCGGATGGGCAGCTCGGTAAGACTTTTTTTTTTTTTTTTTTTTTTTTTTTTTTTTTTTTTTTTTTTTTTTTTTACGAAAACTAGCTATGTGAGAAATGGACTAAAACTTACAGAAACACGATCAAAATCCCCGGCAGCGGCGCCAAAAACTTCATGTGCCCGGTTCGGTGCAAGTTTTAAATTTATAAGGGGTGAATTACCGAATCTAATGACAACACATACGAGCAAGTATACTCGTCCGTTGTAGCAAGATTTTAATGGTAATTCGGGATCGTTCCAGGGATTTTTGTAGTGAATCGAATTGTAAGTTAAAAACAACTTTCTCAAACAAGTAGTAATGATATTATGAAAATTCAAATGATTAAAAACTACCCTTTCTTAGACTAGTGTACTACAATTGACTAATATGATTGTGATAACTTTGGATAACATGTTGGTTGTGATAATTAGTTTTGGCACTAATCTATTGTTTCTACAAATTAAACCTTCGTCAAGATCTTGGTTTATAAAAAACAAGCATTACGTTTAACCAATCAATTCAAGATCAATTCAAGGTTCATGAGTTGGTGTTCCTCAAACACAAAAACAATCTTTTGTTTTAGCAAACAAGCTTAGGAAATGGTCAATACAAAAGGTAACCGATTATAGACAAAAGGTCACAATTGAAAGTAAACTATTAATCTCTCGACCTTTAAATTGGTTTACAATCAATCCGTTTTGATAGACAAAAGCATTTTCATTACAATCACAATTAAGTTCCTTTGTTTAATCAAGATTAGTGGAAGACAACAATCATTCATAGACAAATGATTATAACTAGTGGAATAACAATAGTTCTTTCGACCCTTAAGATTACTAGCACTAGTTAAACTTGATTACCCAAATGTCACTATGAAACCTTATCACAATTGGTTCTTAGAATCGACTTGAAATTGGATTAAAACATGTTATCACAATCATATGCCAATCAATAAATAATACACATCATCTAAGCAAGTGCACAAAGGCACTAGCCGCTCATAGCAAACATAAATGCAAACTCAATACTTTGAACATTAGAAACCATGATTGAAAGTCTTACAATGATTGGAAATAAGATTACAAGTGAAAGACAATGATTCCACAAGCAATGGAAATGGTGTATTCGACTTTCTTCCTTCTCCTGGACCTAAGGACGAATTTTCTAAGTATTTTCTATGAGTGGTTCTCTCCTCTAGCATACAAACACTCTCTCTTTCTAGAGATTGATTGGTATATATAAATACCCAACAAATGGTTCAATAAATTGCTCTAACCAAGGGTCTAAATGCATAAATGCTTCTCTTGCTCTCCAAGTAGTATTGAATAGGTTAGAATACTGAAAAGAAGGACCTAGAACCGGATTTGTAAAGTCACAATCCTTAATAAAGAAGTTTTGGGTCAACAGCAACCTCCAACCGATCGGATAGAATGGTCTACCGATCGGTTGGTCTTCACGGTAATTCCCAATTCTCCTCATCCGATTCGGTTGCGGGCGGCGACCGATCGGATGGCTACTGCTGGTGGACCTTTTTCTTTGACTTTTCCGTATGACTTGTTTGTCGGTCGTAGCTCTTGATTCTTTGATCTTTCCCTTCATCCTTAAGCTTATTAACTCGACTACTTGGACTTTAACTCATTGAAATACCTTACGGTGCAGAACTTGACATAAGACTCACATGCAATCATAAATATTTCCTTCTTCCTCATTTTTGCATCTTTTCCATCCATTTTCCTGTCTTTGGCTACAAATGCTTTGCAAACACACTTTGGTACGATTTAGTAACAAAAGCATATAAATATAACCACAAAACATATATAAAACTACCAATAACGCTACTAAAAACATGTTAGATTTAATATCAAATGAGAAAATACCAAATTTCATAAGATGAAATACAATCCTTCTTTCCTTCCTATGAAATCAACCAAACCACCCCCTCAACACCTCTGGAAAAGGGTGAGGGGCTGTTTAAGAGAACTATATTTAGAGAGTTTACATGTTGTTGTGATAGTATATGATAAAAGGTACTTGAGATATATCAAAAACACTAGCCACATGGTTATACTTATACTACTCTTAAGGCTAGGGGCATTAATTTGATTTCTTGGGGACAAAGAGTCATAAAAGTCCAGAGAAATGAGTTATGAGAGCCATATGATCGGACATGAGATTTAATGACACTTAAAGAAGCATTAAAAATGACTTTTGGGAAGTCAGATTCAGCCAACCGATCGGATGGGCTCCATCCGAATCGGATGCGGGCACATACCGATCGGTTGGGGACCACTGTGATGTAGATTTTTCTCTTAGCTTTCCGTGGGCGCTTGAATCAACTAAATCCGAGTTCGTATGCTCAAGTTATGGCCAAAATGGTGGAGGTGTGTCGGGAACAACGAGTCTTCCATTATTTCTTCGTTTAAGCTTCTTTTCTTTATTTCTTTTCTCGTTTTCCCTCTTGTGCTTTATTCTTGAGTCTTTGGACCAATAACTTCATGACTTTATCTTCTCGAATATACTCCAAGAAACTCGCTTTTATCGGGAATTCTTCGTACATGCATAAATCTTCGTTTATTGATCATTTCTTCGACTTTTTCTTCGTTTTCTTGTACTTGAGCTTCCATGAACCTAAAACATAAATTATACTCAATTAAGTACCATAAGTTCATAAAAGTGACCAATATATATGCATAAAATCCACAATAACGCTCCTAAAAACATGTTAGATTTGAGCGTTATCAGCCCCCCTCTCCAACCAAGAAGACTGCGTCCGTGAGGCCTTCATCTCCATCAAAGAACCTCAATTTCTCGAAGAATGCATAATGGCTGCCATGTTGGCAGTAATGTAGTCTTAAGGGTGGATTGTACCCTTTTTGAACAATGTCCCATTATGTTTGTTAGGCGTTTGCATGTTTGAACAATTTGTCCTTGCTTTATGCTGGGCTTCGACCCATGACTCAAACAATTGCTTTAGCATTTTTTGATGGCTTTGACCATGCATGGTCTTAGTAGTACCATTTAAGGGATAATGTCCCTTTTTGAATGTCATACTTTCCTTCTCTTACGCTTATATTAAACGTATACATACAACCTAAGGTTATAACCTTATTGTGTGTATTTTGAACCAAGATTTTCTGCAATCGTATAATTTGACTGCGACAGAGGGTCGCGACCCACTCCGTCTTTATCCTTAAGTTGCGAAGGCCTTAGAATACCCTAAGACTTTATAGGAAAGTTAATGTGAATTGTAATGGATGTTATTTTCATACAAGACATGTGTCTTGCTTCATCCTTCGACATTGAAACTTGTAAAGTACTTGGCTGAACAAATCTTTCTTGTAAATAACGGAACAAGAGATTTGAGGGAAATGCTTTATATCATTAAGTGGGTAGGGAGAATTACATCATTTTAAGAAATGAACACTAAGACACCTACCATTAATGCTTCTTTCCCCAAGTAAGAAGAATGCGTTACATGAATTTGAAAAAACAAACTGAGTGCTTTTAATGATAGTAAGTCTTATATGTAAAACTTACGAAGATTGGTACCATTCCAAGTCCTATCCATGACCTCTCCCTTAAGTGTTGCGAGTTTGTAGGCTCCATTGTCGTAGGCTTCCGATATGACGTAGGGTCCTTCCCATGTGGGCCCTAGCTTTCCTTCGTATTCAGCCTTGCTTGCGCTGTTTAACCGAAGGACATATTCACCTGGCTTAAATGTTGAGGGTCGAACTCGGTTGTTGTAGTACTTTTCAAATTTCTATTTATAGATAGCCTCTCTGATTGAGGCTATTTCTCTTCTTTCTTCAAGAAGATCGAGGTTTTCCCGAAGCCTTTCTTCATTTGTCTTCTCTTCAAAGTTCACAATGCGTTTTGTTTCGATACTTATTTCAGACGGTATAACAGCCTCCGTTCCATAAGTGAGGCTAAAAGGAGTCTCCCCATGGCTTGACTTGGGGTGCGTCCTATGTGCCCACAGAACTTGGGGTAGTTCGTTTACCCACCCATGATGGCTTCGTCCCAACCTCTTCTCAATGCCGTTAATGATGTCCCTATTGGTAACTTCGACTTGCCCATTACCCTGAGGATGGTAGACGGAAGTGAATGACTGCTTGATCTTTAGGCCTTCGCAAAAGACCGGGAACACCCCTTCGGCGAACTGCTTTCCATTGTCAGAGATGATAATGTGAGGAACGCCAAAACGACAGATTATGTGTTCCCACACGAATTTTTCCATATGCCTTCCTGTTACTGATGCCAAAGGCTTTGCTTCAACCCATTTGGTGAAGTAATCGATGGCTACAACCAAGAACTTTACCCCTCCTGGAGCTACTGGTAGGGGTCCAACTATATCAATTCCCCATTGACAGAAAGGCCATGCTGAAGTGACTGAGGTTATGTCTTGCTTAGGCATTCTTGGAACTTTCGAGTGGATCTGACATGCTTCACACTTTTGTATTATCTCTATTGCGTCCCTGTGCATGGACGGCCAATAATATCCGAGCTTCATTACTTTCGAGACAACGGAATGAGGGCCTGCGTGTAAACCGCAGGATCCTTCATGTACCTCACAGATGATGTTCGAAGCTTGCTTTGGTCCCACACAACGAAGCCATGGAGATAAGAAAGATCTCCTGTAGAGATTATCCCCAATAAGTCTATATTGGGGTGCTTTGACCCTGACCTTTCATGCTAACTTTGGGTCTTCAGGAAGGATACCACTGATCAAGTATTCCCTTATTGGGGTCATCCAATTTGGGCCTTCTTCAGGTATGATATCAGATACTTCGCCTCTTTTTATTGACCTGTCAGCCAATACTTCTACCAAAACTTCCTTCGTCAGATGAGCAAATGCCATCGAAGCTAGCTTGCTCAAGGCGTCTGCTTTCTTGTTTTGATTTCTGCGAACATGTGCTATCTCATAGGAATCGAACCCCTGAAGAAGCTCTTTAGCTTTATCCAAATATTGTTTGATGGTGGGCTGCCTTGCTTCGTAAGAGCCCTTGATTTGGTTGGCGACTAGCTGCGAGTCCACAAAAATGGAGAGGTTTCGAACCTCCATCTCCTTTGCAAGTCGAAGACCGGCTAACAAAGCCTCGTATTCAGCTTCATTGTTGGTGGCTTCAAACTCAAAACGTAATGCATAAGTATACTCCTTCCCTTCCGGACTGACCAGCATTAGACCTGCTCCCGAACCATCGGAGCTTGAGGCTCCATCTGTGTATAGTTTCCACCCCTCCTTCGTCTTTGGGGGCTTTTCTTTTGGGATTTCCTTGTCTTGGCTAGGTCCGGAGGGTGTTTCAGCAAGAAAGTCTGCAAGTATCTGGCCTTTGACGGAGTTTCGACCCTTGTACTCTATTTCATGCTCCCCCAGTTCGATGGCCCATTTAGCCACTCTACCCGATTTCTCCGGCTTCGCCAATATCTGTTTAATTGGCTTGTCGGTCAATACTGTGATGGGATGAGCTTGGAAGTACCTTCGAAGACGCCTTGCGGCATAAACCAAAGCTAAGATCAGCTTTTCCAACTCCGGATAGTTCAATTCGGCCCCTTGCAAGACCCTGCTAACAAAGTAAATCGGGACTTGTTTCTTATCCCTTTCTGCCAAAAGAACAGCACTGATGCTTTCGAAGGATGCCACAATGTACATGAACAACACTTCGCCTTTGATTGGGGCTGTAAGTGTTGGTAGGATTTCCATAAATTCCTTCAGCGTTTGGAAAGCGGCTTCTACATCACAACTCCATTGGAAAGTATTTTTATCCGTATACCCCTTGAGTGTTTTGAAAAATGGTAAAGAACGATCTGCCCCTTTCGACAGGAATCTGTTGAGTGCTGCGAGCTTCCCATTCAGGCTCTGTACTTCTTTCAATGACTTTGGAGCTTGCAGATCAGTGATGGCTTTGACTTTCGAAGGGTTAGCTTTGATCCCTTGCTTTGTAATCAGATGCCCCAAGAATTGTCCTTCTTCTACGCCGAAGGAGCATTTCTTTGGGTTAAGCTTCATGTTGATTGCCCTTAATTGATCGAAGGTTTCTTGAATGTCGGAGAGTAGGTCTTCCTCAGTCCTACTTTTTATTACCATGTCATCAACGTAGGCTTCCAATTTCCTTCCTATTTGCTTGTGGAAGGCTTTGTCTACCAAACGTTGATAAGTTGCCCCTGCGTTCTTTAGACCGAAGGGCATTTTCTTGTAGCAATATACACCCTTTCCTGTGTAGAAGGCTGTCTTCTCCTCATCTTCCTCCCCCATTTGTATTTGGTGATACCCCTTGTAGGCATCAAGAAAACATTTCAAACGGAAACCCGAGAGGGATTCGACCTTTCAATCAATTTCTAGTAGTGGGTAGCAGTCCTTCGGGCAAGCTTTGTTGATGTCGGTGAAGTCAACACACATTCGCCACCCTCCGTCACTCTTCTTTACCATAACTGGATTGGCTACCCAGGTTTGGTATTTCACTTCCCTGAGAATTCCTGCTCGTACAAGTTCATCCACCTCTTAGCAAGCGGCTGCGCTCCTTTCAGGTGCCAGACTTCTTCGCTTTTGCTTAATTGGTTCAATGTGCTTGAACTCCTTAAGCTTGTGTTTTGTGCCGAAGGGCTTGCCGTCGATCATAAGAGTCCGAGGAACCCCCGTCATATCTGAGTACGTCCATGCGAAGACATCTTTGTTGGCTTTGAGTAGCTTTTCCAAGTCTGCTTTAAAGTTAGCAGGGAGTTGTTTTCCCAATTACCACCGTTTGCTCTGGATAGAGCTCTGATCCGTGCTAAAGTATATATATAATATCAGACGGATACACGTGATACGCGGGAAATGACAAATCAACCTTTTAGGAAAAAGGTCAACTTGCAAAAACTCACGCTTGTGATATGTGTGATACCGGGCAAGTGTTACCCGGGTCGTGTCCCAGCGAGGTTGGAATCGAAGATATCGTGTAAGGTTTGGAATTAGAGTGACTGATGATTGAAATATGGAATTTTTGTATTTTTTTAATTCTAAAAAAGAAATGAGAAACAAATTCTCAAGGGAAAATTAAAATTAAAACAATTTAAACTAAAAACGCGATACGGGAATTCTAAAAACGGGTTTAAAAACTAAGATATATGGAAATCTAATCTTACAAGTGTAATTTTATTTTTCCTAAGTTATATATGACAAAAGAAAATTTTAGAAAAAAGATTTATATTTTTCTGATTTTTATATTTTTTATTATAAATTAAAAACTGTTTTAAAAAGAAAAATGTATAAAAAATATTAAAACTGTTCTAAAAATTTTGAAACTTTTTGTGAAATTACTTTATGTTAAAACAAGCCTAGGAAAAATACAAACAAGGTGCCAGCTTATTGGGATAAGCTGGTAATAAGCAAAATGGCTCGTATAGCTTAAAATGGAAAAGTGGTATAAGAATTAATGGGTGCAAGGTTTAACTGGAAAAGACCCAAGGGCAGTTGGTGAGGTGTGTGGTGTGTGAGTCAAGAGACCAGGGTTCGAATCCCTTGGCTCTCTTTTTGCTTTTTATTTTCTTTTTGGATTTTTTTATTGCAACTCAATAAGCACAAGGTAATAAGCAATTTTTATAACTAACACTTATTTTGAAAACCTCAAATAAGCCCAGAAATAAGCCAAGTTGGCTGATCAGTGGGTTAAAAGAGAAATAAGCCCAAGGCTTTGATCAAGATAAGCTATTAAGCTAAAGGCAAACTGAAATAAGTCAATTAAATGGAAATAAGCTAAAATGAGACTGAATAAGCCACAAGAACAGTAAATAAGCACTGATCAAAGATCAAATAAGCAAATGAGATGACTGATGCACAGGGCATATGCAGTCAACCTAGGCAAGTTCAAGCTTATATTTAAGCACTCAAATAACAACTAAAGACCACAAAAGCTGATAATACTAAAAGTTGACCTAGCAAACTACTGAGAAACAAGGAATTAAGTTCAGATTAACACAATTAAGCACTTAAATGGGATCTAGAAAAATCATGCAGACTGCATATATGGTACTGATGTGCAGACTTGGGTTTTGGTCAAATCACTTCAATTCCAACTGAAATGAGTCCAACTCTTGAATATGAACTTTAACTACTAAATAGAACCCAAAGTTACCAGAAATGAGGACCAAATATGAGCAGTCCAAGTTCTATGATCTCCACAGTCAACTCAAAACTTCAAAATGGCTCAAAACAGCTTAAAGGCTTCTACTTACAACTGAAACATACTTAGTTAATCATGATCAAACTTAAGGAAAGTGCAAATGAACAGTGATTAACCCAAATGACCCATTTTGCCTGTTAAGCCAAACAGTCCTTATTGAAGGACTGCTTTTGATTTTCAAAGGCACAGGCCAATATTAACTATGATTTCAGGATTTTACTGATTCACTAACTTACTTTAACTATAATAAGCAACTTCCAAAATGTAAATAAGCACTAAATTAAGTTATATCCTATTTGACTATTATGGCTGATTTTATCTTAAAAAGTGAAAATGAGATTTAAACTTATACTAATTATCAAACTAACTTAAATTAACTTGAATAACATAAATAAGTGCTGAAAACACCAAGAAGCAGACAAATAAGCAGTTGTACAGTAAAACATGAAATTTAGAAATTTCTTACAAATTGCATTTGCTCCAAACAAGGCCTGATAAAAAAGTACCACATCAACCTATAGCTTCCCAAGAAGCTCTAAACCATGGGCTTCCATATTTCACCATGCTCCAGCTTATATTGTCCAACAGCTTATTTTTTAGCTTATTTTGACTTTTCTTGACTTTTTTGGTATTTTTAAGATTAAGACTGAGTTACACTATTATAAACTTATCAAAAGCTATAGTGAGCTTATGTAAGCTTATAGAAACAGAAAAGAAGCTATTTCCAATAACAATTAACTTGATTCGAATTCTCAGTTCACATAGAAACTTGAAAAACATGAAATTTTCATTAACTAATGGAAATGGTACAAGGATTAATGATAAACAGACTGAAAAATAACTTGTAAAGATAACTGGAAACTAAATTTGATAAAGCTTAAATAATTAAAGTACAATGCGATTAAGAAAAATAAACTACTTGCCAATTAAGGCTACATTGTGGTTCTATTTATACTACACTGAGGTGGGAACTTCTTCTTATCTTCTTCTGATCCTTTTCCAGCCCTTGGATTGCCTTGAATTGATCTCAGCCCTCTAAACCAGTTTTGGCGCCAAAATGGTCAAAGTGGGAAAAACCAATTGACTGATAGCGTGTGATGGGGAAGAAGCATTTAATGCATCTTGGTTTGTTAGGAGAAGTGTTGAGGAAGCTTTGAGGGGGGTGGATTGTGTCAGGGATAAGGCATGGCTATGGTGGTATGGTTTTGGGCGGGTACCTGTTTTGGAAGAAGAGTTTGACCAAAGGTCAAACTGGTTTTGGCTAACTCAAAAAGAAAGAAATAAGGCCGGGTTATTTGTTTAGTGAATGGTGTGGGCTGGGTTGTTTAGTTTAGCTGGGTTGGGGTTATGTTAGTAACTGGGTTTTGTGAATTAGGATTTAGAATTAGATTTAGGTTTAATCTTAGGGACCAAAGTTGTAAAATCTGAAAATCCTAGGACCAAGGCTGCCAAAAATGAAAATTATTTCCAAGGACCATTTGTGTCATTTTGGTATTTTTGGGGGTTGACTTTGACTTTGTCTTTGACTTTTGTCTTCACTTGATCAAATGTATAATTGTTGTCGAGTCGATCCAAAAATATTCGTTTTCGTTCTGTTTTTAATCCTTTGGTACCTGAAACACATAAAACACAAACCAAGGATATCTGCAATATATATTGGTTGTTTTTGGTCATTTTTGTGTCTTTTATGGGTATAAAATGATGAGTATTTACACACTCATCAATCCTCCACACTAAACTATTGCTAGTCCCTAGCAATCCGATCATATAAAGTAATGAAAGGATCCAAAGAATACCAAGTATACCCCGTTTTGATTTTTTATACAATGCAAGAAATTTAAACTAGAACAAAATATATCACATGCTTGATTTCCAAAAATGGTATCATGGAACGGGATCCACACAAACTGGGTGTCTCCAGGGAATTGTAATCGTCATCCTCTTTTTTATACTCCCAACTAAGCTTAAACTCAATGTGCAAATGTTTTTATAAAATGCTAACACTACTTATACTAATAATCTATGTAAGCCGAGACTTAACTTTTCACTCCCACAATTTATTCAAGTTTAGGTGACTGTGCTTGATTTTCAAAATTTTGATCACAAAAATCGACGTTTTTATAAAATTTGACTAATACTAGTTGAAAGATAGATTTAAAATTTACAACAAGCAATATTCAAAATTTATTGCATTTTGCAATATCATTCCATTTTCTTTTCTTTTCATTTTCTCATTTTTTTCATATATATATATATATATATATATATATATATATATATATATATATATATATATATATATATATATATATATATATATATATATATATATTTTATACTTGTGAAATATAAACTAACGGAGTTTCACGGAACCAAGACCATACACCTTTCGGAATAAAGGATCCTAGGGCCGTTACAACGGAGAGTTCCAAGACTCTAAACATTCGTGAAATGAGGATCCAATGGTGTTAGACCAAGACCTCACCCATTCCTGAATTAGAGGTCCAAGGGCCAGTGTAAGAGGGTAGCCAAGACCAAAACGCCTTCCGGAAATAAGAATCCAAGGGCCGATCTTGAACCGTAGCTTTTTAGCACATACATTTATTACTTAACTTTTACATTATTATGACATATGCTTGTTACGAAGTTTAAATAAAGCTTTGAACTAATATTTTTCAGAATCGTATAGAAAAATGATTTTGTGTGTTCAAATGTTTGAAAATAAGCACTAATTAAGTAATATTAGTTATCTCTTGGGAGGAAAAGCCATAGATTACTTATATAAGCTCTAAAGAAAACCAACTATTCTACGCTTAGCATTTTCATTTGCACATATCGTAAAACCTTAGTCTAATCGTTAAGGAAGCAGCCAGATCAATACTCTGGCAGAGTCGGGATTCCCTTTGTTCTAACCTAATCAAGACTAAACAATTTTATTTTTTCTTTCTTTTTTGGTGCAAAGCACTTCTTTTTCATGCAATTTCTTATTTAAAAACGAAAAAAATTTAAAAATTTTGGCCAAAACGGGGGTACTAGGGCACTAGAAGGTACAAATGTGACAAAATTCGCGAGAATTCCCCCACACTTAGAATTGAATATTGCCCTCAATATTCAAAGTACCGGCTATTATGCCAACACTTTGAACGTAAAAAGGTAATATTAATAGCCAAGTGTGTGAAAAAAATCTCATTTTTCACAAACAGGATTAAAAAGATATCCCTAGATAATCGTTAGCAACAAGATCGGATATTGGGCGGCTGGATTGAAAACAGGCGCATCAATCATCACTATCTAAGGGAAACCTGCAAACAAGGGCAAACAACACACAAAACAAAGCACAGCAGAGGAATCCCCCCACACTTAGTGTCAGAAAATTGAAAGAAGTCAGAAACATGGGTTGTCACCCATGAAGTGCTAATGTTTTTGTTAACCGAGTCACTAGCTTGACTCGACCCCGAATTCATTTGTTCTTGGGGGAGCATGTGGAAAAGAAAATCTCCATCGGACTTTCATTCGAAATGTTTGGATAAACATTGAAGTTCTTGAAAGTTCCACTCCGATGAGATACATCCGGCTCAAAAGAATGATAAACTGAGATGCCGGGGTCAAAAACTTTGTCCTCATTTCCGTAAGGAAATGATAGTAAAGTTTCAGTCAGATTTAACTCCATGCAAAATAGGAGTTCACCATTAAGATAGAACAGAGGGGAATTACTTTTCTCCTGAATTACAAGTTCCTCAGATGAGGTTTGTAACTTGAAATTCTTGTCGGGAGTCAATTTAATCATTGAATGATTTTTACTACCAACAAGTATGCCTGGATTAAACACTTTGACTTCACAAGAAAACTCAACAGGATACTCGATGGAAGACTCCTCAGAGAAAAGAAAATCATCCTCTGGGGATGGAGGAGAGAAGTTATTTAGCTTAGTCACGGTTTTCTTTTTGGGTTTTCATCTCCAAGGGATTTATCATCAGGAGGTTTGCCATATAAAAGTTCTTCCTATTCTTTACGATCAGCACCGAAATCAAAAAGATCATCATCTTCATCCCCCGATGGGATTGGATCGATGTGAGCGAGTTCATCGGCGAACTCCTCAAGAAGATGATCACTTTTAGACGTTTTAATATCCTTCGGAGGGAGAGAAGGTGACGGATCATCATTAAGCAACTTTTCGAGAAAGAGAATGTCTCCTTCCGGATCAAAGTTCGAATCATTAATTTCCGGTGAAATTGAATCATTTTGGAGACAAGCATCGATCTCTTCCAAGATGAAGTCACCTCCCTCAAACGGAGTGAGAGAAGGGGAAGAGTCGGAAAGAATTGGTTGAGAAGAAGGAGTGGGATTGCCACTCAAAGCATTAACCGAGAAAAAGTCACTACCCTCAACGGGGATAGGAAATGATGGAGAGATTGGGTCAGAATCCATCTTGTGCTCAAAATGGGGAAGTGATGCCTCAACATAATCGATGTTATCATAAGATGAAGAATCGTCATCACTTGTAGTACAATCATTGTTAGAATCGGAGAAAGTCTCAAAATGATCATTTGAAGCATCAAGAGGAGGCAAATCACACATTTTGTCGGAAATACCCTCGGACTCACTTTGGATTGGGACAAGGTCCTCAACACTAGACTTTATTACTTTGTCCGATTCCGTTTCCGGAATAGTGCTAAGATGCTCGTCCCTCATTATGAGAGAGTCCTCCGGGACGGGTGTGATTGTAGCTGACGAATCTTTATAATATTCTTGCATTTGAATAGAATCCTCATCATCATCGTCAAAGTAAATGAAAGTCTTGCAAAATTGGGCACTCACTTTGGCTACTTGTTCTTCGGCTAGTAATTCTCCAATTGAATTTTCATTGCAAAATTGGGAACTTACTACCGGTTTGTTTTGTGTAGTGCGAACTTTCGATTTATTTTCAATAATCGTCAAGATGTCCTTCGGAGTTAGATACAAGATATTGCCACCGGCGGCCGTGTTAAGCGAATCTTGATCGTTTTGCGTTAAAGCATTATAGAAAATATCAACTTGTTGCAATTCTGAAAAATTGTGATGTGGGCATTTCCATTTTAAATCTTTGAATCTCTCCCAAGCCTCAGCAAAAGTCTCATCAAAAGATTGTTGAAAATTCATGATTTCTTTTCTGAGCTCAATTGTTTTGGAACGAGGATAAAATCTATTTAAGAACTTCGAGGCTAGATCATCCCAAGTTGTGATGGAATTAGGAGGTTCATATTCAAGCCATGTGTCGGCTGCTCCTTCGAGTGAAAACGGAAATAGCATCAATTTGATAACTTTTTGCGGCACATCCTTGTAATTGATGGTTGAGGTCAACTTGTTGAACCAACGGATGTGTGCATACGGATCTTCTCGTTCAAACCCGTGGAATTGATTTGTAGACACGAGTTGAATCAAATGCGTTTTTAATTCAAAATGATCAGAATCGATTGGTGGTAAAACGATGGCATCTCCGTAACCCTCTGTGGGTGCTTGGAGCATTTCGGCCATTGTTCGATTGTATGCCATTTTATCAATGGGAATAGTACGAATCTCGGGTTCGACTATTCGGGCAGCACGCCTACGATTACGTCTTCTCGGAATATCTACGAGTTCACGTAAAGGACTTGTCGACGCAGAAGAACGAGTGCGCATGCACTAAATAAAACAATTCAATTAAAACAAGATCGAAGCAAAACACAAGGAACTTAGACCTTAAATCAACAAGCGTACGGTAGCTCTTTGAAAGAAAAACGCACAGAGTGGCGGAGGAGCAAAGGTGGGCAATAAATGCTCCTTAAAAACCCCCTCCTTTCGGTTTGTCAATTTAATGCCAAACCTCCTGAAACCTCCGTTAGAGTTTGTTTATCAATCAAAGGTGAGCCGAATTCGCAAGCGACACAAAGGCAAGTTTTAATCTTTTGTTTGGGAACTTATTATGATAATATTCCAAGTTGAGGAATATTATATTTAGATTGCTTTTATCTTTTATTTTAGTACAAGAAAACGAGAAATGTTTTTGGGTTTTTGTTTTTATATGATAATATATATACAAAAGAAAAGAAAAATATTTTTGTTTTTTATATTTTTATGAAAGCGAAAACTTCTTGATGAAGGATCTCAAGTCACTAATCATTTAAATCTCAACGATATAGTCGCAACACAACCTCCCCGGCAGCGGCGCCAAAATTTGATCCGTGCTAAAGTATATATATAATATCAGACGGATACACGTGATACGCGAGAAATGACAAATCAACCTTTTAGGAAAAAGGTTAACTTGCAAAAACTCACGCTTGTGATATGTGTGATACCGGCAAGTGTTACCCGGGTCGTGTCCCAGCGAGGTTGGAATCGAAGATATCGTGTAAGGTTTGGAATTAGAGTTACTCATGATTGGAATATGGAATTTTTTTTATTTTTTTAATTCTAAAAAAGAAATGAGAAACAAATTCTCAAGGGAAAATTAAAATTAAAACAATTTAAACTAAAAACGCGATACGGGAATTCTAAAACGGTTTAAAAACTAAGATATATGGAAATCTAATCTTACAAGTGGAATTTTATTTTTCCTAAGTTATATATGACAAAAGAAAATTTTAGAAAAAAGATTTATACTTTTCTGATTTTTATATTTTTTTATTATAAATTAAAAACTGTTTTAAAAAGAAAAATGTATAAAAAATATTAAAACTGTTCTAAAAATTCTGAAACTTTTTGTGAAATTACTTTATGTTAAAACAAGCCTAGGAAAAATACAAACAAGGTGCCAGCTTATTGGGATAAGCTGGTAATAAGCAAAATGGTTCGGATAGCTTAAAATGAAAAAGTGGTATAAGAATTAATGGGTGCAAGGTTTAACTGGAAAAGACCCAAGGGCAGTTGGTGAGGTGTGTGGTGTGTGAGTCAAGAGACCAGGGTTCGAATCCCTTGGCTCACTTTTTGCTTTTTATTTTCTTTTTGGATTTTTTTTTTATTGCAACTCAATAAGCACAAGGTAATAAGCAATTTTTTTAACTAACACTTATTTTGAAAACCTCAAATAAGCCCAGAAATAAGCCAAGTTGGCTGATCAGTGGGTTAAAAGAGAAATAAGCCCAAGGCTTTGATCAAGATAAGCTATTAAGCTAAAGGCAAACTGAAATAAGTCAATTAAATGGAAACAAGCTAAAATGAGACTAAATAAGCCACAAGAACAGTAAATAAGCACTGATCAAAGATCAAATAAGCAAATGAGATGACTGATGCACAGGGCATATGCAGTCAACCTAGGCAAGTTCAAGCTTATATTTAAGCACTCAAATAACAACTAAAGACCACAAAAGCTGATAATACTAAAAGTTGACCTAGCAAACTACTGAGAAACAAGGAATTAAGCTCAGATTAACACAATTAAGCACTTAAATGGGATCTAGAAAAATCATGCAGACTGCATATATGGACCTGATGTGCAGACTTGGGTTTTGGTCAAATCACTTCAATTCCAACTGAAATGAGTCCAACTCTTGAATATGAACTTTAACTACTAAATAGAACCCAAAGTTACCAGAAATGAGGACCAAATAAGCTCAAGCTTGTGAGAAGCTTATATGAGCAGTCCAAGTTCTATGATCTCCACAGTCAACTCAAAACTTCAAAATGGCTCAAAACTGCTTAAAGGCTTCTACTAACAACTGAAACATACTTGGTTAATCATGATCAAACTTAAGGAAAGTGCAAATGAACAGTGATTAACCCAAATGACCCATTTTGCCTGTTAAGCCAAACAGTCCTTATTGAAGGACTGCTTTTGATTTTCAAAGGCACAGGCCAATATTAACTATGATTTCTGGATTTTACTGATTCACTAACTTACTTTAACTATAATAAGCAACTTTCAAAATGTAAATAAGCACTAAATTAAGTTATATCCTATTTGACTATTATGGCTGATTTTATCTTAAAAAGTGAAAATGAGATTTAAACTTATACTTATTACAAACTAACTTAAATTAACTTGAATAACATAAATAAGTGCTGAAAACACCAAGAAGCACACAAATAAGCAGTTGTACAGTAAAACATGAAATTTGGAAATTTCTTACAAATTGCATTTGCTCCAAACAAGGCCTGATAAAAAAGTACCACATCAACCTATAGCTTCCCAAGAAGCTCTAAACCATGGGCTTCCATAATTCACCATGCTCCAGCTTATATTGTCAACAGCTTATTTTTTTTAGCTTATTTTGACTTTCCTTGACTTTTTTGGTATTTTTAAGATTAAGACTGAGTTATACTATTATAAACATATCAAAAGCTATAGTGAGCTTATGTAAGCTTATAGAAACAGAAAAGAAGCTATTTCCAATAACAATTAACTTGATTCGAATTCTCAGTTCACATAGAAACTTGAAAAACATGAAATTTTCATTCACTAATGGAAATGGTACAAGGATTAATGATAAACAGACTGAAAAATAACTTGTAAAGGTAACTGGAAATGAAATTTGATAAAGCTTAAATAATTAAAGTACAATGCGATTAAGAAAAATAAACTACTTGCCAATTAAGGCTACATTGTAGTTCTATTTATACTACACTGAGGTGGGAACTTCTTCTTATCTTCTTCTGATCCTTTTCTAGCCCTTGGATAGCCTTGAATTGATCTCAGCCCTCTAAACCAGTTTTGGCGCCAAAATGGTCAAAGTGGGAAAAACCAATTGACTGATAGCGTGTGATGGGGAAGAAGCATTTAATGCATCTTGGTTTGTTAGGAGAAGTGTTGAGGAAGCTTGGAGGGGGTGGATTGTGTCAGGGATAAGGCATGGCTATGGTGGTATGGTTTTGGGCGGGTACCTGTTTTGGAAGAAGAGTTTGACCAAAGGTCAAACTGGTTTTGGCTAACTCAAAAAGAAAGAAATAAGGCCGGGTTATTTGTTTAGTGAATGGTGTGGGCTGGGTTGTTTAGTTTAGCTGGGTTGGGGTTATGTTAGTAACTGGGTTTTGTGAATTAGGATTTAGAATTAGATTTAGGTTTAATCTTAGGGACCAAAGTTGTAAAATCTGAAAATCCTAGGACCAAGGCTGCCAAAAATGAAAATTATTTCCAAGGACCATTTGTGTCATTTTGGTATTTTTGGGGGTTGACTTTGACTTTGTCTTTGACTTTTGTCTTCACTTGATCAAATGTATAATTGTTGTCGAGTTGATCCAAAAATATTCATTTTCGTTCCGTTTTCAATCCTTTGGTACCTGAAACTCATAAAACACAAACCAAAGATATTTGCAATATATATTGGGTGTTTTTGGTCATTTTTGTGTCTTTTATGGGTATAAAATGATGTGTATTTACGCACTCATCAATCCTCCACACTAAACTATTGCTAGTCCCTAGCAATCCGGTCATATAAAGTAATGAAAGGTTCCAAAGAATACCAAGTATACCCCGTTTTGATTTTTTATACAATGCAAGAAATTTAAACTAGAACAAAATATATAACATGCTTGATTTCCAAAAATGGTATCATGGAACGGGATCCACACAAACTGGGTGTCTCCAGGGAATTGTAATCGTCATCCTCTTTTTTATACTCCCAACTAAGCTTAAATTCAATGTGCAAATGTTTTTGTAAAATGCTAACACTACTTATACTAATAATCTATGTAAGCCGAGACTTAACTTTTCACTCCCACAATTTATTCAAGTTTAGGTAACTGTGCTTGATTTTCAAAATTTTGATCACAAAAATCGACGTTTTTATAAAATTTGACTAATACTAGTTGAAAGATAGATTTAAAATTTACAACAAGTAAGCTTCAAAATTTATTGCATTTTGCAATATCATTCCATTTTCTTTTCTTTTCATTTTCTCATTTTTTCATATATATATATATATATATATATATATATATATATATATATATATATATATATATATATATATATATATATATATATATATATATATATATTTATTTATTTATTTAATTCTTGTGAAATATAAACTAACGGAGTTTCACGGGAACCAAGACCTTACACCTTTCGGAATAAAGGATCCAAGGGCCGTTACAACGGAGAGTTCCAAGACTCTAAAAAATTTGTGAAATGAGGATCCAATGGTGTTAGGCCAAGACCTCACACATTCCTGAATTAGAGGTCCAAGGGCCGGTGTAAGAGGGTAACCAAGACCTAAACGTCTTCCGGAAATAAGAATCCAAGGGCCAATCTTGAACCGTAGCTTTTTAGCACATACATTTATTACTTAACTTTTACATTATTATGACATATGCTTGTTCCGAAGTTTAAATAAAGCTTTGAACTAATATTTTTCAGAATCGTATAGAAAAATGATTTTGTGTGTTTAAATGTTTGAAAATAAGCACTAATTAAGTCAGATTAGTTATCTCTTGGGAGGAAAAGCCGTAAATTACTTATATAAGCTCTAAAGAAAACCAACTATTCTACGCTTAGCATTTTCATTTGCACATATCGTAAAACCTTAGTCTAATCGTTAAGGAAGCAGCCAGATCAATACTCTGGCAGAGTCGGGATTCCCTTTGTTCTAACCTAATCAAGACTAAACACTTTTATTTTTTCTTTATTTTTTGGTGCAAAGCACTTCTTTTTCATGCAACTTCTTATTTAAAAACGAAAAAAAATTTAAAATTTTTGCCAAAATGGGGGTACTAGGGCACTAGAAGGTACAAATGTGACAAAATTCGCGAGAATTCCCCCCACACTTAGAATTGAATATTGCCCTCAATATTCAAAGTACCGGCTATTATGCCGACACTTTGAACGTAAAAAGGTAATATTAATAGCCAAGTGTGTGAAAGAAATCTCATTTTTCACAAACAGGATTAAAAAGATATCCCTAGATAATCGTTAGCAACAAGATCGGATATTGGGCGGCTGGAATGAAAACAGGCGCATCAATCATCACGATCTAAGGGAAACCTGCAAACAAGGGCAAACAACACACAAAACAAAGCACAGCAGAGGAATCCCCCCACACTTAGTGTCAGAAAATAGAAAGAAGTCAGAAACATGGGTTGTCACCCATGAAGTGCTAATGTTTTTGTTAACCGAGTCACTAGCTTGACTCGACCCCGAATTCATTTGTTCTTGGGGGAGCATGTGGAAAAGAAAATCTCCATCGGACTTTCATTCGAAATGTTTGGATAAACATTGAAGTTCTTGAAAGTTCCACTCCGATGAGATACATCCGGCTCAAAAGAATGATAAACTGAGATGCCGGGGTCAAAAACTTTGTCCTCATTTCCGTAAGGAAATGATAGTAAAGTTTCAGTCAGATTTAACTCCATGCAAAATAGGAGTTCACCATTAAGATAGAACAGAGGGGAATTACTTTTCTCCTGAATTACAAGTTCCTCAGATGAGGTTTGTAACTTGAAATTCTTGTCGGGAGTCAATTTAATCATTGAATGATTTTTACTACCAACGAGTATGCCTGGATTAAACACTTTGTCTTCACAAGAAATCTCAACAGGATACTCGATGGAAGACTCCTCAGAGAAAAGAAAATCATTCTCTGGGGATGGAGGAGAGAAGTTATTTAGCTCAGTCACGGTTTTCTTTTTTGGGTTTTCATCTCCAAGGGATTTATCATCAGGAGGTTTGCCATATAAAAGTTCTTCCCATTCTTTACGATCTGCACCGAAATCAAAAAGATCATCATCTTCATCCCCCGGTGGGATTGGATCGATGTGAGCGAGTTCATCGGCGAACTCCTCAAGAAGATGATCACTTTTAGACGTTTTAATATCCTTCGGAGGGAGAGAAGGTGACAGATCATCATTAAGCAACTTTTCGAGAAAGAGAATGTCTCCTTCCGGATCAAAGTCCGAATCATCAATTTCCGGTGAAATTGAATCATTTTTGAGACAAGCATCGATCTCTTCCAAGATGAAGTCACCTCCCTCAAACGGAGTGAGAGAGGGGGAAGAGTCGGAAAGAATTGGTTGAGAAGAAGGAGTGGGATTGCCACTCAAAGCATTAACCGAGAAAAAGTCACTACCCTCAACGGGGATAGGAAATGATGGAGAGATTGGGTCAGAATCCATCTTGTGCTCAAAATGGGGAAGTGATGCCTCAACATAATCGATGTTATCATAAGATGAAGAATCGTCATCACTTGTAGTACAATCATTTTTAGAATCGGCGAAAGTCTCAAAATGATCATTTGAAGCATCAAGAGGAGGCAAATTACACATTTTGTCGGAAATACCCTCGGACTCACTTTGGATTGGGACAAGGTCCTCAACACTAGACTTTATTACTTTGTCCGATTTCGTTTCTGGAATAGTGCTAAGATGCTCGTCCCCCATTATGAGAGAGTCCTCCGGACGGGTGTGATTGTAGCTGACGAATCTTTATAATATTCTTGCATTTGAATAGAATCCTCATCATCATCGTCAAAGTAAATGAAAGTCTTGCAAAATTGGGCACTCACTTTGGCTACTTGTTCTTCGGCTAGTAATTCTCCAATTGAATTTTCATTGCAAAATTGGGAACTTACTACCGGTTTGTTTTGTGCAGTGAGAACTTTCGATTTATTTTCGATAATCGTCAAGATGTCCTTTGGAGTTCGATACAAGATATTGCCATCGGCGGCCGTGTTAAGCGAATCTTGATCGTTTTGCGTTAAAGCATTATAGAATATATCAACTTGTTGCAATTCCGAAAAATTATGATGTGGGCATTTCCATTTTAAATCTTTGAATCTCTCCCAAGCCTCAGCAAAAGTCTCATCAAAAGATTGTTGAAAATTCATGATTTCTTTTCTGAGCTCAATTGTTTTGGAATGAGGATAAAATCTATTTAAGAACTTCGATGCTAAATCATCCCAAGTTGTGATGGAATTAAGAGGTTCATATTCAAGCCATGTGTCGGCTGCTCCTTCGAGTGAAAACGGAAATAGCATCAATTTGATAACTTTTTGCGGCACATCCTTGTAATTGATGGTCGAGGTCAACTTGTTGAACCAACGGATGTGTGCATACGGATCTTCTCGTTCAAACCCGTGGAATTGATTTGTAGACACGAGTTGAATCAAATGCGTTTTTAATTCAAAATGATCAGAATCGATTGGTGGTAAAACGATGGCATCTCCGTAACCCTCTATGGGTGCTTGGAGCATTTCGGCCATTGTTCGATTGTCTGCCATTTTATCAATGGGAATAGTACGAATCTCGGGTTCGACTATTCGGGCAGCACGCCTACGATTACGTCTACTCGAAATATCTACGAGTTCACGTAAAGGACTTGTCGACGCAGAAGAACGAGTGCGCATGCACTAAATAAAACAATTCAATTAAAACAAGATCGAAGCAAAACACAAGGAACTTAGACCTTAAATCAACAAGCGTACGGTAGCTCTCTGAAAGAAAAACGCACAGAGTGGCGGAGGAGCAAAGGTGGGCAATAAATGCTCCTTAAAAACCCGTTCCTTTTGGTTTGTCAATTTAATGCCAAACCTCCTGAAACCTCCGTTAGAGTTTGTTTATCAATCAAAGGTGAGCCGAATTCGCAAGCGACACTGATGAGTGTGTAAATACTCATCATTTTTGTCCCATCTGAACTGCAAAAACATTTAAAAACACTCAGAAATGCTTCAAAATATAGAAAATATCCTTGAATTGTGTTTTTATCTGTTTCATGTGCAAAAGGATTGAAAACAGAATGGAAACGAGCATTTTTGGATCGACTCGACGACAATTGTACATTTGATCAAGTAAAGACGAAAGTCAAAGACAGAGTCAAAGTCAACCCCCAAAAATCCTAAAATGACACAAATGGTCCCTGGAATTAGTTTCTATTTTTGGCAGCAATGGTCCCTCAATTTTCAGAATGTTACATCAATGGTCCTTCAAGTTAAATCCTAAACCTATTTCTATCCTAACTTAACTAAACCCAACACACCCAAAATAAATAAAAACCCATCCCAGCCTAAACTACCCAAACCCAGCTACAAGCCCAACACACCCAAGCCCAATCCACCAAATAAACCTACAACCCGTCCCTTTTATTTAATAAAACCCAATCCCAGGTTTGACCCAAGTCAAACTTCCCTTCTTCTTCCCACTTGCCCGCCAATACCACCTTCACCAATACCATGGCCTCTGCAAAACCAACCCTTATCCCTGACAATCCACCACCCCCTCCTCTACACTCCACCTAACAAGCCAAGTGCATTTAATGCATTCCTTCTACCCCCACAAGTTATCAGAGCCATTTGCAACCCATTTTCCCGCCAAAATTGGTTTCAACGACTTGGATTGATTTAAGCCTATCCAAATGGTGGGATTTGCTCAAGAATTGTCAGAGATGCATTTGGGATATCTATTTAAAGAAGAGAAGACACAGAGTGAAGATTGTCACTAGTTTTTAGACCGTTCATAGTGTAGATTTAATTTATTGTCATTTTCAGTTTCAAACTAAGTTTAGATTGTTAATTTAAGGTTGTTTCAAGTCAGTTATCCTTATTTACTTATGTATTGTACTGATTCTCCAAGTTTATGAAATTCAAAGTTTTTAAATTTCCTGTTTAATTCGAATCAAGTTAAAGTGTTAATTAAAAAGCTTAGTTACTGTTTGAATAAGCTCATACAAGCTTAATATAGCTTGGTGTGAGCCTATTCTAGTTTAAATCTGTTCTAATTCAAGAATCCCAGAAAAGTCAACAAAAGTCAACCAATAAGCTGAGAATAAGCTGTTCAATGGGATAAGTTGTTTTGGAAAGCTAATTTGGTTCCTAGCTTGTTTCCTAACACGACCAAGTTTAGTTCTGATGAGTTTCCTTTCTTTCAGAGCCTCAATCAGTTGTAAGCTTATTTTCTAAATTTTTGCATAATTCTCTATTTCACTATTAAATAGCTTATTTATAGCTTATTATTATAATTTCTTGCTTATTAATAGTTCTTAAGTATATTTAATCAGTTTCACTAGTATTTAATAGTTATTGTTTCATTTTGCTTAAAAACCTTTCAAAAAGCCAAAAATAGCTTATTTAGATTTGAGCTTATCTCTGTGCTTAATTGTGTTAGAGTGTTGCTTTTTAGTGATAATTATAAATTAGTTATTAAGTTTTCTTTCCAATTCCTAGCTTTTTTTAAACCTGTTCTAGCTTTAAAAGCATAACAGCCCTTTATAAGGGGTGTTTGGTTTAAGCTTATTTGATTGGGAAAAGCCTGGTTCACTGTTCATTTACCTTCTAATAAGTTTTTCTTAAGGTGAATTAAGGTTAAATGAGCTTATTCCAGTAGGGTTTAATGTTATTTTAACTCATTAGTAAATTATTGGCCTATAGGTTAAGTTTTGAGTCAAAACTGTGTTTATAAGCTCAGTAAAAGCTGAGCTTATTGAGACAGCTTCTTGGTGAATTTTCTAGTGCATTTCATAGGTTTAAGTGAGTGTCCAAGGTTTGGCACCATTTCATTAAGGATTGTAGGAATTTAAGTGCAAATTTTCCATTCCTGCTGCTCAGTATACACTGAGCAGATCAGCACAAGTGGTAGTTGATCTCAGCTGATTATCTGGTTATTCCCTTGTTCTTATCTCCTGATTTTTGGTTTGCTTTTAGCTAGTAGTATAGGTTTTAAGATTCTGTGCTTGGATTCTCCTTTAGAGCTTATTTAATAGCTTAAAAATAGTCTGCAAATCAGCCCATAGAACCTGTTCTTACCCTGCACAATTCTCAGTTTCACAAACCACCTGATCTAGAGTGAAATTGGAGTTCAATTGGCTTATTAGAATTAGGGCTTTTAGTGTTTTTATGTAGCCTGTATTGCTAGGGAGATTTTTCCCCCTTAAGTTTCCACTTATCAGCTTATTTGAAGTGCTTAAATTAATCTGCAAGTAGGGTTGTTTAACTGTCATTTCTGCATAAGTTTTGAAACTGCCAAACTGCTTATCAGCTTATTTCCTTAGGTTAATTGTGCTTTATCAGTTGTTTTATGCTTTATTAGTTGTTTAAACTAGTTCTGAGCTTTTGGTAATTTTTAGAGCTTTTTAGCTTATTTTTGTGCTTATTGCGAAACTGCTTATTAGCCCATTTGCTTATTAGGGTTTAGTTAACCTTTGATTTTATTTTTCCTAGATTAAGAATAATATTTTTGATTTTCCTGCAAAGTTTCATATTTTTCTAAAGTCATTTACTATTTTTAAACCTTTTAATTAGTTTTAATAGTTTTTAATTCATAATAAAAAATATAAAAGTCATAAAAATTTAAATCTTTTTTTTTTTTTAAATTTTTTCTTTTATTATTTAGGATTTAAGAAAAATAATTTTACACTTGTAGGATTAGTTTTCTAATATTTTGGTTTTAATCCCGTTTTTTAGATTTCCCGTTACGCGTTTTTAAATATAATTTGTGTAAATCTTAATTTTCTTTTGAGAATTTGTTTCTCATTTGTTAAATTAGAATAAAAAAGCAAAAAAATCCATATCACAATCATCAGTCACTTTAATCCAAACCTTTAACGGTTGTCCATTCCATCCTCGTTGGGAAACGACCCGGGTAATCACTTACCTAGTATCACACACACAAACGTGAGTTTTTGCAAGTATCCTTTTTCCTAAAGGGGTGATTTGTATTTATTCACGTGTATCCGTCTGCATATTATTTATATATACACGTTTTGCAGCGGATCAAATTTTGGCGCCGCTGCCGGAGAGGTTGTGTTGCGACAATATCGTTGAGATTTTTAACGATTAGTGACTTGAGATCCTTCTTTCAGAAGTTTCCACTTTCATAAACCCATATAAAATACAAAAATATTTTTCTTTTCTTTTATATATATAATATCATATAAAAATAAAAAAAACCCAAAAACATTTTCCGTTTTATTTGTAAAATAAAAGATAAAAGCAAAATATAATATAATATTCCTCAACTTGGGTATTATCATAATAAGTTCCCAAACCAAAGATTAAAACTTGCCTTTGTGTCGCTTGCAAATTCGGCTCACCTTTGATTGATAAACAAACTATAACGGAGGTTTAAGGAGGGTTTGACATTAAATCGTCGAACCGAAAGAAGCGGGTTTTTAAGGAGCATTTATTGCCCACCTTTGCTTCTCCGCCACTCTGTGCGTTTTTCAGTCAGAGAGCTACCGTACGCTTGTTGATTTAAGGTTTTAAGTTCCTTGTGTTTTGCTTCGATCTTGTTTGATTTAAGGTTTAAGTTTTTTTTTCCAAAAATCCAAAAAAATTGAAAAACCAAAAACCCAAAAATATTTTTCCTCATCCTCTTAAACCGTTTGATTCTATCTTCTTAAACCCTCATTAACGTTTAATTCTTATGTCGTCACTCGGGTATCGCTATTTTGATTGTAAAAACCCATTGATTGACAGTCTTCGTTGTTCAAAGTGTGTGTGTGAGCAATGTGGAAATCACAACCCAAGAGGATCTTGTTATTGGTGTGAAGTAGCCCTCAAAAGAGAGCTTAATTCCATCGATAATACTCAAAGTCTTCCCGAACACCCTCCACAACCCCAGCCATCTTCACTCACTCAGCTTAATTGTTGTATATGTGAAAATCCGTTGGGGGATGATTCACAGTGTAAACGATGTTTTTGCACTTATCAATCCCCCACACTTGATTATCCAGATTTTCACAACGATTTCAGTACCCCTTCTCAGGATTCATTTTGGCAAGAGCCGTCTAATCAAAACTTCAATGATACATCATTTCAAAATATGCCAAATAATCCTTGTGAGCATTGTAGAGGTCCACACCCAAGTTTTGATTGTCAAGCAGGAAATACGTCTGTCTATGAACAAGACCCATGTAATCAAAACTTCGGGTATGACCAATATCCATATGATTCACCGAATCAGTCACAGCAAATGTATTGTTGTGAGTACTGTGGTGGTCCTCATTATGAATCCGATTGTCAAACGAGGACCCCGTTTGTCTATGAGCATGATCCTTGTAACAATTACGATTATTCCTATCACGACCAATCTCCACAGTATCAAATGATTCAACCTCAGCCTCAGCCATCTCCTCAAGTTTTATTTATCGAAGATTTATTCCAAGAACTTCAAGATATGAGGAATGAACTTAATAATTTGGCTGCTAGGCATACTCAAGAAAAGCGTCATGGTGAATCTATGGAAGAATTACTCGCCATAGAACGAGCAGCACACAATCGTTTCTTGTTTAATCAGGCGTGCATGCTCGATGACGAAGATGAAGACGACGAGGAGAGTGCTATTCCTTTGAGCGATATCATTTCTCAACTCCCTCAGTCCATTGCATCCACACCCATATCACCTACTTTGGGATCGGAAGACTCTCTTATTATGGGGGATGAGCATATTAGCACTATTCCTGAAAAGGAATCGGACGAATTCATAAAGTCTAGTGTTGAGAACCTTGTCCCAATCCCAAGTGAGTCCGAGGGTATTTCTGATAATATGTGTGATTTACCTCCTCTTGACATTTCACATGATCATGTTGAGATGTTTTCCAATTCTGACGATGATTGTACTTCAAGTGATGATGATTCTTTATCTTGTGAGGACATCGATTATGTTGAGGAATTACCCTCTAAGCTCGTCAGCCTAGAGGATGAAAAGGATTTTGAACCTGACAATGAAGAAATTGACACTGATATTCTGGAAATCAAAGACGATTTGCTTCGTGATAACTTATTGAATATCAATGTGCTCATTTCTAAGATAGAATCATTTTGTGAAAATCCAACCTCATCACCTATCCCCGTTGAGGATAGTGACTTTTTCTCGGTTGCTTACGAATCATTTAGTTTTAATTTCACGGAAGAAACGAGTAGTGGCAGTACCACTTCTCATGCTGATTTTTCTCTTCCTGAATATGATTCGTTTAACTTTGATCTTTATCATGAGGAGTTCTCCAGTGAACTCTGTCATATTATATCTCCTCCGGAATATGATCATTTCTATTTTGATCCTTAGGATGATTCTAGTGTGGGGGGAGGTGTAATTTCTCATAAGTATTTGCTTATTGATGATTTCATCCCAACCCTCCCCCCCGTTGAAGACAAATTTGCTTTGGATGATGAAGAGTTCTTCCTGATAATCATCATGACATTTCTCCTCTTCATCACATATGGTGTGATTTCTCTTTCCCTTTTCTTCTATGGGAATGAGGACACCATCTTTGACCCCGACATCTCCATTTATCAATCTTTTGAGCCGGATGTATCTCATCGGAGTGGAACTTTCATGAAATTCAATGTTTTTCCAAACACATTGAATGAAAGTCCGATGGAGATGGTTTCTTCCACTTGCTTCCCCATGAACCAATGAATGCGGGGTCGAGTCAAGCTAGTGACTCGGTTAACAAAAACATTAGCACCACATGGGTGACCGCCCATGTTTCTGACTTCTTTCTTTTTTCTAACACCTAAGTGTGGGGGAGTTGCCCCTGCTGTTGTATATCATATATATATAAAAAAAAAATGATAATAATTGTTGTGTTCCCACGCTTGGCTAGTATATTACCTTTTTACGTTTTAAGTGTCGGCTTAATAGCCGGTACTTTGAATATTGAGGGCAATATTCAATTCTAAGTGTGGGGGGGGGGGGATTCTGGCGAATTTGATCAAATGTGTACCTTCTAGTGCCCTAGTTCCCCCGTTTTGGCTAAAATTTTAAATTTTTTTCATTTGGTGGAAGTGCTTTGCACTAACACAACAAATGGTTATCAGTCCACCATGTCTAACCCACATAAGGACTGGCTAATCCGAGAGCAAACGGCTCTAGGTAAAGATATCTCAAATCCGTTTATGGCTGACAATTTGCCAAAAATTGTATGGTATTCAACTCACCATATCTTTGATAGTGAAGAGTTGGCTAGCCCACAAGGTTATGGCTTGTGGTAAAGGCAGTAGAAAACCATAATTGGTAATCAGCTCACCAAGATGATAACTGTATTCTATCAAAGAGTTGGCTAGTCCAAAAGCAAACGGTTTTTGGTAAAGACAAATCAAATCCGTTGACAGCTGATGATTTGCTTAAAATCATTTGGTTATCAATGTACCATAGTATCATACTAAAACATTGGCTACTCCAGAAGTAATGGCTATCTGGTAAAGAGACATAAAATCCATTAAATTTTTAAAAAGGATTGCTAGGGACTAGCAATAGTTTAGTGTGGGGGATTGATGAGTGTGTAAATACTCATCATTTTTGTCCCATCTGAACTGCAAAAACATTTAAAAACACTCAGAAATGCTTCAAAATACAGAAAATATCCTTGAATTGTGTTTTTATCTGTTTCATGTGCAAAAGGATTGAAAACAGAACGGAAACGAGCATTTTTGGATCGACTCGACGACAATTGTACATTTGATCAAGTAAAGACGAAAGTCAAAGACAGAGTCAAAGTCAACCCCCAAAAATCCTAAAATGACACAAATGGTCCCTGGAATTAGTTTCTATTTTTGGCAGCAATGGTCCCTGGATTTTCAGAATGTTACATCAATGGTCCTTCAAGTTAAATCCTAAACCTATTTCTATCCTAACTTAACTAAACCCAACACACCCAAAATAAATAAAAACCTAACCCAGCCTAAACTACCCAAACCCAGCTACAAGCCCAACACACCCAAGCCCAATCCACCAAATAAACCCACAACCCGTCCCTTTTATTTAATAAAACCCAATCCCAGGTTTGACCCAAGTCAAACTTCCCTTCTTCTTCCCACTTGCCCGCCAATACCACCTTCACCAATACCATGGCCTCTGCAAAACCAACCTTTATCCCTGACAATCCACCACCCCCTCCTCTACACTCCACCTAACAAGCCAAGTGCATTTAATGCATTCCTTCTACCCCCACAAGTTATCAGAGCCATTTGCAACCCATTTTCCCGCCAAAATTGGTTTCAACGACTGGGATTGATTTAAGCCTATCCAAATGATGGGATTTGCTCAAGAATTGTCAGAGATGCATTTGGGATATCTATTTAAAGAAGAGAAGACACAGAGTGAAGATTGTCACTAGTTTTTAGACCGTTCATAGTGTAGATTTAATTTATTGTCATTTTCAGTTTCAAACTAAGTTTAGATTGTCAATTTAAGGTTGTGTCAAGTCAGTTATCCTTATTTACTTATGTATTGTACTTATTCTCCAAGTTTATGAAATTCAAAGTTTTTAAATTTCCTGTTTAATTCGAATCAAGTTAAAGTGTTAATTAAAAAGCTTAGTTACTGTTTGAATAAGCTCATACAAGCTTAATATAGCTTGGTGTGAGCCTATTCTAGTTTAAATCTGTTCTAATTCAAGAATACCAGAAAAGTCAACAAAAGTCAACCAATAAGCAGAGAATAAGCTGTTCAATGGGATAAGCTGTTTTGGAAAGCTAATTTGGTTCCTAGCTTGTTTTCTAACAAGACCAAGTTTAGTTCTGATCAGTTTCCTTTCTTTCATAGCCTCAATCAGTTGTAAGCTTATTTTCTAAGTTTTTGCATAATTCTCTATTTCACTATTAAATAGCTTATTTATAGCTTATTATTATAATTTCTTGCTTATTAATAGTTCTTAAGTATATTTAATCAGTTTCACTAGTATTTAATAGTTATTGTTTCATTTTGCTTAAAAACCTTTCAAAAAGCCAAAAATAGCTTATTTAGATTTGAGCTTATCTCTGTGCTTAATTGTGTTAGAGTGTTGCTTTTTAGTGATAATTATAATTAGTTATTAAGTTTTCTTTCCAATTCCTAGCCTTTTTTAAACCTGTTCTAGCTTTAAAAGCATAACAGCCCTTTATAAGGAGTGTTTGGTTTAAGCTTATTTGATTGGGAAAAGCCTGGTTCACTGTTCATTTACCTTCTAATAAGTTTTTCTTAAGGTGAATTAAGGTTAAATGAGCTTATTCCAGTAGGGTTTAATGTTATTTTAACTCATTAGTAAATTATTGGCCTATAGGTTAAGTTTTGAGCCAAAACTGTGTTTATAAGCTCAGTAAAAGCTGAGCTTATTGAGACAGCTTCTTGGTGAATTTTTTAGTGCATTTCATAGGTTTAAGTGAGTGTCCAAGGTTTGGCACCATTTCATTAAGGATTGTAGGACTTTAAGTGCAAATTTTCCATTCCTGCTGCTCAGTATACACTGAGCAGATCAGCACAAGTAGTAGTTGATCTCAGCTGATTATCTGCTTATTCCCTTGTTCTTATCTCCTGATTTTTGGTTTGCTTTTAGCTAGTATTATAGGTTTTAAGATTCTGTGCTTGGATTCTCCTTTAGAGCTTATTTAATAGCTTAAAAATAGTCTGCAAATCAGCCCATAGAACCTGTTCTTACCCTGCACAATTCTCAGTTTCACAAACCACCTGATCTAGGGTGAAATTGGAGTTCAATTGGCTTATTAGAATTAGGGCTTTTAGTGTTTTTATGTAGCCTGTATTGCTAGGGAGATTTTGCCCCCCTTAAGTTTCCACTTATCAGCTTATTTGAAGTGCTTAAATTAATCTGCTAGTAGGGTTGTTTAACTGTCATTTCTGCATAAGTTTTGAAACTGCCAAACTGCTTATCAGCTTATTTCCTTAGGTTAATTGTGCTTTATCAGTTGTTTTATGCTTTATTAAGTTGTTTAAACTAGTTCTGAGCTTTTGGTAATTTTTAGAGCTTTTTAGCTTATTTTTGTGCTTATTGCCAAACTGCTTATTAGCCCATTTGCTTATTAGGGTTTAGTTAACCTTTGATTTTATTTTTCCTAGATTAAGAATAATATTTTTGATTTTCCTGCAAAGTTTCATATTTTTCTAAAGTCATTTGCTATTTTTAAACCTTTTAATTAGTTTTAATAGTTTTTAATTCATAATAAAAAATATAAAATTCAGAAAAATATAAATCTTTTTTCTAAAATTTTCTTTTATTATTTAGGATTTAAGAAAAATAATTTTACACTTGTAGGATTAGTTTTCTAATATTTTGGTTTTAATCCCGTTTTTTAGATTTCCCGTTACGCGTTTTCAAATATAATTTGTGTAAATCTTAATTTTCTTTTGAGAATTTGTTTCTCATTTGTTAAATTAGAATAAAAAAGCAAAAAAATCCATATCACAATCATCAGTCACTTTAATCCAAACCTTTAACGGTTGTCCATTCCATCCTCGTTGGGAAACGACCCGGGTAATCACTTACCTGGTATCACACATACAAACGTGAGTTTTTGCAAGTATCCTTTTTCCTAAAGGGGTGATTTGTATTTATTCACGTGTATCCGTCTGCATATTATTTATATATACACGTTTTGCAGCGGATCAGACACAAAGGCAAGTTTTAATCTTTTGTTTGGGAACTTATTATGATAATATTCCAAGTTGAGGAATATTATATTGAGATTGATTTTATCTTTTATTTTAGTACAAGAAAACGAGAAATGTTTTTGGGTTTTTGTTTTTATATGATAATATATATACAAAAGAAAAGAAAAATATTTTTGTTTTTTATATTTTTATGAAAGCGAAAACTTCTTGATGAAGGATCTCAAGTCACTAATCGTTTAAATCTCAACGATATAGTAGCAACACAACCTCCCCGGCAGCGGCGCCAAAATTTGATCCGTGCTAAAGTAATATATATAATATCAGACGGATACACGTGATACGCGGGAAATGACAAATCAACCTTTTAGGAAAAAGGTCAACTTGCAAAAACTCACGCTTGTGATATGTGTGATACCGGGCAAGTGTTACCCGGGTCATGTCCCAGCGAGGTTGGAATCGAAGATATCGTGTAAGGTTTGGAATTAGAGTGACTGATATTTGGAATATGAAATTTTTGTATTTTTTAATTCTAAAAAAGAAATGAGAAACAAATTCTCAAGGGAAAATTAAAATTAAAACAATTTAAACTAAAAACGCGATACGGGAATTCTAAAAACGGGTTTAAAAACTAAGATATATGGAAATCTAATCTTACTAGTGTAATTTTATTTTTCCTAAGTTATATATGACAAAAGAAAATTTTTGAAAAAAGATTATATTTTTCTGATTTTTATATTTTTTATTATAAATTAAAAACTGTTTTAAAAAGAAAAATGTATAAAAAATATTAAAACTGTTCTAAAAATTCTGAAACTTTTTGTGAAATTACTTTATGTTAAAACAAGCCTAGGAAAAATACAAACAAGGTGCCAGCTTTTTGGGATAAGCTGGTAATAAGCAAAATGGTTCGGATAGCTTAAAATGGAAAAGTGGTATAAGAATTAGTGGGTGCAAGGTTTAACTGGAAAAGACCCAAGGGCAGTTGGTGAGGTGTGTGGTGTGTGAGTCAAGAGACTAGGGTTCGAATCCCTTGGCTCTCTTTTTGCTTTTTATTTTCTTTTTGGATTTTTTTTATTGCAACTCAATAAGCATATGGTAATAAGCAATTTTTATAACTAACACTTATTTTGAAAACCTCAAATAAGCCCAGAAATAAGCCAAGTTGGCTGATCAGTGGGTTAAAAGAGAAATAAGCCCAAGGCTTTGATCAAGATAAGCTATTAAGCTAAAGGCAAACTGAAATAAGTCAATTAAATGGAAACAAGCTAAAATGAGGCTGAATAAGCCACAAGAACAGTAAATAAGCACTGATCAAAGATCAAATAAGCAAATGAGATGATTGATGCACAGGGCATATGCAGTCAACCTAGGCAAGTTCAAGCTTATATGTAAGCACTCAAATAACAATTAAAGACCACAAAAGCTGATAATGCTAAAAGTTGACCTAGCAAACTACTGAGAAACAAGGAATTAAGCTCAGATTAACACAATTAAGCACTTAAATGGGATCTAGAAAAATCATGTAGACTGCATATATGGACCTGATGTGCAGACTTGGGTTTTGGTCAAATCACTTCAATTCCAACTAAAATGAGTCCAACTCTTGAATATGAACTTTAACCACTAAATAGAACCCAAAGTTACCTGTTGGTCCACAAATTGTATATGGATCACTAAGTAGTTTTGAATACCTAGTAGATGGTTAGGATAAATCCGAACCAATCTAAGTGAGAAACCCTAAGTGATTGTTAATGTTAATGCGGAATCTTAACAAGAACAATTTAGAACACAAGCAGGGATATCACTAACTTCGTATATTGATATTCACTATTATCAAATCGTACAACTCACACACTTAACTAACAACCTTTAGGGATCCTTTTATAACACAAGGAAACCCTAGACGACACAGAAGATATACACAAATCTTCTATAAAGATACATACACGCAATGTATCTTTTCCTAATATAACTCTAACAAACTTTCCTATCTTCATGACCAGACCAGACTTAATAAGTCAACCAGACTTAACATGTACTACCAGACTTAACTTTACATAACCAGACCTAAAACACAAACAGACCTAACTTAGTAAACTACCAGACCTAAGTTGTCTGCTCTTGATACGCATCATAATTCCCAACAATCCTCCCCTAACTTGATCTTCATGCTTCATGAACTTCAAGTTCTTCTGATTTAGCCTTCTGAGGATTGAATCTTGAACACTTTGAAATGTATTTAGATCTTGTTCCTTTCTAGCAGCTTGAATCTTGATAAGCTCTTCTGATATGGACTTGGCAGCAACAATGACTATATGTACATCAATTCATATTAAGTTTCATATCTATTCTCATCACTTCCAGGTGTGTTAACACCTGTGAGAGGTGAATCATTGAAATTTAATGGATTTGATGTCTCTTTACCAATAGCCATTACTACTGGAGTAGCCAAATGTTTTGGTGTGTAAGACCATGGTACACTGATAACCATATGATTTTAAGCAAATCATCAGCTTATCAACGGATTTGTTAAGTCTTTACCAAAAGCCGTTTGCTTCTGGACTAGTCAATTCTTTGATGGAAAAGCACCTCATCATGGTGAATTGATTACCATTTATGGTTTTCCACAGCCTTTACCACAAGCCATAACCTTGTGGGCTAGCCAACTCTTCACTTATCTCAGATATGGTGAGTTGAATACCATACAATTTTTGGCAAATTGTCAGCCATAAACGGATTTGATCAATCTTTACCTGTTAGCCGTTTGCTCAGGATTAGCCAGTCCTTGTGTTGATGAGACAAGGTGGACTGATAACCTTTTGATGTGTTAGTGCAAAGCACCTTCACCAAGTGAGAAGTTCCAATAGTCTCACTCAACAACTTGTGAAAATATACTTAATCCAGCATTGCCTATAGAAGAAATAAAAGACATGGATAAAACAAACAAATTTTTTTTTTTTTTTTTTTTTTTTTTTTTTTTTTTTTTATCACTAACAGAACTAAAATCAAAACTACAAGACTTAAGAAATAACCTAAATGCTGGTAAGTATTCATACTTTACATACTTCACAATTTGACCTCCCCTTAGGCCAAACCTCCCCTTAATTCAAACTAGGGGTTCATCATACCAATGTTAACTACCAGATAATTGAACCTAGGACCATCAAATGCCTTAGTTAACAGGTCAGCAACATTAAAATCTGTATGTATTTTCTCCACTTTAATCAACTTCTTTTCAAAGCAATCCCTAATGAAGTGATGCCTTATTTCTATATGCTTAGTTTTAGAGTGATATACTGGATTCTTAACAATACAGATAGTACTCTTATTATCTATGTGGATAACAGTATTCATAAAATTCAAACCATAGTCCAGCATCTGATTCTGAATCCACAAAACTTGTCCACAGCAATGAGCAGCTGCTACATACTCAGCCTCAGTAGTTGAATTAGCCACAATCGTCTGCTTCTTGCATTGCCAAGATATTAACCTCCTTCCAAGGAACTGACAACCTCCTGTTGTTGATTTCCTATCCAGACTTGCACCAGCATAGTCACTGTCTGAATAAGCTGTCAGGTCAAAAGCTGACTCCTTAGGATACCAAAGGCCCAAATTTGGTTTGCCCTTTAAGTACCTAAAGATTCTCTTCACAGCATGAAGATGTGAAGTCTTTGGTTGAACCTGAAAACGTGAACAAATACAAACTGCATACATAATATCAGGTCTAGAAGCAGTAAGATACATGAGAGAACCTATCATGGATCTGTAAAGATGCACATTCACATCAGCAGCATCTTCATCCTTTGTTAAAGGCACTTTGTTCTCCATGGGAGTGACTGCTGCCTTCACATTTGAGAATACAAACTTTTTCAAAATTTCTGCAACATACTTGTCTTGAGAAATAAAAAGTCCATCATCCTTTTGCTTAACTTGCAATCCCAAGAAAAATGTAAGTTCTCCCATTGAACTCATTTCAAACCTGCTCTTCATTAAACCTTCAAATTCATCACACCAAGACTTTCTTGTGGATCCAAAAATGATATCATCCACATAAATTTGGACAAGAATAATATCCTTCTGATCTCTCTTGATAAACAATGTCTTGTCAATTACACCCCTGATGTATCCATGTTCTTCAAGAAACTGTGAAAGAGTTTCATACCAAGCTCTAGGAGCCTGATGAAGACCATATAGAGCTTTAATAACCTTATACACTTGATTGGGGTTAGCAGGATCCTCAAAGCCAGGAGGTTGATGTACATACACATCTTCATCAATAGTGCCATAAAGGAAAGCACTTTTGACATCCATCTGATACACCTTGAATCCCATATATGATGCATAGGCCAAGAATAACCTGATAGCTTCAATCCTTGCTACAGGAGCAAAAACCTCATCATAATCTATGCCCTCCTCCTGTTTGTATCCTTGGGCTACCAACCTTGCTTTGTTCCTTACAACTACCCCTCTTTCATCCCTTTTATTCCTGAAGACCCATTTAGTACCAATAACTTTAGCTCCATTAGGTAGGTCTACAAGAACCCATACTTTCTGTAGCTTGAACTGCAACAACTCTTCTTGCATGGCTTCTACCCAACTTTCCTCCCCTAAAGCTTCAGAAACTGTAGTGCGTTCACTTTGAGAAAGAAAACAGGCAAATAAGCAATGTTGCTGGTCCTTATGGTTGACCCTTTGTTGTTGCTTGATCAGGCTAATGAGTGCAAGAGAAGCAGACTGATGGTGCACTCTACTTCTTGTTTGAACAGCAGACTTGGGGTTACCAATTATTTGGTTTTTGGGATGAATGGTGTGGATCCTGAGAGTGGGGGTTGGACTTACTTCCACTTCAGTGGGTAAGTTGTTGAAATCAGTAATAATACCTCCTTCATCATAGGAAGCCCCATCAAAAACACCTTCATTAGGATTAGGAAATACTTCAAGTTCTGGCATCTCAGAATCAGCACATTCAGTATTTGAAGAAAGGTCTGGTAGAACATCACTACCAGACTTAAAAAGTGAAGTACTGGTAATGCTAGGGGATTTGACTTTGCCAGACTTAACTTCAGAGTCTGTTTTCTGAGGTGAAGAATCCTTGATTACTGCTTCACCTGCATCAGACTTGTTCTCTGTAGATGGAATCACAACAAGCTCAGCCATATCATCAATGTTCCCTGAATTTGAAGAATCTTTGGTACCTGCAATGTTAGTAGCTTCTTGGGTACCTACAATAGGGTTAATTTGATTCTCCTTGGAGACAGGAACATAATTCATAGAATCAGTCAAATAATCAATATCAAACATCCACCTATGACCAATTCCCTTGACATTGGGTTTTTCCTCAAGAAAGTTTACATGCAGATTTTCTTCTACTTTCTTGGATACTAAATTGTAAACCCTAAAGGCTTTACTGTTTAATGCATACCCAAGTAAAAATCCTTCATCAGACTTTCCTTCAAATTTTCCAAGAACACTTAGAGTATCAAGAATGGTAACATGACACCCAAAAGGTCTTATATGGCTAACAACAGGTTTGTGGCCAAACATAAGCTCATAAGGAGTTCTATTTTGAGGCTTAGTCACTCTAACCCTATTAAAGATGTAGCAGGCATTGCTGACTGCTTCAGCCCAAAATGTAGTAGGTAAAAGTGAATCTGCAAGCATAGTCCTAGCTGCCTCAATAAGTGTCCTGTTCATTCTCTCAGCAACTCCATTTTGCTGAGGAGTTCTTGCATTACTGAATTGTTGCTTAATTCCTTTATTACCACAAAAATCTAGCATGCTCTTGTTTTTAAATTCAGTGCCATTATCACTCCTAATGATTTTGACTCGTTTATCAATAAGGTTTTCAATCTGTCTAATGAAATTTTGAATCAAAGGGGTAGCTTCATCCTTCCTAGACATAAAGAACACCCAACAATATCTAGTACAATCATCTGTAATGACAAGGCAATAGCATGCACGATTTATACTATGGACAGATGTAGGGCCAAAAAGATCCATATGTAAGGTATGCAAAGGTTCAGTGATTAATCTTTCTAATTTAACCTTACAGGATGCCCTATGTTGTTTTCCCTTGTTGCAAGCCACACAGGTATGATCATTCTTAAACAATTTTGAAGGCAAACCTCTCACAAGGTTATTCTTCACAAGTTTATTCATATTTTTGAAATTCACATGGCCTAACCTTCTGTGCCACAACTTAGATTCATCCAATGTAGCTTTTGCAATTAAACAGGTAGCACCTTTTGCAGGATTAGATGCTTTCATATCAAAACTGTACATTTTGTGTTGTCTGGGAACTTTAAGAAGAATTTGATGTTCTTCAGGCATTTTAAAGTCCGGAGTCAACACAAGACAATCAGTTTCAGTAAAAAGCACCTTATGCTGAGTATCACAAATCTGTGATATTGAGAAAAGGTTGAACTGCCCAAGTTCTTTCACAAAAGATACATTGTCAAATTCTATGTTGCCCACAATGATTCTTCCTTTACCAGTTATCTGTCCCTTGCTTCCTCCAAAAGTAACAGAACCTCCCTCGAATTCATGAAAATCATTAAGATAGTTCTTGTTACCAGTCATGTGCCCAGAGCATCCACTGTCAAGTATTCCTCTATCTTCCATATAGCAAAGTGGATGATCCTGCACAAAAAGAAGAGAAATTAGTTTCTCTTAGGAACCCAGGCCTGAGTAGGCTTGGGTCCGCCTTGTGGATCAATATGCTTGAATTTCTTAATTGAACCTGATCCACTGTTGTTTTGGGATTTATACATGGATTTATTTTTGTTTGAATCCCAAGACATACATGCTGAGGTCTTAACAGCAGAACCCCCATTTCCCTTTAAAGGTTTTGCTGTTTGCTTTCCAACTTGTCTTCTCATAGGTGAATGAGCTTTGTAAAAATTAGTTCTTTTAAAATTTTCATTCACCTGAGGTTTTTGAAAAGGTTGCTTGGGTCTTACAAAACCAGTGTTCACATTAGGTCTCACAGAGTTAACATAACCAGTATTCACTTTAGGCCTCCTAAAATTAACATTTTGCCTATTCACATTAAAGTATCTGTAGCCAGACCCAAAATTTGGTCTACCAGAACTAACAAAGGAGTTAGGTCTGGTAGTGTTATTTAGTTGAACAGGTCTGGGGACAAACTGGTTGGCATGGTTAACTCTATTAGCATTGTTCCAAACTGGTTTATTTGAACCATTAACCTTATTTACATTCATTCTCTTTTGCTCAGCCTCTCTTTTCATTCTCTTTTCATGGAAGTCACAATCTCTTATTAAATGACTCAAACTTCCACACACAAAACATCTTTTAGGAGCATAATTGTAACTACTCCTACTTTCTCTGTGAACACTATTGCTTCTAGGTGACTCATTCAATTTAACAGATTCCCTAGGAGTTTTTATGTGATTGACACAACTAGGTTTAACTGTTTCAGCCTTTTGTTCAGTCACTAAAGGTTTAGTAACAACAGGTTCACTCTCCTTAACAACCTTAGGTTCAGGATTCTCTTTTTCCTCACTGATTGACTTAGACTTAGAGTGATCAGAGGAACCATCAATAGATCCTTCAGAGTCATTGGATTGACAAGAAGAATATCTACTAGATTTGTCCTCTGAGGTAGTTGGTTCAGACACTTGAGGACCTTTCTTACCATACACAAAGAGTGAATCATCCAACTCTTCTTTTTCAAGAGGAGTATAGTCATCACTCAAAGGTGGTGGTACTCCCTTAAAGTCACCTGACTTAACAAACCTATTGTACAAAGGTTTATCAGCATAGTCCTCTTCTCTATTCTTAAATATAGCCCTGTTCTCATTTTCCTCATATCCTAAGCCACATTTTTTATTTGACTTAATTTGAGAATCCCAACACTTAAACAGGTTATTGTTTGAATTGTTCCATTGATCTACCCTTTTTCTCAGCTCATCCCTCTCCTTCTGAATTTTAAGCCCTAATTGTCTATACCTTTTAAGCTTCTCATCTTGTTCATATATCTTATTAGCTTGAAAGTATAGTTTTTCATTTAAAGCAGCATGTTGATTTTGAAGGGTGACCTTTTGTGCCTCTAAAGTTTTTACAGCATTTTTATGTGCTAATAAATTTACTTCTAGATCACCTATTTGTTCTTGCTGCTCATCACATAAAGCCTTAACATGATTATATGAGTCAGTACATAATTTAGAGCATAATGATACCTCATTACCAATGGCCATGAGAGCATGATCAGACTCCTCATTTACTCTTGGATGCTTACCCCAATTGACTCCTCCAGCTTCCATTGTCAGCAAACTCATCTGATTCTTTTCCATCTTCCCATCTTCAACTCTTTTCTCATCAGCAGACTTCTTCTCTGGACAATCTCTTGAAAAATGCCCATGCTTGTGACAGTTGTAGCATTCAACAGTCCTCTTTGTGTATCCCACTGGTGATTTGTTGTTGAAGTTGATAGTCCTACCATATTGCTTCTGAAATCGTTTGACCCTTAAAGCAACCATGGCAATGTGCCATTTTATATCCATCTCCTCAACTTCAGCATCATTAATCTGTTCAAGGTCTTCACTAATAAAGCTTTCATCTTCCGTTTGATTGGCAAAGAAAGAATGTATCACTTCATCAGTAAAACTTGAAGCAGACCTTTCACTTGAAGGAGTTTCATAGTTACCAGACCTAACACCAGATCTAACCTTGTAAGTACTGCTTTTGTTTTGAGACACAAAAGCAACATTTGAGGAACTGGTTGAACCCTGAGTGTTGTTACTGATGTCCCTTTCAAACATCCTGAGATTATTGTATAGGTCATCAGGTGTCATAGAATCTACTTCCTCCTTAATCCTCATTGCCACAGATACATTGCCCCATTCTGATGGTAAAGATCTAAGGAATTTGTGATTTGCATCCTCATTCGAGACTGCTGCACCATGAACTTCCAATTGTGTTAACAGATGTTGAAATCTGTCATAGCCCTTCTCCAAACCTTCAGTCTTTGAAACACTAAATGTTTCAAATTGCTGTTTAAGAACAGCCTTTTGCATCTTTTTGGAGTTAGCATTACCTCCAAATCGTTTCTTGATAGCTTCCCACATCTCCTTAGCATCCAGAATGCCATGAAACCTTTGTAGATGCTCCTTAGGAATAGCCATAAGAAGCAAGGTTCTGGCCTTCTTTTCCTTCTCCACAGCCCTAATCTCCTCAGCAGATACTGGTGGCATTATTCTGAGCTGCCCGTCATTCCCTTGTGAAATTCTCTTCTTAGAATTTCCCTTTTGGATCACCTTCCATACATCACTATCAATGTATTCCAGATAATGTTCCATCTCCATGGCCCATATATCATATTCTTCTCTCTTCAGTAGTGGAAGTTTTATGTTTGAGATTGTGGTTGTGGAAGGGATGGGTTGTTGTTGTGTTTGGGAGTTACTGGTTTCGGTTTTTCCTTCATCTTCATGGTTTGATTGCTCATCCTCACTGTTATGGATTGAGAAAGTTTCAGGCTTATCGAGTTCAGACATTGTGAAGGGTGATTTGAGTGAGAATTAGGTTTTAGTGTTCTACGAATTCAGAGTCTCTCCCTTGCTCTGATACCACTTGTTGGTCCACAAATTGTATATGGATCACTAAGTAGTTTTGAATACCTAGTAGATGGTTAGGATAAATCCGAACCAATCTAAGTGAGAAACCCTAAGTGATTGTTAATGTTAATGCGGAATCTTAACAAGAACAATTTAGAACACAAGCAGGGATATCACTAACTTCGTATATTGATATTCACTATTATCAAATCGTACAACTCACACACTTAACTAACAACCTTTAGGGATCCTTTTATAACACAAGGAAACCCTAGACGACACAGAAGATATACACAAATCTTCTATAAAGATACATACACGCAATGTATCTTTTCCTAATATAACTCTAACAAACTTTCCTATCTTCACGACCAGACCAGACTTAATAAGTCAACCAGACTTAACATGTACTACCAGACTTAACTTTACATAACCAGACCTAAAACACAAACAGACCTAACTTAGTAAACTACCAGACCTAAGTTGTCTGCTCTTGATACGCATCATAATTCCCAACATTACCAGAAATGAGGACCAAATAAGCTCAAGCTTGTGAGAAGCTTATATGAGCAGTCCAAGTTCTATGATCTCCACAGTCAACTCAAAACTTCAAAATGGCTCAAAACAGCTTAAAGGCTTCTACTAACAACTGAAACATACTTAGTTAATCATGATCAAACTTAAGGAAAGTGCAAATGAACAGTGATTAACCCAAATGACCCATTTTGCCTGTTAAGCCAAACAGTCCTTATTGAAGGACTGCTTTTGATTTTCAAAGGCACAGGCCAATATTAACTATGATTTCTGGATTTTACTGATTCACTAACTTACTTTAACTATAATAAGCAACTTTCAAAATGTAAATAAGCACTAAATTAAGTTATATCCTATTTGACTATTATGGCTGATTTTATCTTAAAAAGTGAAAATGAGATTTAAACTTATACTAATTATCAAACTAACTTAAATTAACTTGAATAACATAAATAAGTGCTGAAAACACCAAGAAGCACACAAATAAGCAGTTGTACAGTAAAACATGAAATTTGGAAATTTCTTACAAATTGCATTTGCTCCAAACAAGGCCTGATAAAAAAGTACCACATCAACCTATAGCTTCCCAAGAAGCTCTAAACCATGGGCTTCCATATTTCACCATGCTCCAGCTTATATTGTCCAACAGCTTATTTTTTAGCTTATTTTGACTTTTCTTGACTTTTTTGGTATTTTTAAGATTAAGACTGAGTTACACTATTATAAACTTATCAAAAGCTATAGTGAGCTTATGTAAGCTTATAGAAACAGAAAAGAAGCTATTTCCAATAACAATTAATTTGATTCGAATTCTCAGTTCACATAGAAACTTGAAAACATGAAATTTTCATTAACTAATGGAAATGGTACAAGGATTAATGATAAACAGACTGAAAAATAACTTGTAAAGATAACTGGAAACTAAATTTGATAAAGCTTAAATAATTAAAGTACAATGCGATTAAGAAAAATAAACTACTTGCCAATCAAGGCTACAATGTGGTTCTATTTATACTACACTGAGGTGGGAACTTCTTCTTATCTTCTTCTGATCCTTTTCCAGCCCTTGGATAGCCTTGAATTGATCTCAGCCCTCTAAACCAGTTTTGGCGCCAAAATGGTCAAAGTGGGAAAAACCAATTGACTGATAGCGTGTGATGGGGAAGAAGCATTTAATGCATCTTGGTTTGTTAGGAGAAGTGTTGAGGAAGCTTGGAGGGGGTGGATTGTGTCAGGGATAAGGCATGGCTATGGTGGTATGGTTTTGGGCGGGTACCTGTTTTGGAAGAAGAGTTTGACCAAAGGTCAAACTGGTTTTGGCTAACTCAAAAAGAAAGAAATTAGGCCGGGTTATTTGTTTATGGATTGGGCTTGGTTTAGTGAATGGTGTGGGCTGGGTTGTTTAGTTTAGCTGGGTTGGGGTTATGTTAGTAACTGGGTTTTGTGAATTAGGATTTAGAATTAGATTTAGGTTTAATCTTAGGGACCAAAGTTGTAAAATCTGAAAATCCTAGGACCAAGGCTGCCAAAAATGAAAATTATTTCCAAGGACCATTTGTGTCATTTTGGTATTTTTGGGGGTTGACTTTGACTTTGTCTTTGACTTTTGTCTTCACTTGATCAAATGTATAATTGTTGTCGAGTCGATCCAAAAATATTCGTTTTCGTTTCGTTTTCAATCCTTTGGTACCTGAAACACATAAAACACAAACCAAGGATATCTGCAATATATATTGGGTGTTTTTGGTCATTTTTGTGTCTTTTATGGGTATAAAATGATGAGTATTTACACACTCATCAAGCTCATTTACCACAATACGTTCTTCGGCATCTGTACAACTTAGAATGGCCTTCGGAGGCTCTTCGGGACTTTCCTTGATCTTTTTGCCAATATCTCCGGTCTTCCCCTGATTGTAACTGGAGAACACGGTACATATCCCATAAGGTATATGGAATTTGACCGCTGCATGTATGGTGGAGACTACGATACCCATCTTTTGCATGGCGGTCCTTCCTATCAATAGGTTGTAAGGAGAATCGGACCTTACGATAGCAAATGTGAGGGTTTCTGTCCTTGCGAGCTTGCCTTCTCCTATGGTAATGTCCAATGGTACTTCTCCCAGAGGCCAAGAATGCTCACCGGAGAACCCTACCAAAGGTATCTTCGAATCAACCCGTTGCGATCTGATTGAAGGCTTGAGCTTAAGAAAACAATGCTCGTATATGATTTCGCAGGAGCTTCCGCAGTCCATGTAGGCCCTGTTTACTTCTCGGTTGAAGACTAGAACTTTGATAACCACTGGATCATTCGAAGGGACTTGACCTGTAATAGGAGGAAATGTTACCTCCCCTACTTCGCTTATCCCCTGCTCCGTTACCTTTCTTTTTAAGCCTGCTTCGCCCCAACGAACCATGAGTATTGGGGCTTCGAGAGGAGTAGTATCTTTAGTTAATTGAGTGTCAGACATTTTTTCCTTTCCCTTCTTGATGCCCTTCACCAGATGTGCCAATTGCCCGGAATTTACAGCCTCTTCTATCTGTTTCTTTAGCTCCCTGCAACTGTTCGTATCATGGCCATAATCTTCATGAAAATGACAATACTTGCTTGTATCCCTGTTTTTACCCTTGCTTGTCATGCGAGGGGGTGCTTCGAAGGCTTTAGCAGCCCTTTTTGTAGCAAGTATTTCTTTCGGAGACTTAGTTAAACTTCCCAGCAAACCGTGATTAGGACCTTTATACGGAGAAAACCTGTCTCTACCTTTGTTCTTGTTCTTGGACCCTTCCCACACAGAATGCTTTGAGAACTTGTTGTTGTTGTCTCTATCAACCGGAGCACCATTAGTAGATACTTCTTTTGCTTCAATCCAAGTATACGTCTTTTCCATTAACCCCTTGTAAGTTGTCGGGAGGTCGGTGGATAAGAATTCCACCAAACTCCGATTTCGAAGACCATGTACGAAACCCGAAATGCGCTGATCTTCATGAAGACCCAAGATCTGTAAAGTTTCATCGGTGTACCTAGTAACGAAGGCCCTTGTGCTTTCGTTTTCTTTTTGTTTGATGTTGTGCACAGTTAGATGGGTCCTAGTAAACTTCTTTTGCTGACTGAAGTGTGATCGAAACTTAGCCTTGAGATCATCAAGATTGACAATGCTGCCAGGCTTTTGCCCATTCCACCAAATACGGGCAGAATCCCGCAGGGTATAAGTAAACATGTGACAGGCCACAGGCATAACCCACTTTTGCATCTTAATAGCCCCTTCGAACAAATGTAAGAAATTGTCCGGATCCCCCTTCCTATCATAAGTCCCAATATGCGAAGGCATTTTCAACCCATCAGGCAAAGGGTAATCTTCTATCCACCTAACGAAGGGTGTAGCCGAACCCATGGGGTCCGAGTATAGACAATTATAAGGTGGTGCATACATGGGGACAATATTGTAAGGATTGTTGTTTGGGGGCATTCCCATAGGAGTTTGGCTTGGGTAGGACTGATAAGGTGTTTTCATGGCGAACGGATAACCGTTTCCCATGGCATACGGAGGGTACGCCATAGGATGCCCGAAGGGCATATTCCCATAAGGTTGAGGGAGACTCGGGTTATTAGGCTGTCTATTTACTGGAGGATATAAACTTTGAGGATAAGACTGAGTTTGAAACGAAGGGTACATACCGTTGGGAGGAAGATTTCCTCTCATATTAATTGTAGATGGATTGCCTTCTACGCCTGATGCGTGAGAAGGCTGCAACGGAACCCCAACTTCATTCCTTTCAAGATAAGCTGCTAACAACGGAGGTAGATTCACCCCCACTTCTTCCCTTCGCTGGCTCCTACCATTGGAGCCTTCAGTAACCACCCATTTTCTTCTTGTCGGAGCCCTCTCCGGGACTCCTTCGAACCCAATAGACCTTCGGCCTAGCCTTCGACCAACTGGTGACCCAATCCTTAGGGTTGAGAGTGTTGGTCCATGAGCCGGAGGCCTAGGCTCCATTTCCATTTCTTCATCATACTCGTCACTTGAGTACTCCAACTCTCTTCGCATCTCTGCATTCCTAACTTGCCTTTTGCGAGCCCTTAAGAGAGAGTCCAACACTTCGTGGTTGGTTTTGACAAAGGCTGGGCTAATAATAGGCTCCGGATTGGCTGATGTCGAAGCATGATGGTTGGGCGTTGTTTCTGGGTGAGAACGTGTTGTGAACGTGGAGGCGGTTATTGGGGGAAGGTTGTTGGAGTCATTGATTGGTATTGGCGCCAAGGTCGAGAAACCCGGTGGGGGAGTATCTTCTCTCCCTTGATCCATGCCGGAATAATAGTGAAAGTAGTTGGTTGGTTAAAAGCTTGGAAATAACGAGACCAATTGTAGCGGTCCCACGGATGGCGCCACTGATTGTACAATAAATTGCACGACCAGGCCTTCGATGATGATCAAAGGATTTATGGGATGTTGAGGTTGCGCCAAGCTTGTCTTTAACCTGAAATAAGAAATACTAAAACACTACGTTAAGTGATTGCGCAGGGGATGGACCCTGCGAACCACCTCCAGCGTGCGAGTAAGTATGTGTAATGGTAAGTTTGAGGTAAGTTGAGAAAGTACGGTTGAGATTCAGTTAACATACCATGGTTATGGCCTGTCTAATGCTATTTATAGGGGAGAAATAGGCTTTAGAGGGCGGTTGCACTTTGTTCGGAGATCATGGGGGCGTCCCATGATTTGTGGTAAGCGCTAGGGCTTTGTAGCCCATGATCTCTGTTTTGGCGGGAAAGCATAAAGGAAGAGGAGACGTGGGTATGACCAGGTCAAGGTAGCTCTCCGTTGTAGTTCCTTCGTAGGAGATACCCCGAAGGGCTTAAGGCTTCGATTGGTGGATTCTCACATGGTAACCACTTCATAGATGAATGATTTTACGCCAATGAAACATGTTAAGAGGTTAACCTGGGCCTCCGAAGAGAGGGCTTTGCACAGGTTCGAAGGGGAGTCCTTCGACCCGTTCGGAGGGTACATCATCAGTTTCCAACTCGGGAAATAGTTAGTAAAGTTACCTTCGGTCTCTTGGAACTCAAGCAAAGCTTCTTGTTGCACTTGAGCATCATCACCCCCGCTCGGGCGGCCACGTTTAACTCGCATGTAAATTGCGTTGTATGCCGAACACTTTTGGTTAACATCCCTCCATTTAGACGTTAAACAATCTCTCGTTCGTTCATCCTCGGGCCTCACACGTCTCTTGACAAACTGTTGATGAACACGTAACCAAAAAGTCCCACCTACTTGAAAATTCGATACATCAGGATCTTCGGATATCGCAATGTACGAAGACGTTAAGGCCTCAAGTTCATCGGCCAACCACTTCTTTTGTGTTACTTTTTTAACCGTTTCTTCAACGCCACCTTCATCACCACCACCTCGGCCTCGGCCACCACCCCGAGGTTTTTTCTTGTGAGATCGTTTTGATGACCCGCACGCTTCTTGTTGAGAAGGTTGTGTCGGTGAAGGTTGTGTTGGTGAAGGTTGTGTTGGTGACATTTGTGTTTCATTAACAACATCTTGCGAATTTCCAAATGACATAAAATTTTGGTACATCATATTTGGGTTTTGATTCGGGTAAGGCAAGTGCGTCATGTAGCCGAAAAGTTGGTTGTTATTGAGCTCTTGGTCGTTTTGTTGCTCGGGGGCTCTTCGTGGAGGTTGATACGGTGGGTTTCGGTTTGAGCCAAAACCGGGAATGTTAAAATGATTAGGATTCATTGTGAATTTGTTGTGTAGAATCAAGAAATAAGTTGAAAGAAGGTGTAAAAAAACAAACATAAAATGGTTATATTTATAGGTAAAATAAAAGCATTAAAATGATTATTTAAATCAAATATAGCCGTTAAAGAGACGTTCAACGGCTATATTTTTGTTAAATAATAATTCAACGCCCGTTGTTGGATCAACGAGCGTTGCTTTTAAACAAATTCAACGGGCTTCAACGGTGGTTGGGGGTGGTTCAACGCCCGTTGAAAGGGCAACGAAGCCCAATTCAACGCCCACTACTCTTGGTCTAAGCGGCAATTCCATATTTTCTCTCCGTCTCAAAATAAGTGTTAATTAACTGTTTTGAATATTTTTTTTTTCAACTTTTACTTTAAATATTTATTTGTATTATATAATTTAAAATCAAATTCATTTATATATTTTGCACCAAGTATTATATAACAAAAATAAAAGTATTTAAGGTCAAAATTGTTTAAATTGTTTAAGTTTAATGCTCTTAATCAAAATTGATATTTACAATATTAAATGAAACTAATAATTAATTGTCAAGGTAAAACCGTCTTTTTGTGAATTTTGCAAAAATCAAACCTGTAATAAACGCGTTTTTTTTTTTTTTTTTTTACTTTATATTTTTTGTTTGTGGACAATAATTTGGGGACGGTGGTAGTAATAATTAAAGAATGGATTGACGATAATGTGTTATATGTTTTTTATGAGTCGGAGAGAGTTGGAATCATATACAAGAGCTATTTAACCAAAGTTATTTTTTTTTGCGGGCACACAAGGATGCGTGTGGTGGGAACATGAAAGATCTATTGATGAATCTCAAACTCTACCGCTAATACAAAACACATACGTTAATTAGAAGGTAATGAAGATTTTAGATCAACATTTACTTTCTAGATAACTTATAAACTAGAAGAGCTCAAGAAAGAAATAACCGTGTATTGGGCTGGATCAACTTTGGGTTCATGTTGTATAGTTATGATGTCAGGCTATTGGTTACAAAAGCCCAATATCAATGAACAAAAGTGTAACACAAGTAGATATGTTTCATAAAACACGACAATTGGTGATAATCAAGTTCTTATGTGATTTCACATTTTGTCTTAAAATTGATAAATTTGCGGTGCTTTGTATTGGCTATCCAAATTGACTATCACGATTGGAAGGATGAAAACATAATAAAGTTCTTATGTAAATTAAGATGTGACTCCTTATTCGATTTTTATTACAACTTCTCATTTGCTTCTCCAAATATGACTATTTTCGTGACATAAAGATTAAAGAATCGAAATCATAACACATTCACATGAACATCCAAACACCCGTGTACGTATATTTTACTTTATTTTCGTCGTATCACCATCGTCTCAAAACTTTAGTTGAATATGAAGAGGCTTGTGTCATAATGGTAACCCTTATTGTGTCAGAAACTCATCAACCAAATGATTGTGGGTTATAGTCATGATTAAGACATATGAAATAATTTGTAATGTATATATATTGTCAGATAGTTAGTTGCAGTTAAAAAAAAAAAAAAAAAAAAAAAAAAAAAAAAAAACATTTGATTTGTGTTTGGAGAATACATGTATGGTGGTTAATGGTTTATGTTTAATTAAGTCAAAAACACTAGAATTAGAATGCAATCAAAAGCAAAACATTCAACACAACACAAAGATCAGCTTTAAATAGATTTCGAAACCAATAATAAATCATTTTATACGCAGTTATTATGTTGCACTCAGTTAAATAAAATAAAAATAGTGCATTCAATGTGTCTTCCACAAAGACAATTATTCTTGCTTTGTTTTCTCCTTTTTATTCCGCTAGCAAACACACAAATTACACGTACAATGAAATCAGGGACGGAACGAGAAATCAAACAAGACTACATGCACAACTTTTTAGGACCGGGTGCATTTATAGAAAAATAGAGGTTTATAACAAAATTAACACTGCGAGACAAAAATTCATAGGTATCCCGGGACCCTCCAGGACACCCCTGGTTCCGTCCCTGAATGAAATATTCATACGCTCTAGTAAGTATGAATAACTCACAACGTGCTCAAAAGATAAACTTTGAGTTTTAGTGTTTTACCATTTTAGAAGTCCGGTTTTCGTTCAAATTATAAGTGTTTCAGATTTGTGAAACTAAACGACGAATTTTAATACAATCATTTGGGCAAAATGCTACCCGACATAACCGCAAAAGAGTTCGATATCTACTTAGTCGAAAGAACAGAATATGACCAAGCAATGAATGAATGGGACAGTGTAAAAAAGAATAAAACCAACGTAGAGAAATTTCGTGAGCACCTTCATTTGGGTCCACTCAATCATTCTTAGATTTCGTAAGTATCAAATACATAGATTTATTAAGGTTTATGATTTCAAGATTTTTATAAACAAGTTTCAAAAATAAAATCAATGTGTTTTCACATATTAAAACTTAATCAATAATGTTTTGGTGGGTATGCAAATCTATGCCACCTTGTTACATACGAGTAATAAAGTCTTACTAGAAGTAGTCTTTTATTTTCGGATAGGAGTGTGGTTGTCGACTTACTACCTTTCTCGTATCCTGCTCTAGCGATATTGGATATTACTTTTGTTGTTTTTGTTACGTAGCATACAAATGATGATCTAGATTCAATCACAATGTAAAGTGTACGATTTGTAACATGTAAATTATATAAAGAATTGACTGTTAGGTTACAACAAAAACTATATGATGATATATAGATTCAATCATTGTTGAGTGACAAAACTATAAGAAATGTTTTTGTGGTTTGATAGAAATAAACCAAGTGACTGAAGTTTCTTTGAAGCTTCCTTTAGAGATCTCATGTTATCCATGTCATGTTTTACTATTCATTTTCGAGTTGAAGTGTGGAAAAGACCAAAATTTGAATTGAATTGTAAGCAAGGTTTACGTGTTGAACATTGTTGTATCACTTAATTATTTCACGTAGCGAGACTATAAACAAATTGATTTACACATTGACGACAATTTACACATTTTGATCAATGATCTAAGCAAATGGTAATTATGTGCACAAATTCCACGTTGAGACCTATCAGTCTATCATCAACCAAGACCATGATCAAAACCTAATCTTCAACATTTATTGGAAAGTTTCAAAACGGACTAAACGGGTGCCTAAAAAAAATGCGAACGAACTAAAAGTAGAAGCAAGTTGATTTTGCAAACTTTTATTCAGGGGCTGTTTGATAAAGCAGAATGATTTAGCACCGAATAACTTAGTTCCCTGAATGATTCAAAAGTTTTGTGTGATTTTGTTTTCCAGTCAAACACATTGTATGCTGACCGCTTCAGCAATCAGCGTTGACCCATCCAGTAATCCCATTAAGCGGCAATAAAGTACCCCCTCAGTGTGTCATATTCATGTTGCAACATCTACATAAATCATCCCTTGCTTGAGCTAGATATAACAAGTTAGAGTTGATTGATTAAGTATATCAACGCTAAAGTACAAACGCTCGTTAATAAAAAGAACTTACTGAGAGCATCAGGTGCAACCATACAACCTCAATGTCATCTCATACTGCATCATTGTCATCCTCGATGTCATTGACCCAGTGTCATTCCAACGACGTTGTTTTAGTATGTGTCTTCGATGTGTTTTTAGCGGGTCAGCTAGTTTTCAATATTATGAGTACTAGTTAGGGCTGTAAATGAACCGGACGAACAAGAACGGAGCCTTGTTCATGTTCGTTCATTTAATTTTAACCGAACAAATAAACGGACATGAACGCTTAAACGGACGAATATTCTTGTTCATATTCGTTTATTAAGAAAATAAGTTGTTCATGTTCGTTTATGTTCGTTCATTAAGACACTAAACGAACGCTAAACAAATATACACGATCGAACATAAATAAACATAGACAAACAAACATAAACTTTATTAAATTATGCACAATTATTGTTTTATGCGTGTTGTTTTGTTTAAACAAACCAATTTTAGAATTATATGATTAAAAGATATGATCTACGAACATAAATAAATAAATGAACGTAAACGAACGCATAATCGGATGTTCACGAACATAAATGAACGGACGCGACTTTTGTTCATGTTCGTTCATTTAACTAAACGAACGTAAAATATTGTTCATGTTCGTTCATTTAATAAATAAACGAACATAAACGAACTTTTTACTGAACGGTTCATGAAATGTTCACTGAATGTTCAGTTAGTTTACAACTTTATTACTAGTAATATACAATTTGACATAGTTCTCTATGGCGTGATTATGTGTGCTAGATGCTCTAAGAGTGGGTGTAGTGGTGATATCTTTCACAACTACCAACTCAATGTCACATCAGCTCCTCTCTTCACCTTCAACTACACCACCAAAGTTGTTATAAGACTACCAAGTTCATCAAATAAAAATATCTCACTTAAACACAAACATAGCCCACAATACGCTGAAAGAAAAAAAAAAGTCAGTCGTCATGCCCAAATTTGGTTGACGACGGAGTTATAAGAGGTGGTGTAATAAAGGACGACCGAGTTGTGGGGCTCTTCACACGTTAAAGATGCACCCACTACCTATGTTTTGAAACCTGGGTCGACCCGGTCGGGTTAACCGGTTGAACCGGTTCCGGCCAAAAAAGCAGGTAAAAAATTACCAGTTAACCGGTTAGACCCGCCGGGTTTTAAGTAACCCGGATCAACCGGTTCTCGAAACCCGGCCGGGTTTGGTTTTTTTCATTTTTTTTTATAGAAAATCGGGTTGACCCGGTTGAAAAAAATAATAGTTTTTTTTAATAGGAAACCGGATTGACCCGGCGGTCGAACCGGTGACCCGATGACTCGACCGATCGATTAAAAATCCGGTTTTCAAAACATTGCCCACTACAACAGTTAATTTGTAAATGAATAATAAACAAACCGTTAGATAACTTTTCTTTCTGTTTTACTTTTACTTCTACATATATATATGTTGGCGTATGTGTCCGGACGGCCAATCTTGTCCGGCCGTCCGAACGACATGACGACCTCCGGATAAAGACCGAAAAGCACCTAACTCATCCGGCGGGGATAACCTCAAGCAATAGGACAAGTGGCATCACCTTTTGGACATATGGCAGCAATAGACACCACTGCCGCCGCCCCAGGATTTTCGGGATTGTGTCTGCGACACATACCCGAAAAACCTGAAGCTGCCATTTCAGGTACCAAGGCTGGGTAGTATAAATACCCAACTCATTTACTACTCTCAACCAACTTTTAACCACCCACATTTACTCGTAATTACTGTTTAAGTCTTTCGGATTACCCAATACTTACTTTCACGCCGGAGCTTGGTCCTGGGATAACACCCAGGGCGAGCCTAACGCGTGCTTTTCTGTGTGCAGCTATCCGAAGGACCTTCAGAAGTCGAAGAGATTGATATACCAGTCTTTCGGGAGAACCTTCATGTAGTTCGTCCGAAAGACCTAATTCGTTTGTCTGAAGTGTTTACGGAAATTTACTTCAACAAATTGGCGCCATCCGTGGGACCTACTGTTCGATCTACCCGAAGTTCAGAATGGCTGGTCCTACCCCGACTACCCCGGTCTGAAACGTAGGGGGAGCTGAAGGGTCCGGAGGGGGAGGTAAAGATCCTCCGGATACCCGAACCGTTATTGAGGGTCACATATCGGCTCTCAAAGAGTTACTCAAGGAACAAGGCAACCGCGACCTGATAAACCCTACGTTGTTAAACTTTGAAGATGATTTAACGGATACGGAAGATGAGTATATTGAAAAACCGCAGTACGATAAGGGGAAAACAGTGGTGGACGATTTGAGCAAACCATTCAAAGAAATAATAAAATGCCCATTTACGAGAAGGATTATAGAATTCTCAGCTCCTAAACATAAAATACCGACGAACCTTAAATTATATGACCGGATGACTGATCCGGACGACCACATCAACCGTTTCACCGGAGCGGGAAATCATGAAGAATGGCCAATGCCCGTATGATGTCGGATGTTCCAACAGACTTTGGACGGGAAGGCCAGAGGATGGTTCGATAAATTGCCGACCGGAAGCATAGACGGTTGGGACGAGCTCCAGAAGAAATTCTTGAATAGGTTTAGTATGCTAAGGGCGTGTGTCAAAGACCTTACGGAGATTAATAAGATCCATAGGAAGGCCAATGAGAGCCTCCCAGACTTTAAAGAACGGTGGGTAAGTGAGGCGAACTATTTTTCGGACACCCCAGAAATAATGCAGATCTCTTCATTCATGAATGGCCACCATTGCCCAGAATTGGCGAAGAAATTCTCAGATAAGATTCCCAAAACAGTCGATTGTAACACCCACGTTTTCGATATTCGCAGCGGAAATATAAGTTGGGGTGTTACTTCAAGGTTCATAGTCATGATAATAGAAAACGACTTGAAACGAGACGCTTTTAGATAAAATTGTTATCATTCATTTATTTAATATCAGAGTACATATTATAGGTCCCAGAGGGAGGTTCAGAAATACGTATTAAAGGTTACATTTATTAATTTGAATGATAACAAATGGACATCCTTTTTATAAAAGAAAGTCCACAGCCACTCCGTGCCAAGTTCGTTCTCTTAATTACCTGAGATAAAACGTGCTAAAAAGTCAACACAAAGGTTGAGTGAATCCATAGTGTTTAAGTTTATAATCAATTTGAACACAAGCTAAGTAAAACGTAAATCATTAATATCACAGTACGGTATATTGCACTAAGCCTCATGACATGCAATGCGTTGACAGTGTCCAGGTTCCACAAACATAATTAAATGAAAGTGGTCTTGCCCCCGAGTAGGAGTCTGCCTAGAAACTCTTTATAGATATCAAATATAATGCATTTGCATACCCGGCTACCCCAAAGGGTATCCATCCGACTAGTACAAATGGGTCGTCAGGCCAATAGATCTATTCACTATATTCGCGCTCACCCTGCGGGTGACTAATGGTGCATGATATGAGGGACTTTTTAAATAAAAATAGGCAATAAGTTAACCTAGTGCAATAACAATTAAAAATACTCGTGTTCGGTTTAGTAGCATGTATCTCCCCACAAGTTTGAAAAATGTATAAATAAAAGTGGGACTATGAACTCACCTTGATAGTCTGAAGGATAAACGAATTTAACTAAAGTTGATAAACATCTCCGGCACGTAACCTGGGTTGGTACGTCATAATTTAGTAATCGTTCTTGAATATAATTAAGTTTATTTGTTCGTTTAGTAACGTTTTTGGTTATTGTTTTAAATGTTAAATTTGAGATAACATGAAGTTTCTCCAAAAGTTATAAGATTTATCTTATTACTCATTTTTATGTTTTTGTTCCGTTCGTTTGTTAATTAGATACTTCGTTCGTTTGTTATTGAAGAAAACGTATTCTATCTATATACTATAGCGTGAGGTCGGTGATAGTATTTAAACCAACCGACCACTTAAAGTATTGATTTAGTTTGGGCCGTTTACGTAGCCCAACAGAGGCCCAAAAATGGTGTTCGCTTTCAGTCCGTTTTTGTTACACGTGCTCATAGTATACGTTATACGTATGTAATCTTCCACTATCTTCTACCTACTACTTTCCTTCTTGGCGAAGATCTCGATAACTTTTGCTCTCGGTAGGTGGTTTTACAACTCACTTTCAAACTTTCGATGCTGTTTTTTATCCCTATGGAAGTAGATGCGTATGTTGGTTTGTGTTTTCCTTTTTGTTTTGTTTATTTTCCATCGTTCTGCTATTTCCTAGGGTTTACGTACTTGGACGTTTTATCATTTTCTTTAATATCAGGCGTTCGGTTTTAATATATAAGATGCGTATCCTTTTGATCTTTTGTGCTTAAGTGTTTTCTATGTTTTGGTGTTGTATGGCTGTAATTGTCTAATAAACTTGGTTGTAGATCTGCTAGGTTTATAGATGTTCATTATGTACTTAAACTGAAAAGTATTGTGTATTGTGGATCTCTTATTTTTATGTTTGTTTTTTGGGGGTTTAGCGTAATGAGGTTAGATCTTTTACTTGCTCTTAGGTGTTGTAATTGTTATGATTTGTATTACAGTTAATTTTTTTATTGGATAAATGTACGTATTGATTTTTCTAAATTTACGGGTTCGGTTTCTTTGTAGTTGCTAGAAATAAGACATCAGGTTTCCTTACCGAATCTAATATGTTTTGCAGGTGTATTGCATCTAAAAGGGTTCGGTTTCTTTGTAGTTGCTAGAAACAAGACATCAGGTTTCCTTACCAAATCTAATATGTTTTGCAGGTGTATTGTATCTAAAGTGGTGTTGTTTTGCATCACATATATGTAGCGATCACTCGAGATACTAGGCTATGATGATTGCTGTAATTAGTGGGGAAAATGAATGGGTCTTTGAAAATCTGAAGGTAATGGCGAGGCAATGACCGGACGGTATAGTATAAATTGTAACTAAGCAACCGGGTCTGTTTTACAGCCACGATGGACTTCAGTTGTTTCTCTGGCCCGTTCCCCAGGTGCAGCTCTGAGCCGAATTGTTTTCTGAATCAGACGACTATCTCTATATTTTACAGTCGATCGTTGGTGACACCAAAATATCAGATATTCTATCTATATACTAAGGCACGAGGTCGGTGCCTGTTAAAAAAACGGCCGACCACACCGACCACATTCATCTTGATTTGGCCCGTCTATGTAGTCTAACAAAGGCCCAAAAATTCAGTCCAATTTTATTATACGTACTCATATTTTAGGTTATACGTAGTTGCTCTCCCACTACCTTCCACCTACTACTTTTCTTCTTTGCGAACATCTCCACAACTTTTGATCATTGCTCCGGTTTCGGTAGGTGCGTCTGCAACTTAGTTTTAAAATTTTCAACCTGTTTTTTATTCCTGTGGAAGTTATATGGGCATCTTGGTTGGTGTTTTCCTTTTTTTTTTTTTTTTTTTTTTTTTTTTTTTTTTATTTTTTTTATTTTTTATTATTATTTTAATGTTCTTTGTGTTTGTTTTGTGCATGCATGAATGTTCAGTAATAGATCTATTAAGGTTGTTGTTTTTCTTGGTTTTATATGTTCGTTGCATAATTAAATTAACGACTTAAGATATGAGAACGAAAAGTAAAGCATGCAAAAATAAAGAGAAAGCAGATGTTTTTGGTTGTGCGGGTTTGTTAGGTGAACCTATTGTCAATGTACCTGAGGTTGGTATGACCTTGAAAAGGAAAATGTCATGTGTTGATAATTTGCCTCAAGATGTGTCTGATAATAGATATAAAGGGAATACCTCTGGTAGTGCTTCTTCTTATGAGTGTCGTTTGAACGGGTCCGTTTCTTATGAGGCTCGCCGCGATGGCCTTGACGTTTCAGCGGATGGTTTACGCTCTTTCGCAACCAGTAGTGACCTGTTGGGTTTGTTGAAAAAGAAAGCATCATGTGTGCTATAACCCGTGTTTGAAAAACAAAGGAAAACATGTGACGAAAACTTATCCCATCATGTACGTGCACATGGCGTTAACGCTATTTTAGACGATGTTTCGTGTACTCAAGAAGATAGTGTTACCGTATGTGCCGGTACTTCTGGCGATTTGTCTGAAAGGAAATCTATGAGTGTACAGGATCAAGTAGGTCAGTGTTGGAGGTATCCTTTTTTCGGAATGTTATACCTTTCATTCAGTGGATATTATTTGTGCTATTAGAATTAGTAATTATTTTTTTTAACTGTTGCAGTAATGGTGCCAGGGTCGGTGCTCCTTCACTTTCAGTCTGGAACAACACGTTCTCTTGCGACTGAAGAATTTATTCATGACTGGCTTTTCTTGGGCGTAATTCGGCTGATGTTTTGTCACCTCAAACGTCTGATGATCAATACGGTTATCATATTGTCACTCAAGAAGTTTTTTTTTACAAGGTTTTTTTTTGGCTATTACACTTTTTTGCAAATTCTTACGTTGCAAAACATGCAATGAAACTTGCTGAACATGTTGCAGGAACGTTTCGTGGACCTGTGATGTTGGACTTTCTGTCTTAGACTATCTATTGTTCCTTTGAAGGTTGTTTATTGTAAATAGCATTATACGCTAATTTATTTCTAAGGATCTGGGACCTTTTATTGAACGTGTTATTCTTTATGTAGGTATTCATTCTAATAACGGGGAGTCAGTGCCGGTAGAACGTGCCGTGCAGGCATCTACGGTGTGTAAGTACTGTTCGTGTTTTAGGTAGTCCGAAAAGATACTGCGCGTTGTTATTCAATATTTGGCTTTTTATGTAGGTTGTGCTGCTGATACGTCTCAGTGACGTCCCTCTAATGTACCTGAAGGGACGCCTTACGCAGGACAGCTGGCTGCAGGTGTAAGAGGTTAGCTTCTTTAATGTTATTTTTTTTACCTTCTTTGTTGTATACTCTTTGTACTTTTAACGATAACTGTTAGTTGATACATTTTTTTTCCAGGACCTCCAACAGAATATCGGCGATTTTGCTCATGTAATAAAATCTGTCGGCATTGTAAAGCTCTCTTATCTATATACTATAGCGTGAGGTCGGTGATAATATTTAAACCATCCGACCACTTAAAGTATTGATTTAGTTTGGGCAGTTTACGTAGCCCAACAGAGGCACAAAAATGGTGTTCGCTTTCAGTCCATTTTTGTTACACGTGCTCATAGTGGTGCTGTTTTGCATCACATATATGTAGCGATCACTCGAGATACCGGGCTATGATGATTGCTGTAATTAGTGGGGAAAATGAATGGGTCTTTGAAAATCTGAAGGTAATGGCGAGGCAATGACCGGACGGTATAGTATAAATTGTAACTAAGCAACCGGGTCTGTTTTGCAGCCACGATGGACTTCAGTTGTTTCTCTGGCCCGTTCCCCAGGTGCAGCTCTGAGCCGAATTATTTTCTGAATCAGACGACTATCTCTATATTTTACAGTCGATCGTTGGTGACACCAAAATATCATACCTTATATTAAAAAGGAGTATAGTTAGCCCATACCAAGCCTAATTTTTACCATACATGATGTTTTGAAAGAGAAGAAAAGCATGAACACCCTCAAAAAGTTATTAACCTTATGGTCGGTTGGTTTAAATATTGGCCCCGACAATGTTCCATAGTATATATAGATAACAAGAGGGTGTCATGATTCGTATAAGTTATGGAAACCAAAATTTGTCTTTCAAAATCTGACGGTAGTGCGAGGCTAATCACTGGAAGGGATAGTATTATACGATGGTAGTTCGCGTCTATGTTATTAAGGCGATGATGATAATTTTGTACATTTATATTTTTTCGACGAGCGTTAGTTGGCGAGGGAATGACTGTTGTCATTGCAGTCGCGTCGTGCATTTAATGTTGATTTTATATGTACGTATCTGAGGCTCCACCTGAACAAAGGTATGCGAACATGAAAGAACATCAGGTTAGTTTGCAGCTGTCTCCTGCTTCAAATGTTTGTCACATACCTTCCACTTTCGTTCTGATATATTATTGCATATATGAAGAACCCTGCTGTCGTTGTTGCCACCCATACAGTTCCTTTCGTCATTTCAACAATCTAGCAATTTACCTGGTGCGGGCCTTTGCAAAAACTGAGTTCAAACGACGAAAGGAATTATAAGGGGATTTAGAAACGGTAGCTATTTTTTGTAACTATCATAACTGATTTTTGCTCACATATTCGTAGCAGTAGTGGCACAAAAGGCTCTGGTCAACACTAAGGTTAAATTCGTAAAGAAAGATGCGAAACTGAAGAGAATGGTGTGACAAGTAATTTAAAAGAAATTGCTTCTTCGCAGCGTCCTCTTCCGTTTCCCATCTTTCCTTCGTAATTCAACCATACTGTTGACCAGAACCAATTGTGTCACTATAGCTACAGATATGCAAACAAAATTTAGGTCTAACCACCACATAACATCAGTTTTTGATTTTTCTGCTATTTTCTTTGTTAATGTTCTCTTATGTGCTACTTCCGATGGTCAATCTTAATCTTTTGTTTACAATGTTACTTTAGATGCATCATATGTTCATATGTCTCTATTTACACATGCATCCATCTCCTTTGTTAACATCTATATACAATCGATTTTTTTATTCGCAGTTTGCCAAGCTGCCGACTTATGTTACTATTATTATGTGCATCCTCCGTTCCACAAACTGATGAGAATGTAAGTCGCAGCGAATTTCTCTCTTTTTAGATATCTAAAAATACGTAAATCCGCTGCGACTTACATTGTCATCATTTTGTTGAACGGAGGATATGTCAAACAAATAAAGTAGCCCTGCTGACCAACAACAGGATGAAATTTTTAAAGATTGGTGGCGAATGAAAGAGGATGCTGTGACAAATTATTTGGTGCAGATAATTTTTCTCGCACCATCCTATTTCTTTTGCCAGTGATCTTTCGAAATTTGATCATGTTGTTGATTAGGAGTTTTTGTGGAACCGTTTGCAAGGATGAAGATGAAATGCCAATCCCGTTCACTCCCTCTGGCTAAAATTTGGCCCATTTCGATCTCAGGTATGCAAACCTTTGTGGTCAAATGCTGTTACGATCTCTCATTCAGTTGCCCTTACGTTTACCTGTTGCTGATGTTTTTTGAATAACAGCTACTCATCATACTGAGGTCACTGTTCGCAAAATGCGAGGTCGTCAACCGAGAATTGGTGGTAAGTAGTCGAAACACGCACCTACCTCAAAATTGTGATAAGTTGTTGATGACCCCGTTATTAAATAGCTTATGGTAGTGTCGCTATAGGTGCGCCTGATTTTACTACACGGCGATTGGTATGAGATAAAACAACACATTCCAATTCACATTCATTTGTTCGTTTAACACGCTTGGGTATTTTTAATAACTGTTGTCCCATTGCTGTCTATATGTTAGCATCGCAGGCCGGCGCACAAAATATGCCATCTGGCAGTAACGCCAGCACCTGCACAAACGTCCCCCCGCTAACCAGCAGAACTTCAGGTTTCATTTCTAACTGAAGTATATGCAGACCACTTATACAGACAATCATTTGACAATTACAGTGACAGATATTAAAAAGAAGGATTATTTGTTTCATCAGCTAATCATGTAATCCGTCTCACCGGGCAGCGGTTCAACTAACTCAAATAATGTTATTGATGTTAACTGTTGTCTTATTGTTCGTTGTGTATTAACATTGCATGCCACCACACAAAATATGGCATCAAGCAGTAACGCCAACAAGTGTGCCCCGACAGACCAGGCGAACTTCAGGTTTCCCTTTTATAATGGTGTAGCCAAAGGGAATGCGCCGCGCCTAAAATCATCCCAAGCGCTACCTAATTTGGAATACTTATATAGCTGATCACTCGAAAGGTTACATACACTCATCAATTTTCAAGATCTCATATTCTGTATTGTCATTAAACATATCTACAATCCAAGTCAAAGATCTATTTACGTTATTGATCTTATTTTGTTTGCATAATTTTTGTTTCATTCGAATGAAGTTAGTGGATGTTAGGCGTTCTTAGGTTTTGAAACGTGGTTGTAGGTGTGTTTTATTACATCATACGCATTTCTATATTTGTAACAAAGCCTATAGAAACACACAAAAAACGCCCCCTGCAACGCGGGGGGTCGTACTGCTCGTTATAATAATAATAATAATAATAATAATAATAATAATAATAATAATAATAATAATAATAATATTAATTATTATTTGAATATTTTTCACTTTTCCCCCTAAAGTTCTACATATTGTCAACCTTTACCCTTGAACTTTCGTGCAATGACAAGTTTTACCCCTCAACTTTTACAAAATTACAAATTTTACCCTTCAACTTTGGTTAAATGACAACTTTTACCCTTATAGTTTCAAAAGTGACACTTTTTACCCCTAGGGTTTAGGTCGACTGCATACTAAGTCCATTTTATTATTTTAGTTAGAGTTTTGACAGAAAATACCCTTGAGACTCCCGTTGTGTTTCACACGACGTCCTTATTTCTTAAAAACGCGTTCTATCTTTACGAATTATGGCAAAACTTTTTACGACTCTTTTGTACACCTATTTATCAGTTTATAAACTCAATATTTACAAAGTTCCAGCTCGTGATTCGAGCTCACTAGCAAAAAATAAATTTTTAAAGGGTGCGTTTGTTCATTTCTGTGGGCAGAAAAACACCCGAAAAGAAAAGGTTGTATCTTAGTGATTACTTAGTCAAATTACTTCGTTCTTTTTCCTATAGTTAGATAGCTAAGTAAACTTTATTCTAGCAAAAATCTAGAATTTTTAAGACTCATTTAGGGGTCGAATTTTAATTTGTAAACTCCATGTCTGCTGTTTTCTCGACAGCAACAAAAAGAGGTAAAAACCATTTGTTTTCGATTTTAAAGCTTAGAAACTAGGGAACTTAGATTATTTCTTGTATTTACATTATGTCTAGGTTGATTTTAAATGATTTTTAAGTGTTCTTGGTTTGTAAAATAATTTAAAGGGTGTTTGTTTGTTCGACCAAAAATGAAAAGAAAGAAACAAAATGAAATTTTAAGTTTTTGATTATGGCTTTGATTAGAGATTATTGTTTTTAAGAATACATTAAGTATATTGAGTGAACGAAAATAGTTGGCGTACTTACCTAGCAATTATGAATCGAATTGGGCAAGTTCTTGAGCGTATGGTTTGGAAATGATCACTAGTGCTTCTATCTTCCATCTTTGGTTTCCTAGGGATATTTTTAGACTCATTCAGGGGCTGTGGGGTTAATGAGGAAGGTGTATGTAGGTTGTGATGGGTAGGTCGAATGGGCTTTTGGTAAACCTAGGGCGTTTGGTTTGGTTATTTATAGAATGAGGTAGCTAGGCTTCTGAAAGTGACATTTAGGGTTAAGAGGGGTCATGGAGGTGTGTCAAACTTCTAATGAATGCAAGTGTATGGAGGAGGGGGTGGTCGTGGCCCGTGTGAGGGTGTGATGGTGTGTTTTGTTTTAAACCATACACATCAACTACAATCATTTCTTCTAGAAAGCCTATAATGTGGAAATATTTGTTTCTTAGGAAAAGTCTTGTGAGATATGAGTTTCTTAGGGTTTAAGAAAAATATATGTTTTGGTTTGTTATTTGTTGGATTCGAACTAGACATAGGAAAATGGTAGAGTTGGGTTCGACTAGGACATAAGGGGGTTGTACACTAGGCTTAGGCATGTGGTACTCTAGGGTTAGGGTTCTAGTTAAGGTTTCTAGGGTTTAGGGATTACTTAGAATTAAGTTTTATAAGTTTTCTAAATAATTACATATGTATCAAATTGCATTAATTCAAAGGAAAATAGTTTTTTGCTTTGGAGAGTTGTACCATGAGCTTAGGGATGTTGTACCAGGGTTTATAAAATAAGAAAAATATAATTTTAATATTTCCTTAATTTATATAATTTTTATAAAATTTTTATTAAGGTTTTAAAGTATTTAAATGAGTTTTTAAGTCTTTGTGCATTAGAGGGTTGTACCATAGGTTCAAGGAGTTGTACAATTATTAAATAAATTAATAAATTTATTTTAAAAATTAATGTATAAAACTATTACATAGCATGCCTTTTAAAGTAGTTATTATTAAAGTTTATATAAAGTTTTGATTAATAATTAGTTTTTATGCATTAAGGACTTGTACATTAGTTTAAAGGGCTTGTACATATATATTTTATAAAAATATTAATTAGAGTTTGTGATTTTATTACATAAAATAATCAGTTTTGTGAAATTAGGGTTTGATCGGGAGTTTTTGTGGAATTAGGGTTTCTGTGCTTTAGTGACTTGTACCTTACTCAAATAAATTGTAATTTAGTATTTTTAGGGTTTTGTTATCTTCACATGTTGTTATGGTAGTTTAGGGTTTCATAAAACTCTTATCGAATAGGAAACACTTAGTTTTAAACGTACGTTAACGAAATAACGTAAAGTGGTAAATGGGACCTCGTAAAGTTTTAGGTCAAAGATGTTTAGATAGTTAAATACTAAATCAGTTAAGGTTGGGTGGCGAGCACGTTCATTGAGGATGTGATCTATGTCACATAAGATAATAAATAAATAAAAAAATTTCTACGTGGAAAAAGGATAAGTGTAGTTTATTATAAACTCGTATTTTTACCAGTGGTTACATCGATGAGATGTTGGAAAGGTTCGATGATTTTGTTCGTTTGGAGGAAGCCTTCCGGGGTAGTGAATTGCCGAAAGGAGAGAAAGCAGATGTCCTCCGAGAATACCGTCCCAGCCCATATAACAACAGGAGCGATCAATATGCCCCGAAGGTCCCTTTCGGAGGAGATTGCCGTCGGAACAACCCTAGGAATGAGTTCAGACCTCGTAGGAGTGATTACTACGCTCCTTATGTTTCCCCAAGGAATGACAACGTTGGTAGAACCGATACCCGTCGTAACGACATCCGCCGATATGACACTAGACCGATAGATCTGAACTTTCTAACGAAGGCTCCAAAAGAGATCCTTGCCACTGAACATCAGTTAAAATTACCACAACCCCCTCCTTTGAAAGGAAAGCCCTTCAAAGAAAATTTGGACAAGTATTGTGACTACCACGGCGAGAAGGGACATCTCACCAATGATTGTTGGCTCCTTAAAGAGCAGATAAGAATGGCGTTGGACTCAGGTAAGTTGGATCATCTGTTGAAAGACGTTAGGCAAAGGGGAAGGGCACCTCAAGGAGGAGACAACCGTGCAAATAAGGGGAAGATCATTAACATGATCCGAAGTCCGGTGGCCACAGAAAAATGGAAGACGGCAGACGCAGAAGAGGATTGGATGAACACCCCAATCAGTTTCCCACCTATACTCCCGGAGGATGTGTCGGATGAACCTTTAATAGTGGAAGCCGAAGTGGAAGGTTACGCCGTACGAAGGATTTATGTGGACCCCGGCGCTTCGGTGGAAGTAATATATGAGCACTTTTTTGAGCACTTATGCCCCTCCGTCAAGGCCCGACTGAAAGAAACCAACACGCCTTTGATAGGATTCACGGGGGGAGTCCGTTAAGCCGTTGGGGAAGATAGAACTGGACGTTTGTTTCGGAAGTCAAGGTTTGTCCCGTAAAACTATGATATAATTTGCTGTGGTGAAGTCACCCTCCCCATACAACATCATAATGGGACGCTCCAGATTAAAAAAGCTACGACTCAACCATCCACTCGATGATGAAATTCCCTACTCCAAGAGGCATAGCAACGTTGATCGCTCGGTCAATAGTTATTCTGGAATGCCGCAAATTAGGAGAAAAGCAAATGATAGAGAAAGAGAGACAGAGAATGAACCCCAGAATGCTGAGATGACAGGGGAATTAACCGGGAAGACAGGAGAGGTAATGGTACAGCCGGCCCACCCGGATCAACCGCTAATCATCGGAGGCAGACTCGGGAGGTATTTTGAGGCCCTTTCGATAAAGATCATCACTGACCTACCGGTTAGGCAGGTACAAAACAAGGCGGAAGCGTCTGGGAGACTAGTTAGGCATCTTACCCGATCGTGAAAGCCTACCAAGCCGGATCAGATAAGTTGTAGCATGCCATCAGCCTTGGAAAATATTTTTTGTAAATGCTTGGTTAATGTGTTTAATGTAACGTCCGAAAGGACTTGGTATTAACTATTTGAATGACAAATGCAGCTGTCCCTGCAGTTAAGGGGAAGCAATTTTCTCTACATATCATATTCTTACACTACTTGTCACATTCTGAACATAAGTCGAAAATGACCCCTTTGGTAGGCTCGCGACCTCCGGAGATCAGTGGTCAATGTTCAAAGATGGTTCATACCCAAAAAGAGGTTTCCATATCTACAAGTAAGCCAAAAAGGCCGAACGGCGCATGTCGCCCGAAAATGGTTCATACCCAAAAAGGGGTTGCCATATCTACAAGTAAGCCAAAAAGGCCGAACGGCGTATGTCGCCCGAAAATGGTTCATACCCAAAAAGGGGTTGCCATATCTACAAGTAAGCCAAAAAGGCCGAATGGCGTATGTCGCCCCGAAAACGTATAAGCTTGTACCTCCGGAGCTATGTAAATAGTGAAGGTAATAAAAAACAAGTGTTGTATGTTTACAATCAAACTTAAATCAAACGTTAGCTTGTACCTCCGGAGCTATGTAAGTAGCGACGGTAATAAAAAACAAGTGTTTGATATACGTTTGTGATTAAAATATAAATGATATATAATGACACTTCACGAGCAATAACGATTATGGCGGAGAAGTTATGTTTTGTCTACGCAGGAAACAAAGGGATGGTGGAAAGGACTTGTATGATTTTCGGCTTCAGGCTAAAGCCAACAATGCAATCCGTAACCATCCGGAAGTAATTACGCGAAATATAAATACAAGAACAAAAAGAAAAAAAAAAAGCATTTTTATAGCATCATTGGCTATGTCAAACGTATGTGATTTGATAGACCCGATCCGTCAGGACATCAAGTTGGAATGCCCGGATGAAAGGTCTGGCCGAATGGCGCATGATACCCAAAGATGGTTGACACCCAAAAAAGGGGTCGCCGCGCAACCAAGACAACAAGGCCGAAGGACCATATAGTCGCAAGTCGCTGTAGGGCACAAAACAAAGCGGCCTTGTCAACTTGAGGAATGAGTCATTTCGGAGTAAAAATAATACGATATATACATAAAAATAAATAAATATATATACAGACACGATACATTTCATAACTGACGAAGCAACCATACGGACAAATATAGAGATAGACAAAAAAGCATATGAATCATTCAAATTAAAAATTATTACATTTATCCGAATCATGTCAATTGTCTCCAAACCTAATCCAACGGCCCGAAGGCCTTACATCTTACAAATAACTTTTAAAGTAACAAGGTTAGAAAAGCTTCACAAGAAATCCGGAGTAACCTTTACCCGTAGTCAAAACGGAGGTACCCAGATTTCAATAACGATCAAGTCTTTCAGGGAGCGGATGCATCCTCTTCAGCTGAGGAGTCTCGAATGTGAGGGTCTTGGGTCTCAAGAACTCTGGAAACAGGACCGATAGAAGCCTCGGCCTAGTCCGCCTCGGTCGGAAGAGGTGGTGCTGGATCAAGGAACATGTTCATTATTTTCGCAAGGGGCTTGTGATAAGCGTTGCTGATCTTCTCAACATAGGGATACTCCGTGGTGAACAGCCCATCGTACAGAGGTTGAAACTTTTCATCGGCCTCCATATCCAAATTATCCACCTCTTCCAAAACTTTAGCCAAATTCTCCGGCGAACGATCCAAGGAGACACCCTCTAAAAATCCAGATTGGGAAGATAGGCTGAAGGTGTAACACCCCTAATTCAATGATGCAGCGGAATTCAAACTGGGTGTTACTCGACGGCACAACAGTCAGAATAATAGAAAACGATCTCTAACTGAGTCGTTTTAAAAAGGATTTATCATTCAAATAATATATCAGAGTTTACAAGATAGGTCCCAAAAGGTTCCATGTTTACAAAATACATCAATATAAAGTCATTTGATGTCTTTTTGAATGATAAAATATGTTATAGCCTTCTTGATTAAGTCCGTGCCCCTCCATGTCATCCTTGATCATTATGCACCTGAAATACATGCTTAAAACTGTCAACACAAAGGTTGAGTGATATTCATAGAGTTTGTTATGGAGTTAAACACAATATGTTGGTAGTGTGAGCTATAGACTCACACTAATGGTTGGAAAACAAAACGGTTATTATTATTCACTAAGCTCATGCAACCAATACGTTAACGTGTACCAATATCGATCGGTGGAGTTACCCCGGTAGGTACTTTGCCGTCATACCTAAGTCTCAAATATTAGTGCGTTTGTTTGCCTGACTGGTCAACACAAACGGGATTCGTCAATCCCAATAGGCCTATTCACAATACTCGCGCTCACTATCCTAGTGATTAAATGGTTCATGATATGGGGTCTTGGATTGGCAAGGATGGTACTTAGTGATAATAAAACAATCATATAGCATACAATTTCAAAGCATTGTGTTCGGTTAAAAATAGCATGTATTCCCCCCAAGGGTTTTTAAAACAATTAAGTAATAGAAAGTGAGGCTATGAACTCACCGTGAGTTGGATAGTGTTCTAGTGCTTTAATGAGTTCGATGGATGAGTCGGGAAACCTCTAAGTGCAACCTACAATAGAACGTTGCGACTTAGGTTTGGAATAATATCTAAGAATACAAAGACAAGCCTATATATGTCTTGCATATTGTTCATGATGTAGTACTTAGTGTGTCATGTAGGTCGTTGTATAAAGATGGTTTATGGAACATGTTTAGTTTGTATATCTTGTACTACCGTTCAGGCCATCATGATTCAGAGGTCATGTAGCAAATGTTCGAGGAGCTAGGACACTTTAATTCGTAAATCCAGCAACTCGTCGATCCGTTTATCCAAATGAAACCCCTCACATAAAGCTCCCTAGTGTTGTAGTATTCGATAGAAAATATATGTTTTTGATCTTTAAAAGTTACATGTCCGAAAGTTGAATAAACTTAGGAAAGTTTATTTTGAATAAAGATTGTTATCTTTATAAGTTTATTAAGCCTAGAAATGATGTGATATTACTATCAAAGTCTCATGGTATATTGATGGAGTAGATCCAAATTGGTTGGTTATCTTATAACTAAAACTTTAGTTCATGTTTTCGGATTAAAAAGTATTATGGTCTTAGCCGTGGATTTGGTCATGGCTACCATGGTCTTGAGACTCATCCTTGGCCTTAGCCATGGTTGTGGTCTCGGCCTAAGGTCATTAGACTTCATGGTTTTACTTGATTGTGACGAAAAATATAGTTGCTAAGCTTAATAATGGGCTGTTAAGATTTTGAAAAATTATCTCATTCGTTATGTGTTTTCAGGACTCGTGGTCTAAAGCTCTTTTGAAGAAAACGTCGTTCTGGACAACTTTCGTGTTTTAACTTTTTGATGAAATGGACTAGAAGTGCCTCGTTTTACGTGTTTTAGATTCTGTTACAGAATGCTATTTGGCAGTTTTGGGTTTTTAGTTCGCTAACTTCTTTTGGCCATAACTTTTGACTCGTGTACTCGTTTTCGATGATTCAAATTTCTATTTTTTCCTTTTAAAGTCCCCTATTACAATAGGTAATTGTCCAATATTGTGTTAATATCATTTTGGTCGAATTTCACAATATAAATCTCTAGTTTCCTTGATTACTTAACATAGGTTAACATATAGTTTCCATAACTTGTTTTAAGAGTTTTTATACATCATGAACATAACACAAAGAACATATATAGTATAAATGAAGCATAATAAGCATGAAAATGATATTGAGCAAGAAAATGTGTTAGGGTTTCTTACAACTTTTGGCTTTCAAGTGAAAGGAAACTAAGAACAATGATAGGACTTTGATTGATCAAGAACTAGCTTCCTACTTCTTTGATTACTTGGAAAAGCACTTGAAGACTTCTACTAGACCTCTTCTTGTGTGGATGAAAGGTCACTAAAAGGAAAGAAGAACTAGGCTTTGGATCAATAAAAACTTAACAAGAGTTTTTGGATTGATATAGTACTTGCATTCTTTGATAATACTTGGAAATAAACTAGCAAATGAAAGTGTTTGTTTGTTGGTTATGGGGTGTCAAAAGGAAGGAGAGGAGGGGGCTTTTATAGTGTCTTGAGGAGGTTAGGAAGGTGCCTAGGATGATTGATGTGCCCGTTTTGAGTGCAAGTTTTAAATTTATAACACGATCAACCTATAATTCAAACGAAACACATACGAGCAAGTATACTCGTCCGTGTGTAGTAAGAGGTGAAATGGTAAGCCGAGGTCGTTCACAGGGATTTGTTTAGTTTTTGGAATGTGAGTTTTAAATATAATATCAATCTTGTTCAACGATACTAATAGCAAGCAAATAATGATGTTGTAAATTCAATAAATTAAAGACTACACTTGCCTAGACTAGTTTTGCACAATTCACTTGATATGATTATGATAATGGTTCCATTTGACTATGATCAATGAATTAGGTGGTGTTCTAATTCAATTAGTGGTTTACTAACTCTATTGTTTCCAACACTTTCAATCCTCGTCAAGATTTTAAGATGACAAAAACAATATTTAAGATTTGATCAATCCAAGACTAACACAACTCAATTACTTGATTCGCTTTCGTTTCACAAGTAATTGACAACCACACTATTTTAGTTTTCCAAGTTTAACCAAGTTACTTATGAAATGGTCAATACATAAGGTAACACCCTCATAGACAAAGGTTTACAACTAATTGACTAACAATGTCTTTTTCATCCCATTACATTATTAGTAATTACCCAAACTTGACAACTCTTTGGTGGAGAAAACTCTTAATAGCACAATTCGTTCTTAGTATTAGCTTTCGTTTATCTTAGAACCAATAAGTCATAATCAACCAAATAAATCATGTAGCAAACATCATCTAGGCAAGTGCACAAGGCACTTAGCCACTCATGGTAAACAAAGTAATAACCGCAAGAAATTTATCACTAGAAAACATGATTAAATAGTCTTACAAAAGTTGTAATGATGATTACAAGTAATGAAGAACACTTGTGAAATGATCAACAATGATCCTTGAATGATGGAATTGATGATTGGTGAATGTAAGCTTTCTCTTTTCCTTCGTTTCTCTTCCTTGTCGCCCCTTTTAGAGAGTGGTAACAGATTTCTTGTATGATATATGTGATAATTGATGTTAGTAGATGTCTCTTTTGTTGTTTCCAAGCATACATATATATAGGATAACTCTCCTTGGCCACCAAGCATAATTCTTGGGCTCAAAGTGTCATAAATTTGAAGGCAAGATGAATTAAATGTAAGTAGATGATCAGACTTGGATTGATGGCACTTTAACTCTTCTCTTTAATGCAAATATAGAAGACTTTAAATGGCTGGACCCAGGGTCGGAACTAAGGACCTGAGGTCTGAATGTCTGCTGGACCTTGGGTCGGAACACTAAACCTTGGGTTTGAGATCCAGCTTCAACCTTGGGTTTGAGATAGGAACCTTCATCATTCATTTCATCATTTCATGATCTTTTCTTGAACTTGAAAATCATTGTGATCTTGATTCTTTATCTTTAACGATCCGTCCAAAGCTTTTATTGTGAGAAGAATCTTATGTTTGTGCATAAGCTCTTGATTTCACAACTTTTCTCCATCTTTTTAGATATTTTCCTGAACTTGATCGTACCTGAACCTAAATACATCTTTTGCACCTTTTAAGCATAATATGTTCATAAATACAACCAAATAACATGCATAATCATAAGAATAACACTAATAAAACATGTTAGATTTGAGCGTTATCAAATCCCCACACTTGAACTTTGCTTGCCCCCAAGCAATCTAGCTTTAAGAAATAATCCACATGATTAAATATAATGATTCTAAATGAGATGCAAATCCATCAAGTAAAGTACAAGATAAGATCCACTTTTTAAGTTTATAGGTGAAAATGATTCGAAAGTTATAGATACTTAATATCTCTTGCTGATAAGTTAAAACCTCCCAATAAGGAATAAGTATATTCCTCATCTATTTAGTTAGGTAGAGTTTAATACTGAATTAAAGAAACACTCATTGCTCGTCATGATCTAAATATTACATAACTTGTATAAGAAACAAAACTCCACCGGGCGTAAGCACCAAGTGTTAAACATCTAAAGAGGACTTTATTGGGTTTAAGGTTTTCAAGGGTTATATAAGACTTAAGTGCAACTATCTCATGTAAAACATAATAGCTCGCTAACAACGAATTCTTGCATCATTAAATAACGGATGGTCACTAAGGATAACCTTAGATCGCTAACAACGCTACCTAATTCCTCAAGAAATCGGATGGTCACCACATGTCAATACACTTGATAATCACCACTAAATCAATTAGGTAGGGATAAGACATGGGATATATTTATGAAATTGGTTTAAAATCAAAACATTAAAAATATTCAAAGTCTACAACCAATTGCTACTAGCTACATCAACCACTTTCCTTTGAACTTGAGAACTATCCTTGATCAATATCTTACTTTCATAGCTCATTGGCTATTCTTGTCACCAAACAATTGCGATGACTTATTTTATTTGATCTCTTTTTCCTTCTCTTTTTTTTCATTTTTTTTTTCCGATCATAATACCAGTAGATCTTCCATGAGATTATCATGGAGTTCGCAACTTTCTCATTTTCAAGGATTCCACATAACAACCATCTTTCCTTGTAGCTAGTAACCAACTAAGACTTGACTAAGGGTAAGGATAAGGCTAAAAGTGAAGAATATTTTTATATTTTTCTGGTGTAACAAAATGAAAAGGATGGCTCAGAGGGTGTACTAATGGTATCTAGCACTAAAATGGAGTGCTAACAATTGGGTTTATATAAGGGGTTAACTAACCGATGTGGCCAGCTAATATATCATTAGATGTAAAATGGAAGGCCATTTGGTTTAATTCTTAAGGTTGCCTCTTATCACACGAATACACTTATATCACACGAGGTGATCTCACTGCGGTCTGGTAATGATTTGCATGTACAAGTTCTAGAATAAATAAGATCACCGGCACACTCATAGCAAAAAGATCAAGCATAAAAGATGTATGCTATATAAGAATAGGCTTAAATCCTCACAATTTAGTGGAATGGGCTATAATTGTGCTAGCAATGTTATCAATCCTAAGAATGGATTGCAATATCAATCAGGACACATCTCGAATTTTCAGAAATTACATGTTTTATCAGTGGATTGATCTAGTTATTCTAATATAATTTATCCTAAATGTACGAAAACAGCTAGACTATAAGGGCAAACAAATTAAAAACAAGGCTCAAAAATATAGAAAATTTAAAAATCCAGTATCATTTTCTATTTCCTCCCCCCACATTTAAGTTTGACATTGTCCTCAATGTAAAGAACGATAAATCATAAAAAAAGGGAAATGGAACATAAAAGGATTGATACTGCCTTAACCTTGGAATCTTATCAGGCTTTGAATCAGATATTGAGATTGAATGCCTCCACATCTTCAAGATCAAGCATCTTAACCTGCACGAATCATCAAAACAAAAACAAAAACACACAAAATGCAAAATATTTTTGGATTATTATTATTATTTTGCGACGCCCCCACACTTATGGTGAAACCATCGGGGCTTTAAAATAAACAAATAATTTAAGAACACACGGGTTGCCTCCCGAGAAGCGCTAAATTTATTAACGAGTCATCAGCCCGACTCAATCTCTTTTTTTTACTTTGGTGGTTTATCTTTAGGACTCTTTCCTGATTTCTTTGGAATATACACCACATTTCCTTTTACTATTCCTTTTCCAGTTTTATCAATATCATGTAACTTCGCGGTATTGCAAGTTCTAGGGAGAACATCCCATATGTAACCAGTTTCAGCTGCCCATGGTATTACCTTTTTATAATCAGCTGGAAAAGGTGCCATAAATGGAATAGCAGTATATTTCTTTTTATCGAGCAGTTCAAGTGGAATTTCCTCACTTGACATTTCATTCAATTGCTCCTCATCATGGTAGAGTTTGATTCGATGTTCATTAACAATGAAAGTTCCACCATGCTTGTCATATAGTTCGACATATCTGGATGGAAAACCATGTTTTACCACGAATGGACCAAACCATTTGGTTCTTAACTTATGAGCTTTGAATTTGTACTTAGAATTGAACAATTGAACTTTGTCTCCGGCTTTGAATGCTTTCCGGATTCTTAGTTTCCTATCATGATAAGCTTTTGTTCGCGCTTTGTACAGCTTGGAATTTTCATACGCTTGGAGTCTTAACTCATCGAGTTCATGCAATTGCAAGAATCGTTTTTCTCCCGCGATTCTAAGATCGGGGTTACATTGCCTCAGCGCCCAGTAAGCTCGGTGTTCAATTTCAAACGGCAAATGACAAGTTTTTCCATATATGAGTCTATATGGTGTTGTGCCAATTGGAGTTTTATATGCCGTTCTGAACGCCCATAGAGCATCATCGAGTTTCCTTGACCAAACAGAAGGATTTTCCTTAACCGTTTTTTCAAGTATTCTTTTTAAAGCCCTATTGGTGTTTTCAACTTGACCACTGGTTTGAGGATGGTATGCTGTTGCAAAACGATGGTGGACTCCATATCGTTTCATAGCCTTTTCCATTTGACGATTACAGAAATGATTTCCTCTGTCACTTATTAAAGCTTTTGGAATTTTGAATCGAGAGAAAAGCTTTTTTACAAAAATTACAACCACTCGTGCGTCATTAGTGGGTAAAGCTTCCGCTTCTGCCCATTTAGAGACATAGTCAATTGCAACGAGGATGTATTCGAATTTATGAGATTTAGGAAAAGGACCCATAAAGTCAATTCCCCAAATATCAAAGATTTCATAAACTTGTATGCTCTTTTGTGGCATTTCGTCTCTACGAGAAAGACTACCAGATTTCTGGCATGCATCACAATTCTGCACAAGCGTATGTGCTTCTTTAAAAATTGTTGTCCAATAAAATCCCGCGTCATAAACCTTTTTAGCGGTTGTGGATGGACCATAATGTCCTCCAGTTGGGCCGTGATGACATTCATCAAGAATTTTTCGGGTCTCTGAACCATACACACATCTTCTAATTATCCCATCGGGACACATTTTAAATAGATATGGTTCATCCCAAAAATAGTGTTTCAGATTTGCGAAAAATCAACTACGGTCAGTGTAAGATAGACCTTTTGGTAATATACCTCCCGCTAAATAATTTACATAATCTGCAAACCATGGAATTGCTTCTTCATCAATTCCCATAAGAGTTTCATCGGGAAAATTATCATCAATCTCATCTTCACCGAGTTCCTCTTGATTAGGGTTTTCTAATCTAGATAAATGATCTGCTGCAACATTTTCTGTACCCTTCTTATTTTGGATTTCTATGTCAAATTCTTGAAGCAATAAAATCCATCGAATAAGATGTGGTTTAGCATCTTGTTTAGCAAACAGATATTTGAGAGCTGAATGGTCGGTGAATACAATTGTCTTGGATAAAACAAGATAATAACGGAATTTGTCAAATGCAAAAACTACAGCCAATAGTTCCTTTTCAGTGACTGTATAGTTTTGTTGGGCACTATTCAAGGTTTTGCTAGCAAAGTATATAGGACGAAAATTGATGCGTGGTTTTGCGACCTTACAACAGGTTTTACCTCTCGAGGGATCTCAAGAGGCTTACAACCCCACCAGGCAGTGTACCTGACCGATGTAGTATAGTGTAGTGGTAAGTACGGGGGATTGATCGTTCTCCACAGGGAATAGTGTTCGTTAGGTATGAAAAACTACTCTAATTAGGTATAAGGGTGAGGGAAGATTCTTTTTGTATTTTTATATTTTAAGTAAAGCAAGTAAAATCTCGGGTTTGAAGGAGTGGGCGGAATTAGTTGCTAGTCAACTAACCCAAATTACTACAAATGCAAATAAAATAAAATAACTGAAAATGAAAAGGTTGTGAAACTTATGTGGAGAGAAATGTGTTTACTTAGATTTCCTTACTCCCTAACTATCTTTTACCGGTTGATTAGTGTGTATTAATTGCGTGGATGACGGGTGTATTCCTTAATACCAATCGTGGGGTGGCGTACGTACTTCCCCAACTCTACAAGCTCCTAATTCACTCCTATGTCGAGCCGGCTAAGAAGCTCCTAACATGGGATCACTAGAATTCGCTCATGCATTAAATACAACCATATAAACCTAGTACGCATTGGTTCATGTTTCTTAAGACGTTCAAGCAAGTTACCGTATAGGAAGTTAGCCAGTTTTCTTAAGCCTAACATCGATAAACAATCACCCAATACAATTAATAACACACTAACAACTAATAATCAATAGTTAGGTTTCATTAGATCTAAGCAAACACAAGATAAATCTAGCCTAGCATGTTAATTAAAAGACAAGAATAAGATATAATCAAACAACACATAGACATATTGATTGATTAAATGAATACTTATCTTCAATTAAACATGGGAGATCCAAGGGTATGAAAACCCTTAAAAATGGCAGAAATTCGTCTTAGGGTTTTTCCTCACAAAGTTGCACACTAATGAAAAAAAATTGCAAAACTATATATAGAGTTTAAGGGCTGACGGCGTCACGTTATAGGACTTGACGCCGTCACCTCGCCGTGTCTAGGGTTCCCGGATGGCCTTCTTGACGCCGTCCCTCTTTAGTGCTCCAAAATCCGCTCTGGCTTATCAAAGGTTGACGCCGTCAGAAATGGGCTTGACGCCGTCCCTCTTTAACATAAACCGTGATGGCCTTGATCACCTTAAAGGGTGACGCCGTCAGACTTTACATTGCAAAACTCCCTGGCTTATCATGTGTATTTTTCATATCCACCTCTTTTTGCCAAGCCGTGACGCCGTCTGGAACAATCCCTGACGCCGTCAAAGGTACTTTTCCAGCCGATTTTGAGACTTTGTCGTTTTCTTCACTTTTATGCTCCAAAAACGTCCAAAATGCTTCCTTTTTCAGATTTCTTCTCCAAAGTACCTAAAATGACAAAAGGAACGATTTAGGGCAATATTCGATCAAATAAATACGATTTAGGGCTTAAATGACCCCCCAAAAGCGGTACACTTTTCGCTTCATCAAATACCCTTACACTTGAGATTTGCTTGTCCTCAAGCAAATGCGCTTTTATTCTAATCAAAATACAAGTTAGGGGTCATTTAATGCTAATATAAAAGTAATTACAACAAATAGTCGTTCCACTTTAATCATAATAAGCACGGAGATTACAAACTAGCACCTCACAAGTAGTGTTTAGATACTCACATCTCTCAGGTGTCATCAAAATAAATCTCATAAATGAAAACGGATAATATCTCTCACTACCTGTCAGAGCAAATAGATTACCATAGGCTTGGGAAAGGATCAAAAACCTCCTCCACTAGGCGTAAGCACCTAAGATAAACTATCAAAGAGGGCTTTTAAACGGGTTATAACGTGAGGTGTAGGGATATGATAAACACGGTTTTGTTGGATAAGGGATATTTTACTGGTGGCGAGTTAAAGATCTTGATTAATTACATGTAAAGTATGGCGTTGCTAAGCCAAGACTAGACTCGACTTAAGCTAATGAAAGAAATAACAAAATGATAAAATAAACATAAAATGAAACGGGATGGTAGTCCGTATGTTTTTTCTACTTTTCTTTTTCTCATTTTTTTTGTATTTTTCTTGATTTTTTCGATTTTTTTTATTTTTATTTATTTTTTATTTTTTTTATTTTTTTCATACACTCTTGCCCTACCATCCAAAATAATACATCATATGGGCGTTGCATTCCCTTACACTTGAACTTTTATATAACTTTACAAATAACTATTCTAATGACTCGAATTAAGATAATCGAAACACTTGGAGTACTTTTTTTTTTAAAATATTTAGCACATATGGGGGTAATAATGTTGTTCTTCCCCATTACTCCATTACACTAGTACTTTACCCATGAGTCCCAATCGTCCCAAAACAATATGTACAAGGATATGACTCGACTTAGCAACCATGTAATCAATTAGATAATTAACTAAGGGTTTAAACAAATGTTGTTACAGTAATGCACTAAAAATGAGTGCATACAAGGTAGGCTAAGGCGATTTGGGTGTACATTTAAGTGGGGTGTAAACAAATTCTTCCTTTAAGTAAAATGCTTAAAGGTCGAAACAAAAAGATAGGCTCTGAGGGGTGTACTAGGGGTATCGTGTACTAAAAATGAGTACAACGCAAAGGGTGTGGGAGAATTACTTGACCAATGTAGCCAAAGTAATTATAACAAAAACACAGGTGTAAAACAATGGGTTAATCCTAATGCCTCTTATCATGTAGTAAATCTAACTACACAAATGTAGTCTCACTTGTGGCCTCGGAATGGTCCTAACGCAAGTTCTAGAATCTAAGTGCTACCGGTACACACATCATAGCATAAATGCTTTTCCTACCAATTCTAGGGGCGAACCTCACATATTTGGGGGTGGAAAATTTTTTAGTGGTACGGTTTTTGTGCTAGTTATATAACTCCTATCCGTGAGACGCTCATTAAACCAAAGTTTCACTCCTAAATGTTGTAAAAAAATTTAAATTTGGCACAAAAATTTGGCACTAAACGGGTTATAACGTGAGGTGTAGGGATATGATAAACACGGTTTTGTTGGATAAGGGATATTTTACTGGTGGCGAGTTAAAGATCTTGATTAATTACATGTAAAGTATGGCGTTGCTAAGCCAAGACTAGACTCGAATTAAGCTAATGAAAGAAATAACAAAAAGATAAAATAAACATAAAATGAAACGGGATGGTAGTCCGTATGTTTTTTCTACTTTTCTTTTTCTCATTTTTTTTGTATTTTTCTTGATTTTTTCGATTTTTTTTTTTTTTTTTTTTTTTTTTTCATACACTCTTGCCCTACCATCCAAAATAATACATCATAGGGGCGTTGCATTCCCTTACACTTGAACTTTTACATAACTTTACAAATAACTATTCTAATGACTCGAATTAAGATAATCGAAACACTTGGAGTACTTTTTTTTAAAAATATTTAGCACATATGGGGGTAATAATGTTGTTCTTCCCCATTACTCCATTACACTAGTACTTTACCCATGAGTCCCAATCGTCCCAAAACAATATGTACAAGGATATGACTCGACTTAGCAACCATGTAATCAATTAGATAATTAACTAAGGGTTTAAACAAATGTTGTTACAGTAATGCACTAAAAATGAGTGCATACAAGGTAGGCTAAGGCGATTTGGGTGTACATTTAAGTGGGGTGTAAACAAATTTTTCCTTTAAGTAAAATGCTTAAAGGTCGAAACGAAAAGATAGGCTCTGAGGGGTGTACTAGGGGTATCGTGTACTAAAAATGAGTACAACGCAAAGGGTGTGGGAGAATTACTTGACCAATGTAGCCAAAGTAATTATAACAAAAACACAGGTGTAAAACAATGGGTTAATCCTAATGCCTCTTATCATGTAGTAAATCTAACTACACAAATGTAGTCTCACTTGTGGCCTCGGAATGGTCCTAACGCAAGTTCTAGAATCTAAGTGCTACCGGTACACACATCATAGCATAAATGCTTTTCCTACCAATTCTAGGGGCGAACCTCACATATTTGGGGGTGGAAAATTTTTTAGTGGTACGGTTTTTGTGCTAGTTATATAACTCCTATCCGTGAGACGCTCATTAAACCAAAGTTTCACTCCTAAATGTTGTAAAAAAATTTAAATTTGGCACTAAAATTGCCCTAACAGGTATTTATCTCAGTTTTATTACACATCTACCATCAAACAAACAAAAATCAAGTGCAATTGTATTCTCTAAAGTATCGTATTTTACCCCCCCTTACACTTAAGATGAACATTGTCCCCAATGTTCAAATAACAAAATGTAAAAGTAACAAGGTAAAAGAATGAAATCAAATACTCCCCTGATTCGTTTGGTGGATAAAGAGGTAACATGGTTATATCTTCTTCCAAGAGAATGTAGAAGCTCCAAGACTAATGCATCGCCAAAAGCTTGATTCCCCATACATCTCCTTGTCCAAAATAACCTGTTAAACCTGAGAAAACAAACACGAAAACCTGCATAACATCGGCGGGATAAATCTATATAAGGATATAATGCTTGTGGAATGATAATTTTGCAGATTCCTGGAGATTATAAGTTAGAGATTTAATAAAAACTTTTTATGAAAACAAAACTTTCAAAAATTTCAGAAAATTAACACCTGACGCCGTCAGGTTGTAAATCCTGACGCCGTCAGAAATGATCTGACAGAATTCTCATGTTAAGTTTCCGGAAAATTTCTGGAAAAACCTATACCTTACTTCCTGGAAATCCTGCAAAACATCATTATGACTCGATACAAGCATTTGACTCAAACAAAACTAATATGTATGTTAATTTATTATTATTACGATTCATGTTCATTTGTGTTCTACTAAACTGATTTGGATTTCCCTTACACTTAACTTTTGCAAAATACCTTTATATGTAGTTAAGACGAAGTTAAAAACAAAATAAAGCATTTTCACAATTTAGTTTTGAACATGAATCAATAATAATAAAAATTAAACACTCATATGGAAGCAAATAAAATCAAACAAACAAATAAATAAACACATAAAACAAATAAAACTTGGGTTGCCTCCCAAGAAGCGCTTTTCTTTATTGACGAGTCTTGTAGTTAGACTCAAAGTCCCCGTACATTACGTGACTTCTTCATCAAAAGTTATGTCTTCCTCATTGATCATTTCATTACCATTCTCTTGATAATGCTTGACTCGTTGTATATTCACAGTGAATTCTCTATCTTCGTCGTCAATCAACACAACGGCTCCGGTTTTAGAGGAGCTCCTTACGGTAAAAGGTCCATACCATCTAGATTTAAGTTTTCCAGGAAATAGTCTTAAGCGAGAATTATATAATAAGACCTTGTCTCCTTCTGAAAACTCCTTGGGTCTCTTGATCCGTTGGTCATGCCATCTTTTTGCCCTTTCTTTGTATGTAATGGAAGATTCATAAGCTTCTAATCTCAATTCATCGAGCTCTTGGAGCTGTAAGAATCTATTTGTTCCCGCAACCGTATAATCCAAATTACAAGCCTTAAGTGCCCAATATGCCTTGTGTTCCAGTTCTACTGGAAGGTGGCATGCCTTGCCATATACCATACGGAACGGGGTTGTCCCGATTGGTGTCTTATAAGCGGTTCGAAATGCCCACAAAGCTTCATCGAGCTTAAAAGACCAATCTTTTCTGTTTTGATTGACCGTTTTCTCTAATATTCTCTTTATGGCTCTATTAGTGTTTTCGACTTGACCGTTGGTTTGAGGATGGTAAACGGTGGAGAATCGGTGAGAGACTCCATATCTTTTCATAACTTTCTCCATTTGCGAATTGCAAAAATGGGTTCCCCTGTCACTAATAAGAGCTTTCGGAATTCCGAACCTAGCGAACAATTTTTTTAGGAAATGAATTACTACCCTAGCGTCGTTAGTCCTAAGGGCTTGTGCTTCCACCCATTTCGAAACATAATCAATGGCCACTAAGATGTATTCATTTCCTCCTGAAGATGGGAAGGGTCCCATGAAATCAATTCCCCAAACATCGAAAACCTCGCAAACTTGTATATAATTCTGCGGGGCTTCATCCCTCTTAGAGATATTCCCCGCTCTTTGACACACGTCACAAGTCTGTATCATTCCCTTCACATCACGAAATTTTGTAGGCCAATAGAATCCTGCGTCGAAGATCTTTCGTGCAGTAGTGTTCATTCCGTGATGTCCTCCAGATGGACCTGCATGACACTCTTTCATAATTCTGATAGCCTCCTTTTCCGAAACACAACGTCTTATTACTTGATCCGGACATCTTCGGAACAAGAAAGGTTCATCCCAAAAGTAGTACTTTAATTGATTGAAGAACCTCTTTTTTTCATGCCTGCTCATATGCTCAGGAATGACTCTACTTGCCAGGTAGTTAGCATAATCCGCATACCATGGTTCAGAATCATTTATTGACATGAGCTGCTCTTCAGGAAATGACTCCCGAATCTCACTCTTGTCAGATTCAGCGAGGCTGGGGTTTTCGAGACGAGAGAGATGATCAGCCGCAAGATTCTCTGCTCCTTTCTTATCACGAATCTCAACATCGAACTCTTGCAATAGTAAGATCCAACGATGTAACCGTGGTTTAGCATCCTGTTTAGTAAAAAGATATCGAATAGCTGAATGGTCCGTAAAAACAACCGTTTTAGAAAGGACAAGATACTGGCGAAACTTATCAAAAGCAAATACCACGGCTAGTAATTCCTTTTCAGTGGTAGTGTAGTTTTCTTGAGCAGGATTCATGGTTTTGCTAGCGTAGTATATTGGCTGAAAGTGTTTGTTAAGCCTTTGGCCTAATACTACTCCAACAGCATAATCGCTAGCATCGCACATGATTTCAAAGGGTAACTCCCAGTTAGGGGTGACCATAATTGGAGCTTGGGTAAGCTCCTGCTTCAATCGATCGAATGCATCCTTGCACTCTTGAGAGAAGTCGAACGGGGCATCCTTCATGAGCAACTGAGTCATTGGTTTAGCTACCTTTGAGAAATCTTTAATGAATCTCCTATAGAAGCCAGCATGACCCAAAAAGCTACGGATTGCCTTGACAGTTATTGGGTAGGGAAGTTTGGATATAGCTTTAATTTTTGCCCGGTCTACTTCAATTCCACTTCCTGAAATTTTGTGCCCTAGCACAATCCCTTCTTTTACCATAAAGTGGCACTTTTCCCAGTTTAGTACCAAGTTAGTCTCCTCACAACGTTTGAGCATTTTCTCAAGGTTAGCAAGACAGCGATCAAAAGAGTTTCCAAAGACCGAAAAATCATCCATGAAGACCTCCATGCTGTCTTCCATTAACTCATGGAAGATTGCTGTTATGCAGCGCTGGAAAGTGGCGGGAGCGTTACATAGTCCAAAGGGCATTCGCTTGTAGGCGAAGGTGCCATAAGGGCATGTAAACGTAGTCTTTTCTTGGTCCTCAGCAGCGATAGGGATTTGGAAATACCCTGAGAACCCATCTAGGAAGCAGTAGTACTCATGCCCTGCTAACCTTTCCAACATTTGGTCGATAAATGGGAGAGGGAAATGATCCTTTCGGGTTGCATCATTCAACTTCCTATAATCGATGCACACACGCCATCCAGTTACTGTTCGTTGAGGCACTAACTCATCCTTATCGTTCTTCACCACCGTCATTCCTCCCTTTTTTGGTATAACCTGTACAGGACTTACCCATGGACTGTCCGAAATTGGGTAAATTAGCCCTGCATCTAGGAGCTTAATGACTTCCTTTTTTACGACTTCCTTTATGTTGGGGTTTACTCGCCTTTGAGGTTGCACGGTGGGTTTATAATCCTCCTCCATGAGGATTTTATGCGTGCAAAAGGTAGAGTCAATCCCCTTGATGTCGGCCACACTCCATGCTATAACTCTTTTATATTTTTTTTAAAACTCCTAAGAGTTTATCCTTTTGTTCACTTTTCAAAGAAGAGCTTATGATTACCGGAAGTTGATCTTCTCCTTGGAGGAAGGCATATTCAAGGTTGTTTGGGAGTTCCTTGAGTTCTAACGTGGGTGGTTCGATGATGGAAGGTTTAAGTTTGTTCTCGGGTTTACGAAGCTCTAGCTGTTCGATTTCTTGTCTGGGATAGAAGGAGACTGCATTCACATCCATAGTCTTCTCCTCCTCTAAGATGGGTAAGAAAGCTTCATCTCACAACCAACCAGCTTCCACCTGTTCATCTATACAATTGTCAATCTCGTCGGATAGTTCATTGATTTCTCCGATGAAATACAGCCGATTAGCTGCTTCGAGAGAAAGATTCATTGTGTCCTTGATGTCGAAGGTTAAGCTATCGGTCCCCACTCGTAAGGTTAGTTTGCCGTCATGAACATCAATAACAGCGCGAGCAGTTGCAAGGAATGGCCTCCCCAGAATGATGGGCACTAGGTCATCTTCTTCCATCTCTAAGATGACGAAGTCAACTGGAAATTTGAACTTCCCTACCTTAACCAGCACATTCTCACATATTCCTAAGGGGTATTTGACTGATCTATCGGCTAGTTGGATGTTCATACGGGTTGGTTTCAATCCAGAATACCCTAACTTGAGGAACATGGAATGCGGCATAAGATTGATACTTGCTCCTAAGTCGGCTAAAGCATTCTTGACTGAAAGAGATCCTATTGAACAGGGCAAGGTGAAACTACCTGGATCATCCACCTTCTTTGGCAGCCCTCGTTGAGTCACCACAGAACATTCTTCTCCTAAGGTTACAAGACCCTCGAGCCCTTTTCTGTTGGTTAGCAGCTTCTTGAAGTATGTACTATATTTGGGCATATGGTAACATGCATCAAGAAGGGGTATGGTGACGACCGAATTCTTCAAATATGACAAGAATCTTTTATTATCATTTTCGACCTTTTGATTCTTGAGGCGGGACGGGTATGGGACTTTAATGGGCTGTTTGGTTGGAGTAGGTGGAGAGGGAGTTGCCGGAGGGGTCTGCTCGAGATTTCCATCGTTCACATTACCTTCCTCCTCATGAAGGGTGTCGGGTTCCATGACGTCAGATTGTTGAGCTGGGTAAGGTGGATCCTTAGTAGTTGTTCCAGCACGAGTGGTGATGGCGAGTAAGGGATCTCTTTGATTTGTTTGAGGTTCGTCAAGACCGTCGAGAGTGGCGTTGAGTTCTGCGAATTTGGCCCTTAGGTCGTTTTGTTGGCTATTGATGAGGTTGTCAAGACCATTTAGTTGCAGATTCTTTTCAAGCGTGAAATGCCCAAGATCATCCTCAAAAGTGCTCCTAACCTTGTAGTCAGGATATTCTCCTCCTCCCTCTTCTCTCACAAGATTTCCCCAAGGGTGAAATCATTGTTTTGGTAGAAAGTTAAGAGCGAAGGATCATCGAAGATGTCGTGGCTTGACAAGCATGCTTGTTTGGTGGTGGTATCATCCTCGCATTCCTCCACTTCATGCGGGCCACCACATTGGTCGCAGATCAAGTATGGGTTTGACAACCGTTTAGTTGGTTGTGACTTGTCTAGATAAGAGACTTGGTCATTCATTCTACTCAACCGGCTAGCAAAAGGAGGCTCTTTCATGATCTTGGAAATGCTCATGATCGAATCGGGTTCATCCCAGGTATCGTCTTGATCATTTGCGTATTCCTCAATTCTATTCCATCCTTCCTCAGCGCTTAGATTGGCTATCTTTCCTTTTACCGAATTATTAATGCCAAATTGGTCGCTTTTAGGGACACTGTCATAAAAGACTTGGACAAGAAGCCAGAGTTCAATGCCATGATGAGGGACCTGTCTAATCAGATCTTTGAATCTGATCCAGGATTCGTGAATGGGTTCAGCTGGTCTAACATGGAAGCGGAAGATTGATGAAGCGAAAAGTGTACCGCTTTTAGGGGTCATTTAAGCCCTAAATCGTATTTATTTGATCAAATATTGCCCTAAATCGTTCCTTTTGTCATTTTAGGTACTTTTGAGAAGAAATCTAGAAAAAGGAAGCATTTTGGACGTTTTTGGAGCATAAAAGTGAAGAAAACGACAAAGTCTCAAAATTATGCTGGAAAGTACCTTTGACGGCGTCAGGGATTGGTCCAGACGGCGTCATGGCTTGGCAAAAAAGGTGGATATGAAAATTACTCATGATAAGCCAGAGAATTTTGCATGAAAAATCTGACGGCGTCACCCTTTGAAGTGATCAAGGTCGTCACGGCTTAACTTAAAGAGGGACGGCGTCAAGCTCATTTCTGACGGCGTCAAGCTTTGATAAGCCAGAGCGGATTTTGGAGGTCTAAAGAGGGACGGCGTCAGGAAGGCCATCCGGGAACCCTAAAAGCGGCGAGGTGACGGCGTCAGGATCTATAACGTGACGCCGTCAGCCCTTAAACTCTATATATAGTTTTGCAATTTTTTGTCATTAGTGTGGAACTTATTGTGTGTAACTTTGGAGGAGAAACCCTAAGACGAATTTCTGCCATTTTTAAGGGTTTTCATACCCTTGGATCTCCCATGTTTAATTGAAGATAAGTAATCGTTTAATCATTCAATATGTCTATGTGTTGTTTGATTATATCTTGTTCTTGTCTTTTGATTAACATGCTAGGCTAGATTTATCTTGTGTTTGCTTAGATCTAATGAAACCTAGCTATTGATTATTGGTTATTAGTGTGTTATTAATTTTATTGGATGATTGTTCATCGATGTTAGGCTTAAGAAAACTGGCTAACTTCCTATTCGGTAACTTGCTTGAACGTCTTAAGAAACATGAACCAATGCGTACTAAGGTTTTTATGGTTGTATTTAATGCATGAGCGAATTCTAGTGATCCCATGTTAGGAGCTTCTTAGCCGGCTCCACATAGGAGTGAAGTAGGAGCTCATAGAGTTGGGGAAGTACGTACGCCACCCCACGATTGGTATTAAGGAATACACCCGTCATCCACGCGATTAATACACACTAATCAACCGGTAAAAGATAGTTAGGGAGTAAGGAAATCTAAGTAAACACATTTCTCTCCACATAAGTTTTACAACCTTTTCATTTTCATTATTTTATTTTATTTGCATTCGTAGTTACTTGGGTTAGTTGACTAGCAACTAATTCCGCCCACTCTTTCAAACCCGAGATTTTACTTGCTTTCATAAAAAATATAAAAATACAAAAAGAATCTTCTCTCACCCTTAGACCTATTAGAGTAGTTTTTCAATCCTAACGACACTATTCCCTGTGGAGAATGATTAATCCCCCGTACTTACCACTACACTATACTACATCGGTCAGGTACACTGCCTGGTGGGGTTGTAAGCCTCTCGAGATCCCTTGAGAGGTAAAACCTGTTGTAAGGTCGCAAAACCACGCATCAAAGATTTCGTCTCTTAACGTTGAAGTTCTTCCTATTGGAAAGAATTTCTCATAGAATTTTGAGATAAGCTGTTCCCATGTGAAAATGGATTCGGAGGGAAGTTGGTTATACCAGTCTCCGACTTTTTCATAAAGGGTGAAGGGAAAGAATCGCAGCCGGGAGGTATCTCTAGTGGCCCCGTCCGTATGGAGGGTATCCACTATTTTCAGGAAGTCCTTGATGTGTTGGATTGGATCTTCAGTTTTCAATCCGTGGAACTTGCATACACTTTGGACAAGCCAAATATCGGTTGCACGCAAGACCTCATTCATGTGTTCATTTGGAAAGACGATAGCATTGGAAAAACCACGAGGGGTGGGAGAAGAGTAGTCCTTGAGGCATTTAGGGATTGGGTTTTTGGGAACCTCCATATCGTGATTGGGTTGAGGGCTAGGAGGTGTAGAATGATGATTGGATTCTTCCTCGGAGAGGGAATCATCAAAGTTGATGGCAATTCCAGATGGTTCGGGTGTTGCAAAGAGTCGCCTTAATCTTCGCATTTCCCTATCAGGTTCTGCGTAGGGTGGAATAAGGTCTCTTAGTGAACTACGACTCCTGGTGACTCTAAGATTGGAGAGATCTTCGTTTACCATGATGGCCAAGGAAGATTTGAGCAGTGGATAGAGCAGAAAAAGATAGACTAAAGAAGACCTAAAAAAATAAAATAAAAATCTCACTAGAAAGGAATCTTGTGAGTAGACCTAATAAAATAAAAATTCAACCTAAACAATAACTATTCCCCGGCAGCGGCGCCAAAAACTTGATGCGTGGTTTTGCGACCTTACAACAGGTTTTACCTCTCGAGGGATCTCAAGAGGCTTACAACCCCACCAGGCAGTGTACCTAACCGATGTAGTATAGTGTAGTGGTAAGTACGGGGGATTGATCGTTCTCCACAGGGAATAGTGTTCGTTAGGTATGAAAAACTACTCTAATTAGGTCTAAGGGTGAGGGAAGATTCTTTTTGTATTTTTATATTTTAAGTAAAGCAAGTAAAATCTCGGGTTTGAAGGAGTGGGCGGAATTAGTTGCTAGTCAACTAACCCAAATTACTACAAATGCAAATAAAATAAAATAACTGAAAATGAAAAGGTTGTGAAACTTATGTGGAGAGAAATGTGTTTACTTAGATTTCCTTACTCCCTAACTATCTTTTACCGGTTGATTAGTGTGTATTAATTGCGTGGATGACGGGTGTATTCCTTAATACCAATCGTGGGGTGGCGTACGTACTTCCCCAACTCTACAAGCTCCTACTTCACTCCTATGTCGAGCCGGCTAAGAAGCTCCTAACATGGGATCACTAGAATTCGCTCATACATTAAATACAACCATATAAACCTAGTACGCATTGGTTCATGTTTCTTAAGACGTTCAAGTAAGTTACCGTATAGGAAGTTAGCCAGTTTTCTTAAGCCTAACATCGATAAACAATCACCCAATACAATTAATAACACACTAACAACTAATAATCAATAGTTAGGTTTCATTAGATCTAAGCAAACACAAGATAAATCTAGCCTAGCATGTTAATTAAAAGACAAGAACAAGATATAATCAAACAACACATAGACATATTGATTGATTAAATGAATACTTATCTTCAATTAAACATGGGAGATCCAAGGGTATGAAAACCCTTAAAAATGGCAGAAATTCATCTTAGGTTTTTTCCTCACAAAGTTGCACACTAATGAAAAAAAATTGCAAAACTATATATAGAGTTTAAGGGCTGACGACGTCACGTTATAGGACTTGACGCCATCACCTCGCCGTGTCTAGGGTTCCCGGATGGCCTTCTTGACGCCGTCCCTCTTTAGTGCTCCAAAATCCGCTCTGGCTTATCAAAGGTTGACGCCGTCAGAAATGGGCTTGACGCCGTCCCTCTTTAACTTAAACCGTGATGGCCTTGATCACCTTAAAGGGTGACGCCGTCAGACTTTACATTGCAAAACTCCCTGGCTTATCATGTGTATTTTTCATATCCACCTCTTTTTGCCAAGCCGTGACGCCGTCTGGAACAATCCCTGACGCCGTCAAAGGTACTTTTCCAGCCGATTTTGAGACTTTGTCGTTTTCTTCACTTTTATGCTCCAAAAATGTCCAAAATGCTTCCTTTTCCAGATTTCTTCTCCAAAGTACCTAAAATGACAAAAGGAACGATTTAGGGCAATATTTGATGAAATAAATACGATTTAGGGCTTAAATGACTCCCCAAAAGCGGTACACTTTTCGCTTCATCAAAAATGTTTACCATCTCGTTGTCCTAATACTGCTCAAACAGCATAGTCGCTTGCATCGCACATAAGTTCAAATGGTAGAGACCAATTTGGTGAAACCATAATTGGTGCATTTGTTAACTTATTTTTGAGTGTTTCGAATGCCTTGATGCACTCTTCATTGAAATCAAAGACTGAATCTTTTTCAAGCAATTTCGTCATCGGATGAGATATTTTTGAAAAATCTTTGATGGATCTGCAGTAAAATCCCGCATGTCCCAAAAAACCTCTAACGCCTTTAACGTTAGTTGGGGGTGGTAATTTAGCAATAGCATCTATTTTTGCTTTGTCAACTTCGATTCCCTTGCTCGAAATCTTGTGACCAAGCACAATGCCTTCTGTCACCATAAAATGACATTTTTCCCAATTTAGCACGAGATGAGAAGTTTTGCATCTTTCAAGCATTTTATCAAGATTGTAAAGGCATGACTCGAATGAGTCTCCAAATACTGAGAAATCATCCATGAAAACTTCCATGGAGGTTTCAAGCATATCTTGAAAAATAGCAATCATGCATCTTTGAAATGTTGTTGGTGCGTTACAAAGACCAAAAGGCATACGCCTATACGCATATGTGCCAAAAGGACACGTAAATGTGGTCTTTTCTTGATCAGCTGGATTTATTGGAATTTGAAAATAACCAGAAAATCCATCGAGAAAACAAAAGTATTTGTTCCCCGCAAGTCTTTCCAACATCTGATCCATGAACGGTAATGGGAAATGATCTTTTCTGGTGGCGTCATTCAATTTGCGATAATCAATGCATACTCGCCAACCAGTTATGGTTCTGGTAGGAACTAGTTCATTACGTTCATTAGTCACGACAGTTGTTCCTCCTTTCTTAGGAACACAATGAACGAGACTCACCCATGAACTATCCTCAATGGGATAAATAATTCCAGCGTCGAGAAGTTTGATTATTTCCTTTTTAACAACTTCCTTCATATTTGGATTGAGTCTTCGTTGTCTTTGAACAACGGGTTTGGAATCGTTTTCAAAATTTATTTTGTGTTTGCAAAAATTCGGGCTTATTCCGCGAATGTCAGAAGTTTTCCAAGCGAAAGCTTCTTTATGATTTTTGAGTATAGAAACAAGACGTTCTTTTTCTTTGGGTTTGAGTGCTGAAGATATGACAACTGGAAGAAGAGAATTTTCTTCCAAGAACGCATATTCCAGATGATCAGGAAGAGGTTTCAAGACAAGATCTACTGGCGGATCTTCAATTGAGGTTTTGATTCTCATATCATCATTCAATTCCAACTCCTCAAAGTTGGTATTTTCTTCCTCATAAATTTCATCGTTGTCCATCTGCATAAATTCAGCGAATTCTCTTTCGAGGTCTTCATCACTGATTTGTCCAGATGTTTTATGAGTCTTAATTCTTTCGTCAAGCAACTCGTCAAATGTTTCTTCCGTTATTTCATCGTTAACATCAATGCTATAACAAGTGTCATCATTTGCATGAGAATATTTCATGGCTTGATTAATCGAAAAAGAAATTCTTTCGTCCCCAACTCCAAGGTTGAGTTCTTTATTTTTCACTCGAATGATAGCATCTGCTGTGTTTAGGAAGGGTCTTCCTAGAATCAATGGAACTTTGCTATCTTCCTCCATCTCGAGGATCACAAAATCAACAGGAAAAACGAATCGCCCAACTTGAACAAGCATATTTTCAGCTATTCCAACAGGATATTGGATAATATGATTTGCTAGACGTATACTCATTCTTGTTGGTTTCAACGTATCGATTGAAAGCTTTGCATACAATGAGTATGGCATAAGATTGATACTCGCACCAAGGTCGGCTAAAGCATCACAAGTGATTGAATTTCCCAGAGTACACGGGACAAGAAAACTTCCAGGATCTCCGAGTTTTTTTGGGAGTTTGTTTTTAATAATGGCTAAGCAATCTTCATTTAAGAAGGTAGCGGAAATGTTTTCCATTTTACTTTTATTGCTCACAAGTTCTTTCAGAAATTTCCCATAATTGGGCATTTCTGCTAGGACATCCACAAGAGGAACGTTGATCCTAACTTCTTTGATTAAGTCCATGAACTTGCCATATTTCTCTTCCATTTTTTCTTTCCTCAAACGTTGAGGATATGGTATTCTTGGTTTATATGGTTTGAGTGGTGGAGTAGGTTTAACAACTGCTGTAGGAGTTTGTTCATTATCTTTTGGTTCTTCTTCTATTTCGTCCTCATTATCATCATGAACGATAGTGGTTGTTTGGGTTGGGTTGGGTGGTGGATCATAAGATAGACCACTATGAGTATAAACAACATTAACATGCTCATTTCTTGTTTGAGGTGGACGATAAGATCCAGATGATGATGGTTTGGGGTTGGATTGAGTATTACTTGGCAAAGTACCAGATGGTCTTGCGGCAAGTTGATCAGAAAGACGACCAAATTTGGTTTCAAGATCTTGGATAAAAGCTTGATGATTCTTTTGTCCTAGTTCGACTTTGCTTTTGAGCATAAATAATTGATTTTTCATGAATTCATTCGTTTGTTTTTTAGCATGCACGAATTCACACATGGTTTTTTCGAATTCAGATTCTTCGTTTTTTTTCTCACGTGATTGTGATGATGAACGGTTATCATCACGAGAAGATGTTTGACGATTTTCGTCACGAGTTTGGGAATTTTGGGTATCATCCCTTGGTGGATGATCTTGCTAACCTCGAGAATTTGTACCGTAGAGGTTTCCACGATATCCTCCTCCTCAATATCCTCCATAGACATAATTGGCTTCAGCTTCGGGACCTCCCATGGGTTTATCATCACACTCGGATGATGAGTGACTTCCACCACAATAGGTACATCCCTCACGTATTTCTTTGATTTCATTTTGGATACTTTGGAATTTGGAATCGATTTTGGAAGTGAGGTCTTTCATCATATCCATGATTTTGGAATTTTCATTTGTCGCTTCAGCGAATGCAACGGATTTTCGTTGAGGTTTGATTTTGGAATCCTTAGACCAATCGAGCTTTAGAAGTACACGGTCTTCTAGTAAGTTGTAAGCTTCGTTAGGGGTCTTGTAAAGAAATATTCCTCCGGCATCAAGTATGCCTTGAGTTATGTCATCGAGACCATGGTAAAAGATTTGAATGATATTACCACGAGACAATCCATGCCCATGACAACTTCGGAGCATGTTTTTCATTCGAAGCCAAGCTTCGACAAGATTTTCTCCTTCTTTTTGAGTAAAGCTACGAATTTCACCTAAGAGACGATCAAACATGGCTGGTGGAAAGAAACGTCCAACAAACTCTCTTCTCATTTGGTCCCAAGTTGTGATCACTTCGGGGCTTAATTCATTATACCAAATTTTCGCTTCTCCAGTGAGAGACGATGGAAAAAGTTTAAGACGGATTGAATTTGCATCGGTAGTTCCATAACGAAACATGTCACAAATTTTAAGGAAATCGGCGATATGTTTGTGTGGATCGGATTTAACTCGACCATCAAATTGGTTGTCTTTAATCATCGAAAGATGATGACCTTTGATAGTAAAGTTTTCTCCAAGATTAACGGGAACAATGGCGGCTACGGGTGTAGGAGCTACAACCCTATTGGCATCCCACAAAGGTTGATCGTCAGCCATTGGAAATGGTAATTCAAGGAAAAAATTAACGATTGGATGAACTTCGGAAAGGTTTTCAAATGGTGGGTTAACGGTTTTTGGAATTCTTTGATCGGGTGGAACAAATGGGGTTCTCTTTTTGCGAAATAAACGTTCGGGGTTAGACAATGGTGAACTTAATTCTTCGTTAGAAGAACGAGTGGTCATGCACAAGAAAAACAAGCCTATCGAAAAGGATTTTAAAAATAAACTTAAAAGAAAAGATTTTTTTTTATAAACAATAATGAAAGGAACCGGCGGCCGAAAAGATGGACCCGCGGTTGGGTCTGAAGAAAATTTTTACTGAGAGTTGAAACCGTACGGTCGAGGGAATGGACCGGCGGTTTGAGTTGGAAAAGTTTTACCGAAGGTATGAACCAGACGGTTGAGGGACTGAACCGGCGGTTCGGAAATTTTTTTTTAACGCGGCTGATAAACCGAGGGTTGATAGTTCGGACCGAAGGTTTGGAGTAAAAGAAAAATTACCGAGAGCTAGGATCACAAGGTCGAGAATTTGGACGGAAGGTTTGGTCTGAATAAAAGATTACCGAGAGCTTAGAACCGTGGGTTTTGGATTGGAATCTAAGGTTTGCAGGAAAATATATATTTTCTTTAGAGCTAAACGACACGTTACCGAATATCAATACGAGTAGGAATAGAACAAGTAAATTATAAATAAAAACTTCACGAAAACGTGATCAAATCCCCGGCAGCTGCGCCAAAAACTTGATGTGCCCGTTTCGAGTGCAAGTTTTAAATTTATAACACGATCTACCAATAATTCAAACGAAACACATACGAGCAAGTATACTCGTCCGTGTGTAGTAAGAGGTGAAATGGTAAGCCGAGGTCGTTCACAGGGATGTGTTTAGTTTTTGGAATGTGAGTTTTAAATATAATATCAATCTTGTTCAACGATACTAATAGCAAGCAAATAATGATGATGTAAATTCAATAAATTAAAGACTACACTTGCCTAGACTAGTTTTGCACAATTCACTTGATATGATTATGATAATGGTTCCATTTGACTATGATCAATGAATTAGGTGGTGTTCTAATTCAATTAGTGGTTTACTAACTCTATTGTTTCCAACACTTTCAATCCTCGTCAAGATTTTAAGATGACAAAAACAATATTTAAGATTTGATCAATCCAAGACTAACACAACTCAATTACTTGATTCGCTTTCGTTTCACAAGTAATTGACAACCACACTATTTTAGTTTTCCAAATTTAACCAAGTTACGTATGAAATGGTCAATACATAAGGTAACACCCTCATAGACAAAGGTTTACAACTAATTGACTAACAATGTCTTTTTCATCCCATTACATTATTAGTAATTACCCAAACTTGACAACTCTTTGGTGGAGAAAACTCTTAATAGCACAATTCGTTCTTAGTATTAGCTTTCGTTTATCTTAGAACCAATAAGTCATAATCAACCAAATAAATCATGTAGCAAACATCATCTAGGCAAGTGCACAAGGCACTTAGCCACTCATGGTAAACAAAGTAATAACCGCAAGAAATTTATCACTAGAAAACATGATTAAATAGTCTTACAAAAGTTGTAATGATGATTACAAGTAATGAAGAACACTTGTGAAATGATCAACAATGATCCTTGAATGATGGAATTGATGATTGGTGAATGTAAGCTTTCCCTTTTCCTGCGTTTCTCTTCCTTGTCGCCCCTTTTAGAGAGTGGTAATAGATTTCTTGTATGATATATGTGATAATTGATGTTAGTAGATGTCTCTTTTGTTGTTTCCAAGCATACATATATATAGGATAACTCTCCTTGGCCACCAAGCATAATTCTTGGGCTCATAGTGTCATAAATTTGAAGGCAAGATGAATTAAATGTAAGTAGATGATCAGACTTGGATTGATGGCACTTTAACTCTTCTCTTTAATGCAAATATAGAAGACTTTAAATGGCTGGACCCAGGGTCAAAACTAAGGACCTGAGGTCTGAATGTCTGCTGGACCTTGGGTCGGAACACTAAACCTTGGGTTTGAGATCTAGCTTCAACCTTGGGTTTGAGATAGGAACCTTCATCATTCATTTCATCATTTCATGATCTTTTCTTGAACTTGAAAATCATTGTGATCTTGATTCTTTATCTTTAACGATCTGTCCAAAGCTTTTATTGTGAGAAGAATCTTATGTTTGTGCATAAGCTCTTGATTTCGCAACTTTTCTCCATCTTTTTAGCTATTTTCCTGAACTTGATCGTACCTGAACCTAAATACATCTTTTGCACCTTTTAAGCATAATATGTTCATAAATACAACCAAATAACATGCATAATCATAAGAATAACGCTAATAAAACATGTTAGATTTGAGCGTTATCAATGATGCCTCAAGGAGGTTACATGGAAGACTTATTCAAAGCTTACTAAGGAAGCTTATACACATGTAATGATCTCAAGGTTCAAGGCATAAAATCAAGCTACAAAAGGGGTGAATCCCCCCTATAGGCGGTTCACAAGGCTAGGGATAGATGACTTGGTTAGTTTTGGTATTATCTTGTTTATGGAGTTAGTTTTAGTTCCGTTAATCGCTAACCGTAAGTTGTTAGGTCACGAAATGTAAAACCGGGTATCGTAAAAATATGAAACTTGTAGGAATGATTTAACTTATCATTATACTCCATAATAAAATATAAAATGAGTGATAAGTTCCATCGGGTTGCTTAAACACTGTTAAAACTGGAAACGCGGGTCTAAAACGCGTAATACGTAAAATGTACGAAAGTTGCATAAAACTGAGAAAAGTAAAATGTAACTTTTCTAATATGACGATAATGAATTAAAATGGCCTATAATGTCTAGATTGGGCTCAGTCTAGTGTCGGTTGGTGTTAAATGTCCTTTAGACATAAAACCGTAAGCCTAAAAATCAAGGAATGATTTACAGAATCAAGGAATGATTTTTGGTCAAAGGAGGAGGGAAAAATATGTTGACTTTTCCAATAATATAAAAGCTTCTAATCGTCTTAGAAAATGTGGTGCATGTATAGGCTAAGGTTGCGGATAAGTAAAAGTGCTTAAAATGCAATTTCTGTTTTGTAAGACACATGGTCTATTTGGTAACATTTTAACTTAATTATCAAAAATTCTCTAATTGATTATGAGTGTACTAAACATTAATCTGATGCAAGAAAAATTGGCGCAGTTGGTTTTCGTTAAGCGCAGGATGTTTAAATGGCGTTTAAACCAAATGTGTAGTTTCTTAATAACTTTTGTGAAAATGACCCGATGAGCGTCAAACTTTCACTTTGTCATGAAAATAATTTATCTTACGAGAATATGAAATAAAAATTTTGGGAATGAATAGTGAAAATGAATAGTAAAAATTTCGGGAATAGAAATTAATCTGAAATGCGAATTGTTACAGTCTCCACCGCTTAAGAGAGCTCCGTCCCGGAGATCAATTTGTGTTAGGAGTAGAAGCATTGTTGGTAAAGAGATGTGGGTATTTCTGACGTATTTGGTCCTCTCGTTCCTATGTGTATTCTGGACCACATCGTGAGTTCCAACAAATTTTGACAATTGGAATTCGGCTTTGTTTGAGTTATTTGACCTCTCGGTCCATGATTTCTACTGGTTCCTCGATGAATTGAAGATCGTCATTGAGTTGGATTTCATCGAGTGGAATAACGAGTGATTCGTCTGATAAGCGTTTCTTTAGATTAGATACATGAAAAGTGGGGTGTACATTACTAAGTCCTGATGGAAGCTCAAGTCTGTACGCCACTGGACCAACCCTGGCTAGGATTTTAAATGGTCCGATGTATCTTGGGTTTAGTTTTCCTCGTTTACCGAATCGTATTAAGCCTTTCCAAGGCGATACTTTTAGCATAACCCTATCTCCGACTTGGAATTCTAGGGGTCTGCGTCGTGTGTCGGCATAACTTTTCTGTCGATCTCTTGCGGCTTAAAGTCAATTTTTGATTTGTAAAATATTCTCCGTTGTTTCATGAATGAGTTCTGGACCGGTGAGTTGAACATCTCCCACTTCGGCCCAATAGGCAGGTGAACGACACTTTCATCCGTAAAGCGCCTCAAATGGTGCTGCCTTGATACTTGCGTGATAACTGTTGTTGTAGGAGAATTCGACTAATGGCAGGTGAGTATCCCATCCTTTTCCAAAGTCGATTATACAAGCTCGAAGTATGTCTTCCAGCGTTTGAATGGTTCGTTCACTCTGACCATCGGTCTGAGGGTGATACGTTGTACTCATGTCTAGTTTTGTTCCAAAGGCGTCTTGGAGTGACTGCCAGAAGTTTGAGATGAATCTGCCATCTCGGTCAGATATGATAGATATTGGTGCACCATGTCTCGAGACTACTTCTTTAATGTACAGTCTGGTTAACTGATCCATTTTATATGTCTCTTTAATTGGTAAAAAGTGTGCGGACTTTGTGAGACGATCAACTATGACCCAGATGGAGTCATAACCGCTTGATGTCTTTGGAAGCTTGGTAATGAAGTCCATTGTAATTCGTTCCCATTTCCACATAGGAATCTCTGGTTGTTGTAATGCACCGGATGATTTTTGATGTTCGGCTTTTACTTTGGAGCATGTAAGACATTTTCCAACGTATGTTGCAATATCGGCTTTCATGTTTGGCCACCAATAGAGTTGTTTAAGATCCTGATACATCTTATCAGATCATGGATGTACGAAATATTTAGATTTATGGGATTCGTGCATGATCAAGTCTCGTAGGCCACCATAAAGTGGTAACCAACTTCGACCTTCGAAGCATAGAGTTCCGTCTGAACAGGTTTTGAATTTCTTCTGTATCATGCCATCTAACTTTTCCTTTTTGATGTCTTCTTGTTTCACCGCTTCAACTTGAGCGTGAAGAATTTGAGCGGGAAAATTGGAATTTATGGTAAAGATTAAGGCTCGGACTCGTAATGGTTTAACCCGTTCCTTTCGGCTCGGGGCGTCGGCTACTACGTTTGCCTTTCTTGGGTGGTAGCGAATGTCGCAGTCGTAATCACTTAGTAATTCCAACCATCGACGTTGCCTCATGTTTAGTTCTTTTTTATTCAAGATGTGTTGAAGACTCTTGTGATCGGTGAACACAGTACATCTGGTACTGTATAGATAGTGTCTCCAGATTTTTAGTGCAAAGACTACAGCTCCTAACTCTAAGTCATGAGTGTTGAAGTTTTCTTCATGTTTCTTGAGTTGTCGTGAAGCATAAGCCATGACTTTCTCACGTTGCATCAACACGGAACCCAAACCTTGGTGTGATGCATCACAGTAGACTACAAAATCTTCGATCCCATCTGGCAAGGCTAGAATAGGGGCACTACAAAGTTTTTGTTTGAGGGTTTGGAAGGCTTCTTCTTCATCTTCGTTCCAAATGTACTTCTTGTTTTTCTGGGTTAGCTTGGTCAAAGGTTTGGCTAATGAGGAAAATCCTTCGATAAACCTTCGGTAATACCCAGCTAGTCCTAGAAATTGATGAATTTCTGTAGGTGTGGTAGGTGTTGGCCAATCTTTGATAGCTTCAATTTTAGTGGGATCGACGTGTAAACCAGTGTTGTCAATCACATACCCAAGGAATTGTACCGAACGAATCCAAAATTCACATTTTGAAAATTTCGCATACAATTTCTCTTCCTTGAGTAACCCTAAAATTGTTCTTAGATGTTGTTTGTGTTCTTCTTCATTTTTGGAGTAGATAAGAATATCGTCGATGAATACTATCACAAATTTGTCTAGGTATGGCTTACACACTCGATTCATGAGATCCATGAATACCGCCGGTGCGTTAGTCAACCCGAATGGCATTACATGGAATTCGTGGTGACCATATCGTGTCCCAAAGGCTGTTTTTGGAATATCTTCCTCACGAACCTTAACTTGATGGTAACCTGATCGTAAGTCAATTTTTGAGTAATAGGTTGAACTTTGTAACTGATCGAATAAATCGTCAATTCTTGGTAATGGGTATCGGTTCTTTATTGTTAACTTGTTTAGTTCACGATAATCAATGCACATTCGTAATGATCCATCTTTCTTCCTTACGAACACGACAGGAGCTCCCCAAGGTGAGGAACTAGGTCGAATAAATCCCTTGTCCGAAAGTTCTTGTAATTGATTTGATAGCACTTGCATCTCTGACGGTGCTAGCCTGTAAGGTGCGCGGGCTACTGGCGCCTCTCCTGGTATTAAATCAATTTGGAATTCTACTAGACGATTTGGTGGAAGTCCGGGTAAGTCTTTGGGAAATTCACATGCGATGGGAACATCTTCAAGATGTCTTTCTTCAGATTTCTTTTTGGTTACGTGTGCTAGGAAGGCATAACATCCTCTCTCAATGTATTTCAAGGTTTTGATACATGAGATGATATTTAATCGGGTTCCACTTTGATCACCACGGATGACCAAAGTTTCCTTGTCACAAGGAATGTGAACAACCTTCTCGCTACAAATAATTCTCTTATTTGTGCTGAGATATACCATACTGATTATAACATCGAAACTTTCGAGTTCATTGGTCATGAGGTTGATACTGAATGGTTGATTTAGGAATTTGTATTAGTAGGGAAATTTGTAAGTTTATACAAGGTGATAGCAAAATTGTTTACTATTGGTAATGAAATAGAACGTGTAAAGAATAGAAAATTAACACAATATGATGATACAAAAATAGTGGATAGTTATAAGCCGAATAAATCCCACAACTTGGCGAAAGAATTGTTCAATGGCTTTTGAGTTGAAGTTTTGTCTTATAGACGTCATGTTTCCATCATATAAAAGGTATTTCGTAAGTAGAGGGTTGGTAAAATGAGCACGATTTTCGACTGGAATGATAGAATAATTACGTTGGAGGTTTAGATTATAACACATGATAATACAAAGCAAGAGTTTTATTCATATAACGTTGATTGATTACAAAATCAAAACCTATTACAAGCTTATTCAAAATCTACTAACTGATACTTTCAGTTTAGTAATTACAACGTTGTACTACTGCTAGCTATTACATGGATTTTACAGAGTTTACTAACTGAGTCTACTCAGTTTAGTGGTATAAAAGATAACTAGTATTATCATACTAGTCTATTGTGGAACAGAAGGTCCTAGCAGCTCTGGCTGATTGGCAACTTGTTGGTTTAGCGTGTCAAGGAGGAATGTGTTGATTAAATCTGACATGCTGTGGTGTCCATGCTGACCTTCTTGTAGAATCAACGGGGTTCGTGGTACGATCCATAATGTGTGATCCAACTCATCACATGTAGGGATGGAAAAAGGAAATGATGGTGGTGGTGATGGAAAAGTAGCGTTCTGAGATGAGGTTAACGCTTCAATTAAATAGAAATTGTCGTCTGAGGATGAAGAGTAGTTCGGGGATGTCTGAGTATAGTTTGGTAAGATCATTGGAACATGCGTGTTGGTAGACGAAAAAGTGTTCTCAATATCTGAGTCTGACGGAATGATAATGGGGTTGGCGAATGAAGACATGATATCTACAATAAGAACTATGATGTCAAAATGAATATAATGCTTAAGGGAAATGCTCAAATATGACAAGTGTGTATGTATATGTTTGCGTAGCATAACATGCTTACGTGAGAATGCTCAAATGTGCTAAGGGTACATATATCAATATGCTAACATGTTTGTGTAGTATACAATGTCTAACAAGTCCATGATCGTCTGAAGGATGGAAGGCACGAAGAGCGGAAGGCTATAAAATGTTTTTGTTTGTAAATGTGGTTATAGTTTAGGTCTCATTTAGACCCGTTTCTCTACAACCATGGCTCTGGTACCAATCTGTAACACCCCCAATTCAATGATGCAGCTGAATTCAAACTGGGTGTTACTCGACGGCACAACAGTCATAATAATAGAAAACGATCTCTAACTGAGTCGTTTTAAAAAGGATTTATCATTCAAATAATATATCAGAGTTTACAAGATAGGTCCCAAAAGGTTCCATGTTTACAAAATACATCAATATAAAGTTATTTGATGTCTTTTTGAATGATAAAATATGTTATAGCCTTCTTGATTGAGTCCGTGCCCCTCCGTGCCATCCTTGATCATTATGCACCTGAAATACATGCTTAAAACTGTCAACACAAAGGTTGAGTGATATTCATAGAGTTTGTTATTGAGTTGAACACAATATGTTGGTAGTGTGAGCTATAGACTCACACTAATGGTTGGAAAACAAAACGGTTATTATTATTCACTAAGCTCATGCAACCAATACGTTAACGTGTACCAATATCGATCGGTGGAGTTACCTCGGTAGGTACTTTGCCGTCATACCTAAGTCTCAAATATTAGTGCGTTTGTTTGCCTGACTGGTCAACACAAATGGGATTCGTCAATCCCAATAGGCCTATTCACAATACTCGCGCTCACTATCCTAGTGATTAAATGGTTCATGATATGGGGTATTGGATTGGCAAGGATGGTACTTAGTGATAATAAAACAATCATATAGCATACAATTTCAAAGAATTGTGTTCGGTTAAAAATAGCATGTATTCCCCCCAAGGGTTTGTAAAACAATTAAGTAATAGAAAGTGGGGCTATGAACTCACCGTGAGTTGGATGGTGTTCTAGTACTTTAATGAGTTCGATGGATGAGTTGGGAAACCTCTAAGTGCAACCTACAATAGAACGTTGCGACTTAGGTTTGGAATAATATCTAAGAATACAAAGACAAGCCTATATATGTCTTGCATATTGTTCATGATGTAGTACTTAGTGTGTCATGTAGGTCGTTGTATAAAGATGGTTTATGGAACATGTTTAGTTTGTATATCTTGTACTACCGTTCGGGCCATCATGATTCAGAGGTCATGTAGAAAACTTTCGAGGAGCTAGGACACTTTAATTCGTAAATCCAGCAACTCGTCGATCCGTTTACCCAAATGAAACCCCTCACATAAAGCTCCCTAGTGTTGTAGTATTCAATAGAAAATATATGTTTTTGATCTTTAAAAGTTACATGTCCGAAAGTTGAATAAACTTAGGAAAGTTTATTTTGAATGAAGATTGTTATCTTTATAAATTTATTAAGCCTAGAAATGATGTGATATTACTTGCAAAGTCTCATGGTATATTGATGGAGTAGATCCAAATTGGTTGGTTATGTTATAACTAAAAATTTAGTTCATGTTTTCGGATTAAAAAGTATTATGGTCTTAGTCATGGCCTTGCCGTGGCTTTGTTCATGGCTACCATGGTCTTGAGACTCATCCTTGGCCTTAGCCATGGCTGTGGTATCGGCCTAAGGTCATTAGACTTCATGGTTTTACTTGATTGTGACGAAAAATATAGTTGCTAAGCTTAATAAGGGGCTGTTAAGATTTTGAAAAATTATCTCATTCGTTATGCGTTTTCAGGACTCGTGGTCTAAAGCTCTTTTGAAGAAAACGTCGTTCCGGACAACTTTAGTGTTTTAAATTTTTGATGAAACAGAGCAGAAGTGCCTCGTTTTGCGTGTTTTAGATTCTGTTACAGAATGCTATTTGGCAGTTTTGGGTTTTTAGTTCGCTAACTTCTTTTAGCCATAACTTTTGACTCGTGTACTCGTTTTCGATGATTCAAATTTCTATTTTTTCCTTTTAAAGTCCTCTATTACATTAGGTAATTGTCCAATCTCGTGTTTATATCATTTTGGTCGAATTTCACAATATAAATCTCTAGTTTCCTTGATTACTTAACATAGGTTAACATATAGTTTCCATAACTTGTTTTAAGAGTTTTTATACATCATGAACATAACACAAAGACCATATATAGTATAAATGAAGCATAATAAGCATGAAAATGATATTGAGCAAGAAAATGTGTTAGGGTTTCTTACAACTTTTGGCTTTCTAGTGAAAGGAAACTAAGAACAAGGATAGGACTTTGATTGATCAAGAACTAGCTTCCTACTTCTTTGATTACTTGAAAAATCACTTGAAGAATTCTACTAGAACTCTTATAGTATGGATGAAAGGTCACTAAAAGGAAAGAAGAACTAGGCTTTGGATCAATAAAAACTTAACAAGAGTTTTTGGATTGATATAGTACTTGCATTCTTTGATAATACTTGGAAATAAACTAGCAAATGAAAGTGTTTGTTTGTTGGTTATGGGGCGTCAAAAGGAAGGAGAGGAGGGGGCTTTTATAGTGTCTTGAGGAGGTTAGGAAGGTGCCTAGGATGATGCCTTAAGGAGGTTACATGGAAGACTTATTCAAAGCTTACTAAGGAAGCTTATACACATGTAATGATCTTAAGGTTCAAGGCATAAGATCAAGCCACACAAGGGGTGAATCCCCCCCTATAGGCGGTTCACAAGGCTAGGGATAGATGACTTGGTTAGTTTTGGTTCCGTTAATCGCTAACCGTAAGTTGTTAGGTCACGAAACGTAAAACCGGGTATCGTAAAAATACGAAACTTGTAGGAATGATTTAACTTATCATTATACTCCATAATAAAATATAAAATGAGTGATAAGTTCCATCGGGTTGCTTAAACACTGTTAAAACTGGAAACGCGGGTCTAAAACGCGTAATACGTAAAATGTACGAAAGTTGCGTAAAACTGAGAAAAGTAAAATGTAAATTTTCTAATATGACGATAATGAATTAAAATGGCCTATAATGTCTAGACTGGGCTCAGTCTAGTGTCGGTTGGTGTTAAATGTCCTTTAGACATAAAACCGTAAGCCTAAAAATCAAGGAATGATTTATAGAATCAAGGAATGATTTTTGGTCAAAGGAGGAGGGAAAAATATGTTGACTTTTCTAATAATATAAAAGCTTCTAATCGTCTTAGAAAATGTGGTGCAGGTATAGGCTAAGGTTGCGGATAAGTAAAAGTGCTTAAAATGCAATTTCTGTTTTGTAAGACACATGGTCTATTTGGTAACATTTTAACTTAATTATCAAAAATTCTCTAATTGATTATGAGTGTACTAAACATTAATCTGATGCGAGGAAAATTGGCGCAGTTGGTTTTCGTTAAGCGCAGGATGTTTAAATGGCATTTAAACCAAATGTGTAGTTTCTTAATAACTTTTGCGAAAATGACCCGATGAGCGTCAAACTTTCACTTTGTCATGGAAATAATTTATTTTACGAGAATATGAAATAAAAATTTCGGGAATGAATAGTAAAAATTTCGGGAATAGAAATTAACCTGAAATGCGAATTGTTACAGAAGGGAACGGCCAAGCGTTGCTTATACTCATGACTATTCAGGAACCGACGAACCATCTCCGGAATAAATTCTTTAACAACCTTGAAACGTTCCATTTCCGTTTGGCCCAACCTGGCGGTCAAATCCCTCTTCTCCTGACGAAGCCCTGAGTTTTCTTTCTCCTCCTCACTCAGTTTAGCCTGGATCTTCCCCAACTCAGCTTCCAAAGCACTGATCTGCTCGGCAGAAACCTTTCTCTCCTCATCCACCAACTTCTCCAACTCCGAGACCCGACCCATCAGCTCTGATTCTCTCACCATACAGTTAGTGTGCTCGTGCCTCAGTTTCTTAAGCTCTTCCCCTTCTTGCCCAACATTCCCACATTGCTGATGGGCCCGGTACAACTCACTGTGCTTATTGAGGAGGGACTCAAATCGGAACAGGAGGTCCGACTGAGTTGTGGCTCCCATGCCCAGCAGCTTCCAGGCACTCTGAGCAGCCTCCGCATCACCTAAGCTTTTCAAATATGACTCCTCCCGGGGAGTAGGCAGATTTAACATTAGGTCTCGACAGACTTTCCAATTGGCTAAACGGTCGTCCTTTCTGAACGACCACTCCGGCACGAACAACGCTTCCGGATCATCGTCACCCAAAACCTTTTCCTTGCCGCAACCGAAAGAGGCACCAAAAGAACTCCCTGGAAAATGAACGGACAACACGATAGTTACTATCGTAATACAAAAAAAAGAGAAAAGGGGGGGGGGGGAAAGAAAGGAAAATGCACACGTAAACACGTTTGAATGGCTTACCGGTGTCAGCAGCCCCAGACGTGAAGCCTGCGGCAATATCCTCATCACCCTCCAGCTGCTTCCTCGTCTCCTCCGGACGTAATGATCGGATGGGCGCAAGAGCAGGAATAGGCTGCTCCGAAGAATCTAGGTCCACCACGTCTACATCCTCATTCGTCCTGCTTCGCTTAACCGGGCGGACCACACCACTTCCCCCCTCTCCGCGCTGGATGCGAAATTTGGTCTTGCTGACCCTCCCTCCCTGCTGAGACTGAAGCGCTTGCCGGGCGGCAGCTTGCTCCTGTTTCCTCTGTTTGGCCTCTAGAACTTTTTCATCAGCCACCTCAACCCTCCTCTGTTCGGTCGTTTTCTCAAGAATTTCAGTATTGGAAGGGGCCGGGGTGGTCACTTGTAGCTCATGGGATTGACCCTCACGGTATTGATCCCCCTTTTCCATAGATGCACCCTTTCGGATTTTTGGTTTGATCAAATATTCAGACATCGTTATAGTTGCGGAAAAGTAAGAATGTAAGACAGTTAGAAATAAACATGCATAAATATATATATAAAAAAAAGGAAGAAAGAAGGGGGCAAAGGCTGTAAGGCTATACCCTTTCCCTCGGCATCCTTAAGTGCCGCCCGGTAACCGGGATGGTCCCAATGAGAGGTAAGCCCAATGGCATAGAGAAAACCCGGAGGAATTTGAATAAGATCGATCACATTCTTGGACAATCGATTGGCATCTTCAACGTTGAATTCCCCCTTTGGAAAGGGATCCGATATGTCCGAATCATGATGCCTCCAGGGCATAGCAAAGGGAATGGCCCGCCTATCTATCAGAAAAAATTGATGTTTCCAACCTTTCAAACAAGTAAGAATTTCCCTGAAGCAGACCCTTTTTTCCCGGCCACCTCTTTTCTCAAAGGTAAACCAATGACCTTGCTTACTTAGCTTGTAGAAAGCCCGAAACAAAGAAGTAGTAGGGTTGATGTGCAAGCTCCGACAGTACACCTCAAAAAGGGTCGCACGGTGCAAACCCAACGGAACCAGCTGAGAGAGATGAACTTTGTAATATCTGATAACATCCAACAAAAAGGTAGAAAAAGGCACACTAAGGCCACCCCTCGTAAAAATACTCCAAATACAAGCCGATCGCATCATCCGGTAACTCGTCCATTGTCATGCCCTTCGGAGGTAGCCTTGGGTTTAAATCTTCGGGTATACCGAATTCCATCGTTACCATATACACTGCTCCTTCATCCATCCGAGAAGTATATTTCTGAATATCAAACTTCGGTAGGAATTCCCCAACTTCCTGAGTATCCTCGTCATGAATTGAAACGAGAGAATCCGACATAGCCTAACCGAGGGAAAACGGGATATAGCCGGACAACAAAGAGAATACAAAGTAAAATACAAAGTGTGGATGGTTCGGAACGTACCTTTTAAGTCGAACGAGTTATGTAGAAACTGCTCGGATTGATGCACAAATTTCGCTCGGAAAATATGACCGGAAGGCGTCTCAGAGAAAAGTGAAAGATTACGGTGGTAAAAAACGACCCAAATGACACTATTTATAGGTGAAAAGAAAGGGTGTGAAACGTCGCGCCTTTCCAGGCGCTAACGTGGCAGCGTTTCACCCACGCGATGGACACACGCACACGTGTCAACATCCTATGACTACAGTAAAAAAGGCGGTGCTCCTTAAAACGAAACCTTAATGACTTTTGGCGGGTTGTGTTCAAATCTAGCGGATTAAGCCCCTCGGAATTGATAAAACGGGATTTCAAAATTTTCAGAGTATCACAATATCGGTGAAACCGATACTATGATACTGGGGGGGACATGTTGGCGTATGTGTCTGGACGGCCAATCTTGTCCGGCCGTCCGAACGACATAACGACCTCCGGATAAAGACCGAAAAGCACCTAACTCATCCGGCGGGGATAACCTCAAGCAATAGGACAAGTGGCATCACCTTTTAGATAGATGGCAGCAGTAGACACCGCCGCCGCCGCCCCAGGATTTACGGGATTGTGTCTGCGACACATACCCGGAAAACCCGGCGTCGCCATTTTAGGTACCAAGGCTGGGTAGTATAAATACTCAGCTCATTTACTACTCTCAACCAACTTTTAACCACCCACATTTACTCACAATTATTGTTTAAGTCTTTCGGATTACCCAATACTTACTTTCACGCCGGAGCTTGGTCCTGGGATAACACCCGGGGTGAGCCTAACGCGTGCTTTTCTGTGTGCAGCTATCCGAAGGACCTTCAGAAGTCGAAGAGATTGATATACTAGTCTTTCGGGAGAACCTTCATGTAGTTCGTCCGAAAGACCTAATTCATTTGTCTGAAGTGTTTACGGAAATTTACTTCAACAATATACTTCCTCTAATAAAACCAAAACCATCTTGATTTGTTTGATTTTTATTTTATTCATATCGAAGATGAACGAAAAATAAAACTAATGTTTTTTAGAACATTATGCTATATGACTGAGAATTTACAAGGAAATATCACCAATTGTTGAGCTCAAAACAGTTTGAGTATCACCAATTGTTGAGCTCAACACAGTTTGAGTTTCATGTATATAGTAATTATTTGTACATTCTTTAAAAAGGGAAAATTCCTTAAATGCCCCAAAGGTACAAGGGTATTTACCCTAGATGCCCCAAAAATTTTTTTTCTCTAAATACCCCAGGGATCAGGTCGCTCAACAAAACTTGGGCGGATCTCATATAATGGTGACATGTGTCCCTATGTATGTCCTCACTAAAGTACTAAGATGTACTTCTTGGGCGACTGGGACCTACATAACTTGGGCGACTTTGGATTTTTTGTCTTTTTGTAAAAAAGTATTCTCTTATTTTATTATATAATAGTACAAAAGTCTTGGGCGAATGGGTCTGATGCGTGGTTTTGCGACCTTACAACAGGTTTTACCTCTCAAGGGATCTCGAGAGGCTTACAACCCCACCAGGCAGTGTACCTGACCGATGTAGTATAGTGTAGTGGTAAGTACGGGGGATTGATCGTTCTCCACAGGGAATAGTGTCGTTAGGATTGAAAAACTACTCTAATAGGTCTAGGGGTGAGAGAAGATTCTTTTTATGTTTTTATATTTTTATGAAAGCAAATAAAATCTCGGGTTTGAAGGAGTGGGCGGAATTAGTTGCTAGTCAACTAACCCAAGTAACTACGAATGCAAATAAAATAAAATAACTAAAAATGAAAAGGTGGTAAAACTTATGTGGAGAGAAATGTGTTTACTTAGATTTCCTTACTCCCTAACTATCTTTTACCGGTTGATTAGTGTATATTAATCGCGTGGATGACGGGTGTATTCCTTAATACCAATCGTGGGGTGGCGTACGTACTTCCCCAACTCTACAAGCTCCTACTTCACTCCTATGTCGAGCCGGCTAGGAAGCTCCTAACATGGGATCACTAGAATTCGCTCGTGCATTAAATACAACCATAAAAACCTTAGTACGCATTGGTTCATGCTTCTTAAGACGTTCAAGCAAGTTACCGAATAGGAGGTTAGCCAGTTTTCTTAAGCCTAACATAGATAAACAATCATCCAATACAACTAATAACACACTAATAACCAATAATTAATAGTTAGGTTTCATTAGATCTAAGCAAACACAAAGAAAACCTAGCCTAGCATGTTAAACAAAAGACAAGAACAAGATAGAATCAAACAACACATAGACATATTGAATGATTAATTGATAACTTATCTTCAATGTAACATGGAAGATCTCAAGGCAAAAAGCCTTGAAAAAGCTGCAAAAATCGTCTTAGGGTTTCCTCCCAAAAGGTTACACACAAAGTTCCCCACTAATGACAAAAAATTGCAAAACTATATATAGAGTATAAGGGCTGACGGCGTCACGTTGTAGATCCTGACGCCGTCACCCCGCCGCTTTTAGGGTTCCCGGATGGCCTTCCTGACGCCGTCCCTCTTTAGACCTCCAAAATCCGCTTTGGCTTATCAAGGCTTGACGCCGTCAGATTAGTGCTTGACGCCGTCCCTCTTTAGATTAAGCCGTGACGACCTTGATCACATTAAAGGGTGACGCCGTCAGATTTTTCATGCAAAATTCTCTGGCTTATCATGAGTAATTTTCATATCCACCACTTTTGCCAAGCCATGACGCCGTCTGGACCAATTCCTGACGCCGTCAAAGGTAGTTTTCAGCATAATTTTGAGACTTTGCCGTTTTCTTCACTTTTATGCTCCAAAAACGTCCAAAATGCTTCCTTTTCCAGATTTCTTCTCCAAAGTACCTAAAATGACAAAAGGAACGATTTAGGGCAATATTTGATCAAATAAATACGATTTAGGGCTTAAATGACCCCCTAAAAGCGGTACACTTTTCGCTTCATCAAATACCCTTACACTTGAGATTTGCTTGTCCTCAAGCAAATGCGCTTTTATTCTAATCAAAATACAAGTTAGGGTCATTTAATGCTAATATAAAAGTAATTACAACAATTAGTCGTTCCACTTTAATCATAATAAGCACGGAGATTACACACTAGCACCTCACAAGTAGTGTTTAGATACTCACATCTCTCAAGTGTCATCAACATAAATCTCATAAATGGAAACGGATATTATCTCTCACTACCTGTCATAGCAAATAGATTGCCATAGGCTTGGGAAAGGATCAAAAACCTCCTCCACTAGGCGTAAGCACCTAAGATAAACTATCAAAGAGGGCTTTTAAATGGGTTATAACGTTAGGTGTAGGGATATGATAAACACGGTTTTGTTGGATAAAGGATATTTTACTGGTGGCGAGTTAAAGATCTTGATTAATTACATGTACTATACAATGTTGCTAAGCCAAGACTAGACTCAATCTTAAGCTAAAAACAAAATAACAAAAACATAAAATAAACATAAAATGAAACGGGATGGTAGTCCGTATGTTTTTTTCTATTTTTCTTTTTCTCATTTTTTTTGTATTTTTCTTGATTTTTTCGATTATTTTATTATTTTTTTTTTATTTTTTTTTCCATACACTCTTGCCCTACCATCCAAAATAATACATCATAGGGGCGTTGCATTCCCCTTACACTTGAACTTTTACATAACTTTACAAATAACTATTCTAATGACTCGAATTAAGATAATTGAAAAACTTGGAGTACTTTTAAAATATTTAGCACATATGGGGGTAATAATGTTGTTCTTCCCCATTACTCCATTACACTAGTACTTTACCCATGAGTCTCAATCGTCCCAAAACAATATGTACAAGGATATGACTCGACTTAGCAACCATGTAATCAATTAGATAATTAACTTGGGTTTAAACAAATGTTGTCACAATAATGCACTAAAAATGAGTGCATACAAGGTAGGCTAAGGCGATTTGGGTGTACATTTTAGTGGGGTGTAACAAATTCTTCCTTTAAGTAAAATGCTTAAAGGTCGAAACGAAAAGATAGGCTCTGAGGGGTGTACTAGGGGTATCGTGTACTAAAAATGAGTACAACGCAAAGGGTGTGGGAGAATTTCTTGACCAATGTAGCCAATGTAATTATATCAAAAACACAGGTGTAAAACAATGGGTTAATCCTAATACCTCTTATCATGTAGTAAATCTAACTACACGAATGTAGTCTCACTTGTGGCCTCGGAATGGTCCTAACGCAAGTTCTAGAATCTAAGTGCTACCGGTACACACATTATAGCATAAATGCTTTTCCTACCAATTCTAGGGGCGAACCTCACATATTTGGGGGTGGAAAATTTTTTAGTGGTACGGTTTTTGTGCTAGTCATATAACTCCTATCCGTGAGACGCTCATTAAGATCAAAGTTTCACTCCTAAATGTTGTAAAAAATTTTAAATTTGGCACTAAAATTGCCCTAACAGGTATTTCTCTCAGTTTTATTACACATCTACCATTAAACAAACAAAAATCAAGTGCAATTGCATTCTCTAAGGTATCGTACTTTACCCCCCCTTACACTTAAGATGAACATTGTCCCCAATGTTCAAATAACAAATGTAAAAGTAAATAAGGTAAAAGAATGAAATCAAATACTCCCCTGATTCGCTCGGTGGATAAAGAAATAACATGGTTAGATCTTCTTCCAAAGTAATGTTGAAGCTCCATGACTAATGCATCGCCATAAGCTTGATCCAACAAACATTTCCTTGTCCAAAATAACCTGTTAAACCTGAGAAAACAAACACGAAAACCTGCATAACATCGGCGGAATAAACTCTATATAAGGATATAATGCTTGTGGAATGATAATTTTGCAGATTCCTGGAGATTATAAGTTAGAGATTTAATAAAAACTTTTTATGAAAACAAAACTTTCAAAAATTTTCAGAAAATTAAACCTGACGCCGTCAGGTTGTAAAGCCTGACGCCGTCAGAAATGATCTGACAGAATTCTCATGTTACGTTTCCGGAAAAATTTTGGAAAAACCTATACCTTACTTCCTGGAATTCCTGCAAAACATCATTATGACTCGATACAAGCATTTGACTCAAACAAATACTAATATGTATGTTAATTTAATATTATTATGATTCATGTTCATTTGTTCTAATAAACCGATTTAGATTTCCCTTACACTTAACTTTTGCAAAATACCTTTATATGTAGTTAAGACGAAGTTAAAAACAACATAAAGCATTTTCACAATTTACTTTTGAACATGAATCAATAATAATAAAATTTAAACATACATACGGAAACAAATAAAATCAAACAAACAAATAAATAAACACACAAAACAAATAAAGCTTGGGTTGCCTCCCAAGAAGCGCTTTTCTTTATTAACGAGTCTTGTAGCTAGACTCCAAGTCACGTACATTACGTGATTCCATCATTGGTCACGGTTCCTAGGCCATTCTCATTTCCGGTTTTATACTCCGGTCCTAATTTCAAACAATCCTTGTAGAAACCGAATATCCTTCCCATAACATAGTCTACTCCTTTATTTCTATCCTCATCATTCCTATAGTAGACCGCTTGCTTAAGCTCCTTCTCAACATTTGACAAGTGTTGGAATTGTTCTATCTTATATGGCATTTGGTAGTTTACCTCATCGGTATCATCCTTGAATCTAACTATCCCTAAGGAAGGTTCATAAGTCATTCTAGAGACCTCAACAAATGGTTTTCCAAAAACCACTTGAGTTAAGGATGCATCGACTATTGGGCGGATATCTTCTACAATTACAAAGTCGGTGACATAGGTGAAGTTTCCTACATGAACCGGTAATCCCTTAACTCTTCCCGTGAAGTTACTCATCCAACCCTTGTCAGGGAACATCCTATACCCAAGTTGATTTTTCATTATCAAGTTGTAGTGGGCTCTAGTCATGATGTTTATGGGTGATCTAAGGTCGATGTAAGCTTTCCACACATGTAAATGTCCGATGTTGCATGGTATGTTGAGATTAGAAGGATCGCCTATTTTTATAATTGGTCTACCTAGGAAGTATGGTGTCTCGGGGTCATCGAATAAGTCTGTATGATATGCGTGCTCTTCCTTAGTGGGTAGCCTATTGAAGTAGTCCTCATCCTTATCTACTTCTTCAATCTCACTTTTCCTAACTTCCTTATCAACCTCGACTTTCTCAACCTCATCCTCAGGTTCACTATTATCCTCATTCCTATCAATTGGTTTGATAGTGACAACGTTGACGAAGTGGACGTGTTTGGATGAAGAGGGGTCTTTTACTTGGGGTCCGCTATTTGTGTTCCTAGCGTCCTTATGTGGAGGTGATAGCATTTGGTTATTGAGGGCTTTCAATAAGTTGTCAATTTTATTGGTCATCTCCGTTTGTTGTTGATTGAATTCGGATTCAAACTTAGCTATCCGAGCTTCTTGAGATGCCATAAATTAGGACATCAATCCTTCAAAGTTATTGGTACTACCATTGCCGGAAGGATTGTTTTTGAAAGTACGGTTCGAGTTGGAACCGTTTGATTGGAAATGATTAGGTGGGTTGGAAGAATTGGTTTGTTGTGCGTTTTGGTTTTGCTTCCACCTAAGGTTTGGGTGATTTTTCCATGAGGGGTTGTATGAATCACCGTAGGGGTTTGGCTCGGGTTTGAAAGTGTACCACTTGTCTCCCGCTCCGTCGGTACGCGAGGATGCGTAGTTCGCAAAAGCTTGTTCGGGGAGTTCCATGCAATCACGAGTGTCGTGGGGACCACTACATAATTCACATGAAGAAGTGATTTTGTTCACTTGGCTTGAAGGTTTAGGAGCCTCGTAGGATTTCATGAGAAACTTGACTTGGTCTTCAAGTTCTATGATCCTACGGTCGGAAGTGCTTGAATTGTTCGAAGGCAAGGATATTGCCTTGACCGTTTTATTCAAATCACGGGGATCACTCCAACTTTCGTTGTCATAAAGAGCAAGATCTTCTAGGAGAGCCCATGATTGTTCCGCACTTAGATCACGTAGCTTACCACCGGCCGATTGGTCAATGGTTTGCCTCGTGGAGAGATTGATATGGTCATAGAAGATTTGGACTTGGAGCCAAAGTTCTAAGCCATGGTGAGGGACTTTTTGGAGTAAGTCCTTGAATCGAATCCATGCCCCGTAGAGGGTTTCGCCTCGACGTTGTTCAAACATCAAGATATCCTTCCTTAGCTTGGTAGTTCTTCCCGGTGGGAAAAACTGAGCAAGGAAACGAGTGGTGAGATCATCCCAAGAGGTGATGGATCCTGCGGGTAGACGCTCTAGCCATTGACTAGCTTGGTCCCGCAGAGAGAATTGAAAGAGACGCAGTCGGGTCGTCTCTCGAGTGGCAACATCAAGGTCTATAGAATCAACGATTTTGAGAAAGTCCTTGAGATGTTGATTAGGATCTTCAGAACGAAGTCCATGGAATGCGCATCCGCTTTGCACCAACCGGATGGTGTCAGATCGCAAGGGAGTGACATTGGCTCCTTGAGTGAGCTCAATGGTGTTTCGATAGCCTTGGTGGCTAGGACGGGAGTAGTCTCCTAAGGTACGGGCTCTAGGAGGTTGTGGTGGTTGTTGTGGTGGTGGGATGTTGGGATCGAGGATATTACCATCTTCCATGATGTCGAATGGTAATGGTTACGAACAAAGAAACGAAGAAAATAGATAGACTAAAGAAAACCTAGAAAAATAAAAATCTCACTAGAAAGGAATCTAGTGAGTAGACCTATAAAATAAAAATTCAACCTAAACAATAACTATTCCCCGGCAACGGCGCCAAAAACTTGATGCGTGGTTTTGCGACCTTACAACAGGTTTTACCTCTCAAGGGATCTCGAGAGGCTTACAACCCCACCAGGCAGTGTACCTGACCGATGTAGTATAGTGTAGTGGTAAGTACGGGGGATTGATCGTTCTCCACAGGGAATAGTGTCGTTAGGATTGAAAAACTACTCTAATAGGTCTAGGGGTGAGAGAAGATTCTTTTTATGTTTTTATATTTTTATGAAAGCAAATAAAATCTCGGGTTTGAAGGAGTGGGCGGAATTAGTTGCTAGTCAACTAACCCAAGTAACTACGAATGCAAATAAAATAAAATAACTAAAAATGAAAAGGTGGTAAAACTTATGTGGAGAGAAATGTGTTTACTTAGATTTCCTTACTCCCTAACTATCTTTTACCGGTTGATTAGTGTATATTAATCACGTGGATGACGGGTGTATTCCTTAATACCAATCGTGGGGTGGCGTACGTACTTCCCCAACTCTACAAGCTCCTACTTCACTCCTATGTCGAGCCGGCTACGAAGCTCCTAACATGGGATCACTAGAATTCGCTCGTGCATTAAATACAACCATAAAAACCTTAGTACGCATTGGTTCATGCTTCTTAAGACGTTCAAGCAAGTTACCGAATAGGAGGTTAGCCAGTTTTCTTAAGCCTAACATAGATAAACAATCATCCAATACAACTAATAACACACTAATAACCAATAATTAATAGTTAGGTTTCATTAGATCTAAGCAAACACAAAGAAAACCTAGCCTAGCATGTTAAACAAAAGACAAGAACAAGATAGAATCAAACAACACATAGACATATTGAATGATTAATTGATAACTTATCTTCAATGTAACATGGAAGATCTCAAGGCAAAAAGCCTTGAAAAAGCTGCTAAAATCGTCTTAGGGTTTCCTCCCAAAAGGTTACACACAAAGTTCCGCACTAATGACAAAAAATTGCAAAACTATATATAGAGTATAAGGGCTGACGGCGTCACGTTGTAGATCCTGACGCCGTCACCCCGCCGCTTTTAGGGTTCCCGGATGGCCTTCCTGACGCCGTCCCTCTTTAGACCTCCAAAATCCGCTCTGGCTTATCAAGGCTTGACGCCGTCAGATTAGTGCTTGACGCCGTCCCTCTTTAGATTAAGCCGTGACGACCTTGATCACATTAAAGGGTGACGCCGTCAGATTTTTCATGCAAAATTCTCTGGCTTATCATGAGTAATTTTCATATCCACCACTTTTGCCAAGCCATGACGCCGTCTGGACCAATTCCTGACGCCGTCAAAGGTAGTTTCCAGCATAATTTTGAGACTTTGCCGTTTTCTTCACTTTTATGCTCCAAAAACGTCCAAAATGCTTCCTTTTCCAGATGTCTTCTCCAAAGTACCTAAAATGACAAAAGGAACGATTTAGGGCAATATTTGATCAAATAAATACGATTTAGGGCTTAAATGACCCCCTAAAAGCGGTACACTTTTCGCTTCATCAGGGTCCCACTATTCCTTATACTTGGGCGACTTGTTAGGTAGAGGGTACAATTTTATACACTTAAATACACTAAATACTCATTTGATTTAAAATACAAAATACACTTAAATACACTTAAAATTCAAAACAATTGAATTAAAATTGAAACAGACAAACTCATACTTCTTCTTCCCACTCACACACAATTGTTCTTCTTCCTGAAACCCTAATCATACTTCTTCTTCTTCCCAACTCATATTTTTGTTCTTCTTCCTGAAACCCTAATCACGTTTCACAACACACAAACCAAAACTTCTTATTCTTCCCCATCCCACAACCCCTCCAATTCATTAAACCCTAATCACCTTTCGTCAGTGTGTTGCCACTGACGGTATTTCGCCATTCCCGCACCATATTTTGACCCATTTTAAACTTAAGGGTAGGGCTATTTCGCCATCCCTGCTACATATTACAATGTCTGCCGCAAAGGTAACAGTTAGATCCAGATTAGAAGACATTACAAGAATCAGAGGTATGTTGAATATTAATAGAGCAACCTTATTTAGGACAACTGTATTTGGGGCATGGTTAGACATCCCTCCCTTTTCTGCAGATACCCATTTGTTACATCATTTTTATCAAAATGAGGTTAATGTGGGTGAAAGTGATGATTGCCCTTCCCTTAGGTTTAAAATAGGTGACAATGTGGTTGATTTTGGCCGTGAAGAATTTTGTCTGATAACCGGTTTTGTTTTTGGGCCTGTTGCTAAAGAAGAGACTGTCATAGGTCGTAATGTTCGAGGGCTAAGAAATAGTCCATTCTATGATCGTATTTTTCCTCATTTCCAAAACCGTAGGAGTAAGAAAGTACAGGGTGATGAGCTGTTGGCACTGATTAAGCCTGGTCCAGAGTGGGATGCTTTATTGGATGTTGATGCTGTTAGGGTTTGTTTGTTGATCATTGCAACATGTGTGTTCATGGGTCGTGAACCAAGGTTCAACATTCCGGACCACATGTTGAGAATGATTGAGGATTTGTCTGTTTGGAATTCGTATCCATGGGGGGAGTATTTCTGGGTACATTTGTACAAAAGAACGGTAAATGTGGTAAAGAAGCATAATGACGGTATAACAACAAAGCCGGTCAAAAAATCCCCTAAGAAAGATGACACATACAATTTGTATGGATTTGTATATGCCCTCAAGGTAATAATTTATTCTACAGTTACTTGACTAATGTAAGATTTATGCTTAATTTGTATATCCATAGATTTATTCTACCGTTACTTGACTAATGTAAGATTTATGCTTAATTTGTGGTCATTTGCTTCTTTTTGGGCCTAACTATGTTCCTTTTTCCAGATATGGATTTTGGAAAGCTTCCCTAACAGCATGCAGTGGTGGAGCAAAGACCATACAAAGACCCCACGTGGTGTAGCCTGGTCGAAAATGAAAACCTTTGAAAAAAAACACTACTCCATGCTATTTGACCCCGTGAGTAAACCCTTTATACGCATTGTTTGTTTTGATTGCGTTCATGCTGTTATTTTGGATGGTTTGTTTTTCTTATAGGGTTTTAAACCAATAAGCAAGATGGTTCCAAGAAGTGATGAGGTGGTCCTTCCATGGTACATTTGTTGCATGGATTATATCCGAGGACTACAGTTGCAAGTGACAGTTGCAACAAATGTTGAGCCAATCGATATTGTAGAAGATGGTGGGGATGTTGTCGTTGATGCTAGTGAAGGAGCTGGAGTAGAAGATGGTGGTGATGTTCATTTTGGGGATGTTGACGTTGATGTTAGTGAAGGAGCTGTAGTTCGCGATGATGGTGGTGAAGGACCTGCAGTTGGTGCTGATGGTGGACAAGTAGTTGTAGTTGCTGGAGAAGGAGCTACAGTTGGTTATGATAGTGTTGATGATGTTGATGTTGGTGATGATGGTGGACAAGGAGTTGGACTTGCTGGAGGAGCTACAGCTGGTGATGATATTGTTGATGATGTTGATGTTGGTGTTGACGCTGCAGAAGGACCTCGTGTTGGTGGAGAAGGAGCTGGAGTTGGTGGCGAAGGTGGAGAATCAAAAGGACTTGGTGGTGATAAAAATGTCTCCGACGAGGCTGAATTGTTGATAAAAATGTCTTCTACAGCTCAGATTGAAGCTGAGCTTAATTATATTAAGTCAACAGTCGGAGGCATCGAAGAACGTGTTGGAGCCGACACACCTGCCTCAAATCTGTTAAGTGAGTTAGAGGTTGTTAAGAAAAGGATCGGGGTGCTTGAGGATGTGTTAAGGGTACGGAAGCAACAAAAGGTATGCAATCACATCTGTTTCGATTGCATTCTGTTTTGAATTCATTTTCTTTCTATAAGCATAAACCAATTTGTATTAATGTTTCAATTGCAGAATATTTGCCCAGATTTGCATGCCGACACACCTGTGAAGGCCAGTAGTGTTGATCATGACGATGATAAGTTGTATTATACTGACTCACAAGGGTTTCAAGGCCCCATGACACAACTTATCAAAGCCGCCTTGCAGACGCCATCTGGTCCTTGTACGAAGTTTATGCAACTGGACGATAACAGTAGGTTTGATTGTTCGTCCTTACCAAATTTGAATTCTACATTCTCCGAAATTGGTGATGAAGGGATTGATCTTCCACCTCATGAGGTATGTATAAATAATACTGCTGAGTCTTATTTTTCATTTTTAGTTTTACTGATACATTTAAGTATACTACCCTTTTTCTTTTTTTTAGGATTTGATCGATATGGATGTCGATAATAAGGAGACTGAGGAGGTGGCGGGAATCGGGATACAACAACCGGCTGGGGACAGCCCTCAAAGAGAACAACAACCGTCTGGGGAAGGGAATGAAACACTTTATGAACCGGCTGTGGATGGGGGTAATGGAGGTGACAATGGTGTTGAAGTTATTTGCATCGATGTGAAGGTCCCCACGGAAGATGTTCAGGTAATTTTTTTGTTAATTCAATTTTTTTGTTAGTTCAAGGTCGCCCGAAATCACCAGTCCATCCGTTTACCCTAGTTGTTTCCCATAGAATAGCCGATTACCACCGGTCTGATACAACACTTAGATCAATCGCAATGACAAAAGCAAAGGTTTCCAACGCTCGCACTTGAAAATAGTTTGGTAAAATTGTGTGAACTTTGATTTTGCCAAAAACACATTGGTCACAATAAATACAGACAGATTTAAGATAACCTAAATCTAGGCCTTGAAATAAGCTAATGCATACTGACAGGACTATAAATAAGCCAAATGAAAACAAATAGGCAATCCACAAAGACCATTAAGAACTGAGTTTAACAGTTAGTGCAACCATAAGCTAATGCATACTCACAACACTCCCAAAAAATACATCATCTTTCACAACTTTATATACAATATATAAAGTATTCAGGTAATAAACCCTAATTAAAGCTAACAATTAAAAAATTACATAAAACCTAACACTAACAATTAAATAATCCTCGAATAACTAACACTAACAATAAAATAATCGGATAAATTTTTTAAAAAAAAAGTACAACAAACCATAACCCTAAATCGAAAAGATAATTACTTACCCTAGCCCAAACCATTTTTACTTTCGTTAGTTAGATCGAATACTATACCGTAACCCTAAATTAGAATAAACATAAACCAAGACAATCAGTTGCTTCAGATCTGTGGGTGTAATTGATAGAGAGGAGTATAATCGATCTGTAGAAGTAATCGATAAAGAGGAGTATAATTGACAGAGAGGAGTATAATCGATTTGTAGAAGTAATTCATAGAGGAGTATAATCGATCGTGAGAAGTATAATCGATCTGTAGAAGAGTAAAGGTAGTGAGAGTAAAGTTAGTGAGAGTAAAGTTAGAGAAGTGTGTTTAATACACTTCCTTTGAAAATAAACGATCCAAGAGTAAATTGTTAATAATATAGTTGGTATAAAAATTTTAAAAGTATAATCTTGTATAAAAAATATAATTATGTACTATTATATAAAAAAATAATATAAAATTGTACCCTCTACCTAACAAGTCGCCCAAGTATAAGGAATAGTGGGACCCATTCGCTCAAGACTTTTGTACTATTATATAATAAAATAAGAGAATACTTTTTTTCAAAATTACAAAAAATCCAAAGTCGCCTAAGTTATGTAGGTCCCAGTCGCCCAAGAAGTACATCTTAGTACTTTAGTGGGGACATATATAGGGACACATGTCACCATTATATGCGATCCGCCCAAGTTTTATTGAGCGACCTGATCCTCTGGGGTATTTAGAGATTTTTTTTTTTTTTTTTTTTTTTGGCATCTAGAGTAAAGACCCTTGTACCTTTGGGGTATTTAAGGAATTTTCCCCTTTAAAAATTATTAGTAGTAACTCATGCAATTGTCTTGGTAACCCAAATATAATGCTATTAGGAGTAATAAGCTGGGAGCTTATATGACATATGAGACTAATTTTCCAGTTCAACCGGCTGGTCCAATTCCCGACTCAACCAGTTGAACTGGCCGATTCCATTCTCAAAACACCTTATATTGACACGTCCTAGAGTTTTGCATTCATTTATATAATGTCTTATAGATCCGCTTTTATTATATTCAGATGTTAGCATCACTTCGTTCAAAAAAAAAAGATGTTAGCATCACTAAAACCTACATTACACGTATATAAACCAAAAATACCTATGGCATGGTTCTAACTGCTTTGAATAATAACAAAAACAACCTACAATATCATAACAGGACATGTATTGTGTGATTACAACCACAAATTATACAATATTAATATAATGACATACGTGATAACGACACATATAGGTTTTCTTTGTTCCATCCTAAAAAATATAAAATACATGTTTATAAGATTCGTAAAGGAGTAAACTCTAAAATACATCTATGTGGTTTGACAAATTTCGCACGATACATCTTTCTCGAAAAAGTTGCAACATACATATCCCTCCGTAAGTAAAAGTCAAACAAAATACATCCCTCCGTCAAAATAAGGACTAACGGCGCAAACCATTTCTCCGTTATCTCCTAACGAGATAGAAAATGTTTACACCGTTAGTCCTCTAGGTTTACTCTATTTGCACAGTTAGTCCTTTTTAACGTTTTTGTTTGTTTTTTTTTACGTTTTCGTCCGTTTTTTTACGTTTTCGTCCGTTTTTTTACGTTTTCGTCCATTTTTTTACGTTTACGTCCGCTTTTTTACGTTTTCGTCCGTTTGGTTTCAAGGATTGACTTAATCAGCTGACTCGAGACATTTATAAAAATTCGAAAAAACTTATAAAAATTCGAAAAATTTATAAAAATTCGAAAAAATTTATAAAAATACGAAAAAACTTATAAAAATTCAAAATATTTATAAAAATTCGAAAAAATTTATAAAAATTCGAAAAATTTATAAAAGTTCAAAAAAATTTATAAAAATTCAAAACATTTATAAAAATTTGAAAAAATTTATAAAAATTTAAAAAACTTATAAAATTCGAAAAATTTCGATAAATTTGAAAAAATATATAGAAATTCGCAAAAATTTATAAAAATTCAAAAAATGTATAAAAGTTCGAAAAAATTTATAAAAATTCGAAAAATTTATAAAAATTCAAAAATTTTATAAAAATTCAAAAAAAATTATATAAATTCGAACAATTTATATAAATTCGAAAAAATTTATAGAAATTCGAAAAATTTATAAAAATTCGAGAAAACTTATAAAAATTTGAAAAATTTATAAAAAATCGAAAGATTTTTAAAAATTCAAAATTTATAAATATTTCGTAAAATTTTTCAAAATTCGAAAAATTTATAAAAATTCTAAAAAATTTTTGAATTCGAAAAATTTATAAAAATTCGAAAAATTTATATTTTCAAAATTCGAAAATTTTGAATTTTCATATTTTTGGACTTTTTATAGATTTTTTTATATTTTTTCGAATTTTTATATTTTTTGAATTTTTATAAATTTTTTCGAATTTTTATAAATTTTCGAATTTTTATAAATTTTTCGAGTTTTAATAAATTTTTTCGAATTCTTATAAGTTTTTTCAAATTTTTATAAATTTTTTCGAATTTTTATAAATTTTTCGAATTTTTATAAATTTTTTTTGAATTTTTATAAATTTTTTCGAATTTTTATAAATTTTTTGAATTTTTATAATTTTTTTTTGAATTTTTATAAATTTTTTATAAATTTTTTTGAATTTTTATAAATTTTTCGAATTTTTATAAATTTTTTTGAATTTTTATAAATTTTTTGAATTTTTATAAATTTTTTTGAATTTTTATAAATTTTTTGAATTTTTATAAATTTTTTCGAATTTTTATAAATTTTTCGAATTTTTATAAGTTTTTTGGAATTTTTATAAATTTTTTCGAATTTTTATAAATTTTTCGAATTTTTATATGTTTTTTCGAATTTTTATAAATGATTCGAGTCAGCTGATTAAGTCAATCCTTGAAACCAAATGAACGAAAACGTAAAAAAGCGAACGTAAACGTAAAAAAATGGACGAAAACGTAAAAAAGCGGACGAAAACGTAAAAAAAGGGACGAAAACGTAAAAAAGGACTAACTGTGCAAATAGAGTTAACCCAGAGGACTAACGGTGTAAACATTTTTTATCTCGTTAGGAGATAACGGAGAAATGGTTTGCGCCGTTAGTCCTTATTTTGACGGAGGGATGTATTTTGTTTGACTTTTACTAACGGAGGGATGTGTATGTTGCAATTTTTTCGAGAGGGATGTATCGTGCGAAATTGGTCAAACCACGGGGATGTATTTTGGAGTTTACTCTTCGTAAATATACTAAATAGATTGTAACATTCGTTCATGAAACGCGTTGATTTTTACGAAATGTCATAAATCATTAACATATCATTTCTGAAAAGTAAAAATCAAGCAAAATCCATTGTTCTCAGAGTTAATTTACGCAGACCCAAACAAAAATCATCTCTCAGGATGGTTTTCGTTTGAAATTTTATCTCTCAGTAATAATTTATAGCTATTCTTCGAGATAGGATGGTTTTAGCGAAAATTGGCAACTTCCACCAAGTCGGGTTACTTTAGTTTACTACTACGTATGATCTAAAATAAGTCAAATGCATGTAGCTAATATTGTTTTTGTTTATATATACTTCATCTTGTATTCGTATATCTGCTGCCAACAAAAATGTTTAAAGTCGATAAATAGTCTACGGAGTATTTCCCTTGAATAAATACTTATATATAGAATAAGAGTGCACGGTAAACTAACCCAATGAGATGCCGTTGGGATTTTTTCCATCCAATAACATGTCATATTGTATTATGGTTGGTGCCTTTGCAATGCCAATGGGACATTCGTTGGTAGATTCATGAGCGCCATTTTTTTTTAGTGAGTGAAGTATTTTTGCTGATGTGTTATGAGGAGCATATGCGTCTATAACAATTATAGCTGAGGAGAGTTTTTCAGTTATTGTGTGTTTGCTGAGGTGACAACCCAATAACATTTATTGGGTGCTTGCTGCACCTAGCTCTCTAAGCTCCTACAAAAATCCGTCATGATAATCTTTGTTAATTAATAATACCCTCGACTTACCATTTGACAACGCCCATTTTTACGGGGAAATTTAAATTTTTCTTTAACATACTATACCGCGACCAACATAAGATTTGGATAAGCCTACATATTTTATATAAACTATTTTCACTTTATTATTTTTATATTAAACTCTTTATGTAATACAAATATTTAAACCCTATTAGATTTTATTAACGTATACGCTTTCTATTAAAATTATCTCACGTCTAATATAATTAGTTGGAGTATATTGATAAACATTGACATTTTATAAACGTCGTATTTTTACGTTACCCGATTTTAAGTTTCATGAAGTAAGGACTTAACATTAGTAATTACTGAGATCAAACTGCATCTTAAACTATTAAAATATGTGTGTATAATTCTTCCACAAAGCTCATGCAATCATGCAATCTTTCCTGTGTACGTGTATGGATTTTCCATAATACAATATTTTATATGTAAGTATGACATGCAAATTACACCATGTGTGTGTACGTGTTTAATTTTCCTATCACAAGCTCTATATTAGCGTGTAGGATCTTGAGCCATAAAATATAACAAATTTATATGTTAACGTGTAGTATATTTTAAGTTTTAACCATAAAACGCAACTACAAACATATATACATACGTGTATAACTTAAATTCCACATTTCAAAGCCAACTTGCCATTTCATGTAGCAATATATGTAACATATAGTGTACGTGGGATACTTGTCCATACAAACACATACACTTTCCTTCTAACTCATTACCTACCAGTTCCACACCTATTCATACGAAAACAAACATGCAAACTCCTTTTTCTTTTTCCTTTCTGACGCTCGTACAAGTGCACCTCCTTTATTTTTTGGTTCCTGTCGTGTAAAGAAGAGAAGAAGGAAGAAGAACAAGAGCAACGAACCCATCCTTTCGCTCCTGATCAACACCATACTAATAACCTCGACTCATCTATATATTTTTCGGTCCCTTATCACCTTTCAGAAACCATAATAACCAATAAACTCTTTCTTTCTTGTTTGGAGCTAATTCGAAAATAGCATATCATAGGCATAAGCGAGTGGTAGAATTTTCGTGTGTTCCAACCTCTTCTAGAGCGTCCTCTCACCACCCTAGTGGTGTGGTAAGTTTTCACGTTCCATTACTAATTCATTTCTCACGTCCTCATACACCATGCATGTTATAATATTTCATACAAACGCATACCATTTTCTATTTAAATTTTACATGTCGCGGTTCATTTTAGAGCATATAAGTTGGGTTGCCTTCCTTGTGGAAGGCATAGGAAACCATATTTTCACACTTATATGACATTTACGTACTCATCTTACAACTTGAACGAACACCCTATTTAGTTTGTAATCACGTATAAAACTTGTAATAAAAATTCTAAGTCTTTTCTTGTATGAAAATGCCTATGTCAACATAAAATAAACTTGTTAAAAGAATGATCTCCATTAAGAAGCAAGATACTAGATATATATAAGTAATAAGCATGATGAAAGTATTTTCTAGTTGGTTTCTTTTCTGTGATGTTTCGCTACTACACAAAAACACTAAACCGACCCATGTTGGGCTTGAAAGCCCAATGAAACTTTTCAAACTAGATTAAGACCCCATTAATTCGTGTTGGGCCTTAAGGCCCATTCGACATCTATATAAATTTTTCCGAAGTAACAGGTTGCAATAAACTTAAAAGGTAAGCTTTTAAATTTAGATAATAAAAAGGACTAAAAATGTAACGCGATCTAACCGGAAAGACCAAAACTGCCAAACCGTGAAACCCATGGATTAAAGCTGTGAAAACAGTTTATAAAGGACTTAAATTGACATACCATTGAACTCCGAGCCTTATGTGGACATAGGGACAAGATTTGGACTATTATGGACTTTGGACTAACCAAGGACTAACGACGTAACGCGATCACAGTTAGACTAAAAATTGTAAAATCTGAAAAGAACAAGGACTTACTTAATTTCACTTGACATTCTTAGTTCATTTTCATTTTACACCCTTCATTTCATATGCATTTTACATTTTTAGTTATGTACTATTTATAGTTTCGCTATTAGAAATATTAGCGACCTCACTTGCATATTATATCAGCATATTTCGAGAAAGTAATATTTTGGGCCATTTGAGATAAGAACCAAGATACCATTATAGATATATTATATTTTTAACTTGAGACATTTTAGGCATATCACACACTCACATCACCGATCAAATCGTTATACGATTTATCCTTTCCACATTCGTTATTAGTCGTAAGTTAGAATCTTAGACTTCGTTTATACTCAGGTCTCGTATTGAAGAAGTTTTCGTGATCGTTTACTTGGTCTTATAATTTCGTCTTGCCAGATACGCTCCAGGTGAGTCGTGGCCCCTACTTTTCACACTTGTTTTTAATAATTCTTTTGGGGGAGATACATGCTTTAACTGTTTTATACTACCTGAAATATCTTATGATTTACTCGAAATTATCAACTATGCTTTATTTATTTGAATTATACTTGAAAGGAATACATGCTCAATATATGTGCAAATTGTCTGTTTAGCTTAAACACGGAACTTGAAACATAAACATCTCTGAACTACTTGATGTAACATGATACTGAGGCTTACTGTATGCATTCATGTGACAAATGAATGAACTGTTACTTATTATAATATTTCTACATTTCACTATAAATAATTGCCAATACTAAAATTACGCATGATTCACCTATATTGCCTAAGCACACTTTATTGCCGAAAGTCCCTTTATCATGAGCCATTAATCACTGCGGTGAGCGCGAATATAGTGAACAGCTTCGAAACCTGTTAGAGGCTGACGACCTATCCCACTAAATACTGTGACGGAATGCCTATATGGTTAGTCGTATTTAGTCGCGATGCACTATATTTGAGAAAAATAGGAATTGGCAAGTACCTATTAACACGAGGGCCATAAAAACCCATCAGTGACCCTGGTGGGACACCGCCGTATTACGGTACTCTGTTAACGTTTTGCGTGTCATGAGGCTTAGGGCAATATAACTTTATGAATATATGAATGTTTCATATATATCCTAGGATACAGCTGTATTTAGAAGACCACCACTTTACACTTCAGATTCTAGATTATTGTTCCCACTATGTGATATGATTGTGAATCCTGTACTTGAACTTTAATTGTTATCATATGTGATTTAACTGAGAATTCTACACAAGACAACTCAAAATGCTTGGTATATCATTACATCTAAAAGCTGATTCAACATCCCATTTCGAGCATATAACAACGTAGCTCAACTGCATTTATAATATGAAACTTATGATTTTGAAGATCATACATTATTCACTTGTGGATTTTATACAACGCAACTCCTTATTTATTTCATGAAGAACTATTATAACTATACACCTTTCAAAGAGAGATATTTTCTATCAAACTCCACGAACTCACCAACCATTGTGTTGACGTTTTAAGCATGTTTATCTCAGATAATTAACGGAGCAGGACAAGACACGGAGCGGGCATCCTTTACTCTGATAACTTTAATGGTGTAAAATCAAATATGTCATTCCTCCCAAATTATCACATTTTCTTATGGGATTTTCAAATCAAATAAATCACTTTTGTATCAAGAATATTCTTCGAATGACATATAGCTTTCAAAATGCATATTCTGGACCGTTTTCTGAGATTTAAACTTCGATCCTCACCGTAACACCCAAATTACTTTTCCGCTGCCACAAACCAAATTAGGGGGTGTTACAGTTTGGTATCAGAGCCTATGGTTATAGAGAATCAAACGTTTTAAAACATCGAACTATAACCACATTTTCAAAATAAATGATTTTACACCTTATCATCTTATGCCTTCCGTGTCTGCAGACTGCCGTGCTCAATACATTACCTATTAAGATTGTTTTGTACTAATCTTTACATGCTTAATGTTTATTCTTCACACATTATACACTATACTATTTCACACTCAACGTTATATATATATACTCACTAACTATTTCAAGTACTGTACCAATTACCTTAAATTATCTTACTCGCATCTTTATAGATGCATGTGAAGTAAATCTTACTGTGTTCCGGAAAATCCGCGCAGGAATTATTTTGTGGACTAATATGAATATTAAATCAGAAATTCTTAAGCAGGATGGGTTGCAATGTCTTTATTTGAATGATGGGGATGCCTTTTATCTAAATAAAGAAATTGTAAGGCGCCGAACCATAAGTTTATATTTCCTTATTTACATTGTTTGGGACGCCTCTCTATGTAAATAACGAATTATAAATAAGTGGGCTTATTTATGTCTGTAAAGGGCACTAGTATGAAACCGATAACCATAAAAAAATTCATCAAACACACAACATAACTCTCATTAGAACCCCTAAACAATGATACATAATGTTCGTATACGAATTCAAAGCAACACTCCTATCGTAACACTGTCTTTACTATTCTAGCCACTTGCATTAACTATTTCTCACACCAAGACAAACAAGATCTTCCATACCCTAAAAACCGGAATTTAGCAACTTTCTCTACATACACCAAATCTTCATTCAAACATCTCTATGTGAGAATCAGTTATCGACAAAACTCTTTGTTTAACAAGTAGGTTACCCGCACAGATTTCTGTAAAATATCTAAATTTAGCAGAGTAATGAGTTCTTTTCCAAGATATGTTCATAGCATAAACATCCAAACACCATATTATTCAAATAAACTTGACGGAAATACTTAAACATTACAAACGATACTGAATTAAAACATCACATAAACCTAAACCTAAACTTCAAAGGTAGTCTGGATGATCCCAGGTCTGAGAATTGTTGGAATCATAACCATCATCATAAGGATCAAAGCTCGCCAACTTCTCTTCTTCCCATTGAGCTTCCAACCTGCTCAGCTCCCAATCCATGGCAGGAGTCCAACCACCATCATCAACTGCCACATTTTCCTCGAAACTTGGCTGGAAATGATCCAGATGAGGCAAATGTTGTTGTTGCACAACCACCCTTGGTGTAGATGAACTTGATGCACCATGTTGTAGTTGTGGTTGTTGTTGATGTTGTAGTAGTGGTGGATTTTGTTGCTTTTGTTGTTGTTGTTGTTGATGTTCAACCCTAGCAGCTTCAACATTCTCTTCCAAACTCCAACGAACCTTGTTAGAAATCTGGTCATCTATCTGATGAACACAAGACCACAGCGATTCGATGACAGCAGCATCCTTACAAGATTCATCATACAAAAACTTGTCAATCACATGCTTCCTACCATCTGAGATGTCGGTGCACTTAGCATAGCTTTCTCTAAGTCGTCGTTTCAATTGTTTCGTAGCTTCAAACTGCAGAATGACCTTCACAATAGCATTTTGATGATCCACGTCACTACCCTCCGTTTCTGCTTTGATGTACAGTTGAATTTGTTCAGCGGTATGTGGTAGCTTACAAGCCATTGAATTGTGTGTGTGGGTAACCCAAGCACGCCAATGGTATTTATAAGGGCTTGAAAAATATTTTTCAATTATTTTAAGAAATATAACCATTTGTATTTAAACGGTAAAGTTTTCAAAATCTATGTCTAGTAAAAAAAAAAAAAAAAAAAAAAAAAAAAAAAAAAAAAAAAAAAAAAAAAACTAGCAACTAGCTCTGAGATACGTGGTAAATAAAATATTTACTTTGGTTTTCGCAATTCAACGCAAGAGGCAGGAAAAAATCGCGTTAAACACGCCCCACTATGATTTAAAAATCCTGAACACGCCACATACACATATAACACTTTTCATACGATTTGACTACACATCCTCTAGAAAATAATGAACCTCCTAACGTTCTCTCGAAACTCTCAAGCATTAAACAAGTTGTCGATGATCTCGAAACTACCTAATAACCATATATTTCATGGAATATGCGCTCATCATCTCACATTCGCCAAACTAAACTTATCCTTGAAACATCTATTCTCGACCTATTGTCAACAGCAACCCAACACACTCTTGTTTATCATTAATATTTGAACCCAACTCTAATTAAGCTTAAGAACTTGAGATTTATTTCTAATCTAATCGACTCATACCCGTTTACTTTGGATCATTCACTTAACAACACACCAACATTTTCATACGTCTCAATTTGGCACTTACCAATAAATCGTACATAACAAATCTTTTCCAATACTCGAGCATGTGACAATCAAAGACCAGCCCGACTGTCATGTTCTCAAATGACTTCAACAAAAATCATATATTGCCAAAATACTTTGTTTAATTTAAGTTCCCAACAATCTCAACAAATTCAAACGAAAGCCTGTCTAGTTATTGGGCCATATTTCATCTTTGTGAACTCAACTACAATCAAAATAAACCAACTTTCGTGTTTCCCTTTTTGCCCCCAACAACGAATAACAACCCTAAGAAACAAAATGATTTTCTTACTACAATATATTTTATCTTGTAGCATATTGATTTCCCTCTTTGCTTTCACACTTAGCTAACAACTTGAATACTTTGAAAAATAAATTCAAACAAGCTATCAATATAAAACACGGTTCATATATGAAGCAAACCAATTTTGTGTTATCACTTAAGACTTTATCTAACAAGCTTTTCCTTACAAAAACTAAAGTTCAACAACAATTTTTACATTTAGCAAGTCCTCATCCGAAACCATCATTGTTAAAAATTATTATTATAAACTCTTTGTGTAATGAATAGGTTACCCCATAAACTTGCGATTTTCAAAACTTTGAGTCAGGTTTATTTTCAAAACACGATAGAATAACAATGTTCAGTCCAAAAACAAGATCTCGAGACAAAATAATTTATTTATAAAACTTACTTTTAGCCCACCTCAGTCCGATCTACACTCATTACCCATTACTCACTGCTCTATTACACGAAGTCGAGAAAAATACGAAACTAGAAACTATAAGAATTCACAACAATCTATGGAAAACACAAATAACATAAATTTTATTTGAAACCACGGAAGTTAATACATAGCGAAATGATTAACATCGGAAGTGCTAACAGTACAATAAACACAATATAAGGCATACAATCTTCAATCGGTTGACCCACCATAGAAACAACGACCCCCACCAACCCAACAATAGCAAAAGCCACCATAGGGTGAAGCACCTTAAGTATTCTGCGTCATAACAAAATAGGAAAAGTTATGCCGAGATTTATAACTAAACATAAACGAGATTTTATTTCACAATCATTAAAGGTTACATCGACAAACAACAAAACTACATTTTAACTACACTAGCCGAGATCCTCACCCCAAAATCTTATCCACATTGATCGCTAAAACCATGAGAGGAACGATGAACACCAAGGATGTGACGTAGTAGTCAGAGTTTTCATCAGGGAAGAAGGCCAGATAAACGGCGACAAGGACAATGTATACGGTAGCAGCCAAGATGACGATCGACGGCATGGTGAAAATTTTTTTTGGAGAAGATAAAGATGTTGAATGAAAAGGGGAAGCGGAAAAGTGGAAAAGGAAAAGAGTGGATAGGATTAAATAGGGAATATAAGTGGAGAAAATACCCGTTATTTTACTATTCACGATCATTAAATTTTAAATCACTACCACTAAAAATCGCCTAGTCTCGACCGTTAGAACACTAAACATTAAGTGTTAAATACTTCCTATTCTCGGCCATTACTTTCACTATTCGTAAACCATATTTTAAACAATCGATCAAACATTCGAATTTATTCTGTCTATTACAAATAAATTTAGTTGGAATCTCGCCACTTTGATATTCAAATAAGAAATATCTCGACAACATTATCCATAAACTCTCATTTCAGAACACCACATTTTCCAAATACCTATCACGGATTGAACTTCGGGACGAAGTTCAAAAATTGAGAGGTAGATACTGTAAGATCCTACAAAAATCCGTCATGATAATCTTTGTTAATTAATAATACCCTCGACTTACCATTTGACAACGCCCATTTTTACGGGGAAATTTAAATTTTTCTTTAACATACTATACCGCGACCAACATAAGATTTGGATAAGCCTACATATTTTATATAAACTATTTTCACTTTATTATTTTTATATTAAACTCTTTATGTAATACAAATATTTAAACCCTATTAGATTTTATTAACGTATACGCTTTCTATTAAAATTATCTCACGTCTAATATAATTAGTTGGAGTATATTGATAAACATTGACATTTTATAAACGTCGTATTTTTACGTTACCCGATTTTAAGTTTCATGAAGTAAGGACTTAACATTAGTAATTACTGAGATCAAACTGCATCTTAAACTATTAAAATATGTGTGTATAATTCTTCCACAAAGCTCATGCAATCATGCAATCTTTCCTGTGTACGTGTATGGATTTTCCATAATACAATATTTTATATGTAAGTATGACATGCAAATTACACCATGTGTGTGTACGTGTTTAATTTTCCTATCACAAGCTCTATATTAGCGTGTAGGATCTTGAGCCATAAAATATAACAAATTTATATGTTAACGTGTAGTATATTTTAAGTTTTAACCATAAAACGCAACTACAAACATATATACATACGTGTATAACTTAAATTCCACATTTCAAAGCCAACTTGCCATTTCATGTAGCAATATATGTAACATATAGTGTACGTGGGATACTTGTCCATACAAACACATACACTTTCCTTCTAACTCATTACCTACCAGTTCCACACCTATTCATACGAAAACAAACATGCAAACTCCTTTTTCTTTTTCCTTTCTGACGCTCGTACAAGTGCACCTCCTTTATTTTTTTGGTTCCTGTCGTGTAAAGAAGAGAAGAAGGAAGAAGAACAAGAGCAACGAACCCATCCTTTCGCTCCTGATCAACACCATACTAATAACCTCGACTCATCTATATATTTTTCGGTCCCTTATCACCTTTCAGAAACCATAATAACCAATAAACTCTTTCTTTCTTGTTTGGAGCTAATTCGAAAATAGCATATCATAGGCATAAGCGAGTGGTAGAATTTTCGTGTGTTCCAACCTCTTCTAGAGCGTCCTCTCACCACCCTAGTGGTGTGGTAAGTTTTCACGTTCCATTACTAATTCATTTCTCACGTCCTCATACACCATGCATGTTATAATATTTCATACAAACGCATACCATTTTCTATTTAAATTTTACATGTCGCGGTTCATTTTAGAGCATATAAGTTGGGTTGCCTTCCTTGTGGAAGGCATAGGAAACCATATTTTCACACTTATATGACATTTACGTACCCATCTTACAACTTGAACGAACACCCTATTTAGTTTGTAATCACGTATAAAACTTGTAATAAAAATTCTAAGTCTTTTCTTGTATGAAAATGCCTATGTCAACATAAAATAAACTTGTTAAAAGAATGATCTCCATTAAGAAGCAAGATACTAGATATATATAAGTAATAAGCATGATGAAAGTATTTTCTAGTTGGTTTCTTTTCTGTGATGTTTCGCTACTACACAAAAACACTAAACCGACCCATGTTGGGCTTGAAAGCCCAATGAAACTTTTCAAACTAGATTAAGACCCCATTAATTCGTGTTGGGCCTTAAGGCCCATTCGACATCTATATAAATTTTTCCGAAGTAACAGGTTGCAATAAACTTAAAAGGTAAGCTTTTAAATTTAGATAATAAAAAGGACTAAAAATGTAACGCGATCTAACCGGAAAGACCAAAACTGCCAAACCGTGAAACCCATGGACTAAAGCTGTGAAAACAGTTTATAAAGGACTTAAATTGACATACCATTGAACTCCGAGCCTTATGTGGACATAGGGACAAGATTTGGACTATTATGGACTTTGGACTAACCAAGGACTAACGACGTAACGCGATCACAGTTAGACTAAAAATTGTAAAATCTGAAAAGAACAAGGACTTACTTAATTTCACTTGACATTCTTAGTTCATTTTCATTTTACACCCTTCATTTCATATGCATTTTACATTTTTAGTTATGTACTATTTATAGTTTCGCTATTAGAAATATTAGCGACCTCACTTGCATATTATATCAGCATATTTCGAGAAAGTAATATTTTGGGCCATTTGAGATAAGAACCAAGATACCATTATAGATATATTATATTTTTAACTTGAGACATTTTAGGCATATCACACACTCACATCACCGATCAAATCGTTATACGATTTATCCTTTCCACATTCGTTATTAGTCGTAAGTTAGAATCTTAGACTTCGTTTATACTCAGGTCTCGTATTGAAGAAGTTTTCGTGATCGTTTACTTGGTCTTATAATTTCGTCTTGCCAGATACGCTCCAGGTGAGTCGTGGCCCCTACTTTTCACACTTGTTTTTAATAATTCTTTTGGGGGAGATACATGCTTTAACTGTTTTATACTACCTGAAATATCTTATGATTTACTCGAAATTATCAACTATGCTTTATTTATTTGAATTATACTTGAAAGGAATACATGCTCAATATATGTGCAAATTGTCTGTTTAGCTTAAACACGGAACTTGAAACATAAACATCTCTGAACTACTTGATGTAACATGATACTGAGGCTTACTGTATGCATTCATGTGACAAATGAATGAACTGTTACTTATTATAATATTTCTACATTTCACTATAAATAATTGCCAATACTAAAATTACGCATGATTCACCTATATTGCCTAAGCACACTTTATTGCCGAAAGTCCCTTTATCATGAGCCATTAATCACTGCGGTGAGCGCGAATATAGTGAACAGCTTCGAAACCTGTTAGAGGCTGACGACCTATCCCACTAAATACTGTGACGGAATGCCTATATGGTTAGTCGTATTTAGTCGCGATGCACTATATTTGAGAAAAATAGGAGTTGGCAAGTACCTATTAACACGAGGGCCATAAAAACCCATCAGTGACCCTGGTGGGACACCGCCGTATTACGGTACTCTGTTAACGTTTTGCGTGTCATGAGGCTTAGGGCAATATAACTTTATGAATATATGAATGTTTCATATATATCCTAGGATACAGCTGTATTTAGAAGACCACCACTTTACACTTCAGATTCTAGATTATTGTTCCCACTATGTGATATGATTGTGAATCCTGTACTTGAACTTTAATTGTTATCATATGTGATTTAACTGAGAATTCTACACAAAACAATTCAAAATGCTTGGTATATCATTACATCTAAAAGCTGATTCAACATCCCATTTCGAGCATATAACAACGTAGCTCAACTGCATTTATAATATGAAACTTATGATTTTGAAGATTATACATTAGTCACTTGTGGATTTTATACAACGCAACTCCTTATTTATTTCATGAAGAACTATTATAACTATACACCTTTCAAAGAGAGATATTTTCTATCAAACTCCACGAACTCACCAACCATTGTGTTGACGTTTTAAGCATGTTTATCTCAGGTAATTAACGGAGCAGGACAAGACACGGAGCGGGCATCTTTTACTCTGATAACTTTAATGGTGTAAAATCAAATATGTCATTCCTCCCAAATTATCACATTTTCTTATAGGATTTTCAAATCAAATAAATCACTTTTGTATCAAGAATATTCTTCGAATGACATATAGCTTTCAAAATGCATATTCTGGACCGTTTTCTGAGATTTAAACTTCGATCCTCACCGTAACACCCAAATTACTTTTCCGCTGCCACAAACCAAATTAGGGGGTGTTACAATAACATTTATTGGGTGCTTCCTGCACCTAGCTCTCTAAGAGCTCACGGTATGGTGAGCTGATGGCTTCGTGCCATGACATTAACCCAACCACAAGGCGCCACAACCATACACCATCTCGGCTATTAGCCTCTCGCGCCACCACCACCAGCCCACCTGGTGGGATGTTTTTTATTTTTTATTTTATTTTTTTATTATTTTTTTGGTTTTTGTGTTTATGTGTTTTGTGTTTATTTGTGTGTTTGTTTTGTCTATATATGTTTGTGTGTTTGTGAAAGTTATTTTTTTTTCTTGTTTAGTTGCAGCAGGTGTGGCAAAAGGAACAAGATAATGTTTTCTTATAACTTTTTCACTTTAAACCTTGTTTTTATATATGTTTATATTATAAGCCTCTAAGATCGTTATTCTTACACTAGTCCCTATTATGTTTACAATGTTAGTCCTTTATTTACTTTTCTTACATTTTTAGTCTTAAAATGTATAAAATTTAGTTTAAATGTATAAAATGAAATGTGTTGTTTTATTTAAAAAAAAGAATAAATAAATAAAATAATTGTGGGTTCCAAATATTCGCCATGACACTAGATTCTGATGTGATAGTAGGAAACGATGTTTTTGGTGTTGTGATGTATTCTGATGTTATGAAGAAAAAAAATGCTGAGGTGACACCACTAAACGATACCTTATGAGCTAAGGGCAATTCCAACGATAACGCAGCACCTGCGTTAAGGTTCCAAATAGGTGCGTTAAAGCTATGTTAAGGGTTGAAAGCTAGCTGCGTTAACGCAACGTTAAGGGGCTGCGTTAACCCATTAACGCTGCGTTAAGGGTACTTTGTGTAAAAAAAAAAAATCACTTTCGCCCTTTTTAAGGGTAGTTTGTGTAAAAAAAAACATTTGATTTAAAGGTGAGTTATGGTTGTGAGTGTTTTTTTTTAGTTAAAGGTGAAAAAGTTAAAACTGACACGATAATGTGTTAAAGTTTAACTCTGTATTAAGGTTGGGAGTGCTCTAATCGTTAAACATATTAACGTGGACAGAAATGACCGGTTAGGAGCAAGTGAAATGAGTGGGACATTTACGTTGCTGACAGCCAAGAAAGCGTTGCTACGTGTAACTTATAGAGGGCTGGTGGGGGACCCACCGAGGGGTTTACACGTCGGCATGCGGCTGTCATAAGTGGAAGTTATTGTTAAATGAAGCTAATTTGCACACCCATCCTATCCTATGTTGTAACATAAAAATTATACGTATTTACATAATTTGATTTGTCAACTAAATGTGAAAGGTAAAAAAAATAAAATAAAAGATTATGCTGCAATATAATTAGATCACTACACTTGCCAAGTTATTATTTAAGTATAATTTTATAAACTTTTTGTGGATATAGCATTGCTCATGTCGTAAACAGTTACAATATCAACCTTGTTCATTTTTCTTTTGAAAGACAACATCAATCTTATTCATTATGATATCATATACCCGCAAATAATAACCATAATCACTAGCTTTAAACTTCTTTTTATAGCATAAAAAGTGATGAATTAGTTCTTAAATATTGTCTCCTTTTTTAAGTGCGTTGTTCAACCACATTTCATATCATGCAAACACGAATCACCATTTACCGGTTTTACCCTTTTAAAAGTAGCAGCCAAGTTGACTTTATGAATGTATGTGAGGGGCAATATAGTAATCCTACACTTTTAATGAATTTACACTATAAAAGTAGATTACGTTATGTTCATATATCAACTCCACAAGTCCAAAACAGAGTAAAGTGAACGCTTGAACACAACATCAGTTAACCAAAATTCAATAGACTTTACAAGAACTCAAGAAGCTGTCATTTAAGGTAGAGTTTTATGATTTCTGTTTGAAATTTCTCATAGTATGTTGTAGAATTGTTATAGATGATATTTCTTTAGATGAATCTTTAGAGAAGCTAGTTTGATCTATCGTATGTCGAATTCAGATAACGAGAGAGTTTTCTTTTTGGAATTTTTATAGATAAGCAGTTTTGAGAGTCTTTATAAGTTGTTTAATACTTTCTTTATTATTTGAGTGAACAAGGTTATTCCAAAATATAATTAGTAGATAAAGAAAATCAGTCTGTTAATCAGCTTAAATTTTTATTAAAATTTATGGTACAGGGTCATATGTTTGAAAATCCATAGAGTTTGATGTAGGTTTGATTTACTCAATTACTATTTTTACTCATAACATACCATATCATTTTCTAGCATGCTAATTTCATCTCTTTGTTCAAGTTTAGCTACTAAGCTAGCATCTGTTCTTAGGTTAGCACAGCTTATTTCATAGCGTAAAGTTGGACGTTTCTTAGCCGTTTTTCTCATACATCAAGCAATGAGAATGTAAAAAAACCAAGACTTAGTTTTCATCGCTATTACTTTCGCTAGCTCTATTGGTTTTAGTTTCTATTCTTCTTAGCTTAAATGAGGTTCTTTACAACAGCTTGTGGTTTCTATCTTTGGAAACTTACCTTCAAGTTGGGCAATAAACTTTTGCATATTATGAAAGTATAGTAATAGTAATCTGAAACTAAAACATTTATAGCATCTTATAAACAATCACTTATAGCTGTGTTCAAGATATATGTATCAAGTAGTTGAGGGTTCAAGTATCAGCTCAAACGAATGTTTACATGTAGCGTCTAAATTTTTGGTTAGAAAGATGAAAAATAACAATGCATACCAGATTACCAGTTACCATATTGGCAAATTACTTCGGTTAAACAGTGTAGATACCTTGCTAGAAATGCTGGTCCCTCATTATTGAAATAGCATGTGATAAGATCTGGTTGGTGGAAATTTGTAGAAATTTCATGGTTTTTTTGTCTTGTATTGTACCTCATAAATTGATTTATGAGTCATGTTTGACTTTTAACATTCGAGAACACCTGCCAAATTTCATTGACCATCTTACTTAAATTGGTATTGGTATAAGAATCACAATGATGTTATCATGGTCTTCTAATATTCTATAGGCTTTTCTGGACTCTTAAGGTCATTTTCATACCCTTGTATATAATGCTGCATAAGTTAATCTCATGTTTTTATATTTGTTTGTATTTCAGCTTGATCTTCTTGATTACGAGTGGATACTTAAACAGAAATTTGTAGAGCCGGTTCAATGTCAGACCCAGAAAACAACCAAAACCGAACCAGCACAAAACCAGCCGGAATCCGATTATTAGAATGTGCCAAGAAATCAACCCTCTCATACAAAACACACCAAGCCATAGTCCTGATCATCACATTTCTAGCATACGCAAGCTACCATGCTACTCGTAAAACCACCAGCATTATAAAAAGCTCACTCGACCCTGAATCACCAGAAGATTCGTTTCTACAAAGTTCAAAAGCCATTTCATGGTTACTAGGAAGCGGTTGGGCACCATTCAATGGTGAAAATGGGACTGCATTGCTTGGAGACCTTGACTTAGCTTTCTTATTTGTCTACTCAATTGGAATGTTCTTTTCGGGCCATATTGGAGATAGAATGAACCTAAGGATATTCTTGACAATAGGAATGGTTGGAACGGGTTTGTTCACTTCATTATTTGGTATTGGATACTGGGCAAACATCCATGTATTTTACTATTATTTAGTAGTTCAAATGCTAGCTGGGCTATTTCAATCCACTGGTTGGCCTTCTGTTGTTTCAGTTATTGGAAAATGGTTTGGAAAGAGTAAACGAGGGCTTATAATGGGTGTTTGGAACGCACATACGTCAATTGGGAATATTTCTGGTTCTTTGATCGCTTCTTATTTTTTGAAGTATGGTTGGGGTTGGTCCATGGTTGTTCCTGGTGTGATGATTATTTTTGTTGGATTGTTGCTCTTCATGTTTTTACCCGTTGATCCTGAATCAGTTGGAGTTGATAAAGATGAGAATGATAAGCCAGATTTTCCTGAAAAGCTAGGGGCGGAAGTCACTAAACCTCTATTGATCGGCAAGATAAACATTGAGAAAGAATCAGCTGTTGGGTTCCTGGAAGCATGGAAAATACCTGGGGTTGCCCCGTTTGCGTTCTGTCTCTTTTTTGCGAAGTTGGTTGCTTATACGTTTCTGTATTGGCTTCCGTTTTACATCAGTCACACAGGTAAACTTGTCTTTCCAACTTAGTAATATTTTCGGTCCTGGCCTGAATTGCTATATCTAAATATCTAATTAATAAGTCGTGTACTAAACTAGTGCTGAATTTCTATGTTTTTTGCAGCCATAGATGGTGAATACTTATCTGATGAGGCTGCTGGTAATCTATCTACGTTATTCGACGTAGGGGGTGTAGTGGGAGGAATCCTAGCAGGTCACATTTCTGATCGGCTAAATGCTCGAGCCATCACAGCAGCAAGCTTCATGTACTGTGCTATACCTGCCCTGTACTTCTATAGAAACTATGGGCACACATCAATGACCATAAACATCATCCTCATGCTAATTACCGGCATGTTTGTCAACGGACCCTATGCTCTTATAACAACAGCCGTCTCAGCTGACCTTGGGACCCATCGGTCCCTTAAAGGAAACTCTCGAGCACTTGCAACAGTAACAGCAATCATTGATGGAACCGGGTCTATTGGTGCTGCAGTCGGGCCATTACTTACGGGCTATATTTCGACCCAGAGCTGGAGTGCAGTTTTTAGTATGCTTATGGTGGCTGCTTTTGTTGCGGGGTTGTTTCTTACTAGACTTGTTGTAACGGAAATCGCTACAAAATGGCAGGATTCAAGGCGGGGTTTGACTAGTAGTATCTGGAGGTCTCCTACGGTTGAAGTGTGATTGGATACATAGAAGACAGGGCACTTTTGTATGTACATAAAATATTGTATACATGATTCCAAATCGATTTTGTATTTATGTTTTCGATAAATGGATATTAATTTCTCTGAGTACTTACTCGTCAACATCACTATTGTGAAATAGATAGGAAGTGGCAAAATGGATGGTCAGACGTGTTAAGTAACGCATTCTGGTCAGAACGAGTAACTTTTTAGTACGGATCGACATGAGTTGGATTGAGCAAAAGCACAAGTGCTTTTTTCTGAAAAGAGATGACAAAGAACTAATCTGTTAATCTGATACAAATACTATATTATTACGATAATTATCTAAAATCGACCTATTCTCTAAATGCATTTGTTTTAGTCCACACATTGTTTTCAAACTAGGCAAACTGTGATCTTTAGTCTATGTATTTCGCATGGATCTGATGTTAGTGAAGTAGCCACCCATAACGTAATATAGATATATTCGACTTGTCGGTAAAGACAGGCCGTGGACCAGCGCACAAACATACCAACGGGGACCAATAGTCCTGACAAGCAATTTGGCTCGAAGCAGCTAAAATTAGGTTCTAGGAGCGCTTTATGGTCAATAATAGTTACAAAATCACAATCATATGGTTCATGACCACATATTTATATGCCTGATTGTGATTGCAAAATGCAAAACCGACGCTTTACACTTTAAACTAGTGGTTATGAGCTCGAGATGTTGCTGTTGACAGGTATTGTAGGTCCACGATTATGGATCTAAGTAGCCTGTGTTAGACAATAGATAACTTGAATAAATCCAAATTAATCTATATGAGAAACTCTTAACAGTATATTGATTGTTAATGCGGAATCTTAACAAACAACAAGTATGAAGAACACAACTATGATTACTAACTTCGTATTACTATTAAACTTTCAATTGTCACACTAAAACATAATGTTGTAGGGTTCCTTTTATACTCTAAGGAAACCCTAATGTTACAAAACGTGTGAAAGGATAAACATATCTTCTAATAAGATAACTAATACGTATATATCCTTTCCTAACATATAGCTAACAAACTATTCTGTTAAACATAAACAGACTTAACTAATAATACCTACCAGTACTAACTATGTTTGCCAGACTTAACTAGGCTAACAGACTTAACGATTTCATCAGCAGACTTAAGTCTGTTCTACAATAATTCCCAACAATCCTCCCCTAACTTGATCTTCATACGCCATGAACTTCAAGTTTCTTTCTTGATAAGCTTTCTGAGGATGTTGAACTCTAACCTTTTGGAATTATTTTGAATTGCAATTCTTCAAATCATCATATCTGAACTTTGCAGCATCCTTTATCAGCAATCTTTATACCATCTGATCTTTACAGCAACATTGACTGTTTGTACATCAATTCATAAAGTTTCATACTATTCTCATCACTTCCAGGTGTGTTAACTCCTATGAGAGGTGAATCATTGAAAATTTAATGGATTTGATGTCTCTTTACCAGTTAGCCATTAACTCTGGAGTAGCCAATGTTTGGTGTAAAATCATGGTACATTGATAACCATTTCAACTCTTTGTACATGAAACATAGTGAGTTGAAATACCATATGATTTTTAGCAAATCATCAGCTATCAACGGATTTGATTTGTCTTTACCAAAAGCCGTTTGCTTTTGGACTAGCCAATTCTTTGGTGGAATGCAGTCATCACCTTGGTGAATTGATAACCAGTTATGGATTTCCACAGCCTTTACTACAAGCCATACTCTTGTGGGCTAGTCAACTCTTCACTATCATAGATATGGTGAGTTGATTACCATACAATTTTTGGCAAATTGTCAGCCATAAACGGATTTGAGATATCTTTACCATGAGCCGTTTGCTCTTGGATTAGCCAGTTCTTATGTGGATTAGACATGGTGGACTGATAACCATTTGTTGTGTTAGTGCAAAGCACCTTCACCAAGTGAGATTCTTCTCAAACTCCATTTATCCCACTTATCAGCTTAGAAAATTCTTTCAAACACCCCAAACAGCTTCCTTTTGGGATTGCCTTTCAATTAACTGCAATAGCTGATAACATACCTCATATTTCCTATCACCCAAAAGCTTCTTCTCAAGCATCTTCTTGCATACCCTGGGGTGCAGAGGATACTCAACCTCTGTCAGCATATATATGTGTGCATTCTGCAGAGTCAATCAATGAACTGCACAACTGTCAAAGTATCTCCATCTCACCACTTCTTGTTGATAGGGCAGCTTCCAAATTTCATCAGTCTTAGATGGTGGATCAAACATGGTCTTCAAGTCTCCCCAAAGAACTCTTTCAAATTCTTCTTCTGGTCTGATATCTCCATACTTGATCATCATTAGCTTATATAACTCCTTTAGATCATCTCTGTTCAAATCATTAAGTAATCCTGGAAAATTAACATAAACAACATCTGTATTATCTTCCCTGATTATTTGATAAGCCCCTTTCTCACCAGTTTTAATGATCTGCCATTTGACAATCTTGGCAGGTTGTGCTGAGCTTTCAGGAATTGAACCCATTGTGAATGAATCAGAAGAAGGTTCTTCTACCTTTTCATCTAAATATTCTTGCACATCCTTCTTAGTGACTGACTTACCCTTCTTAGCCATTCTTTTTCTTCTAGTCCACAAAATAGGTTTCTTAACTTCTACTTCTTGCTTTACAAGCTCACCTTTTGAACTATCAGGTACCTCTTCAACATCAATTACCTTCTGCTTTTAAAAACTTCTTCTAATTGAATCTTCATAATCAATAGGCTTGTAGTTCTGATCTCTTTCATAAGCTTTGAGATACAAACCTTCAATCTCTTCATATGTCTTTCTTTTCATCCTTTCAAGAGTAGAATGCTCCTGATTCTTTAAATACTGCTTCATGTAAGACATCTTCTCCTGCTTTGATGGTTTCTTGGTAGTACTTTTCATCTTTTGTGCCTGTTTAATCTTCTCCATCATATCTCCAAGAGTTTCTGTTTCTCTTCTGGCATTAATGAAATCTGTAAGCTGTTTTGCTCTTTCTTCAACTGTCAGACTTTCATTAGCCTTCAGTTCTTCCAGCTTTGCCTTTAATTCAGCATCATCCTCAATCATAGACATGAATGGATCGTTGTTAAACTCCTCTTGCAGCTTCTTTGCAAGTGATTCATCCTTTTTCTTTAGCTCTTCAAGCCTTGCCTCTTCAGCTTCTTCTTCAGCTTGAATTCTTGCAATCTCAGCCATACTTGCTTGTTCCTCTCTGAGTTGCCTCTTTGTTTTCATAGGCTGAGAAGTTTCTTGAAGTACTTGCTTGCCTTCTCTTTGAGTACCAGCAGACTTATCTTTGTCACCAGAACTAACTTGATCACCAGACTTATCACCAGAACTAACTTGATCACCAGACTTAAGTTTCTCACTGACAGACTTAACTGGATCATCACTAGCAGACTTAACTTCTTCTGTCACCAACTTCTTTCTTAGCCTTCTCTTCTTTTGACTTTGACTAAGAGTTTTAGCTAAAATCTCTGCTGCTTCCAATCCCTCAGGACTAATATCAGTATCACCAGAGGATTTTGCTTGAGCAGGAGTCTGAAAGATTGTTTCTTCACCCAAATTCCTCATCTGTTTGGAAGAATTTTTATCTACAGCACCCTCCTTATCACTAAAGACAACCCCTTTTGCTTTCATAATATTCTCCATCTTCTTTACTTTTCTGACCAAAGTCACTATAGCATTGCCCATGGTTTGTTTTGTCTCTGTAAGCTCTTTTTCCAATGCAGATATCCTTTTAACCAGTTGAGGAACCAGTTGTAAAAGATCATCCACAGACTTTGGAGTTGACTCCTCCTCATGAGTTGGAGTTAGAACCTGGGTTTGCTGAGGTGAAGGTGGTAGAGGTGTAGGTGATGGTGGTTGTTGTGCAGGTGAGCTAGGTGCATTTGCAGGCTCCCCAGCTGCATGAAGTGGTTGAGAGTGTGCTTCACTTCCAGATGATGATAATGATGTACCTGCATTGTCAGTACCAACAGGCAACATAGCAGCTAACAATGGTTTATGTGCCCCCTTAAAGCCCCTTTTCATGTTATTAAAAATTTTATCCTTGAAGGGCACACATAAGTAAGGTAATTTGTTTTCTGTTTCAACATTCAAAACCATTTGAAGAAAGCGAGGATACATCAAAAACTTGTATTTACTTTTCACATTTCCCACCATGCCATCAAATATTAATTTTGAAAACTTAAAAGTTTTACCAAGCGAAAGACAGACCATTGCAGAAGCAATATTACTTCCAAATTGATCCCATCCTCAACTCTTAGAACTTAGACATTGTAGCAAATGATGGACTAAAAATCTCCACTGAGGTGAAAAATGGCTTTTCCAAAACGTGAATGTGCCATCAATGGGATATCCTATACTTTCCATACCTTCTAGAATCATTTTATTTGACAACATAACTTCCCCTGAAGCATCATCCAACTGAAGACTACTTCTAATGGATACTTCAGTGACTGAATACTCAGTGTTATCAATAGTTGCCCTTAACTTTAGGGTCCCATCAGCAAGAGTTTCGAAAGTAGCAGTCGCCCAAAACTGTTTGACTAGGGAATCATAGATAGTGGGATTGTGAGTTAAGGCATACCTGATATGAGAGCCTTTCAAGAAGTCCACTATCTGTTCAAAGCCATCGCTCTTGGTTGGTTTCTTCAAGAAACCCACTTGGTTGTGCTTATCACAGTATTTGAGTTGAGCCATGGATAAGCAATGAATTTTGGAAGATGATTTGAAAATACTGGTTGAATGCCGTCTTAGGGTTTTGATGCTGGTTGTTTAAAACAGAGTAATCGTGGCCGAAAATAAAAATAATAAAAGCGGAAGTAAATAATGGATAAAGACGAAAAATGAATAAAATATTATCCATATATACCTCTTAGGGCAAAAAAAAATGGTAACGGTACTATTGAAACAGGAAAAATCATTAAGCGTATGACCAGACCTAACGGTAAAAAATTAATTACGTTTTAACATTACCAGACTTAACGTTGGTCAATTAGTATTAATGGTGACTCACCAGACTTAACAAAAACCAGACAAACACAAACAACAATCATTAGCAAAGCTTCCAATCACCATCAATCCATGCTTTTCCTGGAAAAATTAGTCTAAAACCAAAAAAATATACAACCATATGTTGTTGCAACCAGAATTAAGACCTACTCATTGCCAGAATTAACTCTAAAGCTACCAGATTTAACTTCTACCAGAATTAAATCTACTAAGTACTTGTACTATCTTACAAACTATACATTTAACCTCCCCTTAAATGTAGCTATGGATTTATCATTCCAATATTAACCACTAAGAAATTGAACCTAGGTCCATCAAAGGCTTTGGTCAATAGATCAGCTACATTAAAGTCTATGTGTATCTTTTCCACCCTAATCAATTTCTTTTCAAAGCAATCTCTTATAAAGTGATGCTTTATTTCTATGTGTTTGGTCTTAGAGTGATACACTGGGTTCTTTACTATACAGATAGTACTTTCATTATCAATGTGAATTATAGTATTCATGAAATTCAAACCATAATCCAGAATCTGATTTTGGATCCACAAGACTTGTCCATAGCAATTTGCAGCAGCTACATACTCCGCTTCAGTTGTAGATGTAGCCACAATGGTTTGCTTCTTGCATTACCATGAAATCAATCTTCTGCCAAGAAATTGACAACCTCCAGTTGTGGATTTCCTGTCAAGACTTGCTCCAGCATAGTCACTATCTGAATAGGCTTCCAGGTCAAATGATGACTCTCTAGGATACCAAAGACCCAAATTGGGTTTGCCCTTTAGATATCTAAAGATCCTCTTCACAACATGAAGATGTGAAGTCTTGGGAGTAACCTGAAAACAAAGAACAAGCACAAACTGCATACATAATATCAGGTCTAGAGGCAGTTAGATACATAAGAGAACCTATCATAGATCTGTATAGGTGCACATCCACATCATCAGCATCCTCATCTTTTGTTAATGGCACCTTGTTCTCCATTGGAGTGACTGCTGACTTCATACTTGCAAGATCAAACTTCTTCAGCATCTCAGCAACATACTTGTCTTGAGAAATGAAAAGTCCATCTTCCTTTTGTTTCACTTGCAGTCCAAGAAAGAATGTGAGCTCACCCATTGAACTCATCTGAAATCTGCCTTTCATCAATGCCTCAAATTCTTCACACCAAGACCTTTTTGTGGATCCAAAGATGATATCATCTACATACACTTGCACTAGAATGATATCCTTCTTGTTCCTTTTAATGAACAAGGTCTTGTCAATGACACCCCTCTTGTATCCATGCTCCTCAAGAAACTTGGAGAGTGTAGCATACCAAGCTCTGGGAGCTTGATGTAATCCATACAAAGCTTTGATTACTTTGTAAACCTTCTTGGGATGAGCAGGATCTACAAAACCAGGAGGTTGGTAAACATACACTTCTTCTTCTATAGTGCCATACAGGAAAGCACTCTTGACATCCATTTGATAAACTATGAATCCCATGTAGGATGCATAGGCCAAAAATAACCTGATAGCTTCAATTCTAGCTACAGGTGCAAAAACCTCATCATAGTCTATCCCTTCCTCTTGTCTGTATCCTTGGGCCACCAATCTTGCCTTATTTCTGACCACTACTCCTCTTTCATCCTTCTTGTTTCTGAAGACCCACTTTGTGCCAATTACTTTTGCTCCATGTGGTAGATCTACAAGAACCCATACCTTTTGCAACTTAAACTGCAACAGCTCTTCTTGCATTGCTTCTACCCAACTGTCATCTTCTAATGCTTCAGAAACCTTGGTAGGTTCCTTTTGAGAAAGGAAACATGCAAACAGACAGTGTTGTTGATCTTTGTGATTATTCCTTTGCTGCTTCTTAACAAAACTGAAAAGTGCATGAGCTTCTGACTGTTTCTGCACTTTGCTTCTAGTTTGAACTGCTGACTTAGGATCACCAAGTATTTGACTTTGTGGATGAATATTGTGAATCCTAAGTGTAGGAGCTTGACTTACATCCACTTCTGTGGGTAAGTTATTGAAATAAGTAATCACTCCTTCATCATCATAAGAAGCTTCATCAAAGATCCCTTCACTTGGCTTGTCAAAGATTTCAAGCTCTGGCATCTCAGAATTATCAAAAACATCAGTTGGAGTAGGATCAGGCTCAGCAGAATTAACTAAGTCACTACCAGACTTAACTGATAGAATATCTGCTGAAACTTTTGTAGGAGAAGCCTCTTTCCCTTGTGCTTGAGGCTTGGTAACAGTCTCCTTCTTCTTTGAAGTTGTAGAAGATTTCTTTGTGCCACCATAAGCTGCATCAAGCTTGACTACTGTTGTAGGAACAACAATGAGTTCCTCATTCTCCTCTTCTTGCTCAGAAGCATTTGCATCAGAAGCAACTTGAGTACCTGTATTGTTAGTTACTTCTTTGGAACCTGCATGAGGGTTAGCTTGATTCTCCATAGAAACAGGAATATAATTCATAGAATCAGTCAGATAATCAATATCAAACATCCATCTATAACCTATTCCTTTCACATTAGGTTTCTCCTCAAGAAAGTCAACATGGAGATTTTCTTCTACCCTTTTTGTCACTAAGTTGTATACCCTAAAGGGTTTACTACTTAGTGGCTTTTGCAATCAAACAGGCAAAACCTTTTGTAGGTTCAGGTGTCTTCATATCAAAGCTGTACATATTGTGTTGTCTAGGGACTTTTAGGAGTATCTGACTTTCATCAGGCATCTTAAAGTCAGAAGTCAACACAAAACATTCAGTTTCAATAAAAAGAACCTTGTGCTGCTTATCACAAATTTGTGATATTGAGAAAAGATTAAATTGCCCAAGTTCTTTCACAAAAGACACATTATCAAATTCTAAATTGCCAACTACTATTCTACCTTTACCAGTAATGTAGCCTTTGCTACCTCCAAAAGTAACAGAACCTCCTTTGAATTCTTCAAAATCTTTTAGGTGATTGATGAACTCAAATAAGTACATATTATTACTATCATTTATCCTATTAATTTGACTTGTTTTATTATATTATGTATGAGGATTGATACTTAATCGTTTACTTTTGTAATTCTCAGTTGAAAACAAGCATTTGGTGAAACTTGGCGATTTTGGACTAATTATGGAGCAAAACATGCAAGAAGTTAAGAGTCTACTAAAATGTACAAGATCAAGACTATTCTGCTCCAGATGCGCCGCATCTCACTTATGACATGCGCCGCATCACTATCAATATTTCACCAGATACGATCCAAGATACAAGAGGACATGCGCCGCATCCTATTATGGAGTTACGCCGCATCTTCTGGCGGTGTACGAATATTCCTGAATATTATAATCTTGGACCCCACGCGAAGTTAAGTAAATGCGCCGCATCTACTTACTAGATGCGCCGCATCTTACCCTCAGACAGAAACTATAAATACCCCAAGACCAGACGAATTCGATGTGACATATATTATATACGTGACCGAAGTACAGAAACCAAGGACGAATTCAGTCAAGGCAGCAGCACAAGACACATCTAAATCAAAGATACAAGAGCTGTAAGAAGGTGCTGCATGTGTCTAATTCATTAAGTAGTTTTGTTTTATTGTGTTAGTAAACTTTAATTCATCAAGATTGGTGGCTTGTGTAATGTGACAACGGAAAGATTGCACTCCCTTAAAACTGCTTTCTCATTAATTAAAGTTTATATGTTGATGTCATTGGTGACTTTTATTAGTGCATTGATAACCTCTGTGTCTAGCTGAGCGTTGATCGGGTCGCCATGCCTCTGCCCTCACCTGTTTATTAGATCGCCTATGCATTCTATGGTCTGTAGAAAAGTAGGAGAAAGATAAATAGGATAGTCATAAGTAATCATTAAGGGTTTACTCGCCGATAAGATTAGAACCAACGAGAAAGGACTTAATCTCGGTGCGTTGCATCGAACTATACACTTCATATAACACTAGCAATAAAACAAGTGACAAACTACTTATTATAAGGACAGCCCTCTTATTGTCTCGAGTATTTATCTGTGTACGTGTGTGCTACTTGCTGATTCGTGCCTATTGGTTTAGTTTATTATTTAATTGCAACCAAATCGTGCCAGTCTCTCAGGCTGAACCCCCCTTGCGTTATATTAGATTGTACAGTTAACTTAATATATTAAAATACTGATTAGAATAACTAGATAATACGTTCCACTCTTAGTGATCGACACTCTACTTACCATTATATTCATACTGACCGGGTACACTGCTCGTTAAGTGTGTGTGTTATTGATAAGTCGGCTAAATATAAATTTAAAACTTGAGTAGGCATTAATACTGCTAAACCGCAACGACACACGCTACGCATCAAGTTTTTGGCGCCGCTGCCGGGGAGTGAATTGTTATTATCTGTTAATTTGATTAGTATTTTAATTAGGTTTTTAATTTTTTTTTATCTAACCGCTAATTTTGTTGTGTATTAGATTAATTTGCATTCATTGTACTATTTTGCATATTTTCTGTTTTTGTGTGTTATTTGTTTGCTTTTGTTTGCGTTTGTTTTCGTGTGTTTTTATTTGTTTTAATTTTTAGTATTTTTTGTGTTATGCTATCGTTGTACTGAGCTAAATCGAACGATACGGCGCATCTGATTTATCAGACACGGCGTATTGCGTTCAATTTTTATAAAATACAACGCGTTTAATTAATTCGATACGACGCATCTTTTCCCCAAGATACGGCGTATCTGTTTTTGATAAAAAAATTTTCTAAACGTTAATGATATACGACGCATCTGCTTTAGGAGATACGGCGTATCTATTATTTTAATTAAAAACAGTTTTCGAATTATTAAACAGATACGGCGTATCGATCTTTATCGATACGGCGCATCTTCTAAATCAAAAATCTTATATTTTGAAACGTAACGAATATACGGCGCATTAACTTTTGTTAATACGACGAATATAATTTGATAAATATAGTTGATTTTTGATATTTACTTTGATCGGTCCACTACTCTCGTGTGCAAGTTGTTTATTTTCAGGATAAAGGATGATTCAAGCATCACCATGAAAGATTACATTCTGAACCAACCCGAGAGAAGCTAGCAGGAGTGATCAACGTAACCTCTTCGATTATTCAACCTGCCCAAAGGGAAGTTCTCTACTATATAATCTCAATTTTATTTATCCATACAATACATCTGATTAAAATTGTAATCTTAATTTTGTATGCTTAAAAACGATATTTGTTCCTAACCTTGGAATAAATTCTTATCCTCTGAACTATAAGATTACAATTGTTAATAAAACGTTTATACCTATTGCTCTTATTTTGAATTCATTTATATCATATGGTGTAACCGTTTTACCCCAATTTGGTGTATAAAGAATCGTGTTGCGGAGGCCAAGGTACGTTCCTCATCTAAATTTCGTTCACTAATATAGCGATACGGCAGATCTAATTATCCAAAGCGCCGTATCTCTGACCATCTAGGATTCATTGACTAGTCAACGAAATTAAAGCAGATACGGCGCATTCTAATTTCTAAAGCGGCGTATCTATTTTCTGAATAAAGTCTGATTTAATTTTAACGATTATAAGATACGGCGTATCCAACTTTTTGGATACGGCGCATCGTCTGCAGATATCAGTAACTTTAATCTTTCGTATTCCGTTTTCGTTGTTAATTTTCTGATATATTACTTTCTCGAGCATACCCTACTGATATTTTTGTGTTGATTTCAGGAAGTGCATGACCAGGAGTTCTACGAAGAACTTGATTCAACCTTTCGAAGATCCTGAACGAGTCTTTCATTCGCTTAAAAGGCTTTTCAACACAAAAAGCTTTGATACTTCAAGTTCATTCGAGCTTGATTATTTTTCTGAAGAAAAAAAGGAGGAAGAAACAGAAACAATGGGCGAAAACACAACTATGGAGGAATACATGAACAAAACCCGTGCTGATTACACTTCAGGAGTTGCTAGACCAAAGTTTGATGACAAGTCAAAGTTTGAATTGAAGGGTCAGTTTCTCAAGGAGCTAAGAGAGAATGCTTTCAGTGGATCGGAACATGAGGATGCTAATGAGCATGTTGAGAAGGTCCTCGAGATTGCGGATTTGTTTACTTCAGAAGGAGTGACTGACGATCAAATCATGCTAAGAATCTTTCCACTCTCACTGAAAGGAGCTGCTAACAAGTGGCTAAGGAATGAACCTGCTAGTTCAATCACTACATGGGAAGATTTGAAGAGCAAATTCCTGAAGAGATATTGTCCACCTGCTAAGACTGCTAAAAAGATGGAGGCTATCAACAGTTTCAAGCAAGAGCCTGATGAAACTCTTTATCAAGCTTGGGAACGATTTAAAGATTTACTGGTAAAATGTCCTCAACACTATCTAACCGCTATGCAGGAGATAATATTGTTTTATCAAGGATTGGACGTGCCTACTAGACAAATCTTGGATGCTAAGGGAGCTGTGCCTCAAATGAGTGCAACCAATGCCAGGAAAGCAATCCAAGATGCTGCTGATCATTCTCAAAAATGGCACGATAGGACCTCTACTAGATCTAAGAGCAGCACTAATTTTGACGGGATTGCTGCTATTCAAGCTCAATTGGATAAAATTAGTAGAGAGATGAAGAAGCGTGATGAAAGAGTGTATGCTGCCCAAGTTGGATGTGAAAAGTGCGAAGGACCTCACTACACTAAAGATTGCCCGAATAAGAATGAAAGTGAGACGTTTGAAGAAGCATATTACACCCAATTTGGACAACCATTCCGACCTTCAGGAAGATTTAGGGAAGCTACCCCGGGATTCTATCAAAAGAACAACTTCAATCCCGCTTATCAAGAAAGGAGGCAGACTTTAGATGACACTCTCAAGCAAATTATGGCCGATGTTGCTAAAAGACATGAAGAGAATATTGCTATGATCAAAGAAATCCGAGCTTCAACGGACACTACTACAAGAAATCAAGGAGCTTCGATCAAAGCATTGGAACAACAAATTGGTCAAATGAGCAAAGTTCTTCACGAAAGGGGATATGGAAGTTTACCCTGCTCAACTGAAACCAACCCAAGAGATCATGTCAAGGCCATAAGCACCACTGAAGAAGTCACTCCTAACATACCTAGAAGATCGATGAATGGTAATGATGGTGTAAGGCCCGAATTTTTCTTTAATTCTTCAATCAGTTTAAGAAGACTACTGAAAGAAAAGACAAAGATTGAAGAGGAGATCAAGGCTACAATGAAAGAAGGGAGCTCTGCAACTGATTTAAATGCCTTGCCTCATAAAGAAAAAGACCCAGGAAGTTTTATTCTACCTTGTTCAATTAATGATATATCTTTCAATAATGTGTTAGCTGACTTAGGAGCTAGTGTTAGTGTTATGCCTCTTAAGACATTCACTACCCTAGGACTAGGAAAATTAGCACCAACTAAGTTACTTATTGAATTGGCTGATAAAACGGTAAAATGACCTGAAGGGATTGCTAATAATGTGCTAGTTAAGATTGAGAAGTTTATTTTCCCTGTAGACTTTGTTATATTAGATATGCCCGAGGATGTTAAGGTTCCTTTAATCCTTGGTCGACCTTTCTTGTCTACTGCCCATGCTAAGATTGATGTGTTTAAAAGAAAAATCTCATTAAGGGTAGGGAATAATAAACTAGTCTATAAGTGCCAAGATCCTGTTAAAAGCATAATTAGAGGTGTCTACATGCTTGGATTAAGAGAGCGTATGGACCTCGATCTTGAAGCTAGGCTTATGGGGGAAACATTGATTCAAAACAACTCAACTTATCCTAATCATGAGAACTTTGAGGAATTTATTGACCTTAATGTACCTACCGAACTTAGATGCGATGTTGTTAATGATTCTGATGATGAGTGGTATGATTGCGTGGTAATTAACAAACGTAGGAGAATAGTTGAGAAAACGAATTTGAATAATGATGTGTTTATTGAACTAGCACCCCACCTTGCTTATTTATGCCTATATGATAATAAGAATTTCCCGTCTATCATTTTATCATCTCTGCCCGAAAGGGACAGAACTTTGTTTATACAGATATTAAAGAAAAACGGCGTGGAAATTAAGGACGAGCAAGGAATGTTCAATATTACTGAATTGGGAATGAGGGAGCGCGATGTTTCCGACTCCTTCAATGATCGATATTAAAGAGCTGAACGTGAGTCTAACTTGAAGACTCTGGAATAAAGACAAGTTCTTACCGGGAGACAACCCGGATTTATCTTTTAATTTTCTGTTTATGTTTCGAGTCAGTCAGGCCGCAGAGGATACGGCGCATCTCAATCCTGAGATGCGGCGCATCTCCTGCAATGGTCATATCTTATTTTATTTTTCTACATTTTTAATTTCCGAATTTAAAACTTTTTATCAGTTTATTTTAATGCGGCGCATCCCTGGTTAAGGATGCGGCGCATCTTTTATTCTGATCCGTATTTATTCCAGGCTCGATACGGCGTATCTTCTTCCATAAGATACGGCGCATCGACTGACCTGATGATTTTCATTTTTAATTTTTATGTTTTATTTTTACCTAACTACTAATGTGTTATGCAAGTTTGAACCTTTCTTACCTTAGGTGTGTTTTAAAGCCTTGGTGGTATTATAGATTCCTGCATTTCCTGTGGATACATCGAATATGAAGCTTAAACGTTCTAATCCACAAGAAAGATGATTTTTGCTCTTATACAAATGGAGGATCATACCGAGCAAATCTCAGGGGAGTTTTTCTGTTCTAATTCTTTTATTTTCCAGTTTTTAACCTTTCATACAAACAACGAGGACGTTGTTTAACTTAAGTGGGGGGATTGGAGAATTAGAACACTTAGCATTTACTTGTCCTAAACTTTTCAAAATATGCTTAAAATGTGCTTAATATATAAAAATTTAAAATTTTTTAGCATGTTTTTGTTTAAAGTCTAAGTTGCATAGCTGCACACATGACGTTATTTTTAAAAATTGTGATTTTTTAAAATTCACAAATCTATGAGTGTGCCGGTGACTTGTAAACTTTAGAACTTGGCTTGTATACTATTCGAGACCACCATAATAAGTATTATTTATATAATTGGAATGACTTGTCTAAATTGGTAAATTTCTAGGATTACACCTAAATAGCCTTTATATGTTATGTGTTATTAGCTAACTACACTGGTTAGTTAACCCCCGTATAAACCCTTTTTTTACTCTCACTTTTAGAGTAAGATACCCCTAGAAAAACACTCAGAGCCATTCCTTTCGTTTCTTACACCTTTGTTATAATGTTTCGTTACACCCTTACACCTTAGCCTACCCTGTAGATTAGAATCCGTGGTTGGTTAATTGCTATAGGCAAAAAGTGTTTCCTTACATTACCTGTGTTCGCGTGCGTAATTCATTATCTATGGTTAGGTCGGGAAATTGCACAATGCAATTAGAGTGAAAGTAAATATTGTATATCTTTGAGTTTATTTTTTTCGTGTGTTTACTACTTTCACTATTACCGTTATTTCTGAAGTCATGAAAAGTATGGAAAAATTATCCAGATTTATTGTTATAGTGATGTGGTGAAATTTTACACATCTATGTTTATGTTTAAAAAAAAAAAAAAAAAAAAAAAAAAAAAAAAAAAAAAAGAAGAAAAAATCGAAAAATTGAGAAAAGAAAAAGAAAAAAAGAAGAAAGTTGGATGTTTGTTTTAACCAACGATGTAAAGTTATGTAAGTGGTCGATATCACCACTATTTGTTGTATATTATTGATGACATCAAATAACGACATATTATTAGCATCATTTATCCCATATTAATGACTTGTTTTATATCACTTTATATGAGAATTGACACTTAATCATTTACTTTTGTAATTCTCAGTATAAACAAGCATTTGGTGAAAGTTAATGATTTCGGACGGAAATTGGAGCAAAATGAATCAAGTTGGAAAAGTCTGCTGAATTGAAGAGATTAAAGACCATTGCCTGACTTTGAAGCATGCGCCGCATCTGATTTTACCATGCGCCGCATATGAAACTTTGGTCAATGAAGAACCAACTTGTTCTACTCCAGATACGCCGCATCGGACCAATCCGATGCGCCGTATCGGCCATATACAATCCTTACCAAGAATTCAAGAGATCAAGTGAAGATTAGAAGCTTAATGAAGAAGTCAAGATTACAAGTCGACACTTGAAGATGCTTTCGTATTTTGGCCATAAAATCTTCATCCGGACTCCGATTTAGTTGATTCAAGCGGCCACGCGAAGAGAAAAAGAAAATCTATCTGAATCTAAAGGAGATGCGGCGCATCTGGTCCTTAGATGCGCCGTATTGGGAGATGAGGCGCATCTGGTCTTTAGATGCGCCGTATTGGGTCAGTTTCAGACTTGGAGGCTACGTTTACTTATAGATGCGGCGCATCTAACTCTCTAGATGCGCCGTATCGACCCAGATTGCAGAATCTATAAATACCGAGCTCATTAACGAATTAGGGTATCATTGGGGACCCTTGGGGTCGTTCCCAGAAGACCAAAAACTCCTCCAAACAGCAGAAGACCTCCTTGAAGATCCAATCATCGTAGAAGATCAACTCAAGAACCTTATATTAAGTTTAATCATTTGGTTAGCGTATCGTTTTCATTATGAATTCTTATTCGTTTGCTTTGATTATAACTTTATGTATTGTTACTGAGATTATGGGCTAACACCCTTAGGTGTTAGCCACGTTTATGAAGTTTTATTAGTTTTTATGTTTGTGTTGATGTGTTTACTTTGTTATTGGATTGGGTGCTTATCGATAAAAACTCGTTTATTGCTTATAACTAGTAAAAGTCTATGTAACTAGATTATGATCTTATTGGTTTAATTGCTGTAATTTAACTATCCGTAATTGTGGTTACTTTAATTGAATCATAAGTGTAGTAATCCGGATCCTATTAGACGGCTTAGAGGGAACACACCGGAACCGTGCCTCATGCAACTATTAGGACTAGTAGCGCGTAATGCCAAACTAGGTTAGACGGTTTAAAGCAATAAGTTAGTATTGATGCTAGATAGGTCACTATGATCATGTCCTCTTTCCCACCACGATGGTAGGTTATTTAATCGTGACAGGATTGATAATCGGATTGGCGGCAAAACAATTGAATGAATTAAAACAGGTAGACATAAGCTTATATAACTATAAGATGGATTAGGCTTGGCTAACCCGTTCTTCTTTATATAGATCTATCTTTAGTTTAGTTAATTACTTTCCCGTATTTAGTTTATATAACACACAATATCGTGGTAGCCTCTCAGGCTAAACCCCCCTTATCTTTAATTGCTTTCTAGTTTAGTTTAGTTAGATTAGTAATTAGAATACCTTTAGATCATTTTAGCTTCGCTCCTAGTGAACGACCCTTGCTTACCTAAAAACTATCTACATTGACCGGGTACACTGCTCGTTAGTGTTTAGAGTCTATAGGTTAGTTCGGCAAAATATAAATTTAAAACTTGGTAGATTATTATAGACATAAAAAAACACATCAAGTTTTTGGCGCCGCTGCCGGGGAGTGATTGTTTAATTTGATTTATTGGTATTTTAGTTTTTATTTGTTTTCGTTAGTTTCTGTGTGTTTTTGTCATTCTGTGTTTCTGTCTCAGAAAGGCAATACGGCGTATTCTTGTCTGTGAATACGGCGCATCTGTCTGATTTCAATACGGCGTATTCTTGTCTGTGAATACGGCACATTGAAGTTCTGCGACAATTTTTTTTAGTTTGTGTGATTTTTAATTTTAAAATTTTCTAAAAAACAGGAAGCTAATACGGCGTATCCATTGTCTGTTGGATACAGCGTATTAACTTGTGCCGTATACGGCGTATCCATTGTCTGTTGGATACGGCGTATCCATCTTCTGTGACGTAAAAATATTTTTCGTTTTTTATTTTTTGTGTTTATTTAATTTTTATTAGTTTAGTTTTTATTTTTGTTTCGTCTACTGCTGTTCTTGGTTGTTTATCTTTCAGGTAATAATGAAGATGGACAATCCAGACATTACTATGGAAGAATATATGAGTGTAGAAAATAACCATATTGATTGTGTGGATGATTCGGGTGGTCTTAGTTCATGGAAGATTAGATCCATGGTTTAGATGAGATGAACTAGAGAGAGAGAGAGGGAGACTCTTGTTGAGAGAAAACCTGGATAATTAGATTAACTATGTGAAAAGTTCCAAGAGTTCCAACCCTTCCCAAGTGTGGGAAGGGGTATTTATACTAACTAATATTGGTGCCCCTAGTGGGCTGTGGAGTGAGCTGACAGTGGGGAAAGCCCCGACCCACTCCACAAATATAACTACGACTAATCTAATAAAACTAATAATACTAATAATACTAAGCTTATATATATAAGCCTACGAGCTATATAAATGCTAATTAGATACTCGGGGTGACCGAACCTTCATATGAATATTTATATTCCTAACAATCTCCCCCTAAGGGAGGTCACCCCGGAAATAATAACTTGAATTCTAGCATTTTGTCTTCTGATCATGTCTTCATAGCTCGTAGTCTTTGATTCTTCAATGTCTTGAAACTTTGTGCATTCAGCAGTAATCTTTTGATGACTGATCTGTTGTCTTGGATGATCTTTGAGAATTCTTCGAGTTTATCATCCAACATTTGTCTTCAAGTCATCTTTCAGCAATATGTTTCCATGTGATGTGTAAATCTTTGAGCCGACATGCTCACACTATTTGGTGTCATGATCTTTAGCATCAGAGTTTGCAGAAGCCGTGTTAAAGGTCTTTTAGGTTGATCATGACTTTGTTGAGTTACAATGATGATGTAGTGTGAACATGTGGTAGAGGATTGGCATCTTTTCTGCAACCAGCTACAACAGCAACCAGCTACAGCATTCCTCAGCTACAATCGCCAGAAGTTCCTGCATACGACAGTTAGCAACAAATCGACCGGTACTTACAGGTTCGGACTTCGAGATTGTTAACAGCATAGTGTGAAAACTCTCTCTAATCCTTACCAAGACCGTTCCTAATCGAAAACCCACAGAGGGCTTTTTAAGATTGAACCGTAGCACATCAACGATTAGGTGAGTCGCTGGAGATCACTCCACGACTGTAGACCGTTGGAAACCGCCGTGACCACTAAGCGTAATCCATAAAGAATTACCGAAGTGACCTGCTTTCAGGGCTGCTTGATGTTGACCCTGGCAGGAATTTCCATTCAATCATTGAGAATTACATTTGTAAATTCCCTCATAAATGTTCTGGCAGATTGCTAAGATCTACGTAGGACTCTTAAGTTTACAACTGGTGTCCTTAATGTTGAACACCCAGTGTAGAAATAATTCGTGTTCCTATGAGATCTTATTATGCATCTCGTGGCTCTAGACTCTATAGTGCGTTTTGATTTAGTGAGCGGAGGCTGGAGAGGACTGCCACCTTTTCAATATCATCTAACTCGGAGTGAGAGAGACGATAGGAATGTATTGAACTCCGTGACAATTGAAACAAGAATCCTTTGAGGGACCTTGAGTGGCTAGGGAGGGTTGTGCAGCGTATCACTGGGTCCATGATACTTAGTCTTCAATGTCAGCAATCATCTAAGTGATTCTGACAGCATATGTATTGACCCGGTTTCTGCCTAAGTTGTAAGGAGGGCTATTTCTTTTCACCCTTTATCTTTACAATTCTTTTTCATTCTTCAACCCCTTCAGTGCATACCAAGACTTCATAACTAACACCTTGTTGGGTTTATTCCAGTGTTAGCTCCATCTCAGTCAGCACTCTTCCCTTAATCACACTTTTCTCCTTTTTAATCATACCTAAGGACTTCTACACTAACTAGTGGATTGTCCCTGGGTAGATCCCTCCGGCTCTGGCGGGATCGTGGGAACTTGAGCCTAGCCTAACCATCCTTATAACTCCATGCATTAATTAAGATGGTCGGTCTTTGGTATTCATCCACGATTGCCAAACCAAATCTTTGAAAAATCTCTCAAAGTGTTCATGATTCTGAAACACATTTTTGCAAACACTTGAGAGTTTTATATTTTTCAAATGCTCCCCCTCAACATGTGCTCGGTTGATTGTTTTATAAATTTGCACATGTTAGGTAGAGCTCGCACTTTTTGAATTGATCAACTTTCAGTGAACATGACCGATTCGAGACACGCTTACATCACTAGTTAGACTAGCTTGAAATTATTACCCGGCCTGGTCAAGTCCACAGAAAGTTTCTCGAAATGGTACACTCTACTCAGATACGTCTTTTTCGAGACACGCTTACATCACTGGTTAGACCAGCTTGAAATTATTACCCGGCCAAGACGTATCCTTTCGATTGATGACAGTTCAAGTTTCGTCAATTCATTGGTGAAGTCTGAGCCTTGCTCACATAAGATGCATGCCAAATCCTTTGCTCCCCTCAATAAGTGCATTGGTATACAAACGAGTTTAGCACTTACTGGAGAGCTTACTTACTCATCCAAAACATTTTGCTCCCCCTCAATATGTGCCTTGGTATACAAAAGAGTTTAGCACATATGGGAGAGCTTACACTTAAATCCAAAACATCACATTTTCATCAGGTTTCATATTTAAATCACATTCTCTCCCCCGATCAAAAATTTCAAACCTTTTGAGATTTGTGATCCCAATTGATTTAAATAATTTAGAAAACATGGGAGAAAATGTGGTCAGGTTTAACATGTTCTGATGATGAAACATACTTTGCTCCCCCTTAATCTAAGAGGGAGATTCACTGCTCATTTTGCACAAAGTGATTGTTATGACACAGATGATATTGACCTTTTTGCGCAGATGATGTAATCACCCGCTTTTCTGAGTTAGTAGTCAACATCAATTATCCATCCACCAACAAGTCTTTCGCAAATGTCGTTGATCCCCACTTGGCGAGATCCGAGTAAGTACTTCTTTGTTGAAATGATGGTGGTGGAGGTGAAGGTGGTGTTGTTGTTGTTGTTGCCGATGTTGTTGTCGTGGTGAATTCCGAGCCAATCAATAGAATTTGAACGTCTGATTAAATGGTTAGAATGGGAACTGGCACATTCATTTTGGCTATGGAATCTGCATAAGAATATCAACACAGATATACATACATACAGATACACTATTCCTAGAAAGCTACCCTTCAGCAGCTTGCCACATAATAATACCAAGTTCATCTTATATTCAAACCCCAATCAGGAACTACGTCAAACCACTATCTAGCATGAAGAGCAATTAGCAATCACGAACATGGCAATTCACACAGATTTCTATATATAATTCAGGATCTTAGGAACATGATTCTAACATAATAGCAATCTACCTAAGTGAATCCTGAGAACATATGCACAATATCAACAACCATTAAGCAGCAGAGACAAACAACATTTGAAACTCATTCATTTAGATCATACACATGCCAGTGGAGTATTCAAAAACATCAAACACAACTGGTTTTCTAACTTCTTTTAGGTTTTGAGTCTTAAAGCATTTTGGGGATTATACGAGGATTCCAAAGTAACACAAATGAACCTTCTAGATACATAAAGCTAGGAAACTATAAGCAAATTGCACATAATGTCCTAAACTTTCTAGCAACTAACACACTTGGTCATTTGATATATTTAAGCAAGATCCTCTTCAACTAGTTCCCCATTAACTACAAAACCATTTCTAACAAGTATGATTTAACCAATAAATCCGTTTGATGATATAAAATTTGAATTCACTCTCCCCCTCAATCAATGACCCGTATTCTAGTTGAACCTCAACTAAAATCACGCTTAACCCCACAACTCATCAAACAAGAACTGTCATGAGGTTTTGTAGTCGTTGATTGAGTGACAAATTTTATGCATAATCCAAGTATAAACAAATTTCATACAACACAAAATCACCAAGTGTCTTACAAATAATTTTCAGAAGAATCATAGAATGAAAACTATTTGTTATACTAAGAAGATTTCTCTTCTTTTACAAGAAATGATGCACTGAAACGTACATCAAATCAGGAAACATGGATATGAAGTAATCCATGCCCAGGTGAACATCACCCAGTTGGAGGAACAGCCGTCTTTTTGGCGACGTGCTTTCCCCAATATGAAGCGCGGGTTGCTATCTAAAGTAATAGCAAGCCATTTTAGACATGTTTTAACCATTCATTTTAACTTCTGCTCGAGCTTCATTTAAAGACCCGTGCCATTATTGAATGACATTTCTAAGTCCGTAAATGTTATCGATAAACAGAAGACATGCCTAGGTGAAACTATTTTTGGTCTTTTCTAATTTTTCAATTTTTATGGTTTTTCTGGTTTTACGTTTCTCTATTTACAATTAGCATGATTTCTATGTATCTATTTACAAATAAATGGTATAAGATATGAAAAAGAATGTAAGAAGCAAAATATATACAAGGATACGAACCAGAAACCATTACTCCTCAGCATTCTGAATCTTCACCGCATTCATCACTTGACTTGCTGAAGAGCAATGTGAGCACTTTCAATCAGGGAATGATTCTGGCTTTTCACGCTCCCCTAATTAGTGCTCTCCCCCAATCTGACAACCTTTCTGATGAACACCCATAATAGGAAGAAGACTTTGGATGAACGCCCGAAATATGAAGAAGTCTTTTGATAACCAAATGCATGCCGTCTTTAATCTTCTAACACTCCCATCCTAGAGTGACGCCGTCAAAAACCTTAGGCATCTTTTCGGTAGTTTAAGTTGAGCCTCAACTGAAATCTAGCTTAACCCCACAACTCATCAAACAAGAACTGTCATGAGGTTAAACTAAACCACAAATTTAAGCCCAGTAACAACTTGATTTCAGCTTAACCTCACAACTCATCAAACAAGAACTGTCATGAGATTAGGTTAAAATCAAGTTGAACCAAACCTTAAAATACAGAACAACTTGACCCTAACTTAACTCCACAACTCATCAAACAAGAACTGTCATGGGATTAAGTTAAATATCAAGTTGTAAGAAATGAGCTCAACATTTTTGAATGTAGAGAAGACTGAAGACTCGACCTTCTTCAAGATTGCCCAATGTGGAGGAACAGAATACCAATCATCTTCATCTCACCAACTGCCTTCCAGTAACCTTACATGCAACCCATCAGCCCGCAGCATACACATGAGATGATAACTCCCAACAGAGAACCAAGAGTAGACTGACGACTCGACCTTCTTCAGTCTTAAGTATAACACCAAAGTAACAAGCTGAACCACTGATCATCTATAGAATGTATCCATATTTGGATATTAAGCCCTGATCACGTGAACCTGTTGTGCGTCCTTGATGTACACATTCTCTCTCCCCTGATGGTTACGATTAATCAGCACATAACGTAGCAGTGAAACGATAATACCAAGGTAACAAGTTGAGCCACTGATCATCTACAGTATTTATCCATCCTGGATATTAAGCCCTGATCACGTGAACCTGTTGTGCGTCCTTGGTGTACACATTTCTCTCCCCCATGATGGTTACGATTAATCGGAATCATCATCATGATGTGTACATGTAGCCTGATGACGTATGCATGAAGCATTGACTAGAAACCCTTTGTTGCTGATTGAACCAGCCCGTGAGACTATGTTGATTAGCATTCCATGACCATGTTCTTCAACACCTTGATATACGGAAGAAGTAGTGTTGGAGAAACATGGTTTGCACGACTCCTGAACTGACGTATTCAGTAGTCGTATGACCATTTCTCAATCATCAACCAACATGTAGATTAATATTCACCCTTTCCCCCCCTCAAAAATTGCATATGCCTGCCAACTGCAATTTTTGATGACTGAACTAGTGAATATGAATACCATCAACGATAAGTAGCTCCACTTGACGGTTCTTGAAGACTGACATGTTGATTATTCACTCTTTCCCCCCCTCAAAAATTGCATATTCTTGTCAACTGCAATTTTTGGTAGAACAAGTGAATAAAAATATACTCCAATATGCGCCGATCCACTTGATGACTGAATAAGCACGGAAAGAGCGTAAAACTTGTTGATGAGAATGGCCATAGATAAGAAGACTCCTCTTCTTTTGAAGATAAAGTGCACTCAAGCGTACACTTTTCTTTTCTTTGATGAACGAGGCCTGAACTGATATGAACAGACATCATTATGTTGAAGAGCGAGGCCTGCACTGACTTGTACAGACGTCATTTGATGAAGAGCGAGGCCTGCACTGATGTGTACAGACGTCATTATGTTGAAGAGCGAGGCCTGCACTGACTTGTACAGACGTCATTTCTCTCTCTTTACTTCTTCTCTCATCTAACTCGTTACCAACCCCATTATCATTCTGTCGGCTTGATGTCGTGACCACTGATGGAGAAAACCCAATATGATGAACTTGATACTGAAGTAAAATAACCCGAACTTGTGACTTAAACTTGTACTAATGCGTGACAAAGAGCGGTGTAGAGACTTCGTGCAACATCGAATCCCTAAGTACTCTATACTCTTCAACCAACCAACCATCAAGTATAAGACGCACATCACCTCTTGGATATCCACAACTTCGTGTGACACTGAGCACTTCAACGTGACTCCTTAAAGTGATAGTTATTTTGTAATAGAGAGAAAGACAAAATAACTAGATATCCAAGTCCTCGTCATTGTGTTGAAAGCTCGAACAAGGATCTCGAAGAATCTTCATCCAACCTCCCCGATATCTTCAGATACTAAGTACACGCACCCATGAAATTTCACTTCAGCCTCAAATAAATAATAATGAATTAACGCCGTAGTCATGTCTTGTGGTTAATGCCCAAATCTAGCCCTTTATGATGCTTTAACTGAACTTTGATAATGGTTTTAACCCGATCATGGTTAAGAGCGCATAGACCATCATCACGGGATTTTACAAATCTATGATTTAAACCGAGAAATAAGTTCTTTCGCGGGATTTTACAAAACCAAGAAGAAACCGTGAGGCAGTAACAGATTGAATGTGGCATGACTGATTTTGGTTTTTGGTGAACATCAGTTTGGGTAAAGAATATCTTGTGAAGAATTACAGATCACATCACAACTTTTAAAACCTTTGGCCAACTAACCAACCTTGTACATAGATTAGTGACCACTCGATGAAGAAAACCCGATATACCAATACTGAAAACTGAAGTAGAAGTCCCCAAATTTGTTACTTAAGCTTGCACTAATGTTGGAAGAACGGTGTAGAGAATTAATGCTCCAAGCAAATCTCTAAGTGCTCAATACCCAACCAAAGTATGAGACATTAACACCTCTTGCGATTATCGACATCGTCATTGACGTGTGACACTGAGTACTCCAATAACTCTTAAGTGATAGTTACCCCGACTACTGGTAACTAGATAACCCAAGTCTTCAACTTAAATTTTACGCACGAGCAAGTTATCATTGAAGGTCATGCATCCAACCAACCCCGACTTCAAGATAAAATAAGTAGACGCCTTCGTGAAATTTCACATCAGCCTCAAATAAAGAATACCGGATTAACTTTGTGATCATCTTGTGTTGTTGACTAGCCAAAAAGAGAAGAAACATGCGCAAATTCTTAGAAGTGCCCATGACTCATAGTCAGTCCTATCAAACAAAGTTGTCTGACCCAGCTACTTGGATGTGAAATAGTTGTCGTACTGTGTACAGGATTTTACAGTTCTTGAGATTTATCTGAGAAATACATTCAAGAACTAACTGCACAACAGTAAGTATCAAACAGCTGTAGACTGAACCACTGAATCCTGAATCGCTACGATCTGACCCGCTGTAACCGACACTGCTAAGATTCAAACCGCTGGAGACTGAACCGATACGATCTGACCCGCTGTAACCGGAACCGCTAAAATTCACATCGCTGGAGACGGAACTTCTAGGAAACTTGCGATAATTCTCCCCCTCAAAAAGGACATGAAATGACCTTTTTGCCAAAGCTGAGAGTCCGTGATGTTTGTGAATTTGACCGGCACAAAACATGGAAAGAGACAAACGAAACAACTGCAACGAAGAAGGTGATTAAGACTCTCTTGTAGTAACCCCTTGCTTTCCTCCTCATCAATGGTTTAGCAGATTAATAATTCACTTAAGCTCGTAATATGCCAACACCGCTTAATGAAATGCGTATAACTTTAAATTGAGTAAGAGGTTAAAACATGTCTCCAAACAAATCACCTCTTGTCTTTAAGCCTGACTACCTCTTGAGAAGATCTTGAACAACAATCCCATTAGAAGCTTGAGAAACAACAATCACTTGATGAAGCTTGATAAAGAACAAGTCCGCGACTTAAACTTGCACTAAATTATGATTTAGAACCTATATTGAGCACAACAACGTAACTCCTTTAAATATAGGTAGTGATATATACCCAACCTTCCATCCTTAATTGTATATATCCACTTCGTGAATATCCAAGTCTAATCATCCAAATTTGTGATTTAGAACCTATATTGAGCACAACAACGTAACTCCTTTAAATATAGGTAGTGATATATACCCAACCTTCCATCCTTTATTGTATATATCCACTTCTTGAACATCCAAGTCTAATCACCTTATATACGCTCGAGCAAGGGTCAACAAACATCGTGCATCCATCCACCCCGAGATGTTTGTGACACTAAGTACACCAACCCGTGAATTAACAAACCAACCAAGTTACCATAATTTCCCAATTCCTGCTGATCTTGAAGCACAAACTTATCCCGGAAAAAATAGCCAAACCCCGTAAGTTATATTATGTCAAAATCCAAGTCCCGCCTATATGTCCAAAATTAATCTCACGGGATTTTACAGCTCTTGAGATTTAAACCGAGAAATAGAATCTTTCGCGGGATTTTCTAAAATCTACAAGAGAAACCGTGAAATCAACAAGAATAGCCTAGAGTGAAGTGCAATATTAATCTTCGCAATTCAAGTCACAGGAGTCTAATCACAACTTGATTAAATCGCAACAAGTCAAGCCACAGATTGTCGATTTGCAACAAATTAGATTGCAATTGACCAAATCGCAATTAGTCAAGTTGCAAGTATCAACTCGCAACGTCAGATCACAACTGGTCAAGTAGCAATCAGTCAAGTCGCAACAAGTCAATTAGCAACTTGTCAAATTGCAAATAACCAAATCACAATTTGTCAACTGAAACTCAAATTACAAAGATCAAATTGTAGACTCACTCTAGTCGTAGGTACCAATAGGACACTGCTGCCAAATCCACACCTCTGAATTAACGAAGACATTCATAAACCCAAAAAAATAGCCATGACATGTGTATACTCGTGAAAAATTATCAAATGCCTTCCAAGATCATTGTGATGTATTCATTCCAGCCAATCAAAAGGTTTAGTCCACGAGGCAGCCCAATACATTATGCTCACGTTGTAGCATTCGAGCCCAAACACATTACTCCAATACAAGCCCAAAAAAATCATCTTGACCAGCCCTTCTGTAAACCCAGTCCAAACACAACCCTAATCTTTTGGTATTAAATACTCATTAGCCAAAAAAACTAAACCTAATCACTAAAACAAATCCGCCCCCTCTGCAACCAAGAAATCCACAACCCCTCAAACCCTAATCCCTACACAAACACAACGCAACCACATCACTTCAAACCTTAATCACATGTTAATCATAACCTCCGCCCCCCTCTTTTCTAATCTGCTCTCACCAAATCAGTTAACCCACGCACCATTATTTACCTCATCTAACCTCAGACCATCACCGATCATCAATAGCCAACATCTAAACTCATCTATGTCATCAATCCGAATCCACAAGCCCCTTAACTTTTGTTTCTTTCAGGTGTTGTTCATATTCAAATCGAGAAGGCATTTTAGAGGCTTCACCGTCCTTAGTGGGGTCACGGTAGGTTCGATTGTTGATTCACATTTATATTCATTGCTTTCAACGAGCCGAAGATAAGGAAATAACATACTTGTTATCTTTCTTATCTTTAGATTCGGATAGTTTATTGAAGTGATTAGCTTCAAAAATTTGATCTATGATGGTATTTATTTCGTGTGATAGATCTTGAACGGTCTTGATTGTACTTTGCATACCACGAAAAACAAACTGAGATCTAGTTGTTTTAACTTTCTTTTCGGTTAGAGTCGTTGGTTGAGGAGGTAAGAAAGTGGAGTAGATTGAGTTGATTGATGAGGTAGTTGTAGATTGTTGACTGTTATTGTTGTGTTGATTGTTGTTCTTAATATGTTTCGAATCGTGGATTGTTTGAGGAATGTTTGTTTGTTTGAGATTAAATGCATTTGATTAGATTACCAGGGGAGAGTGTTGTTTGTTTGGTCTGGGTCTGTATTACTGCTTCTTTCCTTAAGTCTTTCCTTTTGACATTTGATAATCCTTTTTTGACCAAAGTAAATAGTTTGACCATTTGACCGAGTACCAGACAAACCGAGTCGATGAAATGGTAGACAAACCGCATCTGTGCAAAACACAAACCGAGTTCGTGATTATGCAGACAAACCGCATACACCATGTATACACAAACCGAGTTCGTGGTTAAACAGACAAACCGAGTCTACTTTATATACACAAACCGAGTTCGTGACTAAGTAGACAAACCGCGTCTTAGACAAACCGCGTTTGACCAGTCAAAGCTGTCACTCTCACCCTTTTGTCTTTTACCCCATTTTACAACTACACTCCAAATACCAATCTCAATGTCACACAAACCGCATCAAGAACATGGCATTTTTAGCACCAGCAGCAACCAAGAACACGGCGAGATTCCGACCAAGTATTCCACCCAAAAATTCTGTCATTCTTGACCACATTAATCAGACCATATATTGACCACATAACCCAACTTTTAAACCCAGATCTGTTACACATTTTATCTTATATGACAAGTTTCCGACTACAATATTCACAAGATGGTACAAAACAACCACAAGAATATAACATGAAACACAAAACTGTTGTTTTGACAAAGACATAAACGAACCGATGTGTAGTCATGAAAACAAGACCCACTCCACTAATCTTTTACTAACACTTAGTTTTCAAACCATGTTAAAACCGTTATACAACACACCCATATTAGAAACAGTTTAACACAACCTAGCCGCAAGAGTAAGTGTTTTAAAAAACATTGGAGGCCCTTTTGACTATTAACTCACATCAATATGTTAAAACTGTTGGAGGCCCACAAACCATTGAAACAAAAAATTCAAACACTAATAGCAGTTAAAGGGCCACTCAAATAATCACATGTATTCAAGAACCAATATTAATGGTACGACCAGATTCAAAGACACACAATCAAACGAATCTAACCATGGACCACAGATCTGACCAAGATGAAACCAACCGAATATAAAGCCCTTGACCACAGATCTGACCAAGATGAAACCATGGCTCTTGATACCAATTGTAGGAAATAACCATATTGATTGTGTGGATGATTCGGGTGGTCTTAGTTCATGGAAGATTAGATCCATGGTTTAGATGAGATGAACTAGAGAGAGAGAGAGAGGGAGACTCTTGTTGAGAGAAAACCTGGATAATTAGATTAACTATGTGAAATGTTACAAGAGTTCCAACCCTTCCCAAGTGTGGGAAGGGGTATTTATACTAACTAATATTGGTGCCCCTAGTGGGCTGTGGAGTGAGCTGACAGTGGGGAAAGCCCCGACCCACTCCACAAATATAACTACGACTAATCTAATAAAACTAATAATACTAATAATACTAAGCTTATATATATAAGCCTACGAGCTATATAAATGCTAATTAGATACTCGGGGTGACCGAATCTTCATATGAATATTTATATTCCTAACAATGAGACTTGAAGAGGAAATAGCCTTGAGCAATAATGGGATCTACGATTGGGAAAGAGCAAGATATGGTGCACAAGTCATCGAGGATAAGGAACTCACAATGGAAGAATACTTGTTATTGAAGCAGGAAAAGTCAGGGAAAGAAAGAAACAAATTGCCATTTCGACACACTTGGACTTTATCAAATGATGATGAAGAAGAATCATACGATTTTGGTGCAATTAGGTTTCCGGCAATAGTTATCGATGATGTTATTTCTCCGGAAGTTGCCCAAGATGAAGAAGAGTCACAAGTGTTTGATTTAAAAGAAAATCCGGCAATTGTTTACAAAGAAGCTTATTTATCCGAAAGTGCTTATGATGAAAATGAAGATGAATGTGGGACAATGGTGTATAGTGCTATTACTTGTAATTTTCCACCCGAGATGGAAAATATATTCTCATCATATCAAAAACACCATGATAATATTCCCTCGGATGAAGATAATGAGTATTCCAATATTGAAAAGTTTGATGCTATTGCGTACGATGGCATACCGCAATTACCACAACAAACGGAAGTATTTAGGTGTGGAGTGGATGAGCCAGATTATGACCCCACAAAGGATTTTGAAGAAATGTGGGATGACTTATTTGAGGCGGCTATTCGGGAAAAGGATGAAATTACAAGACTACTAGTTGAAGATGGAGACTCACAAGATGAATTGGAGTCACTTACAACAAAAAGTGGTACTAATTTACTTAATATTATTAATCCCGTTACTAATAATCTTGCTAGTTTTCCTAAACAGGTTGCAAAACGAAAGAATGATGAGGTGGAATTTATTACACTTAATGAATCATATAAGGCACCTGTTCTCAACCCATTTTTGGTTGAACTCGAGAAAGAATTCAAGGATGAGCTGGTGGACACGACCATGATTGAAGAGGATGATTTCAATCCTATGAAGGATATAAAGGAACTTGAACTTTTACTAGCCAAAGACCCTTTCTCATCTTTTATGGAAGTCAAGGGACGCCTTACTACCAATGAAACATTTAAAGAAGAAAGGAGATTCATTGATCCTCAAGATACTACTCTTTCACATGGAATGCTCACGTCATCCAATTTATCAACCAAACAGGGTAAGGTAATGAAAATATTGCCAAGGTATGATATTTACATATTTCTTCCATCTCTAGTAGCAAATTTATACTCTTATAGTGTTTATTGCTATTTTCACCCACACTTGATTCCAAGTGGGGGGACGTACACCCTATTACCTAGTAAATAAGGGTGGAGTCAGGCTCGTGACTCGAACAAAAACAAGCGCTTCGTGGGAGGCAACCCATGCTTGTCTTTTATTTTCTTTTTAGTTTATTTTATTTTCTTGTGTTTATTTTTATTTGTTTTTTCTGCATGACTGCTGTCGCTGTATTCTGCTGATACAAACGATACGGCGCATCTGTATTCTAGATGCGGCGTATGGCGTTTTAATTTTATATACAGCGCATTTAATAATTCGAGTATGGCGCATCTATCCCCTAGATACGACGTATTCTGTTTTTAATCAGAAAAATTTTAAACTATAACCGACATACGACGCATTTGTTGTACAGATACGGCGTATCTAATTATTTATTAAAAACAGTTTTCGAATTAATAAAATAAGAAGCGACGCATCAGTTTCTATCGATACGGCGTATTATCCCATTGCATGCAGTTTAATATTTCCTACAGGTTGTTGATGCGGCGTATCCAATATTCCATGGATGCGGCGCATAGACACTCTGACCTGTAATTTTTCGTAGTTTTATTTTTCCTAACCAATGATTAACGAGATGCTCTCGAGATTCTTTTTCTGTGGTCTCTATATTTTTACAGGTCTGGACAATTGAAGAGGTTGATGGACTCCCGCATTATATACGCTCGCACGTTTACATTGGAAGATCATACCGAGCAAATCTCAGGGGAGTTCTCCGTTCTAATTCTTTCTATCTCTTGTTTTTAGTTTCAAATACAAACAACGAGGACGTTGTTTAACTTAAGTGGGGGGATGGAGAATTAGAACGTTTACTTGTCCTAAAATTTTCAAAAATATGCTTTAATCTATGCTTAATTATCAAAATTTAATTTTTTTTAGCATGTTTTTGTTTAATCTAAGTTGCATAGCTGCACACATAACATTATTTTCAAAAATTGTGAACTTATCAAAATTCACAAATCTATGAGTGTGCCGGTGACTTGTAAACTTTAGAACTTGGCTTGTATACTATTCGAGACCACCATAATGAGTATTATTGATATAATTGGAGTGACTTGTCTAACTTGGTAAATTTCTAGGATTACACCCAAAAAGCCTATAAATGTTATGTGTTATTAACTAACTACACTGGTTAGTTAACCCCCGTATAAACCCTTTGTTTACTCTCATTTTTAGAGTAAGATACCCCTAGAAAAACCCTCAGAGCCATTCCTTTCGTTTCTTACACCTTTGTTATAATGTTTCGTTACACCCTTACACCTTAGCCTACCCTGTAGATTGAAATCCGTGGTTGGTTAATTGCTTTAGACAAAGTGTGTTTCCTTACATTACCTGTGTTCGCGTGCGTAATTCATTATCTTTGGTTAGGTCGGGAAATTGCACAATGCAATTGGAGTGAAAGTAAATATTGTATATCTTATTTTTCGTGTGTTTACTACTTTCACTATTACCATTATTTCTGAAGTTATGAAAAGTATGGAAAAATTATCCAGAATTATCATTATAGTGATGTGGTGAAATTTTACACATCTATGTTTATGTTTCTTGTTCAAAAAAAAAAAATCGAAAAAATGAGAAAAGAAAAAGAAAGAAAGAAGAGTTGGATGTTTGTTTCTAACCAACTTATGTAAAGTTATGTAAGTGGTCGATATCACCACTAGTTGTTATATATTATATTTTTGGATTGAATGGGAATTGGCAGTTATGGGAACGCCAATTAAGGTTTATTCTTTGATTAAGATCTTGTTGAGTATAATTCGTGTCTACCTAAAGCGTGTGTTTCAAGTGTTAAAGCGTGAGTTATTCAGTGATATGAGTCTTATTCATGGGATGGTTGGGATAGTGATTAACCACACTTAGGATTTTAATTTATTTGTTTTGTTTATTTTTCATTTTACACCAATTTATATCCCAAATATTATCCATACCCTATATTATTCTTTATCCAACCAAACCTTTGATTTATTGAGATTAGGGATTTGAGCAATCTTAAGTATCGTAGTCGTGGATTCGGCTATGTATTTATGATTTTGTCGCCCTTTTTGATATATTATTATTGGTGAAGTTTGGACCTATCTTTAGCCTATTCGAGTTAAGGATTTGAGCAATTGCAAGTATCGTGTTCGTGGATTCGATCATGTATTTGTGATTTTGTCGCCTTTTCTGGAATTTGAGATCGATAGAGATTAAGGAGAATGATTAACCCTTAAGCCTAAAAACCCTTTTTACCGCTTTAGACTTGTTATTCCTTGGCTTTAGTGGGGGAGATGTGTATACTTGCCAAGCTTATGATAGAATATTCGTCACGACTGGATAGTTAAACAATTAGATTTGCTTTTATCAAAAACATTTTATTTTATTTCTAATTCGTTAAGTGTTTGGTTGTGTGATTATGATGAAACGAATACATGCTTAAATATAAAAATAAATCCTAATATCTTTTAGGATACATTTTCATAAGTTTAATCTAAGGTTTACTTGAGGACAAGTAAAGTTCAAGTGGGGGGATATTTGATGACATCAAATAACGACATATTATTAGCATCATTTATCCCATATTAATGACTTGTTTTATATCACTTTATATGAGAATTGACACTTAATCGTTTACTTTTGTAATTCTCAGTATAAACAAGCATTTGGTGAAAGTTAATGATTTCGGACGGAAATTGGAGCAAAATGAATCAAGTTGGAAAAGTCTGCTGAATTGAAGAGATTAAAGACCATTGCCTGACTTTGAAGCATGCGCCGCATCTGATTTTACCATGCGCCGCATATGAAACTTTGGTCAACGAAGAACCAACTTGTTCTACTCCAGATACGCCGCATCGGACCAATCCGATGCGCCGTATCGGCCATATACAATCCTTACCAAGAATTCAAGAGATCAAGTGAAGATTAGAAGCTTAATTAAGAAGTCAAGATTACAAGTCGACACTTGAAGATGCTTTCGTATTTTGGCCATAAAATCTTCATCCGGACTCCGATTTAGTTGATTCAAGCGGCCACGCGAAGAGAAAAAGAAAATCTATCTGAATCTGAAGGAGATGCGGCGCATCTGGTCCTTAGATGCGCCGTATTGGGAGATGAGGCGCATCTGGTCTTTAGATGCGCCGTATTGGGTCAGTTTCAGACTTGGAGGCTACGTTTACTTATAGATGCGGCGCATCTAACTCTCTAGATGCGCCGTATCGACCCAGATTGCAGAATCTATAAATACCGAGCTCATTAACGAATTAGGGTATCATTGGGGACCCTTGGGGTCGTTCCCAGAAGACCAAAAACTCCTCCAAACAGCAGAAGACCTCCTTGAAGATCCAATCATCGTAGAAGATCAACTCAAGAACCTTATATTAAGTTTAATCATTTGGTTAGCGTATCGTTTTCATTATGAATTCTTATTCGTTTGCTTTGATTATAACTTTATGTATTGTTACTGAGATTATGGGCTAACACCCTTAGGTGTTAGCCACGTTTATGAAGTTTTATTAGTTTTTATGTTTGTGTTGATGTGTTTACTTTGTTATTGGATTGGGTGCTTATCGATAAAAACTCGTTTATTGCTTATAACTAGTAAAAGTCTATGTAACTAGATTATGATCTTATTGGTTTAATTGCTGTAATTTAACTATCCGTAATTGTGGTTACTTTAATTGAATCATAAGTGTAGTAATCCGGATCCTATTAGACGGCTTAGAGGGAACACACCGGAACCGTGCCTCATGCAACTATTAGGACTAGTAGCGCGTAATGCCAAACTAGGTTAGACGGTTTAAAGCAATAAGTTAGTATTGATGCTAGATAGGTCACTATGATCATGTCCTCTTTCCCACCACGATGGTAGGTTATTTAATCGTGACAGGATTGATAATCGGATTGGCGGCAAAACAATTGAATGAATTAAAACAGGTAGACATAAGCTTATATAACTATAAGATGGATTAGGCTTGGCTAACCCGTTCTTCTTTATATAGATCTATCTTTAGTTTAGTTAATTACTTTCCCGTATTTAGTTTATATAACACACAATATCGTGGTAGCCTCTCAGGCTAAACCCCCCTTATCTTTAATTGCTTTCTAGTTTAGTTTAGTTAGATTAGTAATTAGAATACCTTTAGATCATTTTAGCTTCGCTCCTAGTGAACGACCCTTGCTTACCTAAAAACTATCTACATTGACCGGGTACACTGCTCGTTAGTGTTTAGAGTCTATAGGTTAGTTCGGCAAAATATAAATTTAAAACTTGGTAGATTTTTATAGACATAAAAAAACACATCAATTATATCTATGGATTGAATGGGAGTTGACAGTTATGGGAACGTCAACTAAGGTTTATTCTTTGATTAAGATCTTGTTGAGTATAATTCGTGTCTACCTAAAGCATGTGTTTCAAGTGTTAAAGCGTGAGTTATTCAATGATATGAGTCTTATTCATGGGATAGTTGGGATAGTGATTAACCACATTTAGGATTTTAATTTATTTGTTTTGTTTAATTTTTTTTCGTTTTACACCAATTTATATCCCAAATATTATCCATGCCCTTTATTATTCTTTATCCAACCAAACCTTTGATTTATTGAGATTAGGGATTTGAGCAATCTTAAGTATCGTAGTCGTGGATTCGGCTATGTATTTATGATTTTGTCGCCCTTTTTGATATATTATTATTGGTGAAGTTTGGACCTATCTTTAGCCTATTCGAGTTAAGGATTTGAGCAATTGCAAGTATCGTGTTTGTGGATTCGATCATGTATTTGTGATTTTTTCGCCTTTTCTGGAATTTGAGATCGATAGAGATTAAGAATAATTAAACCCTTAAGCCTAAAAACCCTTTTTACCGCTTTAGACTTGTTATTCCTTAGCTTTAGTGGGGGAGATGTGTATACTTGCCAAGCTTATGATAGAATATTCGTCGCGACTGGACAGTTAAACGATTAGATTTGCTTTTATCAAAATATTTTTATTCTACTTCTAATTCATTAAGTGTTTAGTTGTGTGATTATGACAAAAACAAATACATGCTTAAATATAAAAATAAATCCTAATATCTTTTAGGATACATTTTCATAAGATTTAATTCTAAGGTTTACTTTGGGACAAGTAAAGTTCAAGTGGGGGGATATTTGATGAACTCAAATAAGTACATATTATTACTATCATTTATCCTATTAATTTGACTTGTTTTATTATATTATGTATGAGGATTGATACTTAATCGTTTACTTTTGTAATTCTCAGTTGAAAACAAGCATTTGGTGAAACTTGGCGATTTTGGACTAATTATGGAGCAAAACATGCAAGAAGTTAAGAGTCTACTGAAATGTACAAGATCAAGACTATTCTGCTCCAGATGCGCCGCATCTCACTTATGACATGCGCCGCATCACTATCAATATTTCACCAGATACGATCCAAGATACAAGAGGACATGCGCCGCATCCTATTATGGAGTTACGCCGCATCTTCTGGCGGTGTACGAATATTCCTGAATATTATAATCTTGGACCCCACGCGAAGTTAAGTAAATGCGCCACATCCACTTACTAGATGCGCTGCATCTTACCCTCAGACAGAAACTATAAATACCCCAAGACCAGACGAATTCGATGTGACATATATTATATACGTGACCGAAGTACAGAAACCAAGGACGAATTCAGTCAAGGCAGCAGCACAAGACACACCCAAATCAAAGATACAAGAGCTGTAAGAAGGTGCTGCATGTGTCTAATTCATTAAGTAGTTTTGTTTTATTGTGTTAGTAAACTTTAATTCATCAAGATTGGTGGCTTGTGTAATGTGACAACGGAAAGATTGCACTCCCTTAAAACTGCTTTCTCATTAATTAAAGTTTATATGTTGATGTCATTGGTGACTTTTATTAGTGCATTGATAACCTCTGTGTCTAGCTGAGCGTTGATCGGGTCGCCATGCCTCTGCCCTCGCCTGTTTATTAGATCGCCTATGCATTCTATGGTCTGTAGAAAAGTAGGAGAAAGATAAATAGGATAGTCATAAGTAATCATTAAGGGTTTACTCGCCGATAAGATTAGAACCAACGAGAAAAGACTTAATCTCGGTGCGTTGCATCGAACTATACACTTCATATAACACTAGCAATAAAACAAGTGACAGACTACTTATTATAAGGACAGCCCTCTTATTGTCTCGAGTATTTATCTGTGTACGTGTGTGCTACTTGCTGATTCGTGCCTATTGGTTTAGTTTATTATTTAATTGCAACCAAATCGTGCCAGTCTCTCAGGCTGAACCCCTCTTGCGTTAGATTAGATTGTACAGCTAACTTAATATATTAAAATACTGATTAGAATAACTAGATAATACGTTCCACTCTTAGTGATCGACACTCTACTTACCATTATATTCATACTGACCGGGTACACTGCTCGTTAAGTGTGTGTGTTATTGATAAGTCGGCTAAATATAAATTTAAAACTTGAGTAGGCATTAATACTGCTAAACCGCAACGACACACGCTACGCATCAGTGATCCTTGTTACCAGACATGTGCCCTGAGCATCCACTATCAAATATGCCTCTATCTCCCATGTTCTTGGGTGGATGATCCTGCACATAAAGAAGAGAAATTAGTTTCTCTTAAGGACCCAGGCTTGAGCAGGCTTGGGTCTGCCTTGTGGATCAACATATTTGTATGTCTTATATGAATATGATCCACTGTTGCTTTGGGATTTATAAGTAAGTTCATTCTGAAATAGATCCTAAGACCAACATGCCGAGGCCTTAACAGCAGACCCCCCATGTCCCTTTACAGCATAAGAGTTTGACATTTTTGCTGTATTTTTAACAATGGGTCTCCTCACAGGTGAGTGTGATTTAGCAAAATTATTTATTTGATTAAATTTGTTCACCTGTGGTCTATATGCAACTGGTTGTTTGGGTCTAAATGTATCAACATACCTAGAATTAATTTTGGGCTTAACCGAATTAACTTTTTGCCCAACAGAATTAATATTTTGCCTACCAGTATTAACATTTGTCCTAACAGAATTAACATGTGATCTACCAGCATTGATTTGTACTGATCTAGGAACAAATTGATTTGCATGATTAACTATGTTTACATTGTTCCACACTGGTTTGGCCATCACATTACCAGTATTAATACTCCTTTGTTTCTTAAGCTCAGCCTCTCTAATCATTCTCTTTTCATGAAAATCACAATCTCTGATTAAATGACTAAGGCTACCACAAACAAAACATCTTTTTTGAGTAAAAGAGTAACCTTTCCCTAGCTCTCTTTTCATTCTATCAACCTTGGGTGACTCTTGACTTTTAACATGTTGCCTAGGAGTTTTTATGTGTGAGACACAACTAGGTTCAACTGTTTTAGGTTTTGGTGCAGACACGACTGGTTTACTAATCTTAACAGGTTTAGACTTAGACACCTCTTTTGGTACATTTTCTGGTTCTGATTCAGAATGCTCAGAGACATTTCCAATGGACCCTCCACTGTCATCAGATTGACAGGTAGAATACTTGCTGGATTTGTCATCTGAGATACTTGTTTCAGGCTTTTGAGGTCCCTTCTTACCATAAACATACAAAGACTCATCAAAATCTTGCTCTGGTAGAGGAGTGTAATCTCCATTTAATGGAGGTGGAACTCATTTGAAGTTGTCAGTTTTTGAGAATCTATTGTATACAGGTTTATCAGCAAAGTCATCATCTGTACTAGTGAACACAGTTCTTTCCATTTCTTCCTCATAACTTAAAATCTCACTATCTGATTTTATTTCATATCCTAGACCAATTTTGCAAGTTGAGCTCATACCAGAATCTACTAATCTATACAAATTTTTAGCAGAATTATTCCATGTGTCTATTATTTTCTGCAATTCTTCCTTATCTTTTACAGCTTTCATTCCAATTCTCCTATATTTTTTAAGCTTTTCATCTTTTTCATAGATTTCATTGGCTTGAAATGTAAGCTTTTCATTTAAGGTTAATTGCTGTTTTTGATAAGTGACAATTTGAGCTTCTAAGGTCTTAATAACATTAGTGTAAGCAAGTATTTTAGCTTCCTGATCACCTATCTGTTGCATTTGCTCAACACATAATGTTTTAAGATTATTATATGATTTCATGCATGTTTTAGAACACAAGGATACCTCAGTATTGGAGCCAATAGCCATGAATGCATGATTTGGTTCTGTTTCTTCCTCTGTGTGATCTCCCCAGTTAACAGCACCAGCTTCCAAAGTCAGCATACCCATTTGACTCTTCTCCTGCTTGTCTGCTTCTTGAGAGGCTGAATCTTTCTGCTTCTTCCCATCAGTAGTCACCTTTGCTGTGCACTCCCTAGCAAAGTGACCAGTGTTGTGACACCTATAGCATTCAACCTTCTTCTTATTAAAACCAACTGGTGTCTTTCCATCAAATCTAATATTTCTTCCAGTTTTCTTGTAGAACTTCTTCACTCTAAGAGCAATCATTGCTATCTGCCACTTTATGTCCATTTCTTCAATGTCTACATCATTTATCTGTTCAAGGTCCTCATTAATGAGGTCCGTGTCTTCTGATCTCTTTGCAAAGAGTGAATAGATTACTTCATCAGCAAAACAGCATGAACTTCTCTTTCTTTCATATTGCTTGAAGAAGTATCATAGACACCAGAATTATAGCTACCAGAATTAACTTTGCTAGTACTGCTCTTGCTTTGGGAGACAAAAGCAACATTAGCAGCACTTGAAGATGCCTTTGAAACACCTTTGATTTCATGTTCAAAGACCCGAAGATTATTGTACAAATCATCAATTGACAAAGTGTCAACATCTTCTTTCATTCTCATGCTCATTGCCAGATGTGACCATTCTTTTGGAAAAGATCTGAGAAACTTATGATTTGCATCTTCAGTAGATACACCAGCACCATGAGCTTCCAACTGTGAGAGGAGATGTTGGAATCTGTCATACCCTTTCTCCAATCCTTCAGAACTAGTCACAGTGAATGCTTCAAACTGTTGTTTGAGAACAACTTTCTGCATCTTCTTTGAATTAGCATTTCCTCAAAACCTGGTTCTGATTGCTTCCCAAATCTCCTTAGCATCATCCATTCCATGAAATCTTCTTAAATGTTCCTTGGGAAGGGCCATCAGTAAGATGGTTCTTGCCTTCCTCTCCTTCTCCACAGCATGAATCTCTGCAGCAGAGACTGGTGGAAGCACTCTAACAACACCATCCTTACCAACAGAGATCCTCTTCTTTGAGTTTCCATTCCGAATCACCTTCCATACATCATTATCAATGTACTCAAGGTAATGCTCCATCTCCATGACCCATATATCATACTCCTCCTTTTTCAGAATTGGGAGTTTGATGTTTGAGATAGTGGTTGTTGCAGGAATGTTTTGTTGTTGTTGTTTAGGTCTACTGATTTCTGATGTATCATCATCATGATTTGAAACTTCTTCATCACTAAGATGAGTTGAGTACTCATCATTGGCCGATTGAGACATTATGCAGGATTTTTGAGTGAATGAGTGTTTGTGGTTTGTGTTTCTTCTTACTCAAAGTCCCTCTATAGGCTCTGATACCACTTGTAGGTCCACAATTATGGATCTAAGTAGCCTGTGTTAGACAATAGATAACTTGAATAAATCCAAATTAATCTATATGAGAAACTCTTAACAGTATATTGATTGTTAATGCGGAATCTTAACAAACAACAAGTATAAAGAACACAACTATGATTACTAACTTCGTATTACTGTTAAACTTTCAATTGTCACACTAAAACATAATGTCGTAGGGTTCCTTTTATACTCTAAGGAAACCCTAATGTTACAAAACGTGTGAAAGGATAAACATATCTTCTAATAAGATAACTAATACGTATATATCCTTTCTTAACATTTAGCTAACAAACTATTCTGTTAAACATAAACAGACTTAACTAATAATACCTACCAGTACTAACTATGTTTGCCAGACTTAACTTTGTACTGGCAGACTTAACTAGGCTAATAGACTTAACGATTTCATCAGCAGACTTAAGTCTGTTCTACAATAATTCCCAACAGGTATTTTGATCCAGGAAAAAGGATGAAAAAAAGCAAGGACCACTAATAGAGAAGATCATCCACTTCAAACTATGCAACCACTAGTTTTTTTAAATATCTGAAACAATATGTCATCCAAGTAAAAAGACCTGCTTTTGTGTCACTAAAATCTATACACCAAAATAGATTTCAAAATGACTCGATCACAGCCAACTTTATCAACCTAGAGTTAAAACACAATTTGTGGTTGTGAGAACCAGATGACAAAACAAACACGAAAGGAGGCTTTTTCACACTAGATTCCAATAACAAAAAGTGCAATGTATGACCTAGGTGTCTTTCTTTAATTGATTATAGGGTATGCATTGGCACCACTACAAACTCGTACTTGTGCCTTGTATACTATAAGACTAATGCTAGTCGTGACCACATTTTCACAAAAGTAACCCCGCCACGTCAGCGCCAACTCAGCTTTCTCTCTCCACAACTCCACCCCAACCACAATTAGCTAGTGGTGACCACTACCACAACTCCACCCCAACGTTCAAAAATTAAAGGCTTTATCATTCAATTGTTTCGGTTGGTGATGCAACCGAGTTTTGGAAAAAATCATGTGGCGACGCGCAGGGGCGCAGCTTATATAGGGGTGGGGGGGGTGGGGGGTGGGCACCCGACCCCCTGAAATTTTTTTTGCAATGTAGGGGGTATATAGTTTTCGTGTAGAAAAATTTCGGTATATTCAGTTTCGACCCCCCGAAATAGCGTTAGGAAAAAAAAAATTTAGATCCCGACCCCCCACTGAAAATTTTCAAGCTTCGCCACTGGCGACGCGTTGCTTTTGGGAGAGCTAGGGGGAGAGGCGCGTTGCATTGTGGGGTTGTGGTTGCCAAGCAACGCCCACTAGCATCATTCTAAGAAATGGTGAATTGGTGATGACTCCATAATCATGAAACTCTATTCAACATGTGCAACTTAACTATTATCAACAGAAAAGTTCATTTGGCCAAATATTCTGGTCATCTTCCCCTGCCAAAAAACCAAAAACTAAAAACCAAAAACTACTAGCAACAAGCCTTAATTCGTATCATTTTAATTGAGACTACTACTTCAGAAACTTAACAAGTAACCGCCTCTAAGGGTCTAAGTATCTATATATCATGAAACAACCACAAGAGAATTACGTTACCATTAACCTTTGAACCAGTGAACATAATAGATCTTAACTAACAGTTTAGACACAGCAAAAAGGCAGGTTGTATACATGTTTACCCACCAACACTTTTTGTCCTTTTAAATTTTAACAATTAAGGTACTAAAATATGATTACAACACCACCTTATAAGAGCAGTGGGTGTCGTGGAGCCGTTGGCAAAAACCAGTGCCACGTCAGCAAAACACTCTATAGCACTAGAAACCCTTTGGCACCACATTTTGTGCCGTTACCATTGGCACCAAAAAATGTGGTGCCGTTGGCCTTTTTTTTTTTTTTTTTTTTTTTCTCTTTTTTTTCATTTACATAAAATAAAACATACACAATATTAACTAAAATAAACTTCATTAAATACAGTAATTAAAAAAAAATACATAAAAATAAAAACATAGTACGTAAACATAGAAATACATAAAGTGAATTACTCTTCGGTTGGATAATTTGCCCAGATTCGTCATTTGGTTCGAAAGGTCGGTTAGCATATTGTTAATCCATGGTGAATTGGGATTCATTTTGTTTGGAAAAAAATGAGAGAAGTAGAGAATAGTATGTTATAAATTTATTGGAAGTGTGTGTAAAGTATGAAATAATAAGAAGGTATTTATAGGATTTTTAAGGGTAAAATTTGTTTTTTGTTTTTTTTTTTGGTGTTCATTGTGTCCAAACAGTAATGTTACCGTTGCCAAACGTCCCAATTCCTTCAATAACGTCCGAAATTCTTAAACAAAAAAATAAAAAAAAATTAGAAAAAAATTATATATATATATATATAAAAGATTGGCGGTGGCTGGTGGCTACGGCGCTAGCTGCTATGGCGCGAACCATGGTACAGTGCGCCGTTCTCCAGTTTGAGCTGGTAACTTGGCGCCAGCCTTTAACGCAACGATACCTCCTGCTCTAAATATTATAATCTATAATTCTATTATTATTAGATACCATAATTTAGGACGTTGCAAGTATTTAAATACACTTTGCAAACTTTCAACCTTATTGATCCGTTTCATTTTAGAATAAGGGCATGCTTGGTAGGAGGTTATGGGGGTGAAGAATAGGAAATATAATGAAAAAAGGTGCTTGGTAGAGTATAACGCAATGACCAATTAGTGGGTAATGGGTCATTACCCAATAAATTAGGGGAAATGCTTTTCTTTCCCCTTCCCTTTCCCCACCATTATCATTGCCTTTCTCTTTCCCTTTCCCGAGTTTGAATAAAGCACACCCTAAGTTTTTATACTTGACTGCATTTGAGAATAAGTTTTTATATTTGACCCATTTAGCTCTTTGGAGACTAAAAATAGCCCAAATTGACCCATTTAGAAGCGAACAGGTCGTCCATTACTATATCTAGGGGAAATGGTTGGCTAATTATTGGTGATTTTAGTGTCATCAACTATTTTAGGTAATTTTGATTTACTAGAGACCAATGAGATTTCATATTATGCACGGATACGAGTTAGGGAAGTGTGGAGGGCACACTCGTTGAGCTAATATGTTTCCGGCCACGACAAAGATGTGGGGGTCAAGGGGGTCGCACCCCCTTGCGGGGACAAGGAGCAAACACCCCTCTAGTTGGGGTCCCGCTCCCAAGTGAGCGAGCAGTGGTCGAGTGGTCGCGCTCCCAAGTAAATGATTTTCATTAATCGTTATTAAAGGCCTTAACATATTTTCCGCCGAAACCCAACCAACATGTCTGTTGGTGAAGAGTTGTGTCTCTTGGTGTTTAACCGCTTGTAACTGGCATAGGTTTCTATTTTTTAACAGAAACTTTGGCCACATTCTAACATACGAAAACACACAATTCCTTTTTGTTTTTGTTTTGTTCTCTTGTGCCTAGAAACAAAGTGTTCTTCTTGAATTATCTCAATAAGTATTTTGTGATACCCAAAGATCAATAGGGTCGATATACTTTATTCAGAAAGTGACCTTACACGATTCAAGCAAGATATCCAACATTATCATCACACCCTTACCCAATTTCTAACAAATTACCCACAAGCCAATTGTTTTTTGACAAAGCAATGGGCAAAGAAATAGAAACCATATGTCACATATGGTCAATTCAATTCTCTTGTTTCCCCCTCAACGGTTTATAGCATAAGATTTTCAGTCCAGATCTTATCGTAAACAGATTTCATCGTCATCTTTAGTATCTGTAGCCTAATTATAAGCTCGAGAATACCAAGGGCAGCTTATCTATCACGTCGCACCATCCTGGTAATCCAGCATATCCATGCACAAAAGCACAATTACATGTCTAGAGTATGAGGATATTTTCTTAGAAAGCCTAGAAAATGATCCGACTCAAAAGATGTATTTGACTCTCAGGCATTTATCTGGTTAGAAACAGTTAATATCAGGCTCTAGGAGTGTTTTAAGACCAAGAATATTAAAAAACACCACCATGAAGCTGGAACAGTTAAGTAATATCAGGCTCTAGGAGTGTTTTAACATCAAGAATATTAAAAATCACTACCATGAAGTGGTGACGATAAAGTTAAGGAAAAAACACAAGATACCTATAGACCAGTTTTCGTATGCTAGGGTGTAAAGGAGTCAAGCCGAGCCCGAACACAAAAAGGCCCGAGCTCAGCTCGTTTCGAGCCCTATTTGTAAAGCTCTATATCGGCTCGTTTATAAAGATGCACAGGCTTATGTCAAAAAACCTGATTTTTTTAAATGCACAAGCTTTTATACTTAATGGAAACGCACTTGATAACTTTTTTTGATTATGAGTCCGTAAGTTAAATAATTACAAAAAGTTATGACACGGAATTAGCTTGTATAAGATATGCTTCTTTGGATTTAAATATGATAATAGAATCATATAGTCAATTTTGACTTTTAACATTGGAGATTGCCTGATATCTTTCATTGACCATCTTACTTAAATCATTAATACTATCAAAGGTTTTCAAGATCGGGATCCTACCTAGGATCGTTTTCGTCTTTGCAAGATCGTGATCGTAAGATCGGATCGAGATCCTGAGATCCTACTATAATGCTATTATTTAATGATATTTGTAATATTATTCAAATCTACAAATTATTATATATTATAAACATGAAATTATATAAATATTTCATGAAAATGTTGTCATACATTATGAATATGAAATGTTTAAGAAGAATCACATGTTTTTTAAATTTTATAAAAATATAACCATAAATTTGCAATTTTTTTGGTTTGCGGTTCGAGAAAAGTAAGATCGGATCGGAGTAGATCTTAAGATCCTATGGTCAAGATCGGGATCCTATAAGATCTTAAGCTTGTTAATATACTACATAGGATCCAGATCGTTTTTGCTTTGTAGAATCGTAAAATCTTAAGATCCTAATATCAGAATCGGGATCTTAACAACTATGAGTATAAAGCTCACAATAATAAATACGGAGTAATAAACATGGTTTACATGGCAAATTTAAATAATCATGACACGCTGGTCCCTCGTGAAATGATTACCAGTAAATACGAAACAGAATTAGCATACACAAGATCTGGTCTGTCAGATTCTAATATTGGTTTTTACTGATTGAAAATGTATTGAACTTTATCGTTTGTATTTAAATATGTAACCAAGTTTTATTGTTACTATATTGCATGCAATATTTTACCAATAGGGCAATAACTTATTACTTGCTCATGTGAAAGAACTTGGAATCCAAGCAAATAACAAAAACTGGAGTCCTATTAATTTAGTTGACTCCCAAACACCAGTTTCATTCTCAATTCCTAACATATCCTGAATCTACTATTTTAAGGTCGTGTTGGATGTTTTGAGGGTCACTGAGATGTTTTGATGTAAGTGTTAGGGTCGGTGTTGCATTTGAGGGGTTATTTGTGATCGAAATTATTGTAATGTATTTGTAATCATAGCATCTTGCTAGTTATTAACTTATTATCAATATTATTAATAAAAATGCCTTTCCAAAAAAAAAAGAAAATTAAAAAAAAAAAAATCCTGAATCTATTATAATAACCTGCAATTGTCAAGCAAACCCACCCCAAACAGAGATCCAGATTTCCGTTTAAATACACAGAAAATAGATTATGTACTCATCTTTGACTTTTAACATTGGAAAACATCTGGCTTGCATGGATAACATGGCATTTTATATATTCATGGTCTTTTATAGACACTCCAACATGATTCACATGGCAAATTTAAAGGCCACTTTCATCCCCTTATATACTTTGCTTCATATCTTGAACTCAACTTCCATTGTGTTTTCAGTTTGCTATTCTTGATAACAAGTGGATTCACAAAGATAATTTGATTAATTAGCTCGATGTCAAACCCAAAAAATGACCAAAGCAGAATCAAAACCAAACCTCCCGGAATCCAACTCTTAGAATGTACCAAGAAATCAACCCTCATACAAAACACAACAGGCCATAGTCCTAATCATCACATTTCTTGCATACGCGAGTTACCATGCTACTAGAAAAACCAACAGCATTATAAAAAGCTCACTCGACCCTCAGTCACTACACAATTCGTTTCTACAAAGTTCAAAAGCCATTTCGTGGTTACTAGGAAGCGGTTGGGCTCCATTTAACGGTGCAAATGGGACTGCACTACTTGGAGACCTTGACTTAGCTTTCCTATTTGTGTACTCAATCGGCATGTTCTTTTCAGGCCACATAGGAGACCGTATGAACCTAAGGATATTTTTGACGATAGGAATGGTTGGAACCGGTTTATTCACTTCATTGTTTGGTATCGGATACTGGGCAGACATTCATATCTTTAACTATTATTTAATAGTTCAAATCTTTGCTGGGCTATTTCAATCAACGGGTTGGCCTTCAGTGATTGCGGTTTTAGGAAATTGGTTTGGAAAGAGCAAACGAGGGCTTATAATGGGTGTTTGGCACGCTAACACATTGATCGGGATTATTTCTGGTTCTTTAATCGCCTCTTATTTTTTAAGGTACGGTTGGGGTTGGGGTTGGTCTATGGTTGTTCCGAGTTTGATAATTATTTTTGGTGGATTCTTAGTCTTCATGTTTTTACCGGTTGATCCTGAATCGGTTTGAGTTGATAAAGATGAGAAAAATAAACCAGATTTGCCTGAAAAGATAGGGGCAGAAGTGACTCAACCTCTCTTGACAATGAAGATGAATACTGAGAAAGGCGTACCCGTTGGGTTCATGGAAGCATGGAACATACCTGGGGTCGCTGCATTCGCACTTTGTCTATTTTTCTCAAAGTTGGTTGCTTATACGTTTCTGTATTGGCTCCCGTTCTACATCAGTCACACAGGTAAACTTGCCTTCGCGGTCTAGTGGTGAGTTTGGGTGACCTTCATTTTTTTTCAATCCATAGAAACAATTAATGTAATAATTATGATCTAAACTTTCATAGAAGATATTCACGAAGGTTTACGCATCTGAATACCCATTAGACGAATAAAAACCCGTATTGACCTATGCAATCCATTAGACAACATGGAGATCGAACAACCCAGATCGACCCAACTGCATATTAATGGGCCGAAATTGACATCTCTAAATGATAAGTTGTTATGACCATATTTGTGCTAAATTTCTGTGTTTTTTGCAGCCATAGATGGTAAATACTTATCGGATGAGGCTGCTGGTAATCTATCTACATTATTCGACATAGGGGGTGTATTGGGAGGAATCCTAGCCGGACACATTTCAGACCGACTAGATGCTAGAGCCATCACAGCAGCAAGCTTCACGTATTGTGCTATTCCAGCTCTATACTTCTACCGGAACTATGGACACATATCAATAACCATAAACATCATCCTCATGTTGGTCACCGGGATTTTGGTCAATGGGCCCTATTCTCTCATAACAACAGCTGTCTCAGCTGACCTTGGGACCCACGAGTCCCCAAAATAGCAACCTTCGAGGCCTTGCTACAGTAACATCAATCATTGATGGAACTGGGTCCATTGGTGCTGCGATAGGTCCGTTGCTTACGGGCTATATTTCAACCCAGAGTTGGAGTGCAGTTTTCACTATGCTTATGGTGGCTGTTTTTGTGGCGGGATTGTTTCTTACTAGACTCGTGATAGCGGAAATTGCTAAAAAATGGCAGCTTTCAAAACGGTGTTTGACCTCTAGTATTTGCAGACCTCCTGCGGTTGAAATGTGATCGAGTCCATGTTGACAAGTCAAATTTGTAGGTACATGATATTGTAGTCATGATTTTATTGCAGTTTTGTATCAAGCTTTTTGTATGAATGCATTTTAACTTTTTCGGGTACCTACCCTTTAACATTATTGTTGTTACATGGATAGAAAATGGGCAAAATAGATGTCTTAAACGTGAGACATGTTAACTAATGTATTCAGGTCATACTGAGTAACCTTTTACTACGGGTCAAAACAAGTTGGGTTTCAACTTTTTAAAAAAAAACAAATATTAATTATATATAAATAAATAATGTGTTAAACATCACTACAAAGCCGATATTGTCACGGAAAGAATATAATATTTTTAACGAAAACATTTATGCATTTTCAAATAAGCCCGAGGTGTTTATTTTTATTTCATGAAGGTTTGAAAATCTATCCCATTTAAACTAGAGAAATAAGATAACATGAACTGACCCATTGTCTATTGCAGTTGTTTAAGCACACAGTTACTTGTACAAATTTGATGGAATATTACAGTCCGTCCTTTGTGTGTGTATGATTTAAAGGAAATAGCCACCTAAGTTGAAATAAAGACCTATTCGACTCTTAGGCAAAAACAAGCTGGTGGAACAGCCTGCCTATAGACCTCTATGGGAACCAGTTGTCCTGGCCCAAACAAGTAAATGTGGCTGGAGGGGATTAATATTATGCTCAAGGAACATTTTAAGGCCAATAATAGTTAAAGATCAGCACAGTGAAGACAAAACTGGGGAAAAATATATTTGGCCTAGCGATATGTGAATAGATCACTGTGTTCACGTCTCAACTGCGAAGCAGGTGAGGTATTCTAAAAAAGTACCTTGACCAGATTCCATGTGGTGGTTTAGCCACATGTTCATTTGCCTTATTGTGGTTGCAAACAGACTGTTTACGGTTTGGAAGACCTTGTTGCACACAAGACACTCGTTAACATGTGTTTTGTTGGTTTCAGGAAAAGGGAAGACAAAGCGGATCTGAACACTATAAAAGATTATCCACTTCACACTAAGCAGCCACTAGATTTAGAACATCTTAAACAATGTCATCCGAGCAAATAAAAGATCTACTTTTGAATCACTAAAGTTGATAAACCAAATTATAGCTTTGAAAATGAAGCAATCAGCAGCAACTTATCGCGCTTTCTGGACTTAGAGTTGTGATGAATTCACATCTAAAAACTGCAAAGTCATATGGTGAACCAGAAATGATATCTAAAAACTAAAGGTGTCAAGTTTGACCTGTTTAATACAAATGGATCAATTTGCCTTGTGTTTCATAGTAAACAACTCTAAAAAAGAAATTTAACTAGTAGAGGGAGAAGTCAAATAGGTTAAAGCTCAGACAATACCTCTTAATCATTCAATAAAATGTTTTTAATTATACCATTAATAATATTTTTCTTGTATACATAATAAAAAAGCCAACACCTATAAAAGAAACTAGACAAAAAAAAGTTTTAGCTGGTCAACTCAACCCGTAACGGTCTGAACCCATTTACCAATCTGATCCGAATCTCCGATCTTGCCACCAATACTAAAAAAAATGATTGTGATTCCTTCAGTTTATCATAGAACTCTATTCAACATGTGCAACTTAAGCACAATAACAAACAAACGCATCTTCGCCAAATAGTCTGGTTGTCTTACCCTGCCCAGAAGATCAAAAACCATTATGAACATACTATGTCTCCTAAAACTAACTACTAAAGAAAATTATATTAGGAGTCCTTAAAAGCATGGAGGCGTAATGGGGAAAATATATTTACTATAACTACCTTATAAATATAATAATAATAAAAAAATTAAATAGAGTAAATAGAAGAATTTAAGCATGCACGACTTTCAAACCTATTAGAGTTGTTTCATCAGCAATCAAGTTACTGAAGTTGGCCCATTTAGCCCGTTTGAAACAAAACACAACCCAAATCAGCCCATTATATGTTAATTAATGGGTCCTAATTGCTACCTATAGGGAAAATGGCTGATTAAAGAGTAACTCATGAGCCAACTGTTGACAAAGAGAAAGAAACCCATATGTCACCTATGACCATTTTCAATCTTCTCACTCTCTTTTATAATTAAGGCTACCATGAAAAGAAAAACCCAGCATACTCACATGGAGGCTAGAAGGCATTAATCTTAAAAAGGAAGTAAAACAATTCCATAACTAAAGCGCAAAACTAAACGAACTCCCAAAAATCTTCCCTCTACCAGAATCAGCACCAAAGACAAAAACCACACTTTCAATCAAAATAGAAAGAATACCAGGCATTTTACTCACCCCTCGGTGGTTTATATAGCAAATGTTTTTTTTTTTTTTGCCATTTTCATTTAGCTCTTCAGTTCGGATTAATATATGTATAATATTCCTCCTCATGATCTTAGCTAAAAGATGATGATCGAATCTATTTGAGAGATATAAGAAGCGGTTAGAGGAATCATGAACGCAAGCCTCGCGATAACACTCCAATGCCAAGTAAGCCATCAATAGTAATGAAAGAAGATAATACCGGCTAACCCCGCCTACTTTGGTTACGGCAGATCAATACGTTTATATAGTGGTGAGATTAGGTCAAGGAAGAAAAGTCAGACTCCCGTCACACAAACCATTCCAAACTAGGCCTAGATACGAGAGTACACCATCATGTTCTTATAAATCCATTAGTAAATTAGTATCGAATTAGCCTGATGTCGTTTATTTATTACAATCTTAAATTAGTATTAATGGCACACTTGACTGTCAAAACGGTATCACCGAGGCTTGCTTCTTATCTTTCTTAATAAAATCCAATCATCATCTTTTGTACTCAGAGTCACAATGTAATTATAAGCTTGGGAATACTAAAAAAATCTCATCCCTCACAACATGATTATAAGGATTATAAGCTTGGGAATACTAATCATCTCAAGCAAGGGCATGATAACTAATCATCTCAAGCAAGGGCATGATAACCGATTCTTTAGTCCTTCAAGTGTATCTACTAAAAAAAGCAATCCCTCTATATTTACTTTTCTCCAACAAGTAGTTCAACATATTGCTTTACCATTAACATCTAGCAACATTGAATATCTAACACTAAATGAATGTCTTATGGCCTATTATAATTGTGATTTTGTTTACCGTTCCTCACCTCCTTTTCATTCGAGTGAAAAACTCTAAAAAATCAAACATCATAACTAAGAAAACCTCTGTAGATCTAGTTAAAAGTATGCCAACATTACTCTAATGAAGGCTATCAATAATCGCCTTATATATTCCTAAATATCCGCCAATCAAAACTTAAATAGGTCACAATATGAGTTCTTTTAACGAAACATACTACAAGTAAGGCTAAGCATTATAGACCGCGGACCGGACCGAACATATTTAGGTCCGGTCCTCAGTCTACCCTTTTCCTCATTTTCGGTCCTTCGTCCAGTCCGTTTCGGTCTTACAGACAAACCTGCTAGTATGCTTTGTTGGACCAGACCGGACTGACAAACCGAACCGACCCGGACCGAACATTTTGGTCAGGTCCTCGGTCCCGAGCTTTGGACCAAATCGGTTTTCGGTCCGGTCCGGTTTTAAGACCGTGATCAGCCCTAACTACAAGTATCCGTAATAAAACTATCAAACGCACAATACTCCTCAACATCAACATATAGGAAACAAGCCCTCCCTTTTCAAGAGGTTGGCGTGGCCACTTTAGGGTTGTTGAACTTGAGACCTCTCACATTTTTATGATAATAGTCACATTTTATATACTATTACGTTTCATCTATACATTAAGGTATTCATAACTAAATTCTCAAATACACAAACACATCATAAACATAAACAATCATTAATAACAACATATAAAAAACACTTCCATTTCAATCAACCATTAATTCTATCCGATCGTCTTTTTTACACGAACAAAACTTCACCTAAAACTAAAAGCAATTGGAGCTCTGCACAAAATCAAAACTGCATCTATTCATCAACCATTAATTCTATCACAAAATCGACCGTCAAACGGTTATAATCTAACACAAATGCAACTGAATATATTCATCATAACAAAAACTAACACCTCTAACAAATCACTAAGCACGAACCTTTCAAAACTGCATATATTGATCATATGAAACAATAACTCATGTAAATAAATAATAGTAGAAACTAGAGTGAAGGAATTAACATACAGGGAGAGAGAGAATTAGAAGTTATCATCATCATCACGATCAGGTTTTTTGGGCTTCCGGTAACGCTCTTCGGCTTGTTTGGCCACCGAAAGAGCGTAATCAGCGAGTTTGTGAATGTTAGGGATGTTGTAGTTTTGAGCGATGTATACACCGCATACTGTTCCGATCATGAATGTGAAACTGTTTTTTATTATTCCCATGTCTGTTTGGATTTGATTGTTGTGTGTGTGTTTGCGGATTGTGTTAGGGTTTGTTGGAGGAGAAGGTTCTGGAAGGTGATTTTGATTTTGAATGTATGTGTGGAAATGTGGAATAGTCAATAGTGATATTTGAGATTTATAGGGTGAGTTTAATAATGGAAAATTATCTTTTTTAATTATCTTTTTTCAGAGAGATTTTCTTAAAAAAATAAAAAAAAAAAAAAAAAACCGCGTTTAAATTGAGTTTTTGACAAAAGTTTTTTTGAAAAGATGAAAAAGATGTTTTCTAAGTTTATAACTAAGTTTTAGAAAACTTTTTTTATGAGTTCTTTATAAGTTTCCCAATTTAAAAAATCTCATTTAAATACGTTTTCTAGTGTTCTTCAAAAAAAGAATAAATCTCTCATTCTCAAGAAAACTGAAAAATGAAAACTAAGAAAACTTTTCCATTATTAAACAAGTTTATTTGTTTTTTGTAACTTATATAGGCTCATAAGTTGTAAATAAGTCGAAAAATTGAGGCTTATTAAATATAAATAAAAAATCAAATAAACTTATAAGCTCGCATATTAGCTTAAAAGAAACATCCGTTAAACCCTTTAAATTGACTAAACAAATACCCACGTAAAACGACAATGTATACCAGCAAATAATTACATGCGAACTTGTGCTTTTGGTATAACCCTTAATGTAATAGTTATGGGCTCAGTTAGGTGATTTTGATTTTGAAGGTATTTGTGGAAATCTGGAACGGTGATGTTGTTTGGTTTTAGGTGTTGTTTGTTTGAGTTTACATGTTGCTTTTTTGTTTATTAGATTTCAGCTTATATTTTGGTAACTTAATTTTTAGCTCATGTTGAGATTTATATTAACACTTATATAGGTACATAAGTCTCAAATAAGCCAAAAAAATTGAGCTTTATTAAATATAGGTCAAAATCAAATAAGCTTATAAGCGCGTATATTAGCTTAAAAGAAACATCCCTTAGAGCACAAGGTATTGTTAACGCACCCTTGCGTTAAACCTTAACATGCTTGCGTTAAGGGTGCGTTAACCACACCGAGACACCTGCGTTAACGCTACGTTAAAGGGTTGCGTTAACCCTTTAACGCAGCGTTAAGGGGCTATATGTAAAAAAAAATAAAAAAAATCACTTTACACGTCATTATAGCCGTTGGATTCATAAAAAAATAAATAAATAAAAAAATAAAAAATAAAAATCATTTGCACTCCCTCAAATGTAGTCGTTATATTCAAACGGCTATATGTAAAAAAAAAAATATATATATATATATATATATATATATATATATATATATATATATATATATATATATATATATATATATATATATATTCAAAACCATTTTCACACCACTATAAATACTCAATTAACACAACATTTTTTTTTTCAAACTTCCACAAATCAATCTAATCTATCATATACTTCCATCTCTTAAAAAAAATGTCCGGATTTAACCCAAACGACGATAGTTTCATGAATCTCCTCGGTGGGTGGAATAACCCAAATGCCGGGTCATCTTCAAACCCGAACGCACCATCACCCAACAACCCAATCCCTAACCCACTCGGCTTATCGAGCCAATAACTTTTCTTACAACATCAACGAATGCTATTTTGGGAACAAAGCCAACAACACTCACTAAACACCAATTTCTCTAATCTACAATTCACACAACAATCACAACATTCTCAAACGGAAACCCATGATGTTCCTGAGACACCTGCGTCTCCTCCAAAGCCATTCAAACGGGTTGGTAAACGAAAGGCAAAAAAATCGAAAGACCCGAACCATTGGAGGAAGATGAAGAAAATACCGACTTCATCAAACGTTGGAACCAAAACGAGGAAAAATTACTTGACGTGTGTTATGTGGCCGCTACCGAGGATGCACAAGTGGGGCGTTCACAAGATTGCGATACATTTTGGCAACGGGTGAAAAAGGAGTTTAATAGACTCAATTTTCAAAAGCGAAACAAGGATATGATTCAAGGAAAGTGGAAAACGTTGAACCGTGATTGCACAAAGTTCAACGCCTATTACAAACGTTCCCAACGCCAACAGAAAGTGGGGAAGTGAGATGGATATCCTTAAACGTGCCAAACAAATGTATCGTGACGAGCAGAGAACTGCTCCGTTTAACAACGAGGAGGCTTGGGAGGTTTTGCGGGCTCATAAGAAATGGGACGCGCCGGAAGGGGTTGATTTAACCGGCGATGTCCCAAGCGAAACAAACGAGGCGTTGTTTGGTCGTGATGAACAACCACATCCTATGGGAACAAACCGTGCTTCAAAGAAAGCTAGATCCGAGAGCACGACAAGTACCGGGGGAGCGAGTACCGGAGGAACGAGCTCGTCTACCCAATTCGGGGAGGCTATGAAATCCGAGTATCGTTTGAAACGGGAAACCGCCCAAGCAGTGTATTGGGCGGCCCAAATAAAAGATGAAACGATAACAAGATTGGAGGAGATGAAATTTTTGATGATTGACACTGACGGGAATGATCCAAATGTTGTGTGTTGGATCAATGAAGAAAAAAAATTGAATCATCAAAAAATATAACCTCCAACCTCATCACTAGATTTATTATTGTATGTGTGTGTGTGTGTGTGTGTTTTTTTTTTTTTTTTCGTTATTATTATTTTTTTTTTCCGTTGTAACTTTCTTTTATTAACTATGTAATGTAATATGTTTAAGAATGAATGTTATGTTTTTAATAAATGAAGTATTAGTTTAAGTTTAGGGGTTGAGTTTGAAAATATTTGAGTTAAAGTTGAGTTAATGTAAATGTGTTCTAAAAAGACTTTAACTTGTATTTATGATTTGCTAAAAGATATAACTTGTATTTGTCATTAACAAAACTAAGTAAAGATAATAAAATATAAATAACGTTTTTGGGACGATATTTGTATTAACAATCTCCCCATTTTTGTTGATGACAAAACATAAGGTGTATTTTTAAGCAAATGAATAAAAGAAGTATGAGACTTTTTAAAAATATAGATTAAGTTTATTTTATGCAAGTATTAAAAACAATTTTAAGTATAAATGTATGTACTGTGATGTTTCACAGTAATGCAAACTTAATCCTTTCTCCCCCTTTTTGTCGAAACAAAAAGAAGATATGTGTAGCGGAATGCGATTTTGAGAACTTTAAAGCTCCCCCTTGATTTATACTCCCCCTAAATGGAGTAACAAGGATATGATGTATGATGATGTATGATCCTACAAAACAAATGGTTAGACTATGATATGCTCCCCCTAGATGTATACTCCCCATTGCAAGAGTACCAACGTATACATTTCAAGGATAGGAGATGCTACAAAAGAAAAGTTAGTTACTTCATGGAAGTAAAATGCATATGTAATAATCAACCAAACAATAAGTTTCAGCCCATTTGACTTTAAAAAGTCAAAATGAAGTGTCTGATCAAAATTTAGTACCTAATGTACATTTGATTAAGGCAATATGTGAAGTTAAAACAACCATACTATGATGTTAGTATTCTAAAATGAGATAATATGCTTAATGTTGATCACCCACAAGCATAAAAACATAACATTCATTACTTGGAAAAAATGATGTTACATTCAAACAAGGAAAATAAATACTAATAAGAAAAATTCTAAAACAACACCCAGCTCCTATTGAGGAGGATGAGAGATTGCATTGAGACGCTCGAGAATGTGGTTCAATATGAACCTCATTTCATTTTGGAGCTCATTGACCAAAATGTTGGTCCTTTGGGCCAAATGAGCGGTTCTCTCGCAATGCGAGCAATCATGGCTTGAAAAACCGGGAGGAAGAGTAGTCTCATGGTTTTGTGGTGGTGGTGGTGGTTGGTTGTTTGTTGATGGTGGGTGGTGGATTGTTGGATGTAGGTGGTGGTGGATTGTTTGTTGGACCCGTAATGGAGGCTAACAAGGTGGATTGTAAGTCCATAGCCTCGTGGAGATGGGAGTCAACCATGTTTGAGAATGCATAGATGCGGTTTAGTTCCTCGTTGATCTCGACTTGTGTGTTGGGTTGATTAATCCAAAACTCTTCATCAATGGAATGGAGAGTGGATCTTGGTGAGAGTTGTTGTGGTTGCGGTTGTGGTGGTGGTGCATCACGGTATAAAGGACCATGGATATCCGGGAAAACCGGATGAAAAAGCATGGGTTGTTGATCTTCAAAGGTCATGGGTGGAGGATTGGTTGACCTTGGTGGAAGGTCTTCCAAGTCATCAAGGTATGGGTGTGGTGATGACGGTGGAGTCCTAAATAGCTCCATTGGTTGTAGTTTGGGTGATTTTGGGGGTGATGGTGATTTAATAGGTTGTGATGGAGCGGGTGGTGGAGTGGTAGCTATTGGAGTAATTGTTGGTGGTGGAGTATGAATGACTACATTTGGTGGTGTTGGAGTGGAGAGTGTGAGAAAATTCTCACTTGCAATAGGTGATGAGATATTTAGAGGAGATGATTCCTCTGATGATGAGTTTGCTAAGTTTATGAAGCAACATGGTTTAACACTAATGCGGGCAGTTCGTTTTGGAGGTCTAGAGGTGGAAGAGTTGTTTGATTTAGTCATGGTGAAGTAATGTAGCTAAGATGTACAGGAGAGAAAGTAGAGGAAATGGTGAGTGAGTGAGTTTAGTGATGATCCTAAGGTACTAATTTATAGGCAGAAGGTTTGTTGGTCTGTGTGTTTGGATTGGATGTAAATCCAATGAAGAATGTTGGTTCCTAATGATTTGGAACAAAAATTTAAGCTTGTCACATCTCAAGGTCAAACCATTGAAATGGAGTTGAGTGATATGAGGGGGATTTGCAGTAAATGCAAGAAGATAGTGGAAAATCTTTTGATTTGATATTCCCACGGATTTGACGGATCCCTCAAAAGGGTTCCTTACTTGTATTAGAAAGGTAACTCACATGAAAATTTTGAAAATTCAAATTTTGGTGGGAAATTGAGTTCTTAGGGTTCTAAGGGTTCCTAAATCATTCTAGAGAGTTTAATGATCAATGAGTATAATCTAAAGAAGCTACAAACCAAAATCTAAGTGTCGGGATGAGTCGGGAATTTTTTGAAAAAGTTACTGTTGGTACCCATGGATCCAATCGACAACAAAGACGGAGCCAAAGTTTGGGAGCCGTCGGATCCATGGGTTCTGGACTGGCGGATCCAAGTGATACACTAGGCGGATCCAAATTCTGGGATCCGCCAGATCCGTCGTCTGAAACTACTAAAACAAACAGAGAGCATTGCAAATTTCGCGTTTTTTTGACCAAAACCCAAAATTTCTCCTATAACGTATGTAATAGCTAATATGTACTACAAATATGCTAAATACATATATTCTAACACACGTTTTCACATAAATAAATCCGATCATAATATTCTACCATATAGGGAGTTAAGCCAAACGGGGGCTTATTCTCGGAAAATTGATAACACTAAGTGTCATCGACCTGCAAATCTGAGTTAGTTCACATACACATCAAGTACTAACATAATAAGTTAAGAACCATACATGTTTAACACATCATTGTCTAATAACATCTAGACCCAAACACTCCTCTCACTTGAACTTCTTGCTCAATTTCTTCATACCCTTGTGAAGTTTCATGATCCAACGCCCTAGATTCTTCACCATTCCCTTTGTTTGACGATGCTCCTCGGATTCATTCACAATCGGTGGAAGTTGACGCAAGTATTCTGGTGGAGGAATCCTAGAATTTGGTAAGCCGTCATCGTCACTCATTGATGATGATGATGTTTGAGGACGAGGACGTTTGCCTTTGTCAACCGCTACCCTAAAATCGCTTAAGGGAACAAAGGTGTGTGGAATCTCATCATAATCAGGAACAAATCCTAAGGCATTTCTAGGAATGGGTGTAAAGGCTCTATAGAGACGAGTCAAGAGCATCCCGTAGGACATTGCCGTGGTACCTTGTACCGGAATATCGGCCATTCGCTTGGCGATATAGTATGCAAGGTTGAAAGGTTGACGGGTGGACACACAATACATCATGTAACAAAGACATGCATTGATATGATCACAATTCCCTACCGTGCTAATGACATTAGCTCTCAAAACATCTTCTAACTTCCTAAACTCGGGCCTAAGTTCGTTTAGCTCCATAGCAAATGGATCTCTAGCTACTTGTTTGCCTCGGTGTGTCCTAGTTGGATTGTTTCTAGGATTAAAGAGATGTTCCCTAATGGTTTCTTTGGCGGTCAAAGGTGTGGCATATGGTGCCGTTCTCTCAAGGTTAGACTCTAAGATTGTTAACGACCACTTATCGGAGTAGACACATGTTCCTTAATTTGGAACTCCTAAGACATCTCCAAATTGATCTAAGGGAATATTGAATTGGGTTCCATTGATCCTAAAGTGAATGTTCATGAGACCATCGTCGTTGGAACTAAGACCTATGGTTGCATAAAATTCAAGAATGAACCTAGGAATGATAGGTTCATCAATGTCTAAGAGGCCATCGAAGTGAATTGCGGCTAATTGCTCGTGGAGATTGGTATCTTCATAGAATGAGGAGTCTACAACCCTACCCTCATGGACGTATCGGTTTTCTAAGGCTTTGAATATATTGACTTGGGCTTCGGTAAGACCCTTGGTTTTGTGGTGTTTGGGAAGGTAATGGATGGTCTTTTTGTAATCGTAGTTGGTTGCGGGAGGCATAGTTATCCTAGACACGAAAAATATATATAGTTTAGTTAAAATTATCTAAGATACGTATAAAGGTCTAGTGTGTGCCTACATGGGGACAATGTGGAGGTGCGGTTATCTCGACTCCTTTTGATGCATGAAAATTATGTTTATGCAAGTTTTATGATAAAACGAGAGATAACCCAAACGCTCCTACTTCAATGTAGCTACGATTGAATGTACCCGAAAATACATATCAATTATGTATTCCCTTTAGCATTCAAGAGGCATTATGCAAGTGATGCTTAAAACATAACGTTTTGTATTTGTATGAACAATATTCAAAAAACCGTTTTTCCTAGTCGTGAGAAGATTTTTAGCAAAAATTTCTCATGGGGTTTTTGATGAATAATGACAATGTACTACAAGATGCAATTCCTAACTATGAAAAACATGATTTGTTATGCAATTTAGTAAACATGCTTCATGATTTTTCAAGAATTATACATATCCCCAAGTTTTGGTTTTGTGCATGAAATAGAAATCCTAGATGCAGATCAGGAATGTAAACATGATAAGGATACTTATAGTGATGTTTAGAGCTCAATTTGGTTGAGAAAGATGGCCTAATTTGTGGGTTTGGTGAATTATGGGTCGAATACAGTAGGTGGATAAGTTTTAGGGAGAGTGATGAATAGTACATGGTATTTGTTTAATATATATAAAAAATGCCTCAGCAGATGACGGATCCGACGGATCCCAAACAAGGGTTCCGCCCTTGTTGTCGTTTGGATCCGCAGGATCAGAACACAGATTGGGTTTTTACCGTGTTTGGTTAATCTAAGGTTTGAGCTAATGTTTAATCTATTCACTAGGTTCCATTAATCCTAAACCAAGTCTAAGATAGTTGAAAGGTTCTCTCTTGAGAGGTTTTGTGAGAATATCGGCAATGTTGTCCTCTGAAGAAACTTTCTCAATTGAGATGTTTCCCTTTTGAACATTGTCACGAAGGAAGTGGTGACGTATTTCTATGTGTTTGGTTCTAGCATGTTGGACTGGGTTTTTACTAAGATCGATAGCTCCTTTGTTGTCGCAAAGAATGGGAATGTCGTTTAGTTCAATTCCATAGTCGACGAGAGCTTGTTTCATCCACAGTGTTTGTTGGCAAGCTTTTCCTGCTGACACGTACTCGGCTTCAGTTGTTGATATGGTGAGGGCTGTTTGTTTCTTAGCAAACCATGCGGTGAGACAATGTCCTACAAAAGTACAAATACCACTAGTATTTTTCCTATCAACATAGTCACCGGCATGGTCTGAGTCGGCATACACTATGGTTTCTACACCCGTCCCTTTGGGATACTATAATCCTAAATGTGTAGTGCCTTTAATGTATCTAAATATCCGTTTAACGGCTTCAAGATGAGATATTTTTGGATCTTCTTGAAAACGTGCACATAGACAAACACTAAACATAATGTCCGGCCTACTAACCGTAAGATAGAGCAAACTACCAATCATTCCTCTATATTTAGTGCTATCTACGGATTCGTTTTCTTCATCCTTTGTGAGTTTGGTTTCTGAGGACATGGGTGTTTTCGTAGGTTTTGAGTCTTCAAGACCAAACTTCTTAAGCATATCTTTGATATACTTTGATTGGTTGAAGAATATCCCATCTTCTAATTGTTTTATTTGGAGACATAAGAAAAAGTTTAGTTCCCCCATCATACTCATTTCAAACTCGTCATGCATGATTTTTGAGAAATCGTCGCATAACTCTTGACAAGTTGAGCCGAATATAATGTCATCCACATATATCTGGACGATGATAATATGTGATCCCTTTTTCTTGGTGAAGAGAGTATTGTCTACTAGGCCCATGGTATACTTATGGTCAACTAGGAAGGTCTTAAGTCGATCATACCAAGCTTTTGGTGCTTGCTTAAGTCCGTATAAAGCTTTCTTAAGTTTGTAAACATGATTTGGTTTTTCAAAATCGGCAAAGCCGGGAGGTTGTGCAACATATACTTCTTCATTTATAAATCCGTTTAAAAATGCACTTTTGACATCCATTTGAATTAATTTAAAATCATGTGCACATGCATATGCAAGTAGTATCCTAATAGACTCAAGTCTAGCTACGGGTGCAAATGTTTCATCGTAATCTATACCTTCTTGTTGATTGTAGCCTTGTGCTACTAGCCTAGCTTTGTTTCTAGATACTATGCCATTTTCATCCATTTTATTTCTAAACACCCATTTTGTACCGATTATGGTTTGATTTTTAGGTTGTGGAACTAGTGTCCAAACGTCATTTCTAACGAATTGATTTAATTCCTCTTGCATAGCAATAACCCATGATTCATCTTTTATAGCCTCATTTATATTTTTAGGCTCAATAGTTGAAACAAAACAAAAGAAATTACTTTCATTTTGAGCTTTAGATCTTAATGTTCTTTCATTAAGTTTTCCTATGACGTTTTCTAATGGATGACTTTTTGTTTCTTTGATGTTGACTAACTCACTTTTTACTGGTTCATCTTCTTTATCATTTTCAACATTTTCTATATTTTCAACCATTTGACTTTCAACTAAGTCATCATCTACCAAAGGTGATGTCTTAGAGGGAGGTGGACTTTCGTCGAATGTTACATTCAACGATTCCTCGACTTTTGAGGTTTCTTTGTTCAAAACTATATATGCTTTACTAGTTTGTGAGTATCCTAGAAATACACCTTCATACGACTTTGGGTCGAACTTGGTGAGATAATATTTTGTGTTTAAAATGAAGCACTTGCTTCCAAACACTCTAAAATATCCTAAAGTAGGCTTTTTGCCTCTATATAACTCATATGGAGTCTTTGTCAAGAATGGTCTAATTAGAACTCGATTTAGAATATATATAGATGTATCTATAGCGTGACACCAAAACTTTTGAGGTATGTTTTGTTCATTTAACATGGTTCTACTCATTTATTGAATAGTCCTATTTTTGCGTTCTACCACACCGTTAGATTGAGGGGTTCGAGGAGCCGAGAAATTATGAGTTATGCCATTGGCATCACATAAAGCTCCGAATTGGATTTCGTTGTCGAATTCATGACCATGGTCAGTTTTAATTGATACTATGTTACTTCCTATTTGATTTTGAATTTTCTTACTTAAGATTTCAAATTTATCAAATGCTTCGTTTTTAGTTTTTAGAAACTTAGTCCAAGTATACCTAGAGTAATCATCTACTATTACCAAAGTATAGAAGTTTCCCCCGTAACTTTGTATAGCGGATGGACCAAACAAATCCATATGTAATTGCAACACCCCAACCCGACAAGGGTAGAAGTGCCACATTATAGTGACATATCAAAGCAAACCCAAGAATACATCTATAGTAATACAAGAAATCTCAAAGGTTACAAAGGAAAAACTGAAGTACAAAGTTACAAAAGAGAACAAAGGGATAAATACTAAGTCTGAAAATGCAAATCCTTCTAGTCATCTCTATTTCAAAATAGCTATCAAAGTGTAGTCCTCTAAGTCCAACGGTACTCTCCACTCATAACCCAGCTTCTTACAAAAACCTGCCGCAGGAAAAGAAATGTGGCTGAGCTTAAAAAGCCCAGTGAACAGATATAGAGGTAACAAGCAGTAATAATGGAATAGTGAAGTAAGGGAAACAATGCAAGGTATAATAAGAGTTAGGGAAAAAGTAAAAGATTATAAGGTAAAGAAAACAATAATCCACCACGAGCCCAAGTCAAGTCAAGTATCAAGCCAAGTATCAAGTCAAGTATCAAGTAACCAAGTAGCCATGTATCCGGAGGGGTGACCTCGGGATACCAAGTATAATGTGAGGGAATGCCTCAAAGGTTGAATATGTTTAATATAATAGTTTACAAATAAATAATTTAAATAACTCAAGGGTTAAATATGTTTAATATAATAGTTTAGGGTTAAATATGACAATTTAAAATAGTTTAGGGTTTAAGGTGTCATTTTAGCAAAGTTCATGGTTTAAAATGTAAATTATGCCAAATTCTTAAGTTTGTAAATTTCATGATCATTATTAACACACTCATGCAACGCACCCTTTTATATACCCAGTCGACCACCATTCTTTCTATTTAAATTGAACTAACCACGTGACCATATCCCCCTTTTTGTTTTGTTTATTACCGAGCACAAACTAAACACGACCATGCCTCATTTCTCTTTTTTTTAGCTCGTTAGGAGTGGATATAACATATGTTTAAGTCGTGTAAGGGTGGATCAAGATAGACTCGAATATTAACAACCTCTATATGTCGATATGTAAGGTCACCAAAGTCGTTATTTTATGTGAAAGAAGTGTGATTTCATGTGAGTTTTATGGGTCGAATATGATTAGTTTTAAACAGGTTTGTGACTCTATTATTGTTGTTGTTGTTCGATACAGAAAATACACCAGGAAGCATGTTTCTCCCTTTTATCTCGACACAAACCCAAACACACCCATGACTGTTTTTGTGCTACCTAGATCGACCCAAACCAGCATGTATGCATACTCTTTATTTTAGTTCAAACAAAGATTAATTCTATACGTACATGCTCTAACAAATTAAAACAGAAATTATGAGTGTCGAACTAGATATGGGTCGATACATATACAAGCTTTTACAATCGTTATTTAGGTGAAAACTAGTTGTGATTTTATGTGACCTGTTATGATTTTATGCACGTTCTATTCCACGATTTGTATATGGTTCATGTGACTTATCAAATGTATACATAACAGATTTAACTAGAGGAAATGAAAAAGGTTAGATACGAATACCCTTGATGAGTGAATACGAGAAGGAGAACAAATGAAGGTCAACTCACAGCAAGAGTTTCCAGCCGCAAAACCCTAGCCCAAAGATCCTTTCGAACAACTTCTAACCCACGACCACGACACTGCCTTGCACCTGCTGTAGCACCACGACCACAACCACCAAGCGAACCTTCTTTTGCTGCTTTGTTTTGGATCGGACAGAGAAGAAAGAAAGTAGCAGCTGAGCTTAATTGTGTATAAGTGTTTTTAGGGTTTTGTGATAATGAGAGAAATATGGCAATGATATAAAGAAAGAATGTGCATGATCGTTTTAGTATAAAAACGTGTGATGGGCTTCTGAATTTGGTAAATTGCTTAAATTGTGGCTTGATTTGGGTCATTCAAATGTTAGCTATATTTAAAATAAAGATTACACATTTGTATATAAAAAAATTTCGGTTATGTCATATTATTAGGCGTGGGATATATATGAAACAATGTGTACATTTGTTTTACGTGTTCAATTATTATCGTTAAATACTCAGGGTATACTCGGGATTTAAATGTCTTAAAGTTTTAACGTCATTTATGAATTTGAGATCAAGGGTAATTTGGGTATTTTACATGTTCGAAATTTCTGGGTTTTACAACTCTTCCCCTCTAAAAAGAAAATTTCGTCCGCGAAATTTGAAGTCGCAAAGTTAGACGAAGTCGTAGCAAATCGCAAAAGATCGTCACAAACATTCTCACGCCCGGGGAGGTTCTTCCAAAAAGGATCTTCAAACCAAATAGTTTCTCATGACTCAATCAAAACAAGGTGGGTTCAAATTCCTCAAAAGGAGACAAATTAGGTTGATTCTGATCAAAAGGCCCATGCAACATAAAATGGATGATAGGTGAATCTTCTAGAAAGCTCATATGGAATACGAACAAAATTTCAAATCAAATTAGCTGTATCAATAGTAGAGAGCTCTACAAAGAGCTCAAGATTTATAACTGAGGTCAACAGAATGAAAAACGAGAGTCCAAACTCATCCAGATATCTAATGAACGAAGGCAGAGTATACGCATAGGTAGAATGAACCTAAAGTCTCCCTAATCACGGATAATCCAACGGAGATCAAATTCTAAACTTCTTAGGTACTCCCCAAGATGTTCTATGGCCACAATGAGTGCACGTTATATGGTGTAAGTATTATCACGTTGATCAGGCGTCATAATACTAGCACCACATAAATATGCCTTCATGATGATCATACTTTATCTCGAGTCGTGAGCAAAACAACCTATCTTAATCCACCTAGTACTTCTACAGTCTCAGAGGTCAACAAAATCAAATGTCATAGTCAAGAGGGAAAACAAAACTACTCGCAAGAGTATCGGAATCCCAGATTGCCTAGCAGAAGTAAGGTACGCCGTCCACAAGCATCAGATCTTCCACAATTCGCCAAAATTCCCCAAAACAAAGCCATCATCGAACATACGAAAAATAAACACGGAACTGAAATGCTTCTAGGGAACTTAAATCATTAGAGGATCTTATTACTATATAATGAAGCTTAAGTGAGTCAACGGAAGTGGAAATTAGTCGTCAATAACTTCGGCCTTCACAGAATCAATTCTTCCAAACATAAAAGGTCTGTTTCAAAAATCCGTTCATTCAAAACATTCAATCTCTCTTCAAGTCCGGTTAATCTGTCTTCGTTTGTCCATCAATCTGGAAGTGAAACAAAATCGTGAACTTGTGTCTGGTTCATCAAGCCTCCTGCAGTTCTTCTTGGAATGTGATGGAGTAATGTGAATTTCTGGCACGATCTTTAAATCCCTTCATCATCCAGTCTGCTTCCGCTCTCAATTCATCTTAGTACAACCAAGATGAATAGGGAAGTGAGACTGCACGTCTTCATCAGTTCCAAGTTCGCCATCTTGACTAGATTTTTTTTCTTCTGCATCGCCAACACTTTTGCCTTGTAAGGAATGTCTTCACTCTTCAGGGTAGCCACCGCTGTTGTCAACTCCAGGTCAGGCAGTGAAGTAATTCTTCTAATATGTTTCTAGTTGTCTTGATGCATACGCAAAACCTTCTGTGCTGCAAGGGAGTATAACCGAGTCTCTTTCTGAAATGTCCCAAAATTTGTTCCGCCTGAAGGTATGGAAGCTAATTTCTATTTCAGCTTTTCCAAAACTCCATTCTTAATCAAACTAAGCTGTTTCTCTCTGTTCACGAAATTTATCAATGGTAACGCAAGTTGTAAACATCTTCCAGAATTCTTCTGCAAAGTTCAAAAGATTTCAGTTCTCCACTCTGTTATCGGTCTTGACCACTTGGTGATAGTTTCAAAACTTGCGGGATTTAAAGAGATATCCTCAATTAAGAACACCGTTGTCTCAACAAAGATCAACCTCCCAGAATGCACAAAAGATCGTCAAATTTCTAACAAAGTGCAAAAATGATTTTCATGCTCTTCCTCGTCTCCGAATGTACTATTAAGTCATACAATGACCATTTGCCCAAGTACTCACGAGAAAACATCATTTATCGAATTCACAAAACAGTCAGAGCTTTAGCTAATACTATTAGCATCACTAACCGTCATAGCAGTCGTTACGAATACGAAAGGCGATTCCAAGAATAACCTCAATTCATACTTCCATCTGAAGGAAACTTCGCGCTCTGAAATTGAACAGGTACATAGTCGTTTCAGGGTGGAGAAATAATGGTTCCTAACAGCAATACGGTTCAGCTTCCAGTAATCAATACATATCCCCTGTCACCATCCTTCTTTATCGCGAACGAAACTAAAACACGCCCAGAAGATACACTTAAGCAAACTCACTTCCTGGTCTTCGGTTGCTGCTCTTCCCGGTTGCTCAAATCAGCTGGTATGATCCCGGACACATCTGAAAGACATCTTTGCTTGGTGACTAGACAATCTCTCAGTATCATGTCAAATCCTACTTCACACTCCGGTGGAAAACTTGGTGGTTCAACCAGGAATCATATTCAGAAAACTCAGGGTGCCAAATAACTCTCAAGATAAGGTTCATTCATTGGTGTACGAAATGGGTTCTAGGAAAACTTCATAACTGCGAAAGTAACACACGAGTCTCCAGAGTAATAGTGATAGCCAAAAGTTTAACAATCGGTAATCATGGTAGGGAGTTCAAAATTGTTTCAAGCGCCAAAGGTGAGACATAGGAGGATAGTTGTCAATATTTTGAATGCTCAATCAACCAATCCCTTATCAGAATAAAATCGAAGTTAACTATCCAAAGAAAGACAGATCAACATAGCAAATCTTATCGTTCAAAAGTGAGAGGGAAACATTCTTATACTCGTGGTTAAACACCACAAGACTTCTCATAGGGACAAAGATGGGTAAGACGAAATCAAATAGCATCGGAAGATTCATAGATGCTTATCAAAAGCAAGAGACAAATCACAGAATGTATCAAGTACGTCATCGCCATGGAGATTCTCAGAATGCCCAAAGAGGCATCAAAATGATTAACAAAAGGATTAGAGGTCAGAGTCAGAATCTGAAGATAAGGATCAAATAGTGTCAGGCAATTACTATGCAATTCTTAATGCCTTCAAGATTTATTTAGTTTTCAAATCTTAGGTGGTGCAAAGCATAAGCTTTCAATCTCCAAAAGTGATCTCAACAGGCTTTAACCAAAAGCAAGGCACGAATCAGAGTGATGCGGAAGCAATGATACTTAAACAAATGCCTTATAGTCTACCCATTCCTCACTGGTCAAAACTTAAGTTCATATTAAGAAATCCTAAAGCAAGTTCTCAAGGTGTTCTCCTATGTTCTTACAGTGGAAGCCTAATGGTCCAAAACTCACAGGTCCAGGTTTATGTATTACAAGTCGTCAGCCTAGTCTCTGATACCATAAATTGTAACACCCCAACCCGACAAGGGTAGAAGTGCCACATTATGGTGACATATCAAAGCAAACCCAAGCATACATCTATAGTAATACAAGAAATCTCAAAGGTTACAAAGGAAAAACTGAAGTACAAAGTTACAAAAGAGAACAAAGAAATAAATACTAAGTCTGAAAATGCAAATCCTTCTAGTCATCTCTATTTCAAAATAGCTATCAAAGTGTAGTCCTCTAAGTCCAACGGTACTCTCCACTCATAACCCAGCTTCTTACAAAAACCTACCGCAGGAAAAGAAATGCGGCTGAGCTTAAAAAGCCCAGTGAACAGATATAGAGGTAACAAGCAGTAATAAATGGAATAGTGAAGTAAGGGAAACAATGCAAGGTATAATAAGAGTTAGGGAAAAAGTAAAAGATTATAAGGTAAAGAAAACAGTAATCCACCACGAGCCCAAGTCAAGTCAAGTATCAAGCCAAGTATCAAGTCGAGTATCAAGTAACCAAGTAGCCATGTATCCGGAGGGGTGACCTCGGGATACCAAGTATAATGTGAGGGGATGCCTCAAAGGTTGGAGTAGCTAACTCCCAAGCTGTGAAAGACGTGTATCGCACACACCATCAGTCAACAAGTATATAACAAGTAATATCATGATAAATCCATCGAAACAAGTAACAAATCTAAGATGCATCCATACGCCCCAGTAGGCCAAGTACTTCCTCTACGTAACAAGTCAAGTCAGGGACGGGATAGGTCATCACTCTCCTACCCTAGAGTCATGCCATCGGTGCATCAATGACAAGGACATGAAACCCTCATGCCTAGTATACAAGTGGTGGCTCGTAGTCTCAAACTGTGGATCAAGGGTCAAATCAAGTATCAAGTGTCCAAGTTCAAGTTTCATATCAAGTGGTTTAAGTCAAGTTTCCATTTCAAGTATATCATATCAAGGTTTATATCAAGGTTCAAGTCAAGGTTCAAATCAAGAATCATAGCATAGGGTTTATAGCAAAGGTTTAAATCAAAGTTCAAATAGATCATATCAAAGGTTCATAATCAAATGATTCGTAGGTTCATAGTAAAGATTTAATTCAAAGGTTACATATCAAACGCGTATTTAGAAGTAATCTTTCAATAAGTGACTTTCATAAAATGATAGTTAGTAAAGTCTTTCATAAAGATAGTCTTAAAAGTAGTTTTCATAAAAGTTTTAGTAAAATTACATTTAAAAGTGGTATCGCATCGTGCTCAACAACATCATTTTAAAATAGCTTTTCTCAAAACATTTTCATATATAATTAAGAAAGGTTTTCACATCCAGTTATAATATCAAATGAACCTTCAAGGTATCCAAGGATTTGAATATTCATGTCACAGGGTGACTAACGAGTTATATCAAGTATCAAGGGAACATAGCAAGGTTCAATTTATCAAGGGGAGCATAGCAAGGTTCACAAATCAAGGGGAGCATAGCAAGGTTTAAGGGAGTAAGATAGACAAGAGAGAGAGTTCACGAGAAACCTGTAAGAAGGTCATAATATCTGTACCTTAGACCGCAAGTGCAAACATAACAGAAACATAAAGATTGGTAGCAACTCCTTCTTCAGCGGATCTACACGAATTCATGATCGTCCTATTAATAACTTATTTTAAATCGGATTACTCATTTTAGTCAGCTTTCCATTTTTAGTAACTTTCCTTTTATAGCAGCTTTCCAAAAATAGTAACTTTCCAAAAAAATAGTAAGTTTCATCTTTAAGTAGTTTAACCATTTTAAGTATCTTTCTATTTTAGGCAGGTTTCCCAATATAGTAAGTTTCCATAAATAGTAAGTTTTATCATTTAGGTTTACAAATAAATAATCTAAATAACTCAAGGGTTAAATATGTTTAATATAATAGTTTAGGGTTAAATATTACAATTTAAAATAGTTTAGGTTTTAAGGTGTCATTTTAGCAAAGTTCATGGTTTAAAATGTAAATTATGCCAAATTCTTAAGTTTGTAAATTTCATGATCATTATTAACACACTCATGCAACGCACCCTTTTATATACCCAGTCGACCACCATTCTTTCTATTTAAATTGAACTAACCACGTGACCATATCCCCCTTTTTGTTTTGTTTATTACCGAGCACAAACTAAACACGACCATGCCTCATTTCTCATTTTTTTTAGCTCGTTAGGAGTGGATATAACATATGTTTAAGTCGTGTAAGGGTGGATCAAGATAGACTCGAATATTAACAGCCTCTATATGTCGATATGTAAGGTCACCAAAGTCGTTATTTTATGCGAAAGAAGTGTGATTTCATGTGAGTTTTATGGGTCGAATATGATTAGTTTTAAATAGGTTTGTGACTCTATTATTGTTGTTGTTGTTCGATACAGAAAATACACCAGGAAGCATGTTTCTCCCTTTTATCTCGACACAAACCCAAACACACCCATGACTGTTTTTGTGCTACCTAGATCGACCCAAATCAGCATGTATGCATACTCTTTATTTTAGTTCGAACAAAGATTAATTATATACGTGCATGCTCTAACAAATTAAAACAGAAATTATGAGTGTCGAACTAGATATGGGTCGATACATATACAAGCTTTTACAATCGTTATTTAGGTGAAAACTAGTTGTAATTTTATGTGACCCGTTATGATTTTATGGACGTTCTATTCCACGATTTGTATATGGTTCATGTGACTTATGAAACGTATACATAACAGATTTAACGAGAGGAAATGAACAAGGTTAGATATGAATACCCTTGATGCGTGAATACGAGAAGGAGAACAAATGAAGGTCAACTCACAGCAAGAGTTTCCAGCCACAAAACCCTAGCTCAAAGATCCTTTCGAATAACTTCTAACCCACGACCACGACTCCGCCTTGCACCTGCTGTAGTACCACGACCACAACCACCAAGCGAACCTTCTTTTGCTGCTTTGTTTTGGATCGGACAGAGAAGAAAGAAAGTAGCAGCCGAGCTTAATTGTGTATAAGTGTTTTTAGGGTTTTGTGATAATGAGAGAAATATGGCAATGATATAAAGAAAGAATGTGCATGATCGGTTTAATATAAAAACGTGTGATGGGCTTCTGAATTTGGTAAATTGCTTAAATTGTGGCTTGATTTGGGTCATTCAAATGTTAGCTATATTTAAAATAAAGATTACACATTTGTATATAAAAAAATTTCGGTTATGTCATATTATTAGGCGTGGGATATATATGAAACAATGTGTACATTTGTTTTACTTGTTCAATTATTATAGTTAAATACTCAGGGTATACTCGGGATTTAAATGTCTTAAAGTTTTAACGTCATTTATGAATTTGAGATCAAGGGTAATTTGGGTATTTTACATGTTCGAAAATTCTGGGTTTAACAGTAATAATTCTAGACACCTAGATGTAGACACCATGTTTTTAGCCTTATGGCTATTATGAACTTGTTTTCCTATTTTGCAAGCATCACAAAAGTGTTGGTCATATTTTAACTTGGGCAGGTTCCTAACGAGTTCTTTTGATGATAAGGATTGAATTAACCTCATATTGGCGTGACCTAAGCGTCGATGCCATAGAGTTGAGTTATCGTCCAAAGAAGTGAGACAAAGCTTGTCTTTAGGTGTTTTGTCGAGTTTCATAACGTAAACGTTATTCTTCAGAACACCTTTTCCTACAGTTATGCCATCCTTAAGTATTTTACTTTCATTTTCACTGAAAAGGACGTTATACTTTTTGCGGCACAATTGACTTATACTAAGCAAGTTAAAACCTAAATTATCTACATGAGCAACATCATCAATAGAGAGAGAGTCATGAGAGATCGTACCTTTTCCGATGATTTTACTTTTAAGTTTGCTACCGAATGTGACATTACCTCCGTCATACACTTGGTAGGTTGAGAAAAGGCTTTTGTTTCCCGTCATGTGCCTTGAGCACCCACTATATTTGATCCACTCATCAGGTTCTAATTCAACTTTTAAGCATACCTAAGTTCAAGAAAAACTCAAGCGTTTGGTCCCCAATATCTCATGGGTCCGTTTGGGTTAAACATGACATTATCATGGTTCATGTAAGGAAATGTTTGACAATTGTTCCATGGCATGTAATTAGGACCATTAAAGTTTCTAGACATGTTTTGGTTCCAATTACTTTGGTAAATATGTTGTGGGTTATCATTACTTTTTGGAAAGGGGTGTTTGGGAAAACTAGTTTGAGGTCTCTGTTGAACCGTTTTAACTCTGTACTCATTTCTAGCTTGACCTCTTCCTATAGAAACTGATGGTTTTTGTTTGTTATTAGTTATACTAGTACTAGGTTTTCTAGTGACTCTAACGAATTCAGTACAGTCAGTTTTTAGAACCTTCTTTTCACAACTTGTACCGGCGGATCCTTTTGGTACTACTGGCGGATCCAAAACTTTGGATCCATCGGATCTGTGGGCTTCTGACTTAGTTGGAACAGTTTCTTTTTCTTTCACAGTTTGTTTCTTAAAGTCACTTAAAGTTCCTAGTTTCATAAAACCTAGTCCGGTTTTATCATGAGGTAGTTTTTGTATCTTCATTATCTCATCTGCACAACTTATGTTTTTATCAAACTTTTTAAACTTGGAATTTTGTTTGATGAGATCTTCCTGTGTGGTTTTTAATGTTTCTAGTTCTAATTTAAGTTCCTGACACGACACACACGTTTCTTTAGCATTTTTACCTTTTTCCATTCGTATCTCCTTTACTTTAAGCCAATAAACTTTGTTTTCTAAAAGTGTTGTTTTGGTTTTTAAGAACTTGTTTTTGTTTATGATTTTAAGGTTATATCACACAGTTTGTTATATTCTACTTCTAAGGTTTCATCATCTATAGAAGAGTATGATGAGTCAGAATGTACCTCTTCTGTGCCGTGAGCCATGAGAGCAACTTCGTCGTTCTTAGGCTTGTCATCATCTCCTTCACTATCACTCCAAGCTCCACTGAAGAATGCTCTTTGAGAGTTGTTCTTTGGAGGCTTTGGACATTCACCTATCAAGTGACTAGAATCACCACACCTATAACATTTCCTGTGTACTTTTCCTTTCCTATCATCACGGTCTTTTCGGAAGGATTTCTTTTCTTCACGAGGTGGTCTAACGAACTTTCCTCGTCTCCTGAAGAATTTCTTGAAATCTCTTACCGCCATGGCATATTCTTCGTCTTCGCTACTAGAACAAGACTCTTCATCACTTGACTCAACTCTAGCTTTCAAGGCAATGGATTTTATTTTCTCCTTCTTGCCCTTAACTATTTCTGAGTCTTTTTCCATCACCATTTCGTGAACTTTGAGGTTTCCTATGAGCTCGTCCAGTGTCATTGATGCGCGTGATGTGTCGTTGCGGTTTAGCAGTTTTAATGCCTACTCAAGTTTTAAATTTATATTTAGCCGACTTATCAATAACACACACACTTAACGAGCAGTGTACCCGGTCAGTATGAATATAATGGTAAGTAGAGTGTCGATCACTAAGAGTGGAACGTATTATCTAGTTATTCTAATCAGTATTTTAATATATTAAGTTAGCTATACAACCTAATCTAACGCAAGGGGGTTCAGCCTGAGAGACTGGCACGATTTAGTTGCAATTAAATAATAAACTAAACCAATAGGCACGAATCAGCAAGTAGCACACACGTACACAGATAAATACTCGAGACAATAAGAGGGCTGTCCTTATGATAAGTAGTTTGTCACTTGTTTTATTGCTAGTGTTATATGAAGTGTATAGTTCGATGCAACGCACCGAGATTAAGTCCTTTCTCGTTGGTTCTAATCTTATCGGCGAGTAAACCCTTAATGATTACTTATGACTATCCCGTTTATCTTTCTCCTACTTTTCTACAGACCATAGAATACATAGGCATCTAATAAACAGGCGAGGGCAGAGGCATGGCGACCCGATCAACGCTCAGCTAGCCACAGAGGTTATCAATGCACTAATAAAAGTCACCAATGACATCAACATATAAACTTTAATTAATGAGAAAGTAGTTTTAAGGGAGTGCAACCTTTCCGTTGTCACGTTACACAAGCCACCAATCTTGATGAATTAAAGCTTACTAACACAATAAAACAAAACTACTTAATGAATTAAACATATGCAGCACCTTCTTACAGCTCTTGTATCTTTGATTTGGGTGTGTCTTGTGCTGCTACCTTGACTGAATTCGTCCTAGGTTTCTGGTCTTCGGTCTTCGGTTAAAACTTCGGAACTAAAGGCTACGGAATTCGTCTGGTCTTGGGGTATTTATAGTTTCTGTCTGAGGGTAAGATGCGGCGCATCTAGGTAGTAGATGCGGCGCATGTACTTAACTTCGCGTGGGGTCCAAGATTATAATATTCAGGAATATTCGTACACCGCCAAGAGATGCGGCGTATCTTCGTCTTAGGATGCGGCGCATGTCCTCTTGTATCTTGGATCGTATCTGGTGAGATCTTGATAGTGATGCGGCGCATGTGATAAGTGAGATGCGGCGCATCTGGAGCAGATTTGACTTGATCTTGTCCATTTCAGTAGACTCTTCACTTTATGCATGTTTTACTCCATAATTAGTCCAAAATCGCCAAGTTTCACCAAATGCTTGTTTTCAACTGAGAATTACAAAAGTAAACGATTAAGTATCAACCCTCATACATAATATAGTAAAACAAGTCAAATTAATAGGATAAATGATAGTAATAAAATGTACTTATTTGAGTTCATCAAATATCCCCCCACTTGAACTTTACTTGTCCCCAAGTAAACCTTAGAATTAATCTTATGAAAATGTATCCTAAAGATGTTAGGATTTATTTTTATATTTAAGCATGTACTCGTTTTTGTCATAATCACACAACTAAACACTTAACGAATTAGAAGTAAAATAAAATATTTCGATAAAAGCAAATCTAATCGTTTAACTGTCCAGTCGCGACGAATATTCTATCATAAGCTTGGCAAGTATACACATCTCCACCACTAAAGCTAAGGAATAACAAGTCTAAAGCGGTTAAAAAGGGTTTTTAGGCTTAAGGGTTAATTATTCTTATTCACTATCGATCTCAAATTCCAGAAAAGGCGACAAAATCACAAATACATGATCGAATCCACGAACACGATACTTGCAATTGCTCAAATCCTTAACTCGAACAGGCTAAAGATAGGTCCAAACTTCACCAATAATAATATATCAAAAAGGGCGACAAAATCATAAATACATAGCCGAATCCACGACTACGATACCTAAGATTGCTCAAATCCCTAATCTCAATAAATCAAAGGTTTGGTTGGATAAAGAATAATATAGGGTATGGATATATTTTGGGATATAAATTGTTGTAAAATGAAAAATAAAACAAAACAAATAAATTAAAATCCTAAGTGTGGTTAATCACTATCCCAACCATCCCATGAATAAGACTCATATCATTGAATAACTCACGCTTTAACACTTGAAACACACGCTTTAGGTAGACACGAATTATACTCAACAAGATCTTAATCAAAGAATAAACCTTAGTTGACGTTCCCATAACTGCCAACTCCCATTCAATCCATAAATATATAGTACAACAATTAGTGGTGATATCGACCACTTACATAACTTTACATCGTTGGTTTATCAATCTTCCAACTTTTTTCTTTTTCTTTTTCTTTTCTCATTTTTTCGATTTTTTTTTTTTTTTTTTTTTTTTTTTACTAAGCATAAACATAGATGTGTAAAATTTCACCACATCACTATAACAATAATTCTGGATAATTTTTCCATACTTTTCATAACTTCAGAAATAACAGTAATAGTGAAAGCAGTAAACACACGAAAAATAAACTCAAAAATATACAATATTTACTTTCACTCCAATTGCATTGTGCAATTTCCCGACCTAACCATAGATAATGAATTACGCACGCGAACACAGGTAATGTAAGGAAACACACTTTGCCTATAGCAATTAACCAACCACGGATTCTAATCTACAGGGTAGGCTAAGGTGTAAGGGTGTAACGAAACATTTTAAACATAGGTGTAAGAAACGAAAGGAATGGCTCTGAGTGTTTTTCTAGGGGTATCTTACTCTAAAAATGAGAGTAACAAAAGGGTTTATACGGGGTTAACTAACCAGTGTAGTTAGCTAATAACACATAACATATAAAGGCTATTTGGGTGTAATCCTAGAATTTTACCAATTTAGACAAGTCATTCCAATTATATAAATAATACTTATTATGGTGGTCTCGAATAGTATACAAGCCAAGTTCTAAAGTTTACAAGTCACCGGCACACTCATAGATTTGTGAGTTTTGAAAAATCACAATTTTTGAAAATAACGTCATGTGTGCAGCTATGCAACTTAGATCTTAAACAAAAACATGCTAAAAATTTTTAAATTTTGATATATTAAGCACATTTTAAGCATATTTTGAAAAGTTTAGGACAAGTAAGTGTTAAGTGTTCTAATTCTCCAATCCCCCCACTTAAGTTAAACAACGTCCTCGTTGTTTGTATAAAAGGTTAAAAACTGGAAAATAAAAGAATTAGAACAGAAAAACTCCCCTGAGATTTGCTCGGTATGATCCTCCATTAGTAGTAGAGCAAAAATCATCTTTCTTGTGGATTAGAACGTTTAAGCTTCATAATCATGTATCCACAGGAAATGCAGGAATCTATAATACCACCAACACTTTAAAACACACCTAAGATAAGAAAGGTTCAACTTGCATAATACATTAGTAGTTAGGTAAAAATAAAACATAAAAACTTAAAAATTAAAATCATCAGGTCAGTCGATGCGCCGTATCTTATGGAAGAAGATACGCCGTATCGAGCCTGGAATAAATACGGATCAGAATAAAAGATGCGCCGCATCCTTAACCAGGGATGCGCCGCATTAAAATAAACTGATAAAAAGTTTTAAATTCGAAAATAAAAAATGCAGAAAAATTAAAATAAGATATGACCATTTGCAGGAGATGCGTCGCATCTCAGAATTGAGATGCGCCGTATCCTCATGCGGTCTGACTGACTCGACACATAAACAGAAAATTAAAAGATAAATCCGGGTTGTCTCCCGGTAAGCACTTGTCTTTATTCCAGAGTCTTCAAGTTAGACTCACGTTCAGCTCTTTTAATATCGATCATTGAAGGAGTCGGAAACATCGCGCTCCCTCATTGCCAATTCAGTAATATTGAACACTCCTTGCTCGTCCTTAATTTCCACGCCGTTCTTCTTTAATACCTGTATAAACAAAGTCCTGTCCCTTTCGGGCAGAGATGACAAAATGATAGACGGGAAATTCTTATTATCATATAAGCATAAGTAAGCAAGGTGGGGTGGTAGTTCAATAAACATATCATTATTCAAATACGTTTTCTCAACTATTCTCCTACGTTTGTTAATTACTACGCAATCATACCACTCATCATCGGAATCATTAACAATATCGCGTCTAAGTTCGGTAGGTACATTTAGGTCAATAAATTCCTCAAAGTTCTCATGATTAGGATTAGTTGAGTTGTTTTGAATCAATGTTTCCCCCATAAGCCTAGCTTCAAGATCGATGTCCATACGCTCTCTTAATCCTAGCATGTAAACACCTCTAATTATGCTTTTAATAGGATCTTGGCACTTATAGACCAGTTTATTATTCCCTACCCTTAATGAGATTTTTCTTTTAAACACATCAATCTTAGCATGGGCAGTAGACAAGAAAGGTCTTCCAAGGATTAAAGGAACCTTAACATCCTCGGGCATATCTAAAATAACAAAGTCTACAGGGAAAATAAACTTCTCAATCTTAATTAGCACATTATTAGCAATCCCTTCAGGTCGTTTTACCGTTTTATCAGCCAATTCAATAAGTAACTTAGTTGGTGCTAATTTTCCTAGTCCAAGGGTAGTGAATGTCTTAAGAGGCATAACACTAACACTAGCTCCTAAGTCAGCTAACACATTATTGAAAGATATATCATTAATAGAACAAGGTAGAGTAAAACTTCCTGGGTCTTTTTCTTTATTAGGCAAGGCATTTAAATCGGTTGCAGAGCTCACTTCTTTCATTGTAGCCTTGATCTCTTCTTCAATCTTTGTCTTTTCTTTTAGTAGTCTTCTTAAACTGATTGAAGAATTAAAGAAAAATTCAGGTCTTGCATCATCATTACCATTCATCGACCTTCTAGGTAAGTTAGGAGTGACTTCTTCAGTGGTGCTTATGGCCTTGACATGATCCCTTGGGTTGGTTTCAGTTGAGCTAGGTAAACTTCCATATCCCCTTTCTTGAAGAACTTTGCTCATTTGACCAATTTGTTGTTCCAGTGCTTTGATCGAAGCTCCTTGATTTCTTGTAGTAGTGTCCGTTGAAGCTCGGATTTCTTTGATCATAGCAGTATTCTCTTCATGTCTTTTAGCAGCATCGGCCATAATTTGCTTTAGAGTGTCATCTAAAGTCTGCCTCCTTTCTTGATAAGCGGGATTGAAGTTATTCTTTTGATAGAATCCCGGTGTAGCTTCCCTAAATCTCCCTGAAGGTCGGAATGGTTGTCCAAATTGGGTGTAATATGCTTCTTCAAACGTCTCACTTTCATTCTTGTTCGGGCAGTCTTTAGTGTAGTGAGGTCCTTCACACTTTTCACATCCAACTTGGGCAGCATACACTCTTTCATCACGCTTCTTCATCTCTCTACTAATTTTATCCAATTGAGCTTGAATAGCAGCAATCCCGTCAAAATTAGTGCTGCCCTTAGATCTAGTAGAGGTCCCATCGTGCCATTTCTGAGAATGATCAGCAGCTTCTTGGATCGCTTTCCTAGCATTAGTTGCACTCATTTGAGGTACAGCTCCCTTAGCATCCAAAATCTGTCTAGTAGGCACGTCCAATCCTTGATAAAACAATATTATCTCCTGCATAGGGGTTAGATAGTGTTGAGGACATTTTATTAATAAATCTTTAAATCGTTCCCAAGCTTGATAAAGAGTTTCATCAGGCTCTTGCTTGAAACTGTTGATAGCCTCCATTTTTTTAGCAGTCTTAGCAGGTGGACAATATCTCTTCAGGAATTTGCTCTTCAAACCTTCCCATGTAGTGATTGAACTAGCAGGTTCATTCCTTAGCCACTTGTTAGCAGCTCCTTTTAGTGAGATTGGAAAGATTCTAAGCATGAGTTGATCGTTAGTGACTCCTTCTGAAGTAAACAAATCTGCAATCTCCAGGACCTTTTCAACATGCTCATTAGCATCCTCATGTTCCGTCCTACTGAAAGCATTCTCTCTGAGCTCTTTGAGAAACTGACCCTTCAACTCAAATTTTGACTTATCATCAAACTTTGGTCTAGCAACTCCTGAAGTGTAATCAGCACGGGTACTGTTCATGTATTCCTCCATAGTAGTGTTTTCGCCCATTGTTTCTGTTTCAACTTCCTCTTTTTCTTCAGAAAAGTAATCAAGCTCGAGTGAAATTGAAAGATCAAAGCTTCTTGTGTTGAAAAGCCTTTTAAGCGAATGTAGGGCTCGTTCAGGATCTTCGAAAGGTTGAACCAAGTTCTTCGTGGAACTCCTGGTCATGCACTTCCTGAAATCAACACAAAACTATCAGTAGGGTATGCTCGAGAAAGTAATATATCATAAAACTAACAACGAAAACGGAATACGAAAATCTAAAGTTACTGATGTCTGCAGACGATGCGCCGTATCCAAAAAGTTGGATACGCCGTATCTTATAATCGTTAAAATTAAATCAGACTTTATTCAGAAAATAGATACGCCGCTTTAGAAATTAGAATGCGCCGTATCTGTTTTAATTAATCAAAAATCGATATTTATTTAAAATTAAATGCGTCGTATTAACGAAAGTTAATGCGCCGTATTTTCGTTACGTTTCAAAATATAAGATTTTTGATTCAGAAGATGCGCCGTATCGATAAAAATTGATACGCCGTATCTGTTTAATAATTCGCAAACTGTTTTTAATTAAAATAATAGATATGCCGTATCTGCTAGAGCAGATGCGTCGTATCGCGTTAACGTATAAAATTTTTTTTTATAAAAAACAGATACGCCGTATCTTGGGGAAAAGATGCGTCGTATCACTTTATCGCTTAGAAAAATTTTCTTATTAAAAACAGATACGCCGTATCTTGGGGAAAATATGCGTCGTATCGAATTAATTAAACGCGTTGTATTTTATAAAAAGTTGAACGCAATACGCCGTATCTGAGAAATCAGATGTGCCGTATCGTTCGATTTAGCTTAGTACAACGATAGCAGAAAACAAAAATTACGAAAAATAAAAACAAATAAAAACACACAAAAATAAACACAAATAAAAGCAAACAAATAACACACAAAAACAAAAAATATGCAAAATAGTACAATGAATGCAAATTAAACTAATACACAACAAAATTAGCGGTTAGATAAAAAAAATTAAAAACCAAATTAAAATACTAATCAAATTAACAGATAATAACAATTCACTCCCAGGCAGCGGCGCCAAAAACTTGATGCGCGTGATGTGTCGTTGCGGTTTAGCAGTTTTAATGCCTACTCAAGTTTTAAATTTATATTTAGCCGACTTATCAATAACACACACACTTAACGAGCAGTGTACCCGGTCAGTATGAATATAATGGTAAGTAGAGTGTCGATCACTAAGAGTGGAACGTATTATCTAGTTATTCTAATCAGTATTTTAATATATTAAGTTAGCTATACAACCTAATCTAACGCAAGGGGGTTCAGCCTGAGAGACTGGCACGATTTGGTTGCAATTAAATAATAAACTAAACCAATAGGCACGAATCAGCAAGTAGCACACACGTACACAGATAAATACTCGAGACAATAAGAGGGCTGTCCTTATGATAAGTAGTTTGTCACTTGTTTTATTGCTAGTGTTATATGAAGTGTATAGTTCGATGCAACGCACCGAGATTAAGTCCTTTCTCGTTGGTTCTAATCTTATCGGCGAGTAAACCCTTAATGATTACTTATGACTATCCCGTTTATCTTTCTCCTACTTTTCTACAGACCATAGAATACATAGGCATCTAATAAACAGGCGAGGGCAGAGGCATGGCGACCCGATCAACGCTCAGCTAGCCACAGAGGTTATCAATGCACTAATAAAAGTCACCAATGACATCAACATATAAACTTTAATTAATGAGAAAGTAGTTTTAAGGGAGTGCAACCTTTCCGTTGTCACGTTACACAAGCCACCAATCTTGATGAATTAAAGTTTACTAACACAATAAAACAAAACTACTTAATGAATTAAACATATGCAGCACCTTCTTACAGCTCTTGTATCTTTGATTTGGGTGTGTCTTGTGCTGCTACCTTGACTGAATTCGTCCTAGGTTTCTGGTCTTCGGTCTTCGGTTAAAACTTCGGAACTAAAGGCTACGAAATTCGTCTGGTCTTGGGGTATTTATAGTTTCTGTCTGAGGGTAAGATGCGGCGCATCTAGGTAGTAGATGCGGCGCATGTACTTAACTTCGCGTGGGGTCCAAGATTATAATATTCAGGAATATTCGTACACCGCCAAGAGATGCGGCGTATCTTCGTCTTAGGATGCGGCGCATGTCCTCTTGTATCTTGGATCGTATCTGGTGAGATCTTGATAGTGATGCGGCGCATGTGATAAGTGAGATGCGGCGCATCTGGAGCAGATTTGACTTGATCTTGTCCATTTCAGTAGACTCTTCACTTTATGCATGTTTTGCTCCATAATTAGTCCAAAATCGCCAAGTTTCACCAAATGCTTGTTTTCAACTGAGAATTACAAAAGTAAACGATTAAGTATCAATCCTCATACATAATATAGTAAAACAAGTCAAATTAATAGGATAAATGATAGTAATAAAATGTACTTATTTGAGTTCATCAGTCATACTTGAAAGATCCTTAGATTCTTCAATAGCTGTCACCTTTGCTCTCCACTTTGGGTGGAGTGCTCTTAGAAATTTCCTGACAAAATTCTTACTAGAAAAAGATTCATCAAGTGCTTTAAGAGATGTAATAATAGTATTAAACCTAGCAAATTCACTATCAATGGTCTCATCTTCAGAGATAACAAATTGTTCATATTGTTGAACAAGAAGATCAATTTTGTTATCTTTGACTTGTGAGTTCCCTTGATGAGTGATAATTAGTGATTGCCAAATATCCTTAGCCGTTTTACACATAAAAACTCTTTCATATTCTTTCTTAGGTAAAGAATTGTAAAGCATCATTTTGGCTTCATTATTTTTGGCAATCAACTTCTTTTGCTCATCACTGTGATGAATAAAAGAAGTACCTATATCCCGACCACCTGAAATATCATTACTAATGGGCTTATAGTCACCCTCTACAATAATATACCACAGATCTATGTCCTTTGACTTCACATATGTCTCAAAGCGATTTTTCCAATATATGAAACAATTTGGTTCAAATAGTGGTGGTCTTTGCATAGATTGCCCTTATTTAAAGTTTTCAAAATCCATTGATCGTTTCAAGTTTTTAAAATACAATATATTTTGAAAATCTTGAGTAACACCGCTCTGGTACCAATTGTGGAAAACTAGAAGGGGGGTTGAATAGTTTTACCGTTTAAAATTTGATTCGCTTTGTTACTTAATGTGATTTCAAATAAAACATACACAAACAAATAATCACACAATATATATGAAAAGTAAAGAGAGGAATGATCAAACCACACAACACGGATGTTTATAGTGGTTCGGCTACAAGGACTCTCTTCCTTGCCCTACTCCACTCCTCGAGCCTCTAACTCGAGAGTTATCTTTCACTAAGAAACAAACTCCCTTCTAGGTGGAGAAAACCTTTACACGTCGCTTACTTCTTTTTCTGGTACTAAGCTAAACATCGAGTTCTTTACAAGGGTACAACCACTCCGGTTTGGTTCTTTCACAAGGGTACAACCACTCCCAACACTCTTTGTGTTTTAAGGACTAAAACACTAACCTCACTCTACTGATGTAAATGATACAAACAATGATATGCAAACTAGTACAAGATCACACAGTGACTAAACTAGACGGATTACGACAGAACGTTGATCCTTGTATGTTTGATCCCTTTGCTTCAAAAGGAAAGATCAAATGAAATGAATGAATGAATGATATGGGTTAGTAAATGAATGAGTATGTATTTAAGCTATATGAGTGATGATTTATCCAAATGATCAGCTTGCTATTTATAGGCAAACTGAGTGAACAGCTGGCGGATCCGGCGGATCCCAAAATTTGGATCCGTCCTTGTATGCACTTGGATCCGCCAGTGCAGGACAGCTAATAGATTTCTAAATCTTTCCAAATCTTGCCATATCTTTCCATATCTTCAAATGTCAACTCTTTGGCTTGAAGATCTAAACAAAATATGACAAAAGCTTACCAAGATTGTGTACATGATGCATGCCATGATGTCATCCTAACTTTTTAAAAATAAAGTTTCCATTTTAGGAAATAAACATGTAAATGTATAAAATGTAAATTCTAGTGATCTTGTGTTAGGAATATAAATATTCATGTGAAGACTCGGTCACCCCGAGTATCTATTTAGCATTTATGTAGCTCGTAGGCTTATTAGTATTATTATTATTAGTTTAGTTATATTATAGTATTCGTGGAGTAGGTCGGGTCTTTACCCACTGTCAGCTCACTCCACAGCCCACTAGGGGCAACTTAGCTAGTAACTATAAATACCCCTTCCCAAGTGTGGGAAGGGTTGGAACTTCCTTCACTTTCAATCTAATATTCACACATTTTTCTCTCACTAAGTTCCCAGCTTTACTCCTCTCTCTAACTCTACCATGGATTTGTTCTTCCATAATCCAAGACCTCCCGATTCCCACATAATCAACATATAATCGATCCTACAATTGGTACCAGAGCCAAGGTTCTTAGCTGTGTTGATCTTCTGTGGGTCGAATTGTGTTTTTGAAGCGGGCTGTTTGTTTCTTACCTGCTTTTAGCTGCTGGAATACTTCCTATCATTTTATCAAATACTGGTCAAAGTATTGCTTTATGTACTGGTCTTCAAAAAAAAAAAAAACCTGCCTGTGTTCTTGTCTTTATAAGGAGTTTTGTTAACTTTATATATATCATGCTGAGACTTCTGTACCAGATTCCCGTGAATATTGTGCTCGGTGTAATTTTTTTTCTTTTTTCTTGGTTGCGGTTTGTACACAGGTTCTTGGCAGCGGTTTGATGAAAGTAAGAAGCAAGATCCGATTTTTATGGGAAAAGTATGAGAGTGACAGATGACAGCGGTTTGACCAGTCAACAGCGGTTTGATAGTTGCGATTTGTCATTGCGGTTTGCCTTTTGAAGACCAATTATCAACCAAATCTAAACAAAATGCTGCCAAAATTTCAACAAAAGTTGCGGTTTTGCCTGAGAAGCTTAGACTACAACCAAAATACCACAGACTCTTTTATACCTCTGTATTTATCCACCCGTCCATTAACAGTAAAAAGGAAAAACTAAATGGAAGGAGATAAGAAGCAGAAAAACTCATCCATACACGAACCAATATCATCTATCAACCACAACCAAATCCACATCTAACCTAATCCAATCTTCTCCAACTCCATCTCTAAACCACAAGACTCATGAACTAAATAAATATATTATATGATCTCAGATTCTCCGTTTCGTGTGTTACAACAGAATATCAGACATCAAAGTCCAAAAACACGAAAATGAAACTCATCACCGATCGTAAACCAAAGGAAGACTAATTACAAGATCTCAGTTTTTCTCTTTCGTAGGATTCAAGATACATCGAGACTCTTTAAGGTCTAACCCACGAAAGTAAAAGAAACCATCATTGATCATATTGAAGCTTTGCTTCATTTAATATACGATACAAGCAAGATAAAGAAAATAACAAAACTGTTATTTCTTCTTCATTCGTTCGTTCAAAGATCACAAATAAAACAAATACAACTTATGAACCACCTACCCGAGACCACCACTGGATCTTGAAGCTTTTGAAACTGCTATCTTGATTCGTAAAACATGAAGATCTAGTACGGTTGTGTTTGTTCAAAGGTTACTATGAACGATCTATGATGTGATACGTGCTTGTGATGATCTCTTTGAAGGGCATCTTGTTTCAGATTCGGGGTTAAAGAGAGATGAGATTGAGATTGAAACTGAGATTTAGTGTGATTAGATGGTTTGGTGAGAGAGAATTGAGATGGGGGCGGATTAAACTAAGAGTTGTGTTTAGGTTTAGGAAATGAGAATAATTAGGGTTATAATACCGGTTATATCATTTGTAAGTGTTGGGTTGGATCGGGTTCTGATTTGTTTTAGCGCTTATCGAGTTTGGGCTGCAACGATTAGATTGATGTTTGGGCCTTTATCAGGCTTAAATGTTTTATCACACAATTGGACTGTGGACTGAGTATACCATATATTAATTGGGCAGATTAATATGAGCACATTTATTTGTTATCCATATATTTTTTTTTAAATTATTGGATACAAAGTGTTGATATTATTGGTATATTAAGTGGTACTTTGGAACAAAAAATTTCACGGGAATACATATTTCACGGCTACAATTGATATTTTATCAAGTGATCACGGAGTTGATTTGGTATTACCAATTTGAGATTGAAGTGAAATTTCACGAAGGCGCGTACTTATTTTATAATTGAAGTCGGGGATGGTTGGATGCATGACTTTCAATGATAACTTGCTCGTGCTTAAGATTTAAGTTGAAGACTTGGTTTATCTAGTTACCAGCAGTCGGGGTGGATGGTTGAAGACCTGGTTAACTATCACTTAAAGGAGTTACGTTATAGTACTCAGTGTCACACACAGAAGACGATGTGGATAATCGCAAGATGTGATAAAAGTCTCATACCTTGTCGGGATAGTATTGAGTACTTAGAGATTTGCATGGTGCACAAATTCTCTACACCGTTCTTCCAACAACAGTGCAAGCTTAAGTAACAAATTTGGGGAATTCTACTTCATTTTCAAGTTGGGTATATCGGGTTTCCTTCACCAAGTGGTCACAGCAATAGCCGTCAGAATACGAGGTTGGTTAGTTGGCCAAGTGTTTAAAGGTTGAGATGTGATCAGCAATTCTCATGGGATATTCGACGCTACAGAAAGTCAATGATACTTCACAGTCTAAGCAAAATCTTTCAAGAATCTTCAATGTCATTCATGATTCTTCAAGATGTTTGCCTAAGACAAGAACTTCTCGTTTATATGGTCGTACACGTCAATGATGCTTCCGAAAGTTCGAAACCATCATCGGGGGAAAGGTGTACTTTGATGTTATAAGGTCAACTTCCAGGGGGAAGTAGTTTATACTACTTTACTTCGTATGGTTTGTGAAGTATTCTTCATATGGGAGAAGAATTGTTGCTGATCTCTTGCATGTTACCCCAAACAGATATTCACCAAAACCAAATTATTCATAACACATCCAATTTGTTATTGTTTCACGGTTTCTTCTTGGTTTTGTAAAATCCCCCGAAAGAATCTATTTCTCGGTTTAAATCATAGATTTGTAAAATCCCGTGATGATGGAACTATCCTGGAGAAAGAAAAGTGCATTTCCGGATCTTAATTGATTCTGGTGCTACGGTTTCAACTTCAAAGAAGGGATAAAGTGTGTACTTCATGTATTGGATGAGTTTTGATATACTTCATGGCGTTTTGGTTATAACAAAGTTTTACGGGATTATGCGCTTTTGACTATGATCGGGATAAAACCATTATCAAAGTTCATTTAAAACATCAAAAAGGGCTAGATCTGGGCATTTAAACCATAAGATGTAACTACGGTGTTAATTCCCTATTATTTATTTGAGGTTGAAGTGAAATTTCACGGGTGCGTGTACTTAGTATCTGAAGATATCGGGGTTGGTTGGATGAAGATTCTTCGAGATCCTTGTTCGAGCGTTTAACCTTTACAATGACGAAGACTTGGATATCTAGTTATTTTTTGTGATTCTTCCTCTCTATTACCACAAAATAACTATCACTTTAAGGAGTTACGTTATAGTGCTCAGTGTCACACGAAGTTGTGGATATCCAAGAGGTGATGTACGTCTTATACTTGATGGTTGGTTGGTTGAAGAGTATAGAGTACTTAGGGATTCGAAGTTGCACGGACTCTCTACACCGCTCTTAGTCACTCATTAGTGCAAGTTTAAGTCACAAGTTCAGGTTATGTTACTTCAGTCTCAAGTTCATCATATTGGGTTTTTCTCCATCAGTAGTCACGACATCAAGCCGACAAAATGATAATGGGGTTGGTAACGAGTTAGCTGAGAGAAGTAGAAAAGAGAGATGACGTCTGTTCACATCAGTTCAGGCCTCATTCTTCAATGACAATGACGTCTGTTCACATCAGTTCAGGCCTCGCTCTTCATCGACATGTGGCGTCTGCAGATAACACTTCAGGCCCCACTCCTCAAGAAAAGAAAGGTGTATGCTTAAGTGCGCTTTATCTTCGGAAGAAGAGAAATCTTCTTATTTATGACCATTCTCATCAACAAGTTTCATGCTCTTCCCATGCTCACTCAGTCATCAAGTGGATCTACGTACATTGGAGTATATTCTTATTCACTTGTTCTATAAAAAATAGCAGTCATGTGCAATTTTTGAGGGGGGGGGGAAAGGTGAATAAACAAAATGTCAGTCATCAAGAGTCATCAAGTGGATCAACTTACCGATTGATGGTATTCTTATTCACTCGTTCAATAAAAAATGGCAGTCATATGCAATTTTTGAGGGGGAGAAGGGTGAATAAACAAAATGTCAGTTATCAAGTGGATCTACTTACCGTTGATGGTAGTATTATTCACTCGTTCAATCAAAAATGGCAGTCATATGCAATTTTTGAGGGGGAGAAGGGTGAATAAACTACATGTTGATTGATGTTTGAGAATTGGCCATACGACTAATCGACATCTTCTCACGGGTTGATATAATCAGTGATAAAGTGCTTCTAGTTAATGCTTCATGTACACATCATTATGCTTCATGTACACATCATTATGATGATTCCGATTAATCGTAACCATCAGGGGAGAGAAATGTGTACACCAAGGATGCACAACAAGTTCACATGATCGGGTTTAACATCTTATGAAACAAATTAAAGATGATCAGTGTTCCAACTTGTTACTTTGGTATCTTCATTTCATGTGTACGTCACGGGCTGATTAATCGTAACCATCAGGGGAGAGAAATGTGTACATCAAGGACGCACAACAAGTTTACGTGATCGGGCTTAATGTCTTACGATACAAATTAAAGATGATCAGTGTTTCAACTTGTTACTTTGGTGTTATCATTTCATATGTATGTTACGGGCTGATGGGTTATATGTAAGATTACTGGAATGCATTTGGTGAGATGAAGATGTTGGTATTCTGTTCCCCCGAATGGACAATCTTGAAGAAGGTCGAGTCTACAGTCTGTTCTACATTTTCCGTTGTGTGTTAGAAGACTAAAGACGGCATTCATTTGGCTATCAAAAGACTTCTTCATATTCTGGGCATTCATCAGAAAGGTTTTCAGTTTGGGGGAGAGCACTAATTAGGGGAGAGTGAAAAGCCAGATTTAAACCCTAATTAGATCTGCTCACATTGTTCTTCTGCAAGTAAAGTGATGGCAGCCGAGAAGATTCAGGAAGCTGAGGAGTAATGGATTTCCTTCTTATATCCTTGTATATATTTGCTTCACATATCCTTGTATTTTCTTGTATATATCTTAAACCAAATTGTATATAGAAAATTATAAAACCAAATTGTAAATAGAAAAATATAAAACCAAGAAAAACCATAAAAATCTGAAAAATAGAAAATACCAAAAATAGTTTTTCAAGGCATGTCTTCTGGTATCGATAACATTTACGGTCCTAGAAATGTCATTCAATAATGACACGGGTCTTTAAATGAAGTTCGAGCAGAAGTTCAAAAAGTTTTCAAAACATGCCTAAATGGCTTGCTATTACTTTAGATAGCAACCCGCGTTTCAAAATGGGGAAAGCACGTCACCAAAAAGACGGTTGTTCCTCCCACTGGGTGAAGTTCACCTGGGCATGGATTACTTTATATCCATGTTTTTCCGATTTGATGTACGATTCAGTGCATCATTTCTTGTATAAGAAGAGAAGTCTTCTTTACACCAAAAACTCTTTCCGTTCTATGATTCTTCAGGAGAGTTTTGGTGTTTCACAAGGTGGAAACTCGACTTAAATTTTCACAAATACTTCACACTCAATTGAATGACTACAGCTATTTAAATAGAAAACGGGTCATTAATTGAGGGGGAGAGTATTTGTTCAAATTTCTGACACCTTTTTAAGCATTGTGCAACATCAGCAGTGACACTCTCTCGTGGTTTAAGGGGGAGCATAGTATGCTCCATAATCAAAATACATTAAAACCTGACCACATTTTCTCCCAAATTTTCTAAACATATTTAAATCAATTGGGATCACAAATCTCAAATGGTTTGAAATTTTTGATCGGGGGAGAGAATGTGATTTAAATATGAAACCTGATGAAAATGTGATTCTTTGGACTTAAATGTAAGCTCTCCCATATGTGCTAAACTCTTTCGCATATCGATGCACATATTGAGGGGGAGCAAATGGTTTGTGATAACAAAAAGGATGTGGCATCTTACGTGAGCACGACTTAGACTTCACCAATGAATCGACGAAACAAAAACTGTCATTAATCGAAAGGACATATCCTGGCCGGGTAATAATTTCAAGCTGGTCTAACCAGTGATGTAAGCGTGTCTCGAAAAGGATGTGTCTGAGTAGAGTTTACCGTTTCGAGAAACTTTCTGTGAATTTGACCAGGCCGGGTAATAATTTCAAGCTAGTCTAACTAGTGATGTAAGCGTGTCTCGAATCGGTTATGTTCACTGAAAGTGGATCAATTCAAAAAGTGCAAGCTCTACCCAACATGTGCAAATTTTAAATTAAAACATATGAGCTCATGTTAAGGGGGAGCATTTGAAAAATATAAAACTCTCAAAGTGTTAGCAAAATGTGTTTCATAATCATGAACACTTTGTGAGATTTTTCAAAGATTTGGTAAACGGCAACATAGGATAGTCATGGTGTTATAAGGTGGCTAAGGTTAGGAAAACCTTCCTATGATCCGCCAGAGCCGGAGGGATCTACCCAAGGACAATACCAAATAGCTAGTATTAGAAAGTCCTTAGGTATGATTATGAAAAAGGAGTAATATGAGAAAGGAGAAAGAAGGGGTTGAAGAATTAAAAAGAAAAGTAATGTAAAAGGGTGAAAAGAAATAGCCCTCCAAATTATTCAACCTTAAGGCAGAAACCGGGTTCAATTCATATGCTACTGGTTGTTACTAAGGTGACGCCGGTATTGAAGACAAGACGTCATGGACCCAGTGACGCACTGCACTAAACCTTCTAAGCCACTCAAGTTCTCTTAAAAGGACTTGTTTCATTCTCACAGGGAACCCTGCATAATCTATCGACCGCTCATTACGAGTTATGTTGATATTGAAACAGGAGACACCGCTCCAGTCTCCGACTACCAAAAAATTGCACTTATCTAGTCTAGAGCCACGAGATGCATTATAAGATCTCATAGGAACACGTGTTACTTCTACACTGGTTGTTCAACATTAAGGACACCAGTTGTAAACTTATGAGTCCTACGCAGATCTTAGCAATCTGCCAGAACATTTATGAGGGAATTTACAAATGTAATTCTCAGTGATTGAATGGAAACTCCTGCCAGGGTCAACATCAAACAACCCTGAACGCAGGTCACTTCGGTAATTCCTTGTGAATTACGCTTAGTGGTCGCGGCGGTTTCAAACGGTCTATAGTCGTGGAGTGAACTCCAGCGACTCACCTAATTGTTGATTTACTACGGTAGATCTTGTAAGCCCTCTGTGGGCTTTCGATTTAGGAACGACCTTGGTAAGGATTAGAGAGAGTTTTCACACTATGCTGTTGACAATCTCTAAGTCCGAACCTATAAGTACCGGATGTTTTATTGCTAACTGTCGTATGCAGGAATATCTGGCGGTTGCTGTTGATTGCCGAAAAGATGCTGATCCATCACCCCATGCTCACACTTCACCATCATTATATTCAAAGAAGTCATGATAAACTGAAAGACCTTCAACATTGCTTCCGCAACTCTGATGCTGAAAATCATGATTCAAGAAAGTGTGAGCATGTCGACTCAAAGATCATAACTTCACAAGGAGACGATGCTGCAAGATGACTTGAAGACAGTTGTTGGATGATAACCTCAAAGAACACTCGAAGATCATCCAAGTCAAAAGATCAGTCATCAAAAGCTCACTGCTGAACGCACAAAGATCAATGATTTTGAAGAATCAAGACCTATGAGCTAGGAAGACATGTTCATCTAATGGAATGCTAAGAATTCAAAATATTATTTCCGGGGTGACCTCCCTTAGGGGGAGATTGTTAGGAATATAAATATTCATCTGAAGATTCGGTTACCCCGAGTATCTATTTAGCATTTATGTAGCTCGTAGGCTTATTAGTATTTGTTTAGTTAACGTAATATTAGTTTAGTTATTATAGTATTTGTGGAGTGGGTCGGGTCTTTACCCACTGTCAGCTCACTATACAGCCCACTCGGGGTACTTATATTAGTAAGTATAAATACCCCTCTCCACCTAGGGAGAGGGTTGGAACTTCTTACACTTTCAACTAATACAACATTCACTTCTCTCTCAAGGTTCCCATTCTCTCACTTTCTCTCTCTAAACCGCCGGCCAAAATCACCACCAAATGTGTGTTTGAATGTTATGAATATGCTACATCTTGTGAAATGTAAATGTGTTCTAAAAAGACTTTAACTTGTATTTATGATTTGCTAAAAGATATAACTTGTATTTGTCATTAACAAAACTAAGTAAAGATCATAAAATATAAATAACGTTTATGGGACGATATTTGTATTAACATTTTTATTGTTCAAAAAGAATTTAACAAAACAAGTACTTTTAAAGTTATTTAATTTATAATATTATTTATTTTCTTTTATTAGTCATCTATAACTGTAATTGATAACGATAAAAAGCCGAAAAGGGTAAAAATAATCTTTACCGTTGTCTTCATCACGATAAGTAGCCTCGGACTTCCATCATTGTCTTCCACTCCATCTATACATACTACTAAACGTGAATAATTTACAAACACTCTAAGCATGCCTTTCAATTAATTCTATGACGTGTCTCTCTTCCCATTGGCTGTACATTTATTGCGTACAAGACCAAAGCTGCAGCAATTTTCATCAAAATTGTATCAACAGAAAGCTTCGTATTTTTGGTAACTAATTAAGTCATTCAAAGCCGCTTCTTCACTCAAATCACCTCTCTTCATTCCTTATAAACCACTTTTTTTTTCTTCGGTTTCTTCAACACGCTTCCATAAAAATCGGTATTTTTTGTTATATTTTGGGTAACTAATTAATTCATTCACACCTTTGTAACCGAATCTCACGAACCAATTCAAAACCAAATTAAAAAAGTCAATCAACTATATAAAAAATAATAATCTTTGATGTAATAACCCTAAAATCGATGATGTTATAAGATACCAGGCATTCGATAAAATTGCCAGTAAGGCAAGATCAATTTGATGTTTTATTGTTTTTCAAATCAATTTTATTGTGTTTCAAGTCAATTTAAAATATAAATTTTGGGGATTTACTAATAATACAAGTTTAATTTTATGGTGTTCTTCAGCCTACCATCAAAAAGTATGGGAAAATCACGATCATGAATTAGTTTTTTTTCTTATTTATTATTATTATTATTATTATTATTATTATTATTATTATTATTATTATTATTATTATTATTATTATTATTATTATTATTATATTATTATTATTATTATTATTATTATTATTATTATTATTAATTTTTTTGGATGGTAAATTAATTTTCCATTTAACAAATCTTGCACAATACGATTACGAATACCAGTTTCCTGTTTTCTTGGCTTAATTTTAATATCAATTGCAAGTTAGTGTTTCGTTTGATCTCCATAAACATATTTTCATTACAACTTTGTCAAATATAACGTCTAAATATGTTCATGTCTATGTTTTCATTTGATATTTGAATTTTTGTTTTGTTTCAGGCACCATGGTTGAGAGAAACTTGTGTTCATGTCCTATATGTATCAAAAATCAGGTAATGATTTACAATGATTAAAGGTTTCGTTTTTGAATTGTGATTATACTTTGTTTATAGATATGGAGATTCTATGCATACACATTTCTTATTCCATCACCCTCAATTCGATCAGGTAAGTTTGTTAATTGTAGATGTGGGTGAAGAATTGGCCAACACATGGATTTGGGGATCTCTTTGCAAAGTTTGGTGAGGTAGTTAAAGATCATTTTAATGACTATGGCATTGACCCCAAAATTCTTTTTCATATTTCATTTGTTGACAACTGATGACCCTTCCTTTACATTCGTATAAGCTCATAAGCTATGGTAAAATGACCTGTAAGGGGTGTTTGGATTAAACTTCTTTGTGGCTTCATTCACTTTAGAGAACAAAATAACCCCATTTTTTATCTGTTTCATAATTGTAAGAGTGTCTACTTTCGTGAAAGTTGCTGAAAAGACACCCGGACTTTACTTACGTGAGAGTGTCTGTTGGGAATTATGATGCATATCAAGAACAGACTACTTAGGTCTGGTCGTTTCCTGAGTTAGGTCTGTTTGTGATTTAGGTCTGGTTATGTAAAGATAAGTCTGGTAGTACATGTTAAGTCTGGTTGACTTATAAAGTCTGGTCTGGTCGTGAAAATAGGAAAGTTTGTTAGAGTTATATTAGGAAAAGATACAATGCGTGTATGTATCTTTATAGAAGATTTGTGTATATCTTCTGTGTCATCTAGGGTTTCCTTGTGTTATAAAAGGATCCCTAAAGTTTGTTAGTAAACGTGTGTGAGTTGTACGAATTGATAATAGTGAATATCAATATACGAAGTTAGTGATATCCCTGCTTGTGTTCTTAATTGTTCTTGTTAAGATTCCGCATTAACATTAACAATCACTTAGGGTTTCTCACTTAGATTGGTTCGGATTTATCCTAACCATCTACTAGGTATTCAAAACTACTTAGTGATCCATATACAATTTGTGGACCAACAAGTGGTATCAGAGCAAGGAGAGAGACTCTGAATTCGTAGAACACTAAATCCCTAAAACCTAATTCTCACTCAAATCACCCTTCACAATGTCTGAACTCGATAAGCCTGAAACTTTCTCAATCCATAACAGTGAGGATGAGCAATCAAACCATGAAGATGAAGGAAAAACCGAAACCAGTAACTCCCAAACACAACAACAACCCATCCCTTCCACAACCACAATCTCAAACATAAAACTTCCACTTCTGAAGAGAGAAGAGTATGATATATGGGCCATGGAGATGGAACATTATCTGGAATACATTGATAGTGATGTATGGAAGGTGATTCAAAAGGGAAATTCTAAGAAGAGAATTTCACAAGGGAATGATGGGCAACTCAGAATAATGCCACCAGTATCTGCTGAGGAGATTAGGGCTGTGGAGAAGGAAAAGAAGGCCAGAACCTTGCTTCTTATGGCTATTCCTAAGGAGCATCTACAAAGGTTTCATGGCATTCTTGATGCTAAGGAGATGTGGGAAGCTATCAAGAAACGATTTGGAGGTAATGCTAACTCCAAAAAGATGCAAAAGGCTGTTCTTAAACAGCAATTTGAAACATTTAGTGTTTCAAAGACTGAAGGTTTGGAGAAGGGCTATGACAGATTTCAACATCTGTTAACACAATTGGAAGTTCATGGTGCAGCAGTCTCGAATGAGGATGCAAATCACAAATTCCTTAGATCTTTACCATCAGAATGGGGCAATGTATCTGTGGCAATGAGGATTAAGGAGGAAGTAGACTCTATGACACCTGATGACCTTTACAATAATCTCAGGATGTTTGAAAGGGACATCAGTAACAACACTCAGGGTTCAACCAGTTCCTCAAATGTTGCTTTTGTATCTCAAAACAAAAGCAGTACTTACAAGGTTAGATCTGGTGTTAGGTCTGGTAACTATGAAACTCCTTCAAGTGAAAGGTCTGCTTCAAGTTTCACTGATGAGGTGATACATTCTTTCTTTGCCAATCAAACGGAAGATGAAAGCTTTATTAGTGAAGACCTTGAACAAATTAATGATGCTGAAGTTGAGGAGATGGATATAAAATGGCACATTGCCATGGTTGCTTTAAGGGTCAAACGATTTCAGAAGCAATATGGTAGGACTATCAACTTCAACAACAAATCACCAGTGGGATACACAAAAAGGACTGTTGAATGCTACAACTGTCACAAGCATGGGCATTTTTCAAGAGATTGTCCAGAGAAGAAGTCTGCTGATGAGAAAAGAGTTGAAGATGGGAAGATGGAAAAGAATCAGATGAGTCTGCTGACAATGGAAGCTGGAGGAGTCAATTGGGGTGAGCATCCAAGAGTAAATGAGGAGTCTGATCATGCTCTCATGGCCATTGGTAATGAGGTATCATTATGCTCTAAATTATGTACTGACTCATATAATCATGTTAAGGCTTTATGTGATGAGCAGCAAGAACAAATAGGTGATCTAGAAGTAAATTTATTAGCACATAAAAATGCTGTAAAAACTTTAGAGGCACAAAAGGTCACCCTTCAAAATCAACATGCTGCTTTAAATGAAAAACTATACTTTCAAGCTAATAAAATATATGAACAAGATGAGAAGCTTAAAAGGTATAGACAATTAGGGCTTAAAATTCAGAAGGAGAGGGATGAGCTGAGAAAAAGGGTAGATCAATGGAACAATTCAAATAAAAACCTGTTTAAGTGTTGGGATTCTCAAATTAAGTCAAATAAAAAAATGTGGCTTAGGATATGAGGAAAATGAGAATAGGGATATATTTAAGACTAAAGAAGAGGACTATGCTGGTAAGCCTTTGTATAATAGGTTTGTTAAGACTGGTGACTTTAAAGGAGTACCACCACCTTTGAGTGATGACTATACTCCTCTTGAAAAAGAAGAGTTGGATGATTCACTCTTTGTATATGGTAAGAAAGGTCCTCAAGTGCCTGAACCAACTACCTCAGAGGACAAATCTAGTAGATATTCTTCTTGTCAATCCAATGACTCTGAAGGATCTATTGATAGTTCCTCTGATCACTCTAAGTCTGAGTCAAACAATGAGGAAAAAGAGAATCCTGAACCTAAGGTTGTTAAGAAGTGTGAACCTGTTGTTACTAAACCTTTAGTGACTGAACAAAAGGCTGAGACAGTTAAACCTAGTTGTGTTAACCACATAAAAACTCCTAGGGAATCTGTTAAATTGAATGAGTCACCTAGAAGCAATAGTGTTCACAGAGAGAGTAGGAGTAGTTACAATTATGCTCCTAAAAGATGTTTTGTGTGTGGAAGTTTGAGTCATTTAATAAGAGATTGTGACTTCCATGAAAAGAGAATGAAAAGAGAGGCTGAGCAAAAGAGAATGAATGTTAATAAGGTTAATGGTTCAAATAAACCAGTTTGGAACAATGCTAATAGAGTTAACCATGCCAACCAGTTTGTTCCCAGACCTGTTCAACTAAATAACACTACCAGACCTAACTCCTTTGTTAGTTCTGGTAGACCAAATTTTGGGTCTGGCTACAGAAACTTTAATGTAAATAGGCAAAATGTTAATTTTATGAGGCCTAAAGTAAATACTGGTTATGTCAACTCTGTGAGACCAAATGTTAACACTGGTTTTGTAAGACCCAAGCAACCTTTTCAAAAACCTCAGGTGAATGAAAAGTTTCAAAGAAATAATTTTTATAAAGCTCATTCACCTGTAAGAAGACAAACAAATGGGGGTTCTACTGATAATTTCTCTGATTGCTGGACTTGGAATCCATTTAAAAATGAATTTACCTATAAGTCCAAACATGGTTTCACTGGAGCAAGTTCATACAAAACCTATAAGTATGTTGCTCCACAGGATGGACACAAGCCCACTCAGGCTTGGGTTGTTAAGAAAAACTGATCTTCCTTCTTAACTTTGTATAGTTTGTATATTTGTTTGTTTCTTATCCTGCTATTCTTCTTGGTTACAGTACTTATTTTGTCTTCTATAGTATGTGTGTTTGGTATTTTGTGCTTAACTTTGTTTTGCAGTTGTTAGCTCTTTTCTATTTGCAAGTTATTCATATGTGGAAAATTAAAACATCAGAACCAAAGAGTTTTTTATTTAATAACAAGAAATTGCATTCTAGGATGCAAATTACAAAGCTTCTTAAGACAAAAGATTTTACCCAAACCAGCTAAACATCACAACCTACACCTTCTGCTTCCCTTTACCCATGAAGTCAGAAATGGTCTTCTTGGCTCCTCTGCCACCAAATTGATTCCATGCTTTTGGGCATGGAAGTGCAAGAATCACACTGCTTGGTGGAGGACGTGGCACAGAAGCACTACTCAGGGAAGGCACAGTCTTCGAAGGAAAGGTCTCTTCATCATTCTTGGAGGGGTCTTCTTCTTTGGCACTTTTATCATCTACATCAGAAGGAGGAGTTGGTCTTGAAGTTTTTGGTGTTTCATTGTCTGGTTCCTTTTCAGACAGATCATAAGCAGCTAGCCATTGTTTCAGAGTTGCTTCTCTCAATGTCTTGCTTCTTGTGATGGATGAATACCCTGGTGGGAAGTATCCACCCCATCCTCCTGAGGATGTATCAGAGGATGAATCATTTGGATCCCAGGAATCGGATGAAATCTCTATGGTGTTTAAGTTGGATGGATCCATTATGCTTGTAAGGTTTTCTTCTGGTTTGTGATGGTATTTGTGATAAAACTATGGGTGGTTTTATAGGGAAAATCAAGGTTTAATGTCTTTTAATGCTTGGTTGGTGTATGAGTTAATACTTGCAGGGAAAGAGTTATTAATTGTGTTTTTGGAAAGTTGACCTTCGTTTTTATTTTGGTTAAGTATTTTCTAGTGATAAAAAAAAAAAAAAAAAAAAAAAAAAAAAAAAAAAAAAAAAGGGGGGGAATTTACACTTAAGGGGAGGTAATGTACATTTAAGGGGAGGCAAATGTACAAGTTTTAAATATTTTTAAATCGGGTAATCTTAAGTGTTAAATCTGGTAGCTCATGTGTCTTGCAAAAAATTGGTTTTAGTCTCCTCTTTCTTGTTGTTTAACTAATTCTTGCAGAGAAGAATGGAATGAGGTATTGCAAAGCTTTGCCTTCGCTTTAGAAATTGTGTAAGTCCACTCTCTTAGTTAGGTCTGGTAAGTGTATGATTTGGCCTGGTTGACTTTTTAGGTCGGGTAGTGTTAATTTTATGACCGTTAGATCTGGTCAGAGTAACTAAAGATTTTACTAATATATTACCGTTGCACTATTTTCGGTAAAACAAGATATTTATGAAGTATATAAGCTTAAAATTTGATATTATTTATCTTCTTTTATTCTCTATTTGCTTCCAAATTTAAATAATCTTTATTACTCACGACTCTGTTTCTACGCAAATATTTTTCAAAACCCTACCTCTCTTGTCAACCAGACCTAACTCATTAACTCATCCATGGCTAATCTCAAGTTTGTGGACAAACATAATCAAGTCGGGTTCTTGAAGAAGCCTGATCAAAGTGCAGGTTTTGAGCAGATTGTGGATTTTCTAAAAGGTTCTTATATTTGTTATTCTTTAACTCATAATCCTACTATTTATCAGTCCCTTGTCAAGCAGTTCTGGAGGTCGGTTACCTCTGAGACTCTTGATGATGGGACACCATGCTTAAGAGTTGTCATAGACAAAAATGGTTTTACCATTTCTGAAGCATCCATTAGGGACAGTCTCAAATTGGATGATGCTTTAGGAGAATTTGATTTGTCTAATGAGGATATTTTTGAGGGTTTGAATAGCATTGGGTACCCCACAGATGGAAGCTTTACCTTTTGGAAAAGTCATTTTTCACCTCAGTGGAGGTTCTTAGTACATCATTTACTTCAGAGCTTAAGTCCCAAAAGTGGTGGATGGGATCAATTTGGGAGCAGAATTGCTTCTGCATTGGTCTGTTTATCATCTGGAAGGAAATTTAACTTTTCAAAATTAATTTTTGAAGGAATGGTGAAAAATGCTAAGAACCCAAAATTTTTAATGTATCCAAGATTTTTGCAAATGATCTTGAATTTTGAAACTAGGGATAAAGTGCCTTACATCAGTGTGGCCTTTACTTCTAAACTCTTTGCAAATCTAAAAAGGAGTTTTCAAGGGACAGACAAACCTTTGCTTGCTGCTATGCTTGGTACTAACAATGCAGGTACTTCTGGAGCTGCACAAGTGAACCCTGATGAAGCTCAAGACCAAGCCTCATCTAGGTCTGCTACACCTAGGTCTTCTCCAATTCCATCACCTCAACCAGGTCCCTCACCATCAGTTGAAAGATCATCTACACCCGTCCAACAATCTTCATCTCCACAACCACATGTTCCAAGTCCTGAAATGGAGGAGGCACATAATCCCATAACTGTGGAAGATCTCCTTGTCATTGTTCCTCAACTACAAAAGAAGATTGACATATTGGAAAAGACTAATGAGGCACTCAGAAAAGCTTATGTGACTTTGGTGAAGAAAGTAAAGAAAATGGGAGTAGCAATGAAGAAAAAGGGTGTCTCTTTTGAGGAAGATGAAGCTGAAAATTCTTCCAAACAGGGGAGGAATTTGGAGGAAGAACAAGAAAATATTCTTCAAACACCAGTTCAAGAACCACTTGTTCAAGATAATGTCACCACAATTAGTCCAGAGACATTGGAAGTTGCAGAGACTTTGGCTCAATCAATGGGCAAAATCAAACAGGATAGGAAAAGAAGAAGGTTAATTTTGTCTGTTGAGGAAGAAGTTGAAAAGTTTGGGACTATATCTGATGAAAAGTCTGGTGAAAAGTCTGGTGAAAAGAAGTCTGGTGGAAAGTCTGGTAATGAACTTAGTTCTGGTAATGAAGAACAACAATCTGCACTAAGAAAGGGAAAGCAGGTCATGGAAGAAACTTCATTGCCAAAGAAGTCTAAGAGAAAAACAAGAGAAGAACTTGCATCTGAGGCTGAAATTGAGAGGATTAAGGCTCAAGATATTGCTGATGAAGAAAGACAAAAGATGTTAGATGCAGTCTATGCAAGACAGTTGGCTGAAGAATCTGATGATTTTACAAAACTACTCAATGTTGATGATGAAGTGAGAGCAAAGTATGAAGAGCTGCTAACTATTGAAGGTTTAACTGCTGATGAACGAGCCAAACAGTTAGCTGACTTCATTAATGCAAGGAGTAATGATGATACATTGGGTGGATTCTTGGAAAAGTTCAAGCTTCATCAGAAATCTAAGATTCCTAAGAAGATGTCTATGGCAGAAAAGAAGTATGATATGAAGATGTATCTTAAGAATCAAATGCATCTTTCTTTGGATCAGATGAAAAAGAAGTCATATGAAGAAATACAAGTGGCATATCTCAAGGCATTTGAGAGAGATCAAGGTTACAAAGCTACTGATTATGATGATGTGCAGAAATATTGCTTTCAAGGTAGAAAGGCTAAAGAGACTGAACTAGTCATTGAACCTGATAAAGTGATTGATACACAACCTGAGGCTGGTAAGTCAACAGAAGAAGTGAAAGATGAAGTGATTAAGCCTATTGTGTTTCAAAGAAGAAAAGGTTTGGAAAGGAAGAGTAAATCCAAGAAAGTAGTTGTTGAAGAGGAATTAGATGAAGAACCTTCATCTGAAGGAGCCACAATGGGGACTATTGAAAGCACTAAGGAACCTGCTAAGGTTGTCAAGTATCAACTTATCATGACTGGTGGAAGGGCTGCATATCAAATAATAAGGGAAGATAATTCTGACATTGTTTATATGAATTTTGCTGGCATTTTGATTGATGTGAATAGGGAGGATCTTCAAGAACTTTATCAGTTGGTGAATATTAAATATGGAGATCATCCTCCTGAAGATGAGTTTGAAAGAGTCTTCTGGGGAAATTTGAAGGTGATGTTTGAGCCTCCAACTGAGTCTGATATAGTGTGGAAACTTCCTGAAGAACAGAACATTGTCAGCTGGAGATACTTTCATACCTGCAAGGTACATTGTGTGTCATTAAAGAATGCTGATATTTATATGCTTGCAGAGGTGGAATATCCTTTATCATCAAGTGTCTGCAAGGAAATGATGAACAAAAAGTTGTATGCTAGTAAAAAGGATGAAGGATATGAGATGTTATTGGATTTGATTAAGAAGCAGTCTTTGAAGGATGTAGCCTAAGGGTGTTTGAAAGAATTTTCACAAAGTTATTGAGTGAGATTATTGGAACTTCTCACTTGGTGAAGGTGCTTTGCACTAACACTTCAAAAGGTTATCAGTCCACCTTGTCTCATCAACACAAGGACTGGCTAATCCTGAGCAAACGGCTAACAAGTAAAGATTGCTCAAATCCGTTTATGGCTGACAATTTGCCAAAAATTGTATGGTATTCAACTCACCATATCTAAGATAAGTGAAGAGTTGGCTAGCCCACAAGGTTATGGCTTGTGGTAAAGGCTGTGGAAAACCATAAATGGTAATCAATTCACCATGATGAGGTGCTTTTCCATCAAAGAATTGACTAGTCCAGAAGCAAACGGCTTTTGGTAAAGACTTAACAAATCCGTTGATAAGCTGATGATTTGCTTAAAATCATATGGTTATCAGTGTACCATGGTCTTACACACCAAAACATTTGGCTACTCCAGTAGTAATGGCTATTGGTAAAGAGACATCAAATCCATTAAATTTCAATGATTCACCTCTCACAGGTGTTAACACACCTGGAAGTGATGAGAATAGCTATGAAACTTAATATGAATTGATGTACATATAGTCATTGTTGCTGCCAAGTCCATATCAGAAGAGCTTATCAAGATTCAAGCTGCTAGAAAGGAACAAGACCTAAATACATTTCAAAGTGTTCAAGATTCAATCCTCAGAAGGCTAAATCAGAAGAACTTGAAGTTCATGAAGCATGAAGATCAAGTTAGGGGAGGATTGTTGGGAATTATGATGCATATCAAGAACAGACTACTTAGGTCTGGTCGTTTACTGAGTTAGGTCTGTTTGTGATTTAGGTCTGGTTATGTAAAGATAAGTCTGGTAGTACATGTTAAGTCTGGTTGACTTATAAAGTCTGGTCTGGTCGTGAAAATAGGAAAGTTTGTTAGAGTTATATTAGGAAAAGATACAATGCGTGTATGTATCTTTATAGAAGATTTGTGTATATCTTCTGTGTCATCTAGGGTTTCCTTGTGTTATAAAAGGATCCCTAAAGTTTGTTAGTAAACGTGTGTGAGTTGTACGAATTGATAATAGTGAATATCAATATACGAAGTTAGTGATATCCCTGCTTGTGTTCTTAATTGTTCTTGTTAAGATTCCGCATTAACATTAACAACCACTTAGGGTTTCTCACTTAGATTGGTTCGGATTTATCCTAACCATCTACTAGGTATTCAAAACTACTTAGTGATCCATATACAATTTGTGGACCAACAGTGTCTTACTTGCATATTTGAGCTCATAATTTTTATTTTTATTTTTTATTATTTTTTTTATTCTTTATTTTTCTGTTTCAACTTTTTTGAGTGTTTGGATTAGAGAACAAAATTGAGTCAGAGTTTTGTAGTCTCTTAAAAGTTGTTGAATACTATTAATTATGTTGTGTATCAGATGCTTATTTTGAATTAGATATTATATCGATTATTATTGTTATCGAGAAATGACGTAATTGTGTGATTTTAGTTGAGATAAACTGATTGTGTTTATACACGATGATTATCGAATTGTCGATCTTTGTAGGTGAATTATTAGTGTTAGACTTACTATTGCTAAATAATGTTGAGTATAGTTGTTTAGTTTGTGCTTATAAGTAATGAAGATGAAATTGCGGATCAATATAGGTTATATGGTCTGTATATTTACTCGCTTGGTGTTGTTCCTGTTTTTCAGGACCCGCATCTGATTATAGTAGAAAATGACCTGATTATGTGTTTCAGCTTAAATAAACAGGTATCTCACAGATATGCTCAAAAAATAGTTTTCACTTATATAAACTATTGATGTTTTGCAAGCAGCAGGAAACAAGTACAGAAGTGTCTCATACTGTGTAGGCACTATTCTAAAGGAAGAAGGACCTTCATCATCTCTAAAGGTATGATATTTCTTCATATACGTATTCTTACATTTTATTTATACTTTGCAAATGTGATAAGTTAATCATGCACCCAAAATTCACTTCTCTCTGTTGCAAACTTTTACGGTTATTTATTCTAACCTCTTAAAATGTCTAAATTAAGTTAGGACCGATCCCAACCTCTTAATAAGTGTCTCAGATATGTTTACAAAAGCTAATATCTGTCCGTGAGGGTTGAACCTGATATAAGTAATGTTTGGAATTGTTGTTAGAATTACTTCTTTTAGGGAAATCTAACAACCCTCCAATATCATACTTGATAAACATGTGTACAGAAGTTGTGGTTCCTAATAGGAGGTTTGATTACAACTTAAACATACTAACTGGTTATGTCTTATGGTGATTGTAGCTTAAATAGGATTTTACTGGAGGGTGAGACAAAAAAGGAGATTTAAGTCTATTGGTAGAGATAATATGAAGATTGTTGAACATCAAGAGCCTTTGTTGCAAATTTTTAACGAGTTGGACAGGCATCTACTGTGTTAATACAAATATCGTCTAAAACGTTATTTATATTTTACGATCTTTGCTATATTTTGTTAATGACAATTATAAACTTTATATTTAGAAAAACATAAATATAAGTCAAGTCTTTTACATTTATAGTTACAAGCTTTTAAAAACTCATCTACATACTACATGATCACTAGAATATACATATTACATTCATATATACATTTACATAGTTTACATTTTAATTCTTAAAATGGAAATATGTACATGACATCATTGCATACATTATATTGATATCTTTAGGATATCTTGAAGATCTTGAGAATATCATGTTTAGATCTTCACACAAAGAATTGGATATGGTAATATCTTGGCAAGATTTGAAAAGATTTTGGAAGATTTGCTGTCAGGGACTGGCGGAACCAAAGTCCATAAGGGACGGATCCCTCATTTTGGATCCGCCAAATCCGTGACATGTTTGATCAGTTTGCCTATAAATAGCAAGCTGCTCATTCATGTTTTCTCATCACTTTTAGCATAAACAACATTGATTCATTCTTTCATTCATTACTAACCCATTCATATTACATATTACATTCTTAGTGATCTTTCTTTTGTAGCAAAGAGATCAAAGCATCACAAGCTTCAACTAAGCATTGCAAGACTTGTTAGAATAGTCATAGTGTGAATTAGTTGTATTTCACACATCATTGTTGTACCAATCATTCATATACCTCAGTAGAGTCCGGTTAGTATTTTAGTCCTTAAAATACATAGAGTGTCGGGAGTGGTTGTGCCCTTGTAAAAGAACTCGGTATCTAGCTTTGTACCGGAAAAAGTGTAAGCGACGTTAGGTTGGTTCTACCTCGAACTAGAACTCGGTATTTAGCTTTGTACCGGAAAAAGTGTAAGCGACATGTATAAAGGTTTTCTCCACCAAGAAGGGAGCTTGTTTCTTAGTGAAGAAAAACTCTCGAGTTAGAGGCTCGAGGAGTGGAGTAGGGCAAGGAAGAGAGTCCTTGTAGACCGAACCACTATAAACATCCGTGTTGTGGTTTGATTGTTTCTTTCTCTACTTACTTGTTATATATTGTTTATTGTGTGCATAACTTGAAATCACGTTAAGTATTCAAAACAAAAGAATTTTAAAACGGTAAAACTATTCAACCCCCCTTCTAGTTTTTCACAATTGGCATCAAGAGCTACGTTACTCATGATCTTTAAAATATATTGTATTTTAAAACTTGAAACGATCCATGGATTTTGAAAATTTCAAAGAAGGGCAATCTATGCAAATACCACCACTATTTGAACCAAATAGTTTTATATATTGGAAAAACCGCTTTGAAACTTATGTGAAGTAAAAAGATATAGATCTATGGTACATTATTGTAGAAGGTGACCATAAACCCATAATAAAAGATATATCAAGTGGTCGGGATGAGTATATTTCTCTTACTCGTCACAGTGATGAGCAAAACAAATTAATTGCCAAAAATAATGAAGCTAAAATGATGCTTTATAATGCTTTACCTAGGAAAGAATCTGAAAGAGTCTTTATGTGTAAAACCGCTAAAGATATTTGGCAATCCTTGATTATCACTCATCAAGGGAACTCACAAGTCAAGGATAACAAAATTGATCTTCTTGTTCAACAATATGAACAATTTGTTATCCCTGAAGATGAGACCATTGATAGTGCATTTGCTAAGTTTAATACTATCATTACTTCTCTTAAAGCACTTGACGAATCTTTTTGTAGTAAGAACTTTTTCAGAAAATTTCTTAAAGCACTTCATCCGAAGTGGAGAGCAAAGGTGACGGCCATTGAAGAATCCAAGGATCTTTCAAGCATGTCACTTGACGAGCTAATAGGAAATCTCAAAGTTCATGAGATGGTGATGAAAAAAGATTCAGAGATAGGTAATGGAAAAAAGGAAAAGATCAAGTCCATTGCCTTAAAAGCTAGGGTAGATTCAAGTGATGATGAAGAGTCTAGTTCGGGTAGCGAAGAGGAAGAATATGCCATGGCCGTAAGAGATTTCAAGAAGTTCTTTAGGAGACGAGGAAAGTTCGTAAGACAACCTCGAGAAGAAAAGAAATCCCTCCGGAAAGACCGTGATGACGAGAAAGGAAAAGGAGAAATAAAGTTTTTTAGGTGCGGAGATACAAGTCATCTAATAGGAGAATGTCCTAAGCCACCCAAGAACAAGACTCAAAGAGCCTTTGTTAGTGGTGCTTGGAGTGACAGTGAAGATGATGACGAAGAGCCTAAAAATGACGAAGTTGCTCTTATGGCTCATGACTCTAACGAGGTACAATCTGATTCATCTTACTCCTCTATTGATGATGACACCTTGAAAATAGAATATAACAAACTATGTGAACTTACCCTAAAAATCATAAACAAAATTAAGTTTTTAAAAACCAAAAAGGAATTTTTAGAAAACGAAGTTTATTGGTTAAAAGAAAAAGCTATACGATTAGAAAAGGGTAAAGCCATTAAAGAAACATGTGTTTCATGTCAAGAACTTAAACTAGAATTAGAAACACTTAAGACCACACAGGAAGAACTTATCAAACAAAACTCTAAATTTAAAAGGTTTGATAAAAATATCAGTTGTGTAGATGAGATAATGAAAGTTCAAAAGTTACCTCATGATAAAACTGGATTAGGCTTTATAAAACTAGGTGACTTAAGTAGTTTTAAGAAACAAGCCGCTAAAGTACAAGAAACTGTTCCAACAGTTTCAGAAACCCACGGATCCGGCGGAACCAAAAATTTGGATCCGCTAGTAGTGGAAAAGGGATCCGTGGGTACTGTTGCTGAACAGAAAGCTAGTACATCGGCTCGTACGGAATTTGTTAAAGTAACTAGGAAATCTAACACTAGTTCAACTATAAACAAACAGAAACCAGCTGTTACCATAGGAATAGGACAAGCTAAAAATGAGTTTAGAACTAAAACTGTTCAACAAAGACCTAGGACTTCTATTCCCAAACGCCCCTTTCCAAAGAGTAATTACAACATACAACATCATTATCAAAATAGTTGGAACCCAAACATTCCTAGGAACTATCAAAGTCCCAACTACATGCCATGGAACCCATATCCACCATTTCCTTACATGAATCAAGTAAATGGGTTGTTTAACCCAAATGGACCCATGAGATATTGGGGACCAAATGCTTGAGTTTTTCTTAAACTTAGGTATGCTTGAAAGTCGGGTTGGAACCAGACGAGTGGATTAAGGATAGCGGGTGTTCAAGGCACATGACGAGAAACAAAAGCCTTTTCTTAGCCTACCAACCACAAGACGGAGGTAAGGTTACGCTTGGTAGCAAGATTAAAAGTAAAATCGTCGGAAAAGGTAGAATCTCTCATGACTCTCTCTCTATTGATGATGTTGCTCATGTAGATAACTTAGGTTTTAACTTGCTTAGTATTAGTCAACTATGCCGTAAAAAGTATGACGTCCTTTTCAGTGAAAACGAAAGTAAAATACTTAAAGACGGTATAACCGTAGGTAAAGGTGTTTTGAAAAATAATGTATACGTTATGAAATTAGATAAAACATCTAAAGACAAACTTTGTCTTACCTCTCTAGACGACAACTCAACTCTTTGGCATAGATGCCCAGGTTACGCCAATATGAGACTAATCCAATCTCTATCATCTAAGGAACTAGTTAGGAACCTACCCAAGTTGAAATACTATCAACACTTTTGTGATGCTTTCAAAATTGGGAAACAAGTTCATAATAGCCATAAGGCTAAAAACATGGTCTCCACATCTAGGTGTTTAGAACTATTGCATATGGATTTGTTTGGTCCATCTGCTATACAAAGTTATGGAGGAAACTTCTACACTTTGGTCATAGTAGATGATTATTCTAGGTATACTTGGACTAAGTTTTTGAAAACTAAAAATGAAGAATTTGATAAATTTGAAATTCTAAGTAAGAAAATTCAAAATCAAATAAGAAATAGCATTGTGTCAATTAGAACCGACCATGGTCGTGAATTTGATAACGAAACTCAATTCGGAGCTTTTTGTGATGCTAATGGCATAACACATAACTTTTCAGCTCCGCTTACTCCTCAATCAAACGGTGTAGTAGAACGTAAAAACAGAACACTTCAAGAAATGAGTAGAACAATGCTAAATGAACAAAACATTCCACAGAAGTTTTGGTGTAATGTCGTTGACACATCTACATATATCTTAAATAGAGTCCTAATAAGACCATTTTTGAATAAAACACCATATGAACTTTATAGAGGCAAAAAGCCTACTTTAAGATATTTTAGAGTTTTGAAAGCAAGTGCTTCATTTTAAACACTAATGATTATCTCACCAAATTTGACCCAAAGTCTTATGAAGGTGTGTTCCTTGGATACTCACAAAATAGTAAAGCCTACATCGTCTTAAACAAAGAAACCTTAAGAGTCGAGGAATCGTTGAACGTAACATTTGAAGAAAGTCCACCTCCCTCTAAGACATCACCTTTGGTAGATGATGACTTAGTTGAAAGTCAAATGGTTGAAAACCAAGATAATTTAGATAATGACAAAGAAGATGAACCTATAAATAGAGAAATAGTCAATGTCAAAGAATCTAAAAGTCATCCATTAGATAATGTCATAGGAGAAATTAATGAAAGAACCTTAAGATCAAAAGTTCAAAATCAAAGTAATTTCTTTTGTTTCATTTCAACCATTGAGCCCAAAAATATAAATGAGGCTATTAAAGATGAATCTTGGGTTATAGCAATGCAAGAAGAACTAAACCAATTTGTTAGAAATGATGTTTGGACATTAGTCCCTCAAGCGAAATGTCAAACCATAATTGGAACAAAATGGGTTTTTAGAAATAAAATGGATGAAAATGGTGTAGTGTCTAGAAACAAAGCTAGGTTAGTAGCTCAAGGCTACAATCAACAAAACTCCTTTTCTCCTACCCACAACACACAAGAAACATAAACACGACCCATATCAAACAAAACTCAGAACTTAGGCATTCTACCACAACCAATTTGTGCTCTAATCCTCTCTGTAAGTATCCTAACTATATCTACATTTCTGATCTGAGTCTAGGATCTCTATTTCTTGCACAAAATCAAAACTTAGGGTTTATGCATCTATTTAAAAATTCATGAAGCATATTTGTTAAAATTACATAACTAATCATGTTTTCCATAGTTAGGAATTGCATCTTGTAGGACATTATCACAATTCACTAAAAACCCGATGTCAAATTCCTTGTAAAAATCTTCTCACTATTAGGAAAAACGATTTTTGCACATTGTTCATACAAATAAAAATGTTATGTTTTAAACATCATTTGCATAATGTCTCTTGAATGCTAAAGGGAATACATAACTAATATGTATTTTCGGGTACATTCAATCGAAGCTACATTGAATTAGGAGCGTTTGGGTTATCTCTAGTTTTGTTACAAAATTTGCTAAACAAAATTTTCATGCATTAAAAAGAGTCGAGATAACCGCACCTCCACATTGTCCCCATGTAGGCACACACTAGAACATCTAAACTTTAGTTAATTTTAACTAAAGTATGTAATTTTTGTATTTAGGATCAAACATGCCTCCCGCAACTTTCTACGATCACAAAGACACCCTTAAGTATCTCCCAAAACACCATAAGACTAAGGGACTTTCAACGGAACAAGTCAAAATATTTAAGGCCTTAGAAAAGAGGTATGTCCACGAGGGTAGAACCATAGACCCTTCCTTTCTAGAAGGAACAAACATTCGAAAAGAACAAGCCGCCATCCAATTTGATTGCCTCTTGGACATTGATGAGAAAATATGTCCTAGATTCATCTTAGAGTTTTATGCTAGTGTAGTTCTTAGCACAAACGACTATGGTCTCATATCCATTCATTTTAAAGTCAATCAATCCCAATTCAATATTCCTTTGAACCAATTTGCTGAAGTTCTTGAAATTCCGGGTCAAAGCACTTGCCTTTATTCTGACAAATGGTCGTTGTTAACCCTCGATTCTATCGTCGATCGTATGCCTCCATACGACACTCCCTTGACACCAAAAGAAATCATCCGGGATCATCTCTTCCTCCCTAGGACCACCCACACTAGAACAACCCGACAAGTCCATGAGGTCAATAGAGATCCGTTTGGCATGGAGCTAAACGAACTTAAGCCTATATTCAAGAAATGGGAAGAAATTCTTCGGGAAAACGTGTTGTGCACTATAGGGAATAGAGACCACATCAATGCTAGCCTTTGCTACATGCTCTATTGCATCTCCACTCATCAACCTTTCAATCTTGCTTACTATATGGCATAGAGGATGGTCGACATACCCGTGTTAGGAACAACCGCTATGCTATACGGGATGCTTCTCACCCGTCTTCTTAGAGCATTTACACCTATCCCTCCTAACTCTAGAGGTTTCTTACCTGACTACTCCCTCATTCCTCACACCTTTGTACCCTTAAGTGACAAGAGAGTAGCCATGTTGAAAGGAAAACGTCCTCATCCACCAACCTCATCATCATCATCATCATCATCATCATCATCATCATCATCATCATCATCATCATCCATAAGCGAGGATGACGGACTTCCAAACTCTAGGATTCCACCTCCGGAGTATATGAGCCAACTTCCACCGATTGAACAACAATATGAAGAGTTCAAACAAACAAGAGGGATGTTCAAGAACATCGGGCGTTGGATAATGAAGATTAACAAGAAACTCGACAAGCAATGAGAGGTTAATGAGTGTTTGGTACAATAGGTTTTAAACAATGATGTGATGAATTGTTATGGTTGTAGGATATTTTCTTATCGTTGAACAACTATGAAAACTAACTTGATCATGCAGGGCGATAACATTTACGTGTTATCAATTTTCAATGCCTAAGCCACTGTTTGGCTTAAACTTCTAATAATAGTAAGTTCATTAGCCCCATCTTGATCTATATGCATACATGTGTTATTGCCTGTGTTTTTGTTTTTAATCAATCACAACTAATTAATTACACATGTTTTAGGAAAATTTTCGGGATTTCTGTCCCGTTTTTGACTTGGCGGATATGGCGGAACCAAAATGAGGGTTCCGTCTGTCTAAATTTTTGGTGCCGCCAAAATACACCCAACAGATTCCGCGGAGCCAAAAACAGGGATCCGTCTTTGTTGTCGTTTGGTTCCGCGGATCAACAGCCATTTTTTTAAATTTTCTCGTTTAATCCCGCACTTTAGATCATTGATTCTTATTATTAGAATTCCTTTACTGATATTTCATCACATTAGGATCATCTTAGCAACATTAGACCAATAGGAACACAATTTCCCACCAAAATTTGAAAATTCAAATTTCCACTCAAGTTATCTTTCTCTAACAAGCAAGGATCCCTCAAAATGGTTCCTTGCAATCTGTAGATCAATCACATCATTAGATTTCCCACTCACCCTTATACATTTACTGCATATCTTCTTCATCTTACTCAACTCCATCTCTATGGATTGACTTAGATGATGTGACTAGCTTCTTTTCTTCTTCCAACTCACTAGAAACCAACATATTTCTATGGATCAACATCACATCCAAACACACTCTTCCATAAATCTTGGTGTCTATAAATTAGAAGCTTTAGGATGATCACAATTCACATCTTCAACATCACTTCTAATAGCAATTTCTGCATTTCTAAGCAACCTTTTCCTCAACAATGCCTAAATCAAACAACTCCTCAACATCAAGACGACAACGAAGAACCGCAAGAATGAGTGTTCGACCTTGTTGTTTTGTAAATCTCAATTCCTCATCATCCCTAAACATATCATCTCCCATTACTAATGAAAATTTCCTCACATTATCAACTCCAACACCACCACACATCATCCTCACAACTCCACCACCTACCAAAACACCCATGGCTACCACACCACCACCCGCACCATCTCAAGTAGCAAGATCACCATCACCTCCTCATTCACCCAAACTTCAACCCATTGAGTTATTTGCTACTCTACCAACCTCTCCTCACCCATATTTAGAAACATTGGAAGACCTTCCACCTAGGTCCACCAATCCACCACCAATTCCTTTTGAGGTAGAATCCTCACATCGAGAAACACTTATCTTCCATCCCATTTATAGGGACATTCACGGTCCTTTTTACCGTGATCAAGCTCCATCTCAACCTTTCTCACCAACTTCCACCCTTCAAGACATTGATGAGTTAATGTGGATAAACCAACCACAAACTCAAGGCAAAATTAACGAGGAACTTGACTGCCTCTACGTCTTCTCAAACATGGTGGACTCCCACCTTAATGAAGCAATGGATTTACAATCCACTTTGCTAGCATCCATCATGTCTCCCACCTATATTCCACCACCTCCACCAACAAACCATGAACCAATTCCACCACCTCCACCATCAAACTACCAACCAACACCACCACCACCAACAAACGAACCAAACCTTCCACCCAACTTCCCTCGACATGGTTGTTCCATGTGTGAGAGAACCGCCCACCTCACTCAAAGAACCAACATTTTGGTTCACGAGTTACAAAATGAAATGAGGTTCATATTGAACCACATTCTTGAGCGTCTCAACGCTCTCTCGCACCCACCACAATAGATGCTAGGAGTGTCTTCATTATAGGATTTTTTTTCTTTTATAGAATTTTTAGGACTCCTCTTTTTATTTCTAGGTTATTTTTCATTTCATTTATTTTGTAACATCTTAATTTGTGACTTTGGTCACAAATAATTTTCAATGAAAGGTGTTTGTTGTTAATATGTTGATTGTGATCACTATTTGTGCATTATATGGTTGGTTTGCATAATTACACTTGGTTGACTTATGTGCTTGTTTTGACCCATTTGACTTGGGTTGACCTTTTATACTTGCTTGAATGGGTTGAACTATTATTCTTGGTTGAACCTTTGTAGATATCATTACTCATGCATCATATTACTTGGTTAAGTTTATCTACAACTAACCTTTGTTTTGTAGCATTTCTCATCCTTGTATCATATACGTTGGTACCCTAGCAACGGGGAGTATTGATCAAGGGGGAGCTAATCATGCACTAACCTTTGTTTTTGTAGATTTCTCATTTCATGCATCATAAACTTGGCACTCCAATTAGGGGGAGTATTGTCCAAGGGGGAGCTATTAAGCACTCAAAATCCATGTCTCATCATACCTGGTACTCCAAATTAGGGGGAGTAATCACCAAGGGCCATTCACTACATTCCGCTTTGCATTTCCTCTTTTTGTTTCGACAAAAAGGGGGATATTATATTAAACTCATACATCATACATTTCATATAATTTAAAATGGAAAAATTGCTTTTAAATTTGCATAAAACAAGTTTAATCTATATTTTTAAAAGACTTGCACTTTATTTATTCCATTGCTTAAAAATAAACTTTATGTTTTGTCATTAACAAAAAGGGGGAGATTGTTAATACAAATATCGTCTAAAAACGTTATTTATATTTTACGATCTTTGCTATATTTTGTTAATGACAATTATAAACTTTATCTTTAGCAAAGCATAAATATAAGTTAAGTCTTTTACATTTATAGTTACAAGCTTTTAAAAACTCATCTACATGCTACATGATCACTAGAATATACATATTACATTCATATATACATTTACATAGTTTACATTTTAATTCTTAAAATGAAAATATGTACATGACATCATTGCATACATCATATTGATATCTTTAGGATATCTTGAAGATCATGTGAATATCATGTTTAGATCTTCACACAAAGAATTGGATATGGTAATATCTTGGCAAGATTTGGAAAGATTTTGGAAGATTTGCTGTCAGGGACTGGCGGAACCAAAGTCCATAAGGGACGGATCCCTTATTTTGGATCCGCCAAATCCGTGACATGTTTGATCAGTTTGCCTATAAATAGCAAGCTGCTCATTCATGTTTTCCCATCACTTTTAGCATAAACAACATTGATTCATTTTTTCATTCATTACTAACCCATTCATATTACATATTACATTCTTAGTGATCTTTCTTTTGTAGCAGTGAGATCAAAGCATCACAAGCTTCAACTAAGCGTTGCAAGACTTGTTAGAATAGTCATAGTGTGAATTAGTTGTATTTCACACATCATTGTTGTACCAGTCATTCATATACCTCAGTAGAGTCCGGTTAGTATTTTAGTCCTTAAAATACATAGAGTGTCGGGAGTGGTTGTGCCCTTGTAAAAGAACTCGGTATCTAGCTTTGTACCGGAAAAAGTGTAAGCGACGTTAGGTTGGTTCTACCTTGAACTAGAACTCGGTATCTAGCTTTGTACCAGAAAAAAGTGTAAGCAACGTGTATAAAGGTTTTCTCCGCCGAGAGGGGAGCTTGTTTCTTAGTGAAGAAAAACTCTCGAGTTAGAGGCTCGAGGAGTGTAGTAGGGCAAGGAAGAGAGTCCTTGTAGACCGAACCACTATAAACATCCGTGTTGTGGTTTGATTGTTTCTTTCTCTACTTACTTGTTATATATTGTTTATTGTGTGCATAACTTGAAATCACGTTAAGTATTCAAAGCAAAAGAATTTTAAAACGGTAAAACTATTCAACCCCCTTCTAGTTTTCCACATACTGTATAATATAATCTTTAAATAATGTGATACGACGCTCCTTTACTGATTATGGTATCAAATAAACACAATCTGGTAGCTTAAATACTCACCTACCAGTTAGATTAGAGTTTGAATGAATTAAGCAATATTGGGCTGATAGTGCCTGCTATTGTCAAAGTAGCTCTATATGTGATGTGATTACTATGATAAGTGATAACTGATAATATTGATGACGTATTCGCGCCACCAAAGAACAGACCTAATAATTTATGCATTAGAAAACAAACAAACTAAGATTTATTTATCATTATGCGATATATCAACAATCTTTCTTTTCCGTATCATAAAGGTGCTTATCGCATTTTGCATGAGCTTAATGTGTTATTAGTTTGTTTAAAGGGAAAACTTAAGTAGATTGCCATAGTTTGTAGTTACGTTTGCAAGAAAGAACCCAAAGAAAAGTATGTGGCCAATAAATCTCTGTGTGGCTATATAATTGAATAACTAATAGAAATCCTATAAACTGAAATCAAGTAACAGTTATTTGTACTTATGTTTTCACTTAAATGACCTTTATAACTACCATAGCTGGGTTTTATATAATGACCACCGAAGAACTAAAATTCACCTGCTGATAGAGAGACGAGGGGAAGATGTTGCACGAAGTGTGTGCACTACAATGTAACCTTACCCGTGTGTTCAAAAGCTTGTTCCTACATATTTTGGCTTTTGTCTTCAGTCTTCAAAAGTACTCTTGATTAACATAGTATATCTAGCTGTTTTATGTGGCAAGTTTATTTGCAACGTGCTGTTTGGTGGTAGAATTTATGTAGCTGGTTCTAAAATGCCATAAATTTTTTGCGTGTATATGTACTTGAATACAGTAGGCTGTGTTGCTGCATTATGATTATGTTAATGCTATAGGAAGCTTAAAATAAACACGAGGATGATGTTATTATCTCATATTGCGCAACTAAATTTTTTTGTACAACATTTAACCAGTGTCGGTACCACATATTTCTATAATGAATCTACGTTTTTTGAAAATTTAGTTATACCTTTTCTATGTTATGCAACAGCTAGAGTGATCGTGGACGGAGAAAGTGGCAGGTCCAGAGGCTTTGGCTTTGTTACCTTTGTCGACACTGAAGCTGCTTCAGCTGCAATCCAGGGCATGGATCAACGGGTATTTATTCTTTTTTTTCTTGGTTATATGCTTAATTATACACCCTTCAATTTGAAAAGAGCTTCGAAAAGGGCAGAACTGTATGAATCTACTATGCTTAAGTTATGAACATATATCTATATGTAATATTTACATTCTAAATGGGTCAATGCGCGTATCTTTCCTGTCTAAACGGGTCCGACGGGTTACAATCCAACCAAAGTGTATTTTAAATGCATGAAACCTCCTAAATCACGCTGTTTAAATAGTTAGATTGTTATTGAGAAGGAAAATAGCCAAGATAGGTAATAATTAATTATCCCAAATTTGACAAATGTTGGGGTATTGGTAATTTTCTCGCTCATTAAGAGTGGAAGTTCTGTTTTTGATAAATTTTGGTGAATGTTTATGTTTCTGACATATAGAAGTGAGTTAAATCTTATAAAAAACTGAAGGACCCAATTATTTTTCTTTGACAGTTGTTTAACATTGACAATTTCAATCTCATCTCAATGTGAAGTTCTAGTACTTTTGGCATCGAGAAAATTACTAACCTTCACATTGCAAAATTTGGGATGATTAGTTACCTTCTTTTTGTTTGTTAATTTTCCTTCACTGATATAACATAATATTTGACTCACTAATTATTTATAAAATTACAATTCTGGAAATCAAGTGTTTCGGGTTAACTTGACCCAGCTCAACACGTTAGAATTACCCATTTTGACATGTTGCCAAACCAACCCACCCTGCCCATTTTCCCACCTCTACTGTTTACTAATGATGTCTTATTGTATGGAGCAGAAGAAACTGAAGCAAGCTGTTGAGTGGCCTTTAGAATATGTTGATGCATTAACAAGGTTGGGTGCGCCACGTATAAGTGGAATTCTTCTTCATGGACCACCGGGATGCTCTAAAACTACTCTTGCTAAAGCAGCAGCACATGCTGCTTAAGCCTCTTTTTTTCTTTAAGGTTTGTTTGACATTTTTTTAACTTCTACCTACAAGGTGTTTTTTTCCTCCATGTCTTCGTCGATTATCATTTTTTAAAAATTTTGGTTAATGATATATAGGGGGAAATGAAACTGGGTATGTTTAACGGGTCAAAAAAGGGTAATGCACATAGACATACAATAACATTGATCCAAACTTGCAACTATTGAAATCAACTGCTTATTTACAAACGTAGCCCACTTTCACCCAAACTTGAAACTATTGAAATCAACTGTTTATTTCCAAACTCTATGAACTCACCAACCTTTGTGTTGACACTTTTAGCATGTTTATCTCAGGTCCATAATGAACGAGGATGCCACGGAGGAGCACAGATACATCAAAAGGGCTATAAATTTTATTATCATTCGAAAACTTATTTTTTAAATCTTTCAACTACTGGGACCTCATTTTGTAAACTCTTATATTCGAATGGTAAATCTTTTAAAACGACTCAACTAGAGATCGTTTTCTATCATTATAACTGATATGCCATGAGGTAACACCCAGTTTGAATTCCGCTGCGTATCGCGAAATTGGGGGTGTTACAATAGTGGTTCGGTCTACAAGGACTCTCTTCCTTGCCCTACTCCACTCCTCGAGCCTCTAACTCGAGAGTTTTTCTTTACTAAGAAACAAGCTCCCTTCTAGGCGGATAAAACCTTTACACACGTCGCTTACACTTTTTCCTGTACAAAGCTAGATACCGAGTTTTTATGCAAGGGCACAACCACTCCCGATACTCTATGTATTTTAAGGATTAAAATACTAACCGATCACAACAGAGGTATATGATAGTTTGGTACAACTATGATGTGTGAAAAACAACTAATTCATACTATGACTAATCTAACAAGTCTTGCAACGCTTTGTTGAAGCTTGTGATGCTTTGATCTCTTTGCTACAAAAGAAAGATCACTAAGAATGTAATATGCAATATGAATGGGTTAGTAATGAATGAAAGAATGAATGAAGTTGTTTATGCTTAAGAGTGATGAGTAAACATGAGTGAGTGGCTTGCTATTTATAGGCAAACTGCAAAACCAACCCACGGATGGGACGGATCCAAATTGAGGGATCCGTCCGTGTATCCTTTTGGTTCCGCCAGAGCCTGATAGCAAATCTTCAAATATCTTTCCCAAATCTAACCAAGATATTTCCAAATCTAATCTTTGAGTGAAGATCAATCCAAGATATTCTTTAGATCTTCAAGATATCCTAAAGATATCAATGTGATGTATGCAATGATGTCATTGTACATATTCCATATTAAGAAATAAAATGTAATATGTAAATGTAAATGTATGTAACATGTATGAACTAGTGATCATGTATGTAGCATGTTATGAGTTTTAAAAGCTTGTAACTATATATGTAAAAGACTTTAACTTATATTTATGCTTTGCTAAAGATAAAGTTTATAATTGTCATTAACAAAATATAGCAAAGATCGTAAAATATAAATAACGTTTTTTTAGACGATATTTGTATTAACAATCTCCCCCTTTTTGTTGATGACAAAACATAAAGTTTATTTTTAAGCAATGAAATAAATAAAGTGCAAGTCTTTTAAAAATATAGATTAAACTAGTTTTATGCAAGTTTTGAAATCAATTTAGGCATAAAACATGTAATGTATGAGTTTAATATAATCTCCCCCTTTTTGTCGAAACAAAAAGAGGAAATGCATAGCGGAATGTAGTGAATGGCCCTTGGTTATTACTCCCCCTAGTTTGGAGTACCAAGTATGATGATTCATAGATTTTGAGTGCTTAATAGCTCCCCCTTGGACAATACTCCCCCTAGTTAGGGTGCCAAGTTTATGATGCATGAAATGAGAATTCTACAAAACAAAGGTTAGTGCATGATTAGTTCCCCATTGATCAATACTCCCCGTTGCTAGGGTACCAACGTATATGATGCACGGATGAGAAATGCTACAAAACAAAGGTTAGTTGTAGATAGACTAACCAAGTAATATGATGCATGAGCAATGATATCTACAAAGGTTCAACCAAGAATAATAGTTCAACCCATTCAACCAAGTATAATAGGTCAACCCAAGTCTAATGTGTCAAACCAAGCACAATAATTCAAACCAAATATAGTAGTTGTAATCAACCATATAATGCACAATAAGTGATCACAATCAAGACATAAACACCAACAAACATCTTTCAATTAGAAAATTATTTGTGACAAATGCCACAAATGAATATGCTTACAAAGGAAATAAAAGTAAAAAATAACTTATAAAGAAAAAAAGTCCTAAACATAAAAATCCTAGAAAAGATAAAATTGCTAAGAAAAGCTCCTAGTGAGCATCTATTGTGGTGGGTGTGAAAGAGCATTGAGGTGCTCTAGGATATGGTTCAAAATGAACCTCATTTCATTTTGCAACTCATGAACCAAAATGTTGGTTCGTTGAGTGAGATGGGCGGTTCGCACACACATGGGACAACCATGTCGAGGGAAGTTGGGTGGAAGGTTTGGTTCATTAGTTGGTGGTGGTGGTGGTGGAGGTGGTGGAGAATGAGTTTATTGTTGGTTTGGGTTTGGTGGAGACATGATGGAGGCAAGCAATGTGGATTGTAAATCCATTGCTTCTGATAACGCCTAAATCTAACATGTTTTTGATAGCGTTATTGGTAGTTTTATATATTTTTTGTGGTTATATTTATATGCTTTTGTTACTAAATCATACCAAAGTGTGTTTGCAAAGCATTTGTAGCCAAAGACAGGAAAATGGATGGAAAAGATGCAAAAATGAGGAAAAAGGAAGTATTTGAGATTGCATGTGAATCTTGTGTCAAGTTCTGCTCCGTAAGGTACTTCAATGAGTTAAAGTCCGAGTAGTCGAGTTAATAAGCTTAAGGATGAAGGGAAAGATCAAAGAATCAAGAGCTACGACCGAGAAACAAGTCATACGCAAAAGTCCAAGAAAAAGGTTCATCAGCCATAACCATCCGATCGGTCGCCGCCCGCAACCGATTCGGATGGAGTGAATTTGGATTTACCGAGAAGACCAACCGATCGGTAGACCATTCTATCCGATCGGTTGGAAGTCGCTGTTTGACCCAAGACTTCTTTATTAAGGATTGTGACTTTATAAATCCGGTTCTAGGTCCTTCTTTTTAGTATTCTAACCATTCAATACTACTTGGGGAGCAAGAGAAGCATTTATGCACTTAGACCCTTGGTTAGAGAAATTTATGGAACCATTTGTTGGGTATTTATATACCAATCAATCTAGAGTGCTAGAGAGGTGTTAGAGAAAGAACCATTCACAGAAAATACTCAAGAAATTCGTCCATAAGTCCAGGAGAAGGGAGAAAGTCGAATATACCATTTTCATTGCTTGTGGAATCATTGTCTTTCACTTGTAATCTTATTTCCAAATCATTGTAAGACTTTCAATCATGGTTTCTAATGTTCAAAGTATTGAGTTTACATTTATGTTTGCTATGAGTGGCTAGTGCCTTTGTGCACTTGCTTAGATGATGTGTATTATTCATTGATTGGCATATGATTGTGATAACATGTTTTAATTCAATTTCAAGTCAATTCTAAGAACCAATTGTGATAAAGTTTCATAGTGACATTTGGGTAATCAAGTTTAACTAGTGCTAGTAATCTTAAGGGTTGAAAGAACTATTGTTATTCCACTAGTTATAATCATTTGTCTATGAATGATTGTTGTCCTCCACTATTCTTGATTAAACAAAGGAACTTAATTGTGATTGTAATGAAAATGCTTTTGTCTATCAAAACGGATTGATTGTAAACCACTTTAAAGGTCGAGAGATTAATAGTTTGCTTTCAATTGTGACCTTTTGTCTATAATCGGTTACCTTTTGTATTGACCATTTCCTAAGCTTGTTTGATTAGACAAAAGATTGTTTTTGTGTTTGAGGAACACCAACTCATGAACCTTGAATTGATCTTGAATTGATTGGTTAAACTTAATGCTTATTTTTATAAATCAAAATCTTGACGAAGGTTTAATTTGTAGAAACAATAGATTAGTGTCAAAACTAATTATCACAACCAACATGTTTTCCAAAGTTATCACAATCATATTAGTCAATTGTAGTACACTAGTCTAAGCAAGTGTAGTTTTTAATCATTTGAATTTTCATTATATCATTACTACTTGTTTGAGATAGTTGCTTTTAACTTACAATTCGATTCACTACACAAATCCCTGTGAACGATCCTGACTTACCATCAAAATCTTGCTACAACGGACGAGTATACTTGCTCGTATGTGTTGTTATTAGATTCGGTAATTCACCCCCTTATAAATTTAAAACTTGCACCGAACCGGGCACATCAAGTTTTTGGCGCCGCTGCCGGGGATTTTGATTGTGTTTCTGTAAGTTTTAGTCCATTTCTCACCTAGTTAGTTTTCGTAAAAAAAAAAAAAAGTTTTACCGAGCTGCCCATCCGATCGGTTGTTCATCCATCCGATCGGTTTTCCAAAATTTTCATTTACCGAGAGAACCATCCGATCAGCGGATTCTTCCATCCGATCGGATCCTTCAAATCAAATTTACCGAGAGATCTATCCGATCGGTAGACTGTTCTATCCGATCGGTTGGACGATTCTGATCTTTTCAAATTGTTTTCATTCTTTGCTCGTTTGTTTAGACATTGCCTCGATTCGTTGGGGAATTGTATGAACACTCGATCAACTGGAGTAGAACCAATTCCACCACTTTCCGATCCCGAAAGTTTGATTCGAACAAGATCTAGAAGAAGAAGAAGAACACCCTTTGTTCCACTAGCCAATCGTGTACCAAGAGTACCAAACCCAACTTTTGATAACCTTTTTGAAGCCAAAGTCGTTTATAACCCATTCACTGATCAACCTTTTCCTATGGCTGACGATAGACCCCTGTGGGAAGCAAACCGAGCCGTAGCACCCACTCCTGGAGCTGCTATTGTTGCTGTCAACTTAGGTGACAATTTTACCGTGAAAGGTCACCATCTTTCTATGATCAAAGACCGTCAATTCGATGGCCGTTCGAGGGCCGATCCTCACAAACACGTTGCCGAATTCATTGAAATTTGTGGCATGTTCTGATACGGTGATACAAATGTAGATGCCATTAAACTCAAACTTTTTCCGTCATCACTTGCTGGAGATGCAAAAGTGTGGTATAACGAATTAACACCAGGAATCATCACTACTTGGGAGGAGATGAGGCAAGCTTTTGTAAGCCGATTCTTTCCACCTGCAATGTTTGATCGACTCATGGGAGAAATTCGTGCTTTCACACAAAATCCTAACGAATCACTCGTCGAAGCCTGGCTTCGTATGAAGGATTTACTTCGAAGTTGTCATGGACATGGTTTAGGACGAGGAACCATTATCCAAATCTTTTACCATGGACTTGATGAAACATCTGATGCGTGGTTTTGCAACCTTACAACAGGTTTTACCTCTCGAGGGATCTCAAGAGGCTTACAACCCCACCAGGCAGTGTACCTGACCGATGTAGTATAGTGTAGTGGTAAGTACGGGGGATTGATCGTTCTCCACAGGGAATAGTGTTCGTTAGGTATGAAAGACTACTCTAATAGGTCTAAGGGTTGAGGAAGATTCTTTTTGTGTTTTTATAATTTTATGAAAGCAAGTAAAATCTCGGGTTTGAAAGAGTGGGCGGAATTAGTTGCTAGTCAACTAACCCAAATTACTACGAATGCAAATAAAATAAATAACTGAAAATAAAAAGTTGGTGAAAACTTAAGTGTAGAGAAATGTGTTCACTTAGATTTCCTTACTCCCTAACTATCTTTTACCGGTTGATTAGTGTGTATTAGTTGCGTGGATGACGGGTGTATTCCTTAATACCAATCGTGGGGTGGCGTACGTACTTCCCCAACTCTACAAGCTCCTACTTCACTCCTATGTCGAGCCGGCTAGGAAGCTCCTAACATGGGATCACTAGAATTCGCTTGTGCATTAAATACAACCATAAAAACCTTTAGTACGCATTTGGTTCATGTTTCTTAAGACGTTCAAGCAAGTTACCGAATAGGAAGTTAGCCAGTTTTCTTAAGCCTAACATAGATAAACAATCATCCAATACAACTAATAACACACTAATAACCAATAATCAATAGCTAGGTTTCATTAGATCTAAGCAAACACAAGATAAATCTAGCCTAACATGTTAAACAAAAGACAAGAACAAGATAGAATCAAACAACACATAGACATATTGAATGATTAATTGATAACTTATCTTTCAATGTAACATGGAAGATCTCAAGGCAAAAAGCCTTGAAAAAGATGCTAAAATCGTCTTAGGGTTTTCTCCCAAAAATTCCACACTAAGCTCCACACTAATGACAAAAAATTAGAAAACTATATATAGACTTTTGGATCTGACGGCGTCACCTTATGGAGTGTGACGCCGTCACCTCGCCGCTTCTAGGGTTCCCGGATGGCCTTCTTGACGCCGTCCCTCTTTAGCTCTCCAAAATCCGTTCTGGCTTATCAAGGCTTGACGCCGTCAGACCTTGAACGTGACGCCGTCCTTCTTTGAATTAAGCCGTGACGCCCTTGATCAGGTTAAAGCGTGACGCCGTCAGAATTTACATGCAATTTTCACTGGCTTATCATGAGTAAATTTCACATCCACCTTTTCTTGCCAAGCCATGACGCCGTCCAGAGTAAAATCTGACGCCGTCAAAGGTAACTTTTAGCCGATTTTTGAGACTTTGTCGTTTTCTTCACTTTAATGCTCCAAAAACGTCCAAAATGCCTCCTTTTCCAGATTTCTCCTCAAAAGTACCTAAAATGACAAAAGGAACGATTTAGGGCAATATTTGATCAAATAAATACGATTTAGGGCTTAAATGACCCCTTAAAAGCGGTACACTTTTCGCTTCATCAAATACCCTTACACTTGAGATTTGCTTGTCCTCAAGCAAATGCGCTTTTATTCTAATCAAAATACAGGTTAGGGGTCATTTAATGCAAACATAAAAGTAATTACAACAAATAATCGTTCCACTTCAATCATAATAAGCACGGAGATTATAAACTAGCACCTCACAAGTAGTGTTTAGATACTCACATCTCTCAAGTGTCATCAAAATAAATCTCATAAATGAAAACGGATAATATCTCTCACTACCTGTCATAGCAAATAGATTACCATAGGCTTGGGAAAGGATCGAAAACCTCCTCCACTAGGCGTAAGCACCTAAGATAAACTATCAAAGAGGGCTTTTAAACGGGTTATAACGTTAGGTGTAGGGAAAAGGAAAACACGGTTTTGTTGGATAAAGGATATTTTACTGGTGGCGAGTTAAAGATCTTGATCAATTACATGTACTATACAATGTTGCTAAGCCAAGACTCGACTCCATCTTAAGCTAGAAACAAAATAACAAAATAACAAAAACATAAAAATAAACATAAAATGAAACGGGATGGTAGTCCGTATGTTTTTTTTTTCTATTTTTCTTTTTCTCATTTTTTTGTATTTTTCTTGATTTTTTCGATTTTTTTTTTTTTTTTTTTTTTTTTTTTTTTTTTTTTTTTTTTTTTTTGCATACACTCTTGCCCTACCATCCAAAATAATACATCATAGGGGCATTGCATTCCCCTTACACTTGAACTTTTACATAACTTTACAATTAACTATTCTAATGACTCGAATTAAGATAATTGAAAAACTTGGAGTACTTTTAAAATATTTAGCACATATGGAGGTAATAAATGATGTTCTTCCCCATTACTCCATTACACTAGTACTTTACCCATGAGTCCCAATCGTCCCAAAACAATATGTACAAGGATATGACTCGACTTAGCAACCATGTAATCAACTAGATAATTAACTTGGGTTTAAACAAATGTTGTCATAATAATGCACTAAAAATGAGTGCATACAAGGTAGGCTAAGGCGATTTGGGTGTACATTTAAGTGGGGTGTAACAAATTCTTCCTTTAAGTAAAATGCTTAAAGGTCGAAACGAAAAGATAGGCTCTGAGGGGTGTACTAGGGGTATCGTGTACTAAAAATGAGTACAACGCAAAGGGTGTGGGAGAATTACTTGACCAATGTTGCCAATGTAATTATAACAAAAACACAGGTGTAAAACAATGGGTTAATCCTAATGCCTCTTATCATGTAGTAAATCTAACTACACGAATGTAGTCTCACTTGTGGCCTTGGAATGGTCCTAACGCAAGTTCTAGAATCTAAGTGCTACCGGTACACACATCATAGCATAAATGCTTTTCCTACCAATTCTAGGGGCGAACCTCACATATTTGGGGGTGGAAAATTTTTTAGTGGTACGGTTTTTGTGCTAGTCATATAACTCCTATCCGTGAGACGCTCATTAAGATCAAAGTTTCACTCCTATATGTTGTAAAAAATTTTAAATTTGGCACTAAAATTACCCTAACAAGTATTTCTCTCAGTTTTATTACACATCTACTATTAAAAAAACAAAAATCAAGCGCAATTGTATTCTCTAAAATCGTACTTTTACCCTCCCTTACACTTAAGATGAACATTGTCCCCAATGTTCAAATAACAAGACGTAAAAGCATAAAGTAAAAGAATGAAATCAAATACTCCCCTGATTCGCTCGGTGGATAATGAAGTAACACGGTTAAATCTTCTTCCAAAGTAATGTTGAAGCTCCATGACTAATGCATCGCCATAAGCTTGATTCAAAACATTTCCTTGTCCAAAATAACCTGTTAAACCTGAGAAAACAAACACGAAAACCTGCATAACATCGGCGGGATAAAATCTATATATAAGGATATAATGCTTGTGGAATGATAACTTTGCAGATTCCTGGAGATTATAAGTTGGAGATTTTAATAAAAACTTTTTAAAAACAAAACTTTCAAAAATTTCTGAAAATTAAATCTGACGCCGTCAGGTTATAAACCCTGACGCCGTCAGAAATGACCTGACAAAAATTCTCATTTTAAGTTTCCGGAAAATTTCTGGAAAAACCTTTACCTTACTTCCTGGAAATCCTGCAAAACATCATTATGACTCGATACAAGCATTTGACTCAAACAAATACGAATATGTATGTTAATTTAATATTATTACGATTCATGTTCATATGTGTTCTAATAAACCAATTTAGATTTCCCTTACACTTATCTTTTGCAAAATACCTTTATATGTAGTTAAGACGAAGTTAAAAACAAAATAAAGCATTTTCACAAATTACTTTTGAACATGAATCAATAAGAATAAAAATTAAACACACATACGGAAACAAATAAAAACAAACAAACAAACAAATAAACACACAAAGCAAATAAATAAAATAAAGCTTGGGTTGCCTCCCAAGAAGCGCTTTTCTTTATTAACGAGTCTTGTAGCTAGACTCAAAGTCTCGTACATTACGTGACTCCATCATCGGTCACGGTTCCTAGGCCATTTTCATTCCCGGTTTTATATTCCGGTCCTAATTTCAAACAATCCTTGTAGAAACCGAATATCCTTTCCATAACATAGTCTACTCCTTTATTTCTATCCTCATCATTCCTATAGTAGACCGCTTGCTTGAGCTCCTTCTCAACATTTGACAAGTGTTGGAATTGTTCTATCTTATATGGCATTTGGTAGTTTACTTCATCGGTCTCATCCTTAAATCTAACTATCCCTAAGGAAGGTTCATAAGTCATTCTAGAGACCTCAACAAATGGTTTTCCAAAAACCACTTGAGTTAAGGACGCATCGACTATTGGGCGGATATCTTCTACAATTACAAAGTCGGTGACATAGGTGAAGTTTCCTACATAAACCGGTAATCCCTTAACTCTTCCCGTGAAGTTACTCATCCAACCCTTGTCAGGGAGCATCCTATACCCAAGTTGATTTTTCATTATCAAGTTGTAGTGGGCTCTAGTCATGATGTTTATGGGTGATCTAAGGTCGATGTAGGCTTTCCACACATGCAAATGTCCGATGTTGCATGGTATGTTGAGATTAGAAGGGTCGCCTATTTCAATGATTGGTCTACCTAGGAAGTATGGTGTCTCGGGGTCATCGAATAAGTTTGTATGATATGCGCACTCTTCCTTAGTGGGTAGCCTATTGAAGTAGTCCTCATCATCATCTACTTCTTCAATCTCATTTGTCCTGACTTCCTTATCAACCTCGAATTTCTTATCCTCATCCTTAGGTTCACTATTATCCTCATTTCTATCAATTGGTTTGATAGTGACAATGTTGACGAAGTGGACGTGTTTGGATGAAGAGGGGTCCTTTACTTGGGGTCTGCTATTTGTGTTCCTAGCGTCCTTATGTGGAGGTGATAGCACTTGGTTATTGAGGGCTTTCAACAAGTTGTCAATTTTGTTGGTCATCTCTGTTTGTTGTTGATTGAATTCGGATTCGAATCTAGCTATCCGAGCTTCTTGAGATGCCATAAATTGAGACATCAATCCTTCAAAGTTATTGGTACTACCATTGCCGGAAGGATTGTTGTTGAAAGTACGGTTCGAGTTGGAACCGCTTGATTGGAAACGATTAGGTGGGTTGGAAGAATTGGGTTGTTGTGCGTTTTGGTTTTGTTTCCACCTAAGGTTCGGGTGATTTTTCCATGAGGGGTTGTATGTATCACCGTAATGGTTTGGCTCGGGTTTGAAAGTGTACCACTTGTCTCCCGCTCCGTCGGTACGCGAGGATGCGTAGTCCACAAAAGCTTGTTCGGGGAGTTCCATGCAATCACGAGTGTCGTGGGGACCACTACATAATTCACATGAAGAAGTGATTTTGTTCACTTGGCTTGAAAGTTTAGGAACCTCGTAGGATTTCATGAGAAAACTTGACTTGGTCTTCAAGTTCTATGATCCTACGGTCAGAAGTGCTTGAATTGTTCGAAGGCAAAGATATTGCCTTGACCGTTTTATTCAAATCACGGGGATCACTCCAACTTTCGTTGTCATAAAGAGCAGGATCCTCTAGGAGAGCCCATGATTGTTCCGCACTTAGATCATGTAGCTTGCCACCGGCCGATTGGTCAATGGTTTGCCTCGTGGAGAGATTGATATGGTCATAGAAGATTTGGACTTGGAGCCAAAGTTCTATGCCATGATGAGGGACTTTTTGGAGTAAGTCCTTGAATCGAGTCCATGCCTCGTAGAGAGTTTCGCCTTGACGTTGTTGGAACATCAAGATATCATTCCTTAGCTTGTTAGTTCTTCCCGGTGGGAAAAACTGAGCAAGGAAACGAGTGGTGAGATCATCCCAAGAGGTGATGGATCCTGCGGGTTGACGTTCTAGCCATTGACTAGCTTGATCCCGCAGAGAGAATTGAAAGAGACGCAATCGGGTCGTCTCTCGAGTGGCAACATCAAGGTCTATAGAATCAACGATTTTAAGAAAGTCCTTGAGATGTTGATTAGGATCTTCAGAACGAAGTCCATGGAATGCGCATCCGCTTTGCACCAACCGGATGGTGTCGGATCGCAAGGGTGTGACATTGGCTCCTTGAGTGAGCTCAATGGTGTTTCGATAGCCATGGTGGCTAGGACGGGAATACTCTCCTAAGGTACGGGCTCTAGGAGGTGGTGGTTGTTGTGGTGGTGGGTTGTTGGGATTAAGGATATTACCATCTTCCATGATGTCGGATGGTATGGTTACGAACAAAGACACAAAGAAAATAGATAGACTAAAGAAAACCTAGAAAAATAAAACAAAAATCTCACTAGAAAGGAATCTAGTGAGTAGACCTATAAAATAAAAAATTCAACCTAAACAATAACTATTCCCCGGCAGCGGCGCCAAAAACTTGATGCGTGGTTTTGCAACCTTACAACAGGTTTTACCTCTCGAGGGATCTCAAGAGGCTTACAACCCCACCAGGCAGTGTACCTGACCGATGTAGTATAGTGTAGTGGTAAGTACGGGGGATTGATCGTTCTCCACAGGGAATAGTGTTCGTTAGGTATGAAAGACTACTCTAATAGGTCTAAGGGTTGAGGAAGATTCTTTTTGTGTTTTTATAATTTTATGAAAGCAAGTAAAATCTCGGGTTTGAAAGAGTGGGCGGAATTAGTTGCTAGTCAACTAACCCAAATTACTACGAATGCAAATAAAATAAATAACTGAAAATAAAAAGTTGGTGAAAACTTAAGTGTAGAGAAATGTGTTCACTTAGATTTCCTTACTCCCTAACTATCTTTTACCGGTTGATTAGTGTGTATTAGTTGCGTGGATGACGGGTGTATTCCTTAATACCAATCGTGGGGTGGCGTACGTACTTCCCCAACTCTACAAGCTCCTACTTCACTCCTATGTCGAGCCGGCTAGGAAGCTCCTAACATGGGATCACTAGAATTCGCTTGTGCATTAAATACAACCATAAAAACCTTTAGTACGCATTTGGTTCATGTTTCTTAAGACGTTCAAGCAAGTTACCGAATAGGAAGTTAGCCAGTTTTCTTAAGCCTAACATAGATAAACAATCATCCAATACAACTAATAACACACTAATAACCAATAATCAATAGCTAGGTTTCATTAGATCTAAGCAAACACAAGATAAATCTAGCCTAACATGTTAAACAAAAGACAAGAACAAGATAGAATCAAACAACACATAGACATATTGAATGATTAATTGATAACTTATCTTTCAATGTAACATGGAAGATCTCAAGGCAAAAAGCCTTGAAAAAGATGCTAAAATCGTCTTAGGGTTTTCTCCCAAAAATTCCACACTAAGCTCCACACTAATGACAAAAAATTAGAAAACTATATATAGACTTTTGGATCTGACGGCGTCACCTTATGGAGTGTGACGCCGTCACCTCGCCGCTTCTAGGGTTCCCGGATGGCCTTCTTGACGCCGTCCCTCTTTAGCTCTCCAAAATCCGTTCTGGCTTATCAAGGCTTGACGCCGTCAGACCTTGAACGTGACGCCGTCCTTCTTTGAATTAAGCCGTGACGCCCTTGATCAGGTTAAAGCGTGACGCCGTCAGAATTTACATGCAATTTTCACTGGCTTATCATGAGTAAATTTCACATCCACCTTTTCTTGCCAAGCCATGACGCCGTCCAGAGTAAAATCTGACGCCGTCAAAGGTAACTTTTAGCCGATTTTTGAGACTTTGTCGTTTTCTTCACTTTAATGCTCCAAAAACGTCCAAAATGCCTCCTTTTCCAGATTTCTCCTCAAAAGTACCTAAAATGACAAAAGGAACGATTTAGGGCAATATTTGATCAAATAAATACGATTTAGGGCTTAAATGACCCCTTAAAAGCGGTACACTTTTCGCTTCATCAACATCTCAAGGAATTCTTGATGCTGGAGGAATATTTCTTTATAAGACTCCTAACCAGGCATACCAATTGCTTGAAGACCGAGTTCTTCTCAAACTCGACTGGTCAAAAGATGTCAAGACAAAACCCTTAAGAAAAACCGTTGCTTTTGCCGAAAGTTCTGATTCATCTAAACTCATGGAGAAAATGGAAACCTTGGTTTCCAAAATCGATTCGCAATACAAAGATCTTAGAGGAGAGATGAAAGAAATGCGAGATGGTTGTAACAACTGTGGAGGTAACCACCCATCATCAGAATGCGATGATCAACCTATGGATCAACCAAAAGAAGGAGAAGCTAATTACATCCAAGGAGGATACCGAGGAGGAGGATATCGTGGAAATTATTACGGACGAAACTCTGCTAGTTGGCAAGATCGCCGACAAAGGGATAACAACCATGAGTCCCAACCAAAAGTAGAGAACCAAACCTCACAAAATTCCGACAAGAAACCTGAAGAAACAGATTTTGAAAAAATGATGAGAGAATTCGTCACTGCTCAAAAATCAACCAACGAGTTCGTCAAGAATCAATTTTTCAATCTCAAGACCAAAGTTGAGCAAGGTCAGAAAAATCATCAAGCATCTATCCAAGATCTTGAAAACAAATTTGGGAGACTCTCTGATCAAATTTCTTCCCGACCATCAGGTTCGTTGCCTAGTAACACCCAAACCAACCCAAAACCACTATCATCGAATGATAAGACTTATCGTCCACCACAAACCAGAAATGAGCATATCAATGCTGTATTCACAAGAAGTGGCCTGTCTTATGATCCACCACCCAACCCAAACAACACCACAACTATCAATTTCGATAGTGAGGATGAAGATGAAGAATCCAAGAAGGAAAATACACCAAAAACACCACCCAAACCCAAACCTAAACCACCAGTTAAGGCTTACACTCCAAAAATTCCATATCCTCAGAGCCTTAAGAAAGAAAGAATGGAGGAGCGTTATAAGAAGTTTGTTGAAATAATCAAAGAAGTTAGACTCAATGTACCTCTCATTGATGTTTTAGCCGGAATGCCCAATTACGGGAAATTTTTGAAAGAACTTCTTAACAACAAAAACAAGTTGGAGCAAATATCCGCTACCTTTCTCAATGAAGAATGTTCAGCTATTGTTCAAAACAAAATTCCACACAAACTCGGAGATCCCGGAAGTTTTCTGATTCCATGCATATTAGGAAACAACATCACATGCGATGCTTTAGCCGACTTAGGTGCGAGTATTAATTTGATGCCCTATTCGCTGTATACGAAACTTTCAATCAATACCTTGAAACCCACAAGGATGAGTATCCGATTAGCTAATCATACTTACCAATATCCTGTTGGTATTGCTGAGAATATGCTTGTCCAAGTAGGTAAATTCATTTTTCCCGTGGATTTTGTGATTTTAGAAATGGAGGAAGATAGTAGAGTACCCCTTATTTTAGGAAGACCTTTTCTAAACACCGCTGATGCGATCATCAAAGTAAAAGGAAAAGAACTCAATCTTGGAGTTGGAGAGGATAGAATCACCTTTTTAATTGATAAAGCAATGAAATATCCACATTCCAGTGATGACACTTGCTTTAACATTGATGTAATCGATGAAGTCACTGAGGAAGAATTGGATGCATTACTTGAAGATTCTGATCCATTCATGACTATTTCAGAGAAGATTAGTGAAACAACTTTTGATAAAGAATTCGCTGATTTTATGGAAGTAAAGATTGATGAAGAAGAAGAAGAAGAAGAAGGAGAGATAATAGAAGAAGATTTTGAGGAAATCAGTTTTAATGATCAAATGAGGATCAAAACATCACTTCAAGAACCACCGATTGATCTTGAGTTGAAACCACTTCCAGAAAATCTTGAGTATGCTTACTTGGAAGACAATTCGCTACTTCCAGTAGTCATATCTTCGTTGCTCAATGATTATGAGAAAGAATGTCTGATTTCAGTTCTTAAGAAGCATAAAGAAGCTTTTGCGTGGAAAACTTCTGACATCCCAGGAATCAGTCCTGATTTTTGCAAACACAAAATCAATTTCGAAGAAGATGCCAAACCAGTTGTAGAAAGACAACGTCGACTCAACCCCAACATGAAAGAAGTTGTTAAAAAAGAAATCATCAAACTTCTTGATGCAGGTATCATTTACCCCATCGAGGATAGTCCTTGGGTGAGTCCTGTTCACTGTGTTCCGAAAAAAGGAGGAATGACTGTTGTGACCAACGAACGAAACGAATTAGTTCCTACTAGAACTGTCACTGGATGGCGAGTATGTATTGATTACAGAAAATTAAATAAAGCCACCAGAAAAGATCATTTTCCTTTTCCTTTCATGGATCAAATGCTTGAGAGATTAGCAGGAAACAAATACTTTTGTTTTCTCGATGGTTTTACAGGATATTTTCAAATTCCTATTGATCCAGCTGATCAAGAAAAGACCACATTCACATGTCCCTTTGGAACTTACGCTTATCGGCGTATGCCTTTTGGATTATGTAATGCTCCCGCGACTTTTCAAAGATGTATGATTGCCATATTCCAAGATATGCTTGAAACATCTATGGAAGTTTTCATGGATGACTTTTCAGTTTTCGGAAGCTCATTCGAAGCTTGCCTTTCTAACCTCGATAAAATGCTTGAAAGATGTAAAGCTGCACATCTTGTTCTCAATTGGGAGAAGTGTCATTTCATGGTAACTGAAGGAATTGTGTTAGGACACAAAATTTCCAGCGCAGGAATGGAGGTTGACAAAGCAAAGATCGATGTTATTACCAAATTACCACCCCCAACTAACGTTAAAGCCGTTAGAAGTTTCCTAGGACATGCAGGATTTTACCGTCGTTTCATTAAGGATTTTTCCAAAATATCTCGTCCAACGACTAAACTTCTTGAAAAAGATTATGTTTTCGATTTTAATGAAGATTGCATGAAAGCATTCGAAGCATTGAAAACACAACTGACTAGTGCACCTATTATGGTTTCCCCTGATTGGTCACTACCATTCGAGCTTATGTGCGATGCAAGTGATTTTGCTGTTGGAGCTGTATTAGGACAACGAGAAGAGAAACATTTTCGTCCTATATATTTTGCCAGCAAAACACTCAACAATGCTCAACAGAATTACACAGTTACAGAGAAAGAATTGTTAGCCGTTGTTTTCGCTTTCGATAAATTCAGATCATACCTTGTACTTTCGAAAACAATCGTGTTCACCGATCATTCAGCGTTAAAATATCTGTTTAAGAAGCAAGATGCCAAACCGCGTCTCATCCGATGGATTTTACTACTCCAAGAATTCGATATCGAAATCAAAGATAAGAAAGGAGCAGAAAATCTAGCCGCTGATCATCTATCTCGTTTAGAAAATCCAAATCTGGAAGAGTTAAAAGAAGATGAGATTGACGATTATTTTCCGGATGAAACACTCATGACTGTTGATACAGATGATGAGAACGAAATTCCATGGTTTGCCAATTATGCAAATTATCTCGTTGGAGGAATTCTAAAGAAAGGATTAACTCATGCCCAACGAAGTAAATTCTTTTCGGATCTTAAACATTATTATTGGGAAGAACCTTATCTTTTCAAAATGTGTCCCGATGGGATGATTAGAAGATGTGTTTATGGTTCTGAAACGAGAAGAATTCTCGATGAATGTCATCATGGCCCAACTGGGGGACATTATGGTCCTTCCACCACCGCTAAAAAAGTCTTTGATGCTGGATTCTATTGGCCGACTATTTTTAAAGAAGCCCATACTCTTGTTAAGAATTGTGATGCTTGCCAAAAATCCGGTAGTCTTTCTCGAAGAGATGAAATGCCTCAGAAGAGCATTCAAGTCTGTGAATTATTCGATATTTGGGGAATTGATTTCATGGGACCGTTTCCTAAATCACACAAATACGAATACATTCTCGTTGCTATTGATTATGTTTCCAAATGGGCTGAAGCGGAAGCTCTACCCACAAATGATGCACGAGTAGTTGTTAATTTTCTCAAAAAGCTTTTCGCTCGTTATGGAATTCCTAAAGCTTTGATAAGTGATCGTGGAACCCATTTCTGTAACAAACAAATGGAGAAAATTATGAAGCGATACGGAGTTCATCATCGTTTCGCTACAGCTTATCACCCACAGACCAGTGGTCAAGTCGAAAATACCAACAGAGCCTTAAAAAGGATACTCGAAAAAACGGTTAAAGACAATCCCGCCGTTTGGTCGAGAAAACTAGATGATGCTCTGTGGGCATTTCGCACAGCTTACAAAACACCAATTGGTACAACACCATACAGATTGTTGTATGGAAAAACTTGTCATTTGCCGTTTGAAATCGAACATCGCGCTTACTGGGCACTAAGAAACTGTAACCCAGACCTCAAAGTAGCTGGAGAAAAGAGATTTTTGCAATTGCATGAACTCGATGAGCTTAGACTACAAGCTTATGAGAACTCCAAACTTTACAAAGCAAGAACAAAAGCTTATCATGACAGAAAGCTAAGAATCAGAAAAGAATTCAAAGCTGGAGACAAAGTTCTGCTTTTTAACATGAAGTATAAGTTCAAAGCTCCCAAGCTGAAACCGAAATGGTTCGGACCGTATACAGTGAAACATGGATTTCCATCCGGATATGTTGAATTGCATGACAAACATGGTGGAAGTTTCATTGTTAATGGGCACCGAATTAAGTTATACTATGACAAGGAGCAATTGAATGAAGTTTCTATTCAAGAGATTCCGCCTGAATCCGAATATGAAGCTATAACATTTATGTCACCCTTCCCGGCCGATTTCAAGAAAAACACTCCGTGGGCCGAAGATTCTGGTTATATCTATGATGTTCTACCAAGACCGTGGGAGAAAGTTAAGTTGGAATACATAGATGAAACTGGAGAAGGAATAGTGATTGGAAATGTGCTGTACGTTCCAAAATTTCCAAAGAAGAAGTCAGCACCAACATGAAGAGAGAGAAGTTCGAGTCCGGCTGATGACTCGTTAATAAAACAAGCGCTTCTCGGGAGGCAACCCGTGTGTTTGCTATGTTTATTTTTCATTTTTATTTTCTAGTGATTAAACCCCAAAGTTTTTCTAAATTGCTTAGTTGAACTTAAGTGTGGGGGTGTATCACTGTCTTTTGAATAAAGCGAAGATATATTTCGTATGTGTGTCTCTTTTGTTTTTAGATTACTGCAGATAATGATTTCGAAGCTTGGACGCTAGGATCAAGACTCCTCTTGAAAAGAAAATACGGTTTATTCTCTTATTTCCCTATTTCATTCTTTGTCATTTATCACATTGAGGACAATGCTTAACTTAAGTGTGGGGGGGGGGGGGGGTGAATAGGAAAATAAGAATAGATTGTAGTTTTGAGTTGAATTTTAAAATTTTGTTTGCCCTTGTAATCTAGTCTTTTGTCATTTTAAGGATCATATTCTAGAATAACTGGATTTATCCACTAGTGAAATATGTAATTTTGAAAATTCGAGATGTGTCCCGATTAATATTGCAATCCATTCTGGGATTGATAACATTAGCTAGCACAGATTATAGCCCTTTCCACTAAAGTGTGAGGATTTGAGCCTGTTCTATATATAGCATACATCTTTTATGCTTAGATCTTTTGCTATGAGTGTGCCGGTGATTTTATTTATTCTAGAACTTGTACTTGTAAATCATTACGAGACCGTTGTGAGATCACATTTCGTTTGTGATATAAGTGTATATGCGTGATAAGAGGCAATCTTAGGTTTTATCCCAAATGGCCTTCCATTTTCATATAATGCTATATTAGCTAGCTACATTGGCTAGTTAACCACTCATATGGACCCATTTGTTAGCATTTGTCTTTAATGCTAGATACCCCTAGTTACACCCGCCGAGCCTATCTTTTCTTTTGATGCAATCCAGAAAAATTCAAAAAGATTTTACACCTTTTTAGCCTAGCCTTATTCATAGTCAAGTCTTGGTTGGTTGCTAGCTATTTGGCAAGATGGATGTTATGTGGAAATCATGAAAGTTCAAAGAAAGCGTAAACTCCGAAAGTTGTTATCCAAGAAAAGTCATTGCAACTATAAGATGACAAGTCAAAAAAAAAAAAAAAAAAAAAAAAAAAAAGGAGAAAAAGAAGAAAAGTCTTTGCAACTATAAGATGACAAGAATAAGCCAATGGGCTAAGTGAATCAAGTATGAATAAAGGAAGTATGGAGTTTTTCACAAAATGGCATGATATTGGTTTGAAATAGCTAGTAACATTTGGTTCGTAGACTTTGACTATTTTTGTTTTATGTTCAACCAATTTCATAAACATATCCCATGCCTTATCCTACCCTTTTTGACTTTGTGAAATTATTAAGTGTATGGACATGTAGTGACCATCCGATTTCTTGAGGAATTGACTAACGTTGTTGGCGATCTAGGGCGTATTTTGGCGACCATCCGTTATGCAAGTAACGTCGTTAGCGAACCAAGGTACAATCTAGTGACCATCCGTTAGTTGGTAATGCAAGAATTCGTTGTTAGGGAGCTATTATGTTTTGCATGAGATAGTGGCGCGTTAGTCTTTTATACCCCTTTAAGCCTTAAACCCGAATAAAAGCCCTCTTTGATATGTATACTTTGCGCTCACACCATTTCGGTGTAGTTTTGTTTCTTGTACAAGCCTATGGTAATATTTAGATCATGACTGAGCAAATGAGTGTCATTCCTCTTATATACTCAACCAATCATACAAATGAGTGTTTGAGTGAATTATATTTCATTTTCCTTTCGTGAGGTATTTAGTAATGTGTATCATGCAAGAAAATCATTTGGGTATTGTCAAACATCTCGATGATTCAACCATAAAGCTTAAAGCGATGAATCTAGCTTGTACTAGTGCTTGATAGATTTGCATCATATTTTCCTAATCATTTGTGTATACCATGTGGATAATTGTTTTTATTTCTAGATTTGCTTGAGGGCAAGCAAAGTTCAAGTGTGGGGGATTTGATAACGCCTAAATCTAACATGTTTTTGATAGCGTTATTGGTAGTTTTATATATGTTTTGTGGTTATATTTATATGCTTTTGTTACTAAATCATACCAAAGTGTGTTTGCAAAGCATTTGTAGCCAAAGACAGGAAAATGGATGGAAAAGATGCAAAAATGAGGAAAAAGGAAGTATTTGAGATTGCATGTGAATCTTGTGTCAAGTTCTGCTCCGTAAGGTACTTCAATGAGTTAAAGTCCGAGTAGTCGAGTTAATAAGCTTAAGGATGAAGGGAAAGATCAAAGAATCAAGAGCTACGACCGAGAAACAAGTCATACGCAAAAGTCCAAGAAAAAGGTTCATCAGCCATAACCATCCGATCGGTCGCCGCCCGCAACCAATTCAGATGGAGTGAATTTGGATTTACCGAGAAGACCAACTGATCGGTAGACCATTCTATCCGATCGGTTGGAAGTCGCTGTTTGACCCAAGACTTCTTTATTAAGGATTGTGACTTTATAAATCCGGTTCTAGGTCCTTCTTTTCAGTATTCTAACCATTCAATACTACTTGGGGAGCAAGAGAAGCATTTATGCACTTAGACCCTTGGTTAGAGCAATTTATGGAACCATTTGTTGGGTATTTATATACCAATCAATCTAGAGTGCTAGAGAGGTGTTAGAGAAAGAACCATTCACAGAAAATACTCAAGAAATTCGTCCATAAGTCCAGGAGAAGGGAGAAAGTCGAATATACCATTTTCATTGCTTGTGGAATCATTGTCTTTCACTTGTAATCTTATTTCCAAATCATTGTAAGACTTTCAATCATGGTTTCTAATGTTCAAAGTATTGAGTTTACATTTATGTTTGCTATGAGTGGCTAGTGCCTTTGTGCACTTGCTTAGATGATGTGTATTATTCATTGATTGGCATATGATTGTGATAACATGTTTTAATTCAATTTCAAGTCAATTCTAAGAACCAATTGTGATAAAGTTTCATAGTGACATTTGGGTAATCAAGTTTAACTAGTGCTAGTAATCTTAAGGGTTGAAAGAACTATTGTTATTCCACTAGTTATAATCATTTGTCTATGAATGATTGTTGTCCTCCACTATTCTTGATTAAACAAAGGAACTTAATTGTGATTGTAATGAAAATGCTTTTGTCTATCAAAATGGATTGATTGTAAACCACTTTAAAGGTCGAGAGATTAATAGTTTGCTTTCAATTGTGACCTTTTGTCTATAATCGGTTACCTTTTGTATTGACCATTTCCTAAGCTTGTTTGATTAGACAAAAGATTGTTTTTGTGTTTGAGGAACACCAACTCATGAACCTTGAATTGATCTTGAATTGATTGGTTAAACTTAATGCTTATTTTTATAAATCAAAATCTTGACGAAGGTTTAATTTGTAGAAACAATAGATTAGTGTCAAAACTAATTATCACAACCAACATGTTTTCCAAAGTTATCACAATCATATTAGTCAATTGTAGTACACTAGTCTAAGCAAGTGTAGTTTTTAATCATTTGAATTTTCATTATATCATTACTACTTGTTTGAGATAGTTTCTTTTAACTTACAATTCGATTCACTACACAAATCCCTGCGAACGATCCCGACTTACCATCAAAATCTTGCTACAACGGACGAGTATACTTGCTCGTATGTGTTGTTATTAGATTCGGTAATTCACCCCTTATAAATTTAAAACTTGCACCGAACCGGGCACATCAAGTTTTTGGCGCCGCTGCCGGGGATTTTGATTGTGTTTCTGTAAGTTTTAGTCCATTTCTCACCTAGTTAGTTTTCGTAAAAAAAAAAAAAGTTTTACCGAGCTGCCCATCCGATCGGTTGTTCATCCATCCGATCGGTTTTCCAAAATTTTCATTTACCGAGAGAACCATCCGATCAGCGAATACTTCCATCCGATCGGATCCTTCAAATCAAATTTATCGAGAGATCTATCCGATCGGTAGACTGTTCTATCCGATCGGTTGGACGATTCTGATCTTTTCAAATTGTTTTCATTCTTTGCTCGTTTGTTTAGACATTGCCTCGATTCGTTGGGGAATTGTATGAACACTCGATCAACTGGAGTAGAACCAATTCCACCACTTTCCGATCCCGAAAGTTTGATTCGAACAAGATCTAGAAGAAGAAGAAGAACACCCTTTGTTCCACTAGCCAATCGTGTACCAAGAGTACCAAACCCAACTTTTGATAACCTTTTTGAAGCCAAAGTCGTTTATAACCCATTCACTGATCAACCTTTTCCTATGGCTGACGATAGACCCCTGTGGGAAGCAAACCGAGCCGTAGCACCCACTCCTGGAGCTGCTATTGTTGCTGTCAACTTAGGTAATAAAGATCAAATCAAGGATAAAGATCAAATCAAGGATAATGAACTTACTATTAATAGAAGTTAAGCCAAACAGTGGCTTAAGAGTAGAAAATTGATAAAATCAAGGTGTTATCGCCCTGCATGATCACGTTAGTTCAAATAGTTGTTCAACGATAAGTTAATATCCTAGAATCATAAAAATTCAACACATCATTGTTTAAAAAACCAATTGTACCAAACACTCATTAACCTCTCACTGCTTGTCAAGTTTCTTGTTGATCTTCATCAGCCAACGCCCGATGTTCTTGAACATCCCTCTCGTTTGTTTGAACTCTTCACTTGGTTGTTCAATTGGTGGAAGTTGGCTCATATACTCCGGAGGTGGAATCCTAGAGTTTGGGAGTCCGTCATCCTCGCTCATGGATGATGATGATGAGGAGGTTGGTGGATGAGGACGTTTTCCTTTCAATGTGGCTACTCTCTTGTTACTCAAGGGTACAAATGTGTGAGGAATAAGGGATAAGTCAAGTAAGAAACCTCTAGCATTAGGAGGGATAGGTGCAAATGCTCTAAGAAGACGGGTGAGTAGCATCCCGTATGGCATAGCGGTGGTTCCTAACACAGGTATGTCGGCCATCCTCTTGGCCACATAGTATGCAAGATTGAAAGGTTGATGAGTTGACACGCAATAAAGCATGTAGCAAAGGCTAGTATTGATGTGGTCTCTATTCCCTATGGTGCACAAGACGTTTGCCCGAAGAATTTCTTCCCATTTCTTAAATTGTGGCCTAAATTCGTTTAGCTCCATGCCAAACGGGTCACGATTGACCTCATTGCCTTGTCGGGTGGTCCTAGTGTGAGAAGTTCTAAGGAGGAAGAGATGATCACGGATAATCTCTTTTGGTGTCAAAGGAGTGTCGTATGGAGGCATACGATCAACAATAGGGTCTAGGGTTGACAAAGACCATTTGTCGGTGTAAAGGCAAGTACCTTCACCCGGAATTCCTAGGACTTCCGCAAATTGGTTTAGGGGAATGTTGAATTAGGATTGATTGACTTTGAAATGAATGGAGATGAGACCATAATCATTTGTGCTAAGAACAACACTAGCATAAAACTCTAGTATAAATCTAGGGCATATTTGTTCATCAATGTCCAATAGGCAATCAAATTGTATGGCAGCTAGTTGTTGGCGAATGTCGGTTCCTTCTAGAAAGGAAGGGTCTATGGTTCTACCCTCGTGGACATATCTCTTTTCTAAGGCCTTAAATATTTTCACTTGGTCAGTTGAAAGTCCCTTAGTCTTATGGTGTTTTGGGAGATACTTAAGGGTGTCTTTGTGATCGTAGAAAGTTGCGGGAGGCATGTTTGATCCTAAATACAAAAATTACATACTTTAGTTAAAATTAACGAAAGTTTAGATATGATGTTCTAGTGTGTGCCTACATGGGGACAATGTGGAGGTACGATTATCTCAACTCCTTTTAATGCATGAAAATTTTGTTTAACAAATTTTGTAACAAAAATGAGAGATAACCCAAACGCTCCAAATTCAATGTAGCTTCGATTGAATGTACCCGAAAATACATATTAGTTATGTATTCCCTTTAGCATTCTAGAGACATTATGCAAATGATGTTTAAAACATAACGTTTTTATTTGTATGAACAATGTGCAAAACCATTTTTCCTAATAGTGAGAAGATTTTTATAAAAAGTTTCTCATGGGGTTTTTAGTGAATTATGATAATGTCCTACAAGATGCAATTCCTAACTATGGAAAACATGATTTGTTATGTAATTTAGTGAATATGCTTTATGATTAATAAAAAATATGCATAATCCCCAAGTTTTGGTTTTGTGCAAGAAATAGAAATCCTAGACTCAGATCAGGAATGTAAATAGAGTTGGGATACTTACAGTGTAAGTTAGAGCACAAATTTGTTGAAGGAGATGACTTAAGTTCTGAGAATGGTTTGCTATGGGGCGAGTTTGTGTTACTTGTGTGTTGTGAGAAGGAGAAAAGGAGTGCTTGTTTAATATACTTAAAAACTGGCCTAGGAACCCACGGATAGGGCGGAACCAAAAACTGGGATCCGCCCTTGTTGTCGAAGGGTTCCTCAGGAACAGTTTTGGTTTTTGGTTATTTTTTTCGTGTTTGGTTAAGCTAAGGTTTTAACAACACATTTGGTTCCATTAATCCTAAACCAAGTCTAAGAAGGTTAAATGGTTCTCTCTTAAGAGGTTTGGTTAAGATATCGGCAATGTTGTCTTCTGAGGATACTTTCTCAATCGAGATGTTTCCTTTTTGAACATTGTCGCATAGAAAGTGATGACGAATCTCTATGTGTTTGGTTCTAGCATGCTGAACTGGATTCTTGCTAAGGTCGATAGCTCCTTTGTTGTCGCAGAGAATGGGGATGTCGTTGAGTTGAATCCCATAGTCGACGAGAGCTTGTTTCATCCAAAGTGCTTGTTGACATGCTTTTCCTGCAGACACGTACTCAGCTTCGGTTGTTGAGATTGCTAGAGCTGTTTGTTTCTTTGAGAACCATGCGGTAAGACAATGCCCAATAAAAGTACAAATACCACGTGTACTCTTTCTATCGACATAGTCACCGACATGGTCTGAGTCGGCATACACTATGGTTTTAATTCTCGTTCCTTTGGGATACCATAATCCTAAGTGTGTAGTACCTTTAATATATCTAAAAATCCGTTTTACAGCTTCAAGATGGGATGTTTTAGGATCTTCTTGAAAACGAGCACATAGACAAACACTAAACATAATGTCGGGTCTACTAGCCGTGAGATAGAGTAGACTACCAATCATTCCTCTATATTTAGTGCTATCTACGGATTCACCTTCTTCATCCTTTGTGAGTTTAGTTTCCGAAGACATAGGAGTTTTCATAGGTTTGGAATCTTCAAGACAAAATTTCTTAAGCATATCTTTGATATACTTAGATTGGTTGAAGAATATCCCATCTTCTAATTGTTTTATTTGGAGTCCTAAGAAAAAGTTTAGTTCTCCCATCATACTCATTTCAAACTCATCATGCATGATTTTTGAGAAATCGTCGCATAACTCTTGACAAGTTGATCCGAATATGATGTCATCCACATATATTTGAACTATGATAATATGTGATCCCTTTTTCTTAGTGAAAAGAGTGTTGTCTACTAGTCCCATCGTATACTTATGTTCAACTAGGAAAGTCTTAAGTCGATCATACCATGCTTTTGGTGCTTGCTTAAGTCCATATAAAGCTTTTTTAAGTTTGTAGACATGATTAGGTTTTTCAAAGTCGGCAAAGCCGGGAGGTTGTGCGACATACACTTCCTCATAAATAAAACCATTAAGAAATGCACTTTTGACATCCATTTGAAAAAGTTTAAAGTCATGTGCACATGCATATGCAAGTAGTATTCTAATTGACTCGAGCCTAGCAACCGGAGTGAATGTTTTGTCGTAGTCAGTACCTTGTTGTTGATTATAGCCTTGAACTACTAGCCTAGCTTTGTTTCTAGACACTACACCATTTTCATCCATTTTATTTGTTAAAACCCATTTTGTTCCAATTAGGGTTTGACATTTAGGTTGAGGGACTAATGTCCAAACATCATTTCTAAACAAATTGTTTTAGTTCTTCTTGCATTGTTATAACCCAAGATTCATATTTTATAGTCTCATTTATATTTTTGGGCTCAATGGTTGAAATGAAACAAAAGAAATTACTTTGATTTTGAACTTTTGATCTTAAGGTTCTTTCATTAATTTCTCCTATGACATTATCTAATGGATGACTTTTATATTCTTTAACATTGATTATTTCTCTATTTAAATGTTCATCTTCTTTGTCATTGTCTAAATTTTTTTGGTTTTCAACCATTTGACTTTCAACTAAGTCATCATCTACCAAAGGTGATGTCTTAGAGGGAGGTGGACTTTCGTCAAATGTTACGTTCAACGATTCCTCAACTCTTAAGGTTTCTTTGTTCAAGACGATATAGGCTTTACTATTTTGTGAGTATCTAAGGGATACACCTTCATAAAACTTTGGGTCAAATTTGGTGAGATAATCCTTAGTGTTTAAAATGAAGCACTTGCTTCCAAAAACTCTAAAATATCCTAATGTAGGCTTTTTGCCTCTATAAAGCTCATATGGTGTTGTATTCAAAAATGGTCTTATTAAAACTCTATTTAATATATATGTGGATGTGTCAACGGCGTTACACCAAAACTTTTGCAGCATGCTTTGTTCATTTAGCATTGTTCTACTCATTTCTTGAAGTGTTCGGTTTTTACGTTCTCCTACACCGTTTGATTGAGGAGTACGCGGAGATGAAAAGTTATGTTTTATGCCATTAGCATCACAAAAAGCTCCAAATTGAGTTTCGTTATCAAATTCATGACCGTGGTCTGTTCTAATTGACACATTGTTATTTCCTATTTGATTTTGAATTTTCTTACTTAGAATTTTAAATTTATCAAATGCTTCATTTTTAGTTTTCAAAAATTTAGTCCAAGTAAATCTTGAATAATCATCCACTATGACTAAAGTGTAGAAGTTTCCTCCATAACTTTTTATAGCGGATGGACCAAACAAATCCATATGCAATAGTTCTAAACATCTAGATGTGGACACCATGTTTTTAGCCTTATGGCTATTATGAACTTGTTTCCCAATTTTGCAAGCATCACAAAAGTGTTGGTCGTATTTCAACTTGGGTAGGTTCCTAACGAGTTCCTTAGATGATAGAGATTGGATTTGTCTCATATTGGCGTGACCTAAGCGTCTATGCCAAAGAGTTGAGTTGTCGTCTAGAGAGGTAAGACAACGTTTGTCTTTAGATGTTTTATCTAATTTCATAACGTATACGTTATTTTTCAAAACACTTTTTCCTACAGTTATACCACCTTTAAGTATTTTACTTCCATTTTCACTGAAAATGACGTCATACTTTTTACGGCATAGTTGACTAATACTAAGTAAGTTAAAACCTAGGTTATCAACATGAGCAACATCATCAATAGAGAGAGAGAGAGAGAGAGAGTCATGAGAGATAGTACATTTTCCGATGATTTTGCTTTTAAGCTTGCTACCAAACGTAACATTACCTCCGTCGTAAGCTTGGTAGGTTGAGAAAAGGCTCTTGTTTCCCGTCATGTTCCTTGAAAACCCGCTATCTTTTATCCACTCGTCTGGTTCCAAACCGACTTTCAAGCATACCTAAGTTTAAGAAAAACTCAAGCATTTGGTCCCCAATATCTCATGGGTCAATTTGGGTTAAACATCCCATTTACTTGATTCTTGTAAGGAAATGGTGGATATGGGTTCCATGGCATGTAGTTGGGACTTTGATAATTCCTAGACATGTTTGGGTTCCAACTATTTTGATAATGAGGTTGTGTGTTGTAGTTGCTCTTAGAAAAGGGGCGTTTGGGAGTAGTCATCCTAGGACTTTGTTGAGTAGTTTTAGCTCTCAATTCATTTCTAGCTTGTCCTACTCCTATAGTAACAGCTAGTTTTTTTTTGTTAACAGTTGAGCTAGTACTAGGTTTCCTTATGACTTTAACAAACTCAGTACGAGCCGAAGTGCAATCTTTCTGTTCAGCAACAGTACCCACGGATCCCTTTTCCACTACTGGCGGAACCAAGGATTTGGTTCCGTCTGATTTGTGGGTCTCTGAAACTGTTGGAACAGTTTCTTGTACTTTTACGGCTAGTTTCTTAAAACTACTTACGTCTCCTAATTTCATAAAACCTAGTCTAGTTTTATCATGAGGTAGTTTTTGAATTTTCATTATCTCATCTGCTAAACTAATATTTTTATCAAACCTTTTAAACTTTTGATAAGTGTATTATGTGTGTTCTTAAGCTTATCTAATTCTAGTCTAAGCTCTTGACATGAAACGCATGTTTTGTCAATAGCTTTACCTTTTTCTAATTGTTTAACTTTTTCCTTCAATTCATAAACTTCGTTTTCTAGAAATTCCTTTTTGGTTTTCAAAAACTTATTTTTGTTTATGATTTTTAGGCTAAGTTCACAGAGATTGTTGTATTCTTTTTGTAAGGTGTCATTATCAATAGAAGAATATGATGAGTCAGAATGTACCTCGTCTGATTCATGAGCCATGAGAGCAACTTCGTCGTTCTTAGGCTCTTCGTCATCATCTTCACTGTCACTCCAAGCTCCACTAACAAAAGCTCTTTGAGTTTTGTTCTTGGGTGGCTTAGGACATTCTCCTATTAGATGACTTGTATCTCCGCACCTAAAACACTTTCTTTCTCCTTTTCCTTTCTTGTCATCATGGTCTTTCCGGAAGGAATTCTTTTCTTCACGAGGTTGTCTTACGAACTTTCCTCGTCTCCTAAAGAACTTCTTGAAATCTCTTACGGCCATGGCATATTCTTCATCTTCGCTACCCGAACTAGACTCTTCATCATCACTTGAATCTACCCTAGCTTTTAAGGCAATGGACTTGATCTTTTCCTTTTTTTCCATTAACTATCTCTGAATCTTTTTCCATCACCATCTCATGAACTTTGAGATTTCCTATTAGCTCGTCAAGTGACATGCTTGAAAGATCCTTGGATTCTTCAATGGCCATCACCTTTGCTCTCCACTTCGGATGAAGTGCTCTAAGAAATTTCCTGAAAAAGTTCTTGTGGAAAACTTGAAGGGGGGGGGGGGTTGAATAGTTTTACGTCTTTTTAATTTTATTTTGAAAACTTTGTTTACTTTTAAAAACTTAGATTCGAATTTATGTGAACTCAACTGTTGAACAATATGAACAAATATAAGTAAATTTAAATAAACAATGCAAGTAAAGTAATGAAATGAAATGAAAGATAGAGATGGAAAGATCTAACCGCGAGACAAAGGATTTATAGTGGTTCGGATACAAGGACACCTTCCTTGCCCTACTCCACTCCCCGAGCACCTAACTCGAGATTTTTCTTCACTATGTCAACAAGCTCCCTTATGGCGGAGAAAACCTTACACAACTTTTGCTTACACCGCTTTAACGACACAAAGCTAAATGTCGAGTTCTAATCGTAGCTAGAACCAATCTCACAACTTCTACACAACTTATTCACAACGGCTTCACGACTTCTTCACAACTTCTTCATGACTTCTTCACAACTTCTTCACGATTTCTTCACAACTTCTTCACACCGGCTTTACAACTACTTCACAACCTAGCACTACTTATGTACTCTTCTACTTCTTTACACCTTCACTACTTACACACCTTAACTTCTTCACAACTTCACTACTTACACACTAATCTAGCCTAAGCAATTATGCTCACACCTATCTAACAAATATACACAACTTATACACAAATGAATGAATGATTATACAAACAACTTATGTAGCAAGATGATACTAAGTTGCAATACTTCTTCTCTAGTTGTTGAAGGAGTATTCTTCTTTTGCACTTGAATGGTAGAAGCTTGAATCACTTGGAAACCAATGCTTAAGAATATATGATCAAAGGATTTAGAAAGGATTTGGAAGGATAAGAAGAGATTTAGAACAGAAGGTTTGGGGTGCAAAAGGTGAGGAAAAAGTCCAGAGAAAGTCCAATATTTATAGGCAAAACTGGACAGCTGGATGAGCGGGGCGGTCCCCTTAAATAGGGGGCGGTCCCCTTAAAATTAAGGGGGCCGCCTAGTATATTTAAGGGGGCCGCCCTACTGTACTGTTGCCCAATTTTGTCTTTTTGTGGGGAAGGTTTTTCTGGAATAGTTTCGCCATTTTTGGTTGAAAATTTGAATTCATAAATTTATAATGGATTAAACATTTTTATTTATTACCAAAAATGATTTTGTAAAAGATATAAAATGTTTGTGTCATTTTATAAAAAATCTAGTGATTAAGAAAAAGTTCCTTTGATCATATAATGCATTAGGCATTTGTTTATTCATACCTTAAGTGATTAAGTTGTTAAAATGAATATTTACAACTAAATACTTGTTTACTTAATAAGTTTATGTTTAATGAGTTTACATTTTGTGATCATCAAAACATAGAGATATCAAGAAGTATTAATAACGTTTTTAGGCATTATTTATATCAACAGTTCTTACTACAAAAAGAATCGTCAGGTGCTTTAAGAGAAGTAATGATAGTATTAAACCTAGCAAATGCACTATCAATGGTCTCATCTTCAGGGATAACAAATTGTTCATATTGTTGAACAAGAAGATCAATTTTGTTATCCTTGACTTGTGAGTTCCCTTGATGAGTGATAATTAAGGATTGCCAAATATCTTTAGCGGTTTTACACATAAAGACTCTTTCATATTCTTTCATAGGTAAAGCATCATTTTAGCTTCATTATTTTTTGCAATTAATTTCTTTTGCTCATCACTGTGACGAGTAAGAGAAATATCCTCATCCCGACCACTTGATATATCTTTTATTATGGGTTTATGGTCACCTTCTACAATAATGTACCGTAGATCTATATCTTTTTACTTCACATAAGTTTCAAAGCGGTTTTTCCAATATATAAAACTATTTGGTTCAAATAGTGGTGGTCTTTGCATAGATTGCCCTTCTTTGAAGTTTTCAAAATCCATGGATCGTTTCAAGTTTTAAAATACAATATATTTTAAAGATCTTGAGTAACGTAGCTCTTGATGCCAATTGTGAAAAACTAGAAGGGGGGTTGAATAGTTTTACCGTTTTAAAATTCTTTTGTTTTGAATACTTAACGTGATTTCAAGTTATGCACACAATAAACAATATATAACAAGTAAGTAGAGAAAGAAACAATCAAACCACAACACGGATGTTTATAGTGGTTCGATCTACAAGGACTCTCTTCCTTGCCCTACTCCACCCCTCGAGCCTCTAACTCGAGAGTTTTTCTTCACTAAGAAACAAGCTCCCTTCTAGGCGGAGAAAACCTTTACACACGTCGCTTACACTTTTTCCGGTACAAAGTTAGATACCGAGTTCTTTTGCAAGGGCACAACCACTCCCAATACTCTATGTATTTTAAGGACTAAAATACTTACCGATCACAACAGAGGTATATGGTAGTTTGGTACAACTATGATGTGTGAAAAACAACTAATTCACACTATGACTAATCTAACAAGTCTTGCAACGCTTTGTTGAAGCTTGTGATGCTTTGTTCTCTTTGCTACAAAAGTAAGATCACTAAGAATGTAGTATGCAATATGAATGGATTAGTAATGAATGAAAGAATGAATGAAGTTGTTTATGCTTAAGAGTGATAAGTAAACATGAGTGAGTGGCTTGCTATTTATAGGCAAACTGCAAAACCAACCCACGGATGGGACGGATCCAAATTGAGGGATCCGTCCGTGTATCCTTTTGGTTCCGCCAGAGCCTGACAGCAAATCTTCAAATATCTTTCCCAAATCTAACCAAGATATTTCCAAATCTAATCTTTGAGTGAAGATGAATCCAAGATATTCTTTAGATCTTCAAGATATCCTAAAGATATCAATGTGATGTATGCAATGATGTCATTGTACATATTCCATATTAAGAAATAAAATGTAATATGTAAATGTAAATGTATGTAGCATGTATAAATTAGTGATCATTGTTAGGAATATGAATATTCTGTTGAAGACTCGGTCACCCCGAGTACTTATTAGCACATCATAGCTCGTAGGATAATTAGTTATATTTTATAGTATTGTAGTAGTATCTTAGTTATAATTAATATCGTGGAGTGGGTCGGGTCTTTACCCACTGTCAGCTCGCTCCACAGCCCACTAGGGGCACCCTATGTACGAACTATATAAAGCCCTCTCTACCAAAGGAGAGGGTTGGACCTCATTTGAGTATTAATCTAATACACATACATTTCTCTCACTAAGTTCTACTTTCTCTCTCTAACATCTTCTTCTCCTTCTATTCAATCCATTCTAGTGCTCCAAACGTGTGTTTCTTTGTTAGTGAATACCCTACAATTGGTATCAGAGAGCCATGGTTAGGTCCATGTGTGTTGGTATTCACGAATTTGATTAGATTTGGGGTAGTTTTGGTTCGAAATAGATAGGCTCTAAATATTCCATTTTACGCCTTGTTTAGTGGTTATATCTTGTTTTATCTTGTACTTTCTAGCTTAGGAATAGTATAGAAGTATTACTGGGTGTTTGGAATCTGTGTTTCAAGCTTTGTGTGGTGAGTTTTGGTTGATTCGTGTGGTTTTGGAAAGGTGTTCGTGGGTGCGGTTTGTCCGTCTGGTGAAGTTTCTTAGGTGCGGTTTGTGTTACCTCGAAGGTGCGGTTTGTCTTATTACCGGTTTTGGCAAAAGGACAAAACGCATTGAAAGCGACGTGTTTGGCAGTTTGTGTCTACGCGGTTTGTCTCTGAGGCGTGTATGCGGTTTGTGTCTACGCGGTTTGTCTCTGCGGTTTGTCTAGACTGTTTGTCTGTGCTGTTTGTCCACGCGGTTTGTCTCTGAGGCGTGTATGCGGTTTGTGTCTACGCGGTTTGTCTCTGCGGTGTGTATGCGGTTTGTCTAGACTGTTTGTCTGTGCTGTTTGTTCACGCGGTTTGTCTCTGCGGCGTGTATGCGGTTTGTCTAGGCGGTTTGTATCCTCAAGGGTGCTATTTGTCCATGCGGTTTGTGTCTTGGTGATTTTAGAAATTCCCGCGAAAGATTCGATTTCTCGGTTAAATCACAAGATCAGTAAAATCCCGTATATATTATGGCTACCACATCAAGCACTTCATCAGATGATATTCAAGCAGCAGGATCTGACACTCGTCCACCTATGCTTGATAGGACGGACTATGAGTCGTGGGCACAAAGAATACGGCTCTACTGTTTGGGCAAAGATAATGGAGTTAACATTCTCAAGTCAATTGATGAAGGACCATATCAGATGGGCACCACCAGAGACGCTGTTACAACTGGTGAAGATGGAACTGTGACTTTGGGAATTGACAGACCTCGAAACTACAATGATCTTAATGAAGAAGAAAAGAAGAGGTATGATGCTGACATTAGAGCTTCAAACATTGTCATTCAGGGTCTGCCAAAGGATGTATACAAGCTCATCAATTTCAACACTGAAGCTAAAGCTGTATGGGACAACGTTAAAATGTTATTGGCAGGGTCAGAACTCACAAAGGAAGATCGTGAGTCACAGCTGTATGATGAGTTCGAGCATTTCAAAATGAACTCAGGAGAGAATATCACAGACTACTATGTGAGATTTCATAAGTTGGTGAATGATATGAGGATGATCAGAATGACTATGCCCAACATCCAACTAAACTCAAAGTTTGTGAACAACATGACTCCTGAATGGGACAGATTTGTTACTGCTGTCAAACTCAACAAAGGTTTAAGGGATACCAACTATGAACAGCTGTATGCCTACCTGCAACAACATGAGAAGCATGCTGCCTATGATCGGGTGCTGAGAGAAAAGTTAAATCCTTCAACTCCAAATGATCCACTGGCTTTTATGACAAATGTTCTACCAACAACCCAATCATCATCCATCCCAAGCTATCATCAACTTCACTCACCAGTACCTGCTATGAGTTCTCAACTTGACTCAGGCTACTCTCAGACCGACAAAATGATTGAAAACCTCACCAATCAAGTATCATTACTGGTTCAACAGTTTAAAACATCACTCCCTCAGACCAACAATCAGTTAAGGAATTCATCCAACCCACGCAATCTTGCAATGGTGGAGGATGGGAAAATTGTGGTTCAGAATGTACAAGGGAGAGCTGGAAGAAATATGGGTCGAGGTTTTGTGCAGAATAGAGTCGGGAATGCCAATCAGGGGCAAGGGAAACAGATCAAGTGTTATAATTGTGGGGGGCTAGGACATATAGCCAGAAACTGCAATCAACTTAAACGTCCTCAGAACTCAGATTACTTCAAAGATAAGATGCTGTTAATGCAAGCTCAAGAGAATGGAGCTGTATTGGATGAGGAAGAGTTATTGTTCTTGGCTGGTGATGGAGGAAATACGTTTGATGAAGATGTGGATGAGCAACCAGTTCAGGATCTAGCTCTTAACGACCCCAACATCTTCAAAGCGGATGATTGTGATGCATTTGATTCTGATGTTGATGATGAACCTACTGCTCAAACCATCTTCATGGCCAACTTGTCTTCCTTGGCTTCATTACCTCGAAAATCTGGTCCCTCTAGTGCATCTGTGATATCTGAGGTACTAAAAATTTATGACACATATGATATAGTGGATGGACAAAAGAATCCCAAAGAGGTACAACAGGCAGATGCTTCTGATTCAAATAATGTTGACATGGAAAATAGCAATATTATTTCATATGAACAATATTTGAATCACAACAACTCGCCTGATGTACCAAATGGTGAATCTTCTGTAAATAATAATGCTTGTGTTATAAGTAATGTGTGTGCCTTAGATAATGCGTGTAACATAGATAATGTATGTGAGTGCCATGAGTACAACTTGCCTGTCCCTGATGATAACTTGATCACTAGACTAAACATTTATAAAGAACAAGTGGCTATGTATGAACGGCATGCTAAGTTTGAGCTTAATGAACGTGAGCAGAAATTAGAAGGTCAAATGAGTACACTTATTAAAGAGTCTAGAGTAAGAGAAGAAACATTAAAACAAGAGTTGAATTCTTTGAAAAATCAGCTAGAACAGTCTGTCAAACAGAAACAGGAGGTACAAAAGTGTATGACTACACTTAAGCTAGAATTCAAAGAAAAGGAAAAGGAACTCTTAAATGATTTCTCTAGAATCAAAACCTTAAAGAATAAGCTTGAGGATAAGTTGTACACACAAGACCAAACCAGACAGACTGCCCAAATGATGTATAAGCACAGAAAGTTAAGTGACAAGCATAGTGAAAGCAATGTAGGTAAATCTAAATTAGCTATTCATGAGATTGCTAAGATAGCCCAACCTGCATTAAATGATTCTAATGTGATGTTTATGCCTAATCATGACCCGCCTGAGCATATCTACACCGAAGAGGAGGATGAGATAAGTGAGAGAACAAGGGAAAGAATGAATGAGAAAATGAGGGATCCCGAGTGCATAGCCAGACGAATAATAATCAAACCCCATGACTATAGTGAGGAAAATCGTTTGACTGTGTTTGCTCCTCAAAAGAAGTTAACACCTGAACAGATATTCTGGAAACAAGATAATGAAAAACTTAAGGAAGAAAAACTTAAGGCCAACACCCCCCTCATTAGAAAAGTTGCGTCCATCACGGTGTATCCTCCCAATACACCTAGGAATTTGGTGCCTTTGTCTCTTCCCACTGAATGCAAAACCTTTATTAGCTTATATGTGCTTTGGCAACTGTTTGCTGATTTCGATAAAACATGTAAGAAGAGAATCACACCAACCGACATTACTGAGGGGGAAAGGTGTTTTGAACATGCAAAAAGGTGTTACTTAACTGAGGTCATGCCATTCTTTAAACTACTCAAAGAACATTTTGAAGGGCTGCAAACTGCCCTCAACACAGAAATAAAAGAAATGAAAGTAGTGTTTAAAGATATGGAAAATGAGGTGAATGAATATGCAATAGAACTTAAGAGTCGTGAGATTGAAAGAAAAAACATACTCATCACTAATGACAACTTGATTGCTAAATGTATTGCACAAGATGTATTTTACACGGCCACTGATTCTGCATTGTCTGCTTGTCAATTTAATGAGTATGCTATTGCGTTAAATGTCACCCAGAATCGTGTTGTTGAGCTTGAGGGGGAGAATTTAAAATTGCTTGAAAAAATTCAAAATGATGACCATGATAATATGGTTAAACGTTTTTCAAAACTAGAAGTTGATTATATAAATTTGCAAATGAAACATCAAAAGTTAAATGAAAAACACAAAATATCAAATGACAAGACATCCTTGGATGCTCCTGAATTTGATACTTATTTTGAATTAAGCAAACGAGATGAGAAAATTCAAGCTCACACGAACACGATTCGACTGCTGAGGGCCCATATTGCCCAATTGAAATCCAACAAGTGTGATGTGTATGGCACCAATAAACCTTCGTCTTCAGATTCTCAGAATTTTCAATATCAAAACACCATAAATAAGTTACATCATGAAAATGAGTGTTATCGAGAAGAAAATTCTAAGGTCAAACAACATTTCAAAGAGTTATATGATTCTATAAAAGTTACAAGAAGCAATCACAATGATCAAATAACCTCTTTGACAAATGAAATTGAGAATCTTAAGGCTCAGGTGAAAGGTAAAATGCCATGCACCACTTGTAATTGTGATGCACCAAAGGCTGCTGCTAGTAAAAAGTATGATGTTGATGTTGGGCGTATTCCATTTAACCTTAGAAATAACAGCTTTGCCCATCAAACATATCTCGATCATCTTAGAGAGGGCCTTGACACACTTCGTGAGGTAGTTGAAGAGGATAGAACTGATAAGCCACTTGATAGGGCAGTTGTTTATGCCTGCAAACTCACGAAAAGGATTCAGGAAAACTTAGAATATGCCATAGGCTCAGTTCCTAAGTTTAACAGCCATAGAGATAGATTTGTTGCATCATCATCCACTGTTAAGAACAAGCATGTAGCATTTGATCTACCACCTAAAACATCAGAACCCAACACATCATTATCAGGAAGGCATGTGACAGAAAAACAAACTAATGTTCCCTTCGATGCTTCTACAGGAGTAAAAAGTGACACCCAAGCTAGCGGGTCAAGGTCTAGAGGAAATGCAAGAAAGGATAGGACTACGCCAGCTAAGAATGATCACTTGAAGAAAGTAGAAGCCCAACCTAGGAATAATAAGTTTGCAATGAGTAGGATGAATCGTGTTGATTCTAGTATCAAAAGTACTGTAATTAATTCGAATTCTAATGCTGTCTGTAAAACATGCGACAATTGTTTAATTTCTGCTAATCATGATGATTGTGTTGTGTCTTTCTTGATGTCTTCTGCTTCACCCCATGTTAAGAATGTTAGGATAACTGAAACATGCAAGAAAGTTTGGAAAGCAACAGGAAAAACATTTGCTAGCGTAGGCTATCAATGGAGACCCACTGGAAGGAAATTCAATTTAGGAAAATAGTGCATATTTCCTAAAATGAATAAGCATAAAATTGTGAAGGTTAAGGAATGGAGACCAACTGGTAGAATCTTGCCTTTAGTGTCACAATGCCTTCCACCTAGGTCTTGTCCTGCCTCTAGTACTGTCTCCACTGTAAAGACAGTAGCATCTGCGAACTCTGTGGTTCCAGAATATGTGTGTGCTGACCAAACGGACCCTAATTGCACGTGGGGATCCACATTTTTCAGTTATCCATTGTTGTCTGGTTTCAAATGCAGGTCGTACAAATCGTCCTGTGGTATTTGGACTCAGGCTGCTCAAAACATATGACTGGGGATCGCTCGCGGCTCAAGAACTTCGTGAAAAAGTTTATCGGGACAGTTAGATTCAGGAATGACCAATTTGGTGCAATTATGGGTTATGGAGATTATGTGTTCGGTGACAGTGTAATGTCAAGGGTATATTATGTGGAAGGATTAGGGCACAATCTGTTTTCTGTGGGTCAATTTTGTGATTCAGATCTGGAAGTGTCTTTCAAAAAACATACATGTTTCGTCAGAGAATTGGATGGTATAGATCTCCTCAAGGGCAGTCGGGGCACCAATCTATACACCATATCGATTGAAGAAATGTTGAAGTCCTCTCCCATATGCTTGCTTTCTAAAGCCTCTAAAACAAAATCATGGCTGTGGCATCGTCGTTTGAACCACTTGAACTTCGGTACCATAAATAATCTTTCCCGCAAAGATCTTGTTAGAGGGATGCCCAGACTAAAATATGAGAAAGATCATCTCTGCTCTGCATGTCAATTGGGCAAAAGCAAGAAACAAACCCACAAGCCTAAAACCATTAACACCAACTTGGAAGTTCTTCATACCCTCCACATGGACTTGTGCGGTCCAATGAGAATACAAACCATAAATGGAAAAAAGTATGTTCTGGTGATAGTACATGATTATTCTCGGTTCACATGGGTAAAGTTTTTGAGAACCAAGGATGAAACTCCAGAGGTTATCATTAAACTGATAAAACAGCTGCAAGTAAGGCTCGACAAAACTGTCAGAATCATCCGCACTGATAATGGTACTGAGTTTGTTAACCAACAACTCCGTAATTTCTATGAAAGTATTGGCATCACGCATCAGAAAAGTATCCCTCGCACTCCTCAACAGAACGGTGTTGTCGAACGAAGAAACCGTACTCTGGTGGAAGCTGCAAGAACCATGCTTATATTTTCAAAGGCATCGATGTTTCTCTGGGCAGAGGCTATTGCAACAGCATGTTTCACCCAAAACCGATCTCTAATTCATCCTGTTCATGAAAAGACTCCCTACGAGTTAATTCATAACAAGAAACCAGATCTTTCCTTTCTCCGTGTGTTTGGCGCACTTTGCTATCCGACTAATGATAGTCAAGACTTGGGAAAGTTAAGAGCTAAAGCAGACGTAGGTATTTTTGTTGGATATGCACCAGACAGTAAAGGGTATAGAATCTATAATAAGAGGACCCGTAAAATCATGGAAACCATTCACGTCACGTTCGATGAGCTGAGTGAGCAACTTGCTTAACGACAAATTAGTTCTGGACCTGATCTTAAACTTTTGACACCTGGACCCATTAGTTTAGGACTTGTACAGAATTCCACGCCTGTGGATTCTTTTGTACCACCTACTTGTGAGGATTTGAAGAAGTTATTTGATCCTATGTTTGATGAATACTTTGAGCCAACGAATGGAACCATCCCAAGTGCACCTGCAGTACTTCCTATGGCTGAGGATCAAGCCCCACAAGGCACAGAAGGCCCAACAGCTTCAGTATCAGTCAGTCTTGATGCTCCAGCTGCCAGTCAATTGCCTTCATCATCAAATTCTCAATCCTCTCCTGTACCACAAGAATATGCAGATAACCATTCTTTGGAAGTTAATCCTTTTGCTCCTATTGATAAGGTTCCTTTTGAAAACATTTTTGCTCCTGAACATTCATCAGACACATCCTCTCTTGAAGAACACAGCACTGCTACATCAGTTCAAAACCCTCAACCTCACGACCATCTCAGAAAATGGACCAGCGATCATCCAATCGACAACATCATAGGCAATCCCTTACGTCCAGTGTCCACACGTAATCAATTAGCCACTGATGCACTATGGTGCTTCTTCAATTCCGTACTGTCCAAAGTCGAACCTAAAGATGCCAAGGAAGCAATGACAAAAGATTGCTGGTTCGAGGCTATGCAGGATGAAATTCATGAATTTGATCGACTTGAAGTATGGGAATTAGTGCCTCCTCCAGAGCTTGCAATGATCATCGCTTTAAAGTGGATCTTCAAAGTGAAACTTGATGAGCATGGTGATGTGTTAAAGAACAAGGCACGGCTAGTTGCAAAAGGATTCAGACAAGAAGAGGGCATTGATTTTGAAGAATCGTTTGCTCCGGTTGCTAGAATTGAAGCCATAAGAATCTTCCTTGCAAATGCTGCTAGTCGGAATATGATAGTCTACCAGACTACCAGATGGATGTCAAAACGGCCTTTTTGAATGGTGACTTAAAGGAAGAAGTTTATTTGAGCCAACCCGAAGGATTCGTGGATGCTGAACATCCTACTCATGTTTACCGCTTGAAGAAGGCTCTTTATGGGTTGAAGCAGGCGCCAAGGGCATGGTACGATACATTGTCCAAGTTCCTTCTAGTGAACGGGTTCTACAAGGGTGTTGTTGATCCCACACTATTCACCAGGAAATCAAGAAAATATCTACTACTTGTTCAGATTTATGTAGATGATATCATCTTTGCTTCAATAGATCCTAGTGAATGTGATAGATTTTCAAAGGAGATGAACTCCAAGTTCCAAATGTCCATGATGGGACACATGTCATTCTTCTTAGGATTACAAGTTTCTCAAAGTCCCGGAGGCATATTCATTAATCAATCCAAATACGCCAATGAGATCTTGAAAAAGTTTGGATTCGATTCAAGTGAGCATGTTGACACTCCCATGGTTGATAGAACAAAGCTGGATGAAGACCCTTCAGGAATTCCAGTGGATAAAACAAAGTATCGAAGCATGATTGGATCTTTGATGTACATCACTGCTAGAAGACCATATCTTCTGTTTGCTGTGTGTATGTGTGCTCAGTATCAATCCAAGCCAACCAAAAAGCATGTTGAAGCGGTAAAAAGGATCTTCCGATATCTTCAAGGCACAGTTCATATGGGTCTCTGGTATCCTAAGGACACAACAATGGAGTTAACGGCTTATGCAGATGCTGATCATGCGGGATGTCAAGACACTCATCGTAGTACTTCAGGAGGAGCTTAGTTTTTAGGGGAAAAGTTGGTTAGTTGGTCTTCTAAGAAGCAGATGAGTACTTCCATATCATCTACTGAAGCTGAGTACATTGCCATGTCTGCTTGTTGTGCACAAATCCTTTGGATGCGATCACAACTTTCAGATTATGGATTCTCATACAACAAAATTCCCCTATATTGTGACAACAAAAGCGCCATTGCCCTTTGTTGCAACAATGTTCAGCACTCCAGGTCTAAGCACATCGACATCAGACATCACTTCATCAGGGAACAGGTGGAAAAGGGTATTGTGGAACTCTATTTTGTGAGGACAGAGTTTCAGTTAGCTGACATCTTCACCAAAGCTCTCCCAAGAGAAAGGTTTCAATTTATTCTCCCACGCCTTGGTATGAAGAGCATGACACCTGAAACCCTCAAGTGTCTTCAGGAAGAAAAGGAGGAGTAAAGGATTGTCTTCTTATATCCTTGTACATAGCTGTATATATCTTAAAACAAAAAGAAAATACAAAAATATAAAACCCATAAAAACCATAAAAATCGAAAAATCAGAAAATACCAAAAATAGTCCTACCTAGGCATGTCTTCTGTTTATCGATAACATTTACGGATCTAGAAATGTCATTCAACAATGACACGGATCTTTAAATGAAGCTCGAGCAGAAGTTATACTAATCAGTTAAAACATGTCTTAATGGCTTGCTATTACTTAAGATAGCAACCCGTGCTATACATTGGGGAAAGTATGTCGCCAAAAAGACAGCTGTTCCTCCAACTGGGTGATGTTCACCTGGGCATGGATTACTTTATATCCATGTTTCTTCGATCTGATGTACATCTCAGTGCGTCATTTCGTGTATGAGAAGAGAAGTCTTCTTTGCTAAAATATCAGAAAACATTTAATCGGACACATTTTCTCCCAGAATTTTCTAACTAATTTAAATCAATTGGGATCACAAATCTCAAAGGGTTTGAAATTTTTGATCGGGGGAGAGAATGTGATTTAAATATGAAATCTGATAAAAATGTGATGTTTTGGATATTAAAGTAAGCTCTCCCATATGTGCTAAACCATTTTGTATATCAATGCACATATTGAGGGGGAGCAAAATGTTTTGGATATGGAAGTATGCTCTCCCATGCATTGATTAAGGGGGAGCAAAGGATTTGGCATCTCATGCGTTCGTAACTCAGTCTTAACCAATGAATTGACGATAGCTAAAGTCAGTAGTCGAAAGGACATGTCCTGGACGGGTAATAATTTCAAGCTAGTCTAACTAGTGATGTAAGCGTGTCTCGCGAAGGACGTGTCTGAGTAGAATGTACCGATTTCGAGCGACTTTCCTTGAATGTGATCTGGACGGGTAATAATTTCAAGCTAGTTCACTAGTGATGTAAGCGTGTCTCGCGATGATCATGTTCTTGGAAAATCAATCAATTCAAAAGTGCGAGCTTCACCCAACATGTGCAAATTTATAAAACAATTATTCAAGCACATGTTGAGGGGGAGCGTTTGAAAAATATAAAATTCTCAAAGTGTTAGAAAAAATGGGTTTTCGTAATTATGAACACTTTGAGAGATTTTTCAAGGATTTGGATTTGGCTATTGTGGAAGAACACCAAAGACCGACCATTTTATTTAACGTATTGGAGTTACAAGGATGGTAAGGTTAGGTTCAAGTTCCCGCGATCCCGCCAAAGCCGGAGGGATCTACCCAGGGACAACCCACTAGTTAGTGTAGAAGTCCTTAGGTATGATTAAAAAAGGAGAAAAGTTAATAAGGGAAGAGTGCCGACTGAGATGGAGCTAGTACTGGAACAAACCCAACAAGGTATTAGTTATGAAGTCTCGGTAAGCACTGAAGGGGTTGAAGAATGAAAAAGAATTGTAAAGATAAAGGGTGAAAAGAAATAGCCCTCCTTACAACTTAGGCAGAAACCGGGTTAATACATATGCTGTCAGAATCACTTAGTTGATTGCTGGCATTAAAGACAAAGTATCATGGACCCAGTGATACGTTGCACAACCCTCCCTTGCCACTCAAGGTCCCTTAAAGGACTCTTGTTTCACTTGTCACGGAGAACAATACATTTCTATCGTCTCTCTCACTCCGAGTTAGATGATATTGAAAAGGTGGCAGTCCTCTCCAGCCTCCGATCACCAAATCAAAACGCACAATTGAGTCTAAAGCCACGAGATGCATAATAAGATCTCATAGGGACACGAATTACTTCTACATTGGTAGTTCAACATTAAGAACACCAGATGTAAACTTATGAGTCCTACGCAGATCTTAGCAATCTGCCAAAACATTTATGAGAGAACTTACATATGTAATTCTCAATGATTGAATGGAAATTCCTGCCAGGGTCAACATCAAACAGCTCTGAATGCAGGTCACTTCGGTAATTCCTTATGGATTACGCTTAGTGGTCATGACAGTATCAGACGGTCTACAGTCGTGGAGTGATCTCCAGCGACTCACCTAATCGTTGATTTACTACGGTAAAATCTTAAAAAGCCCTCTGTGGGTTTTCGATTAGGAACGGTCTTGGTAAGGATTAGAGAGAGTTTTCACACTATGCTATTGACTATCTTGAAGTCCAAACTTGTAAGTACCGGTCGAATTATTGCTAACTGTCATATGCAGGATCTTCTGGCAGTTGTAGCAGTGGAATGCTGTAGCTGGTTGCTGGTGTAGCTGGTTGCAGAAAAGATGCCAATCCATCACCACGTGTTCACTCTACTACATCATCATCAAAGAAGTCATGACAACCAAAAAGACCTTCAACACAGCTTCTGCAAACTCTGATGCTGAAAGTCATGTCTTAGAATAGAGTAGCATGTCGGTTCAAAGAATACACATCACATGAAGACATTCTGCTGAAAAGATGACCAAAAGACAAACGGTGGATGACGACATCAAAGAATCTCCAAAGATCATCCTAGTCTAAAGAACAGTTATCTTAAGTTCACTGCAGAATGTACAAGAATCAAAGATGTTGATTAATCAACATTCAACGAGCTATGAAGTAAAGAGCCATGGTTGAAGTGTAATGATTCAGAAGATTACTTCCAGGGTGACCTCCCTTAGGGGGAGATTGTTAGGAATATGAATATTCTGTTGAAGACTCGGTCACCCCGAGTACTTATTAGCACATCATAGCTCGTAGGATAATTAGTTATATTTTATAGTATTGTAGTAGTATCTTAGTTATAATTAATATCGTGGAGTGGGTCGGGTCTTTACCCACTGTCAGCTCGCTCCACAGCCCACTAGGGGCACCCTATGTAAGAACTATATAAAGCCCTCTCTACCAAAGGAGAGGGTTGGACCTCATTTGAGTATTAATCTAATACACATACATTTCTTTCACTAGGTTCCACTTTCTCTCTCTAACATCTTCTTCTCCTTCTATTCGATCCATTCTAGTGCTCCAAACATGTGTTTCTTTGTTAGTGAATACCCTACAATCATGTATGTAGCATGTTATGAGTTTTAAAAGCTTGTAACTATATATGTAAAAGACTTTAACTTATATTTATGCTTTGCTAAAGATAAAGTTTATAATTGTCATTAACAAAATATAGCAAAGATTGTAAAATATAAATAACGTTTTTAGACGATATTTGTATTAACACAACGTTTATGATAACAATGTTTTATTAGTTAAGTCATTTTCTTCGTTCAAATTAAGTGGTTTTGTTTTATGTTTGTTTATCGAAATTGACTTAAGGGTTTATCGGAATTGACTTAAGGGTTTATTGGAATTGACTTAAGGGTTCATCAAAATTGGAATTTCAGGGTTCATCACAATTCATCCTAGGTTTTCTTCACGATTCACGGTTTACTCAGTAGATTCCTTGCTTGTACAAGCTTGTGAAAATACTTCGACTTTGTGGAAATCTCCTATCTTGTATAAGTTAGTGAGATAACATCGGAATTGCAAAGATCCATCGCAATTCAGATAACTTATCGAAATTGCCAAATTCAATCGCAATTCAGATAACTTATCGAAATTGCCAAGTTCTATCGCAATTCAGATAACTCATCAAAATTGCCAAGTTCTATCGCAATTCAGATAACTTATCGAAATTGCCAAGTTCTATCTCAATTTTGATAACTCATCGAAATTACCACGTTCTATCGCAATTCAGATAACTCATCGAAATTGCCAAGTTCTATCGCAATTCAGATAACTCATCGAAATTGCCAAGTCCCATCGCAATTGATCATAAGTCATCGCAATTCGTCAGTGAACAGTGCTCATCGAAATTGAACGTGAACAGTACTTATCTAAATTCCAACTTAACCAAAACCAAACTTCATCTACTTCAACACACTTCATAATTATCTTCAAAAGATCCATCACAAATACACAAGTTAATCTTTAAGTATCTTAAAAAAAAGATGGGGAGAAAGTAAAATTTAATTTTTAGGCGAGATTAAACGTTCAATTTTTACGAGAAATTTAATTTTTAGGCGAGATTATAATTGCATTTTATGGTGAATTTCAAATTCTGGGAGAGAAATTTTTTTCAAATTCAATTTTTGGAGGGAAATAAGAAATCACTATATCGACCTCGTGTGTGACATATCAACTTTACACATTTTAGTTTGATTCTTCCGATTACATCGCAACAATCAGGGGGAGAAATGTATAAATCAATGTCGCAAATGAATGAACAGATGTCACAAATCTCCACACCTACCAACAACATATCAAAACCTTCATCTAATCCTTCATCACCAAACTTTGCTTTTCAAGGATCTCAAGAACAAATGTACTTCACACAAGCTACTGATGATCCTGAAGATCCGTTTGTGAAAATGAACAAAGGAATGATGTTACTGACTAAGATGTACTCACAAATTAAGAATTCAAAGAGTCAGACTTCATCTAACCCCCGAAATCAAGCAGTCGCGCAAGGTGAAAGAGTTGATATACAAGGAAGGAATGCTCAAAGGATTGTTGGGAATGTTGAGAATACTACAAATGTCGGTAATGCGAGCAATGCGGTTAAAGCATTGGAAGCTAATTTGGTTGTTACAGAAAGCAGTGGGACAGAATCAGAAAAGCAGGATGACTGCAGCAGATCGAGGAATGATACAGATGTTGATTGTGCAGATGTCAGACCCACTTATGACACAGAGCCCATATTTGACAAAGAGCCAATGGCTGAGGTACAATCAATTGTCAATAATAATATATCCGCTCATGATCGCCAACTTACTGAACAACCTGAATTCAGAAATGAAGGAGGGGTTGATCAGAATGTTGACCAACATCTTGTCAAACAACCTTTGTCTGATCCATTAAATGAAAACATAACAAATGTACCATCAAACCAAACTCTCGAGTTTGAAAATACTTGTCTCAAAAAGACCATTGCCCAGTTTCAAAAAGATTTCTCAAAACTAGAGGCACATTGCATCTCACTTGAACTTAAATTGCAAAACGAATCTCTAACTTCGGGCAACAATGGTCAATTTTTGAATGAACAAAGTAAACGTGTGGATACATTAGTTAAGGAAAATGAGCTTTTAAAAGGTCAAATTCAAGCAAAGGTGTTTGCACATGCTGCACTGCAAAACAAATTAAGAAGATTGACTGGCCAGAGTATGGATACTAAGTTTGCAAAACCATCAATCTTGGGGAAACCGCCTCTACAACCTATCAAAAAACAATCAGTGGTTAGACAACCAACTGCATTTAAATCTGAACGACCTAAATTTTCAAAATCTCAGTTTGCCTCCCAAGTTGTTGAGAAAAATGATTTGACAAAACCAGTCACTCCACATACTTGGCCAAAGGAAAGTGCATTTGTCTCTGCTAAACCTCAACACGTGATTAGACCTGGCTCATCTAGGATTAGTTCGACAATAGTGTCTAAACCGAGCATTAAAAGTAAAGAGTCTTATAGCATAAATGACATGTACAAGAACTATGATCTAGAAAAAGCTAGAAAAAATGCACTACTTCAAAAGGACGGAATTCTAGGTTCAAAACCTCGTGTGATGCCTTTCACTGTATTACAGAACACTGCTAGTAGTAGCAAACCAAAACCTAGGAGCACTCAACAAACAAATAGGATTTGGCTACCATCTAAGAGTAGTTGCGTAAACAATCATGATGTGCACAGAGAAACCCAATCTAGGAATTCAAAGTCTTTTTCAAAAACAAAACAATTTTCAATCGCGTGTAAGGACACAACTAAACTTCCTATTTTCAACCAAAATGCTGAATTTGTATGTCTGTGTTTCAAAATATCTTCAAGAAGTGAATTCACGTGCAAAGGCACAATCGACTAAGACAAGTAAACCAAACAAACCCGTTGAACCAAAAGACAAGATTCAGAAACCTAAGAAGTGGATCAATATAGGACGTAGGTTTTCTCAACCAAGTGATGCTCCCACATCTCATTCCGCTGCACCTAAAAAGAAAACATCTCCTAGGTCTAACCTTAGGTGGGTACCCACGGGTAGAATTTTCAAAACGATTGGTCTTAGGTGGATTCCTACTGGAAAGATTTTAGACATTTGCACCAAAACAAATGTGAACTCCACAGCATCTATCCCTGAGGCGAGAAAAAAAAGCACCAAAATCGTGTGTTCGGGTGTCAAGAAGATAATTGACACTACAACTTTATACTTATAACATCTGGAAGCCAGTTACACTTGGGGATCCATGTTTTCTATCTTGTCTCCTCCTGCTTTCTTTACAGATACAACAATAATGGCTTCGAAACAACTCAGTTTCAGACCCGTGCTTATAACAATGGCTTCTGAGCAAAACAGCTTAGGACCCGCAACCAACCGTCTAAATTTTCTAGATCAATTAGTTGCACCTCTTTCAGTTAACCTTAAAGAATTGGAAACACTGTTTGCTCCATTGTTTGACGATTCTTTTGTATGCCGTGCGCCAGATGTATCACCAATTTCCACTGCACAACCTGATAATAATCCAATACCTGATACACCTGCTACTACAACAACAACCGTTGCAACAGATGCACCTCCAATTGAATCTCCATCAACAACAGAACAAACCGCTTCCAACACTGACAATGCAGCTGAAGATCTTCAACAACAATCAGTACCCGAACCTGCAGATTATGATCCAAATGCGTTCTTTAATCCATTTGCACCGACTCCAACCATTCTTGATATTGCAGAGTCATCCACACGCAATTTAGTCCTGTCCAATCTGCATACATTCTATCAACATCACCCTTCAACACATCATTGGACTAAAGAACACCCCTTAGTAAACATCATTGGCAATCCCTCAGCTCCAGTTATGACAAGACGAAAACTTCACACCGATGCTGAAAACTGCATCTACGCACTCACAGTTTGTCAAAATGAACCCAAAAACATCAAAGATGCACTAACATACGACAACTGGATTGAGTCAATGCAAGAAGAACTCGACCAATTCAAACGACTAGAAGTGTGGGAGTTAGTTAAAAGACCAGATGGGGTCTATTTCATCGGACTGAAATGGATTTGGAAAAACAAGTTAGATGCATAAGGCACAGTGATTCGTAACAAATCATGTATGGTAGCTAAAGGATTCACTCAGCAAGAAGAAATTGATTTAAAAGAGTCCTTTGCTCCAGTTGCTAGGCTTGAGGTTGTCCGTATCTTTCTGGCATACGCTGCACACAAGAATATAGTTGTTTATCAAATGGATGTGAAAACGGTATTTCTAAATGGTCAATTACGTGAGGAAGTTTATGTTAGTCAACCAGAGGGATTCGTCAATCCAGATCATCCCAATCATGTGTACAGACTCAAGAAGGCCCTTTACGGACTTAAAAAAGCCCCAAGGGCATGGTACGATAAACTAACTGCTTTCTTGCTTGCCAATGATTTTATTAAAGGATCAGTGGATCCAACTTTGTTTATTCAAAAACACGGGGAGGACATTTTAATTGTTTAAATCTATGTCAATGACATTATTTTTGCGCCAACAAACAAAAAATATTCAAATGCTTTTGCAAGATTAATGAAACAAAATTTTGAAATGTCCATCATGGGTGAACTTGCGTTCTTCTTAGGACTCCAAGTTCATCAATCACCCCGTGGAATTTTTTCTAAGTCAGTCCAAGTACGCTCTTGAGATTTTAAAGAAACATGGCATGACAAGTTGTGATACTTATAACACACCTATGTCTGCATCATCCCCAAAGCTGGATGCTGATTTACATGGTACACCTGTTGACCCTACAAAATACCGAAGTATGATTGGGTCATTCATGTATCTAACAGCCAGCCGTCCAGATATTGTATTTGTTGTATATCTCTGCTCCCGTTATCAGTCTCGCCCAACTGAAAGACACCTGTCTGAGGTTAAAAGAATCATTTGATACATAATGGGAACCATCCATTTGGGGATCTGGTATCCGAAGGATTCTGGTTATGAACTAATAGCTTTTTCAGATGCTGATCATGCAGGATGTTTAGACACACGCAAAAATACATCTGGTGGAGTGCAGTTTCTAGGAGATAAACTTGTATCTTGGCAGTCAAAGAAGCATGATTGCACTTCCTTGTCATCAATAGAATCGGAATATGTAGCCATGTCAGCATGCTGTGCTCAAGTCATTTGGATGCGATCACAACTGATGGACTACGGCTACATTTACAACAAGATTCCCATGTACTGCGACTCCAAGAGTGCCATTGCCATCTCATGCAACACGGTTCAACATTCGAAGTCAAAACATATCGCACTTCGATATCATTTCATCAAAGAGCATGTTGAAAAGGGTACAATTGAATTATACTTTGTGGGTACTGAATACCAATTAGAAGACTTATTCACCAAAGCCTTTCCCCATGCAAGATTTGTGGAATTAGTTCACCAAATTGGTATGCGGTGTTTGACTCCAGACGATTTGAAAAACTTTCTTAAAAACAACTGAGAAAGTCAAACACCAAAACATTTTGTAAATATTTTATCAAAAACAAAATACAAAAATATAAAACTTTAAAAAAAAACTACAAAAAGAATCTTCTTTCTCCGTGTACAAACTTCTTTTCTTCAAAACTATGTTCCTCCGTTGAAAAAATTTTTGCTTTACATTGTCAAAATGGAACATGTTTTGAGGGGGAGAAAATTTTCACAACATCATGAAGTTTGCACACCTCATCAAAATTCTTCAAGAAAAATTATTTCTTCATCATTCGTATTAAAAACTCTTTTTCAAAAGTTCTATGATCTCTCGAATTAAAATGTACAAAAAGGTTTCACAAAATAAATGCTAGTTCGAGGGGGAGAAAAGAAAATTTTCTGCAACGATCCCAAATTAACCATGTTTGGACTTCAAATGGAAAAGTAACTAACCTTTAATGAGTAAAGTACACAAAAGTCTTAAACTTAGGTAAAAGGACCTTGCATGGAAAATAAAACGGGCTCAGGGACTGCAAGTGTCAAACAGTCAAACTTTACACTACACTTAGTGACACTAATAAATGTTTCCACAAATGTTCTCAAAAGTATCACACATAATCGAAAACCTCAATGATTCAGGTTAATGATTTTTTGATCCTCGATCTTTTTTCTCGATTGTGAGTTTCTAATTTCTTCATGGTTGTTGTCTAATCGTTCCCTAAATGTTTCAAATGATTTCAATGGACTAAAAGGCATAATCAGAACCTAGGGCTTATGTAATTATCGATTGGGGCATTTCATTTTTTTATGTTTTAGTCTAATTAATCAGTTCATATAGCTTTAGAGAACACTAAAGAATGCTCGATTAGGTGTTTGCACGATTAGAAACAACATAGGTTTGAAATCAAGTGATTTAGGGCTTAAGATGTCGATGTCTTTATTGCTACTACTAGGGCGTTTGTTTGTATAATATTCAGGCATTGATGCTAAGATGCGTGCACAGTCTCATATCATAACCCCAAACCATGATAATAATAAGAAAATTTTGAGTGAAATAATGAATTAATCTGTGATCTTGTGTGTTAATTTGAGAATTCTGAGCACTTAGGAAGATTTAGAATGAGTTTTTGATTCATCTGTATGCCTGTTTGTGCCTGATGCATTTTTCTGTGTGCAAGTACATGTCATCCCATTTAAAGTCAAAATATGTTTCGTCAAAATTTCAACAATTGTCAAAATATTTCTTATGGAACATATTTTGAGGGGGAGAAAAATGGTCAACTGTTACAAAACTATTTCATTCATGTAGTTGCGTATTTTCAAATCGTTGAAATCTTGTGAGGCTCATGATCTCTGCTGCACCAATCTCTCGTGAGTGTTTTTTTTTTCAAATTATAAAATAACTAGATATTATCGTGCGGTGTTTGAGGTATTAAGGCTCAAATGAGAAAGGTTAAAGGGAAAAATGTGTCAGACGGCCAAACTTGAAAAAGGATTCAAATGATGAGAAACGTGTTTTTCAAACTCTACACTCTCGTTTTACACCGGTAAAGCAAGTGTGGAGACCAAAGCATAGTCGTTCAAAACCTTTCAAATTTTCAAAATATGGAATACTTTCATTGCAATATGAGAATGACTCTGCTTTGAACACTCCAAATACCGGAAGATTTCCATTTATCACAAAAACAAATCTTCAAAAAGAACCCATGAGGTTCAACTAGGGGTGAGCATCAGGGCCGAAACCGACCCGTCCCGACCCGATCCCGACCCATCCCGAAACTAAAAACCTGGAAAACCCAAACCGAATCCCGACCCGAAATTACTCGGTTTACTTAGGTCGGTTCGGTCGGAGTCGGTTTCGGTCGGTTTTCTTTGTGTTTTCTCTGTTAATCTTGAGTCCCGAACCGACCCGAGTCCCGACCCGAGTATAGGTCGGTTTGTGTCGGTCGGAGTCGGTTTCGGTCGGTTTGTGTCGGTTTTCGATCGTCGGTCAGTTTTGCTCACCCCTAGGTTCAACTCTAGCCGGAAATCTTCTTCTTCAGATTTTTAAAACTCAAAGAGAGACACCGGGTTTCTCAAACAACTTTCAATAGAAAAAGAGTTTTAAATTTCCATTGATTCCAAGAGTGTCATTTCAAAATGAAACAAAGTTTTTCAGTCCTCGTTGGAATTCAACATCTTTTGATTGGATTAACACAACCTACAAATGGATTTCAAATTTTGGCAAACCCGTTGGCGCCATGCTTAAATGGGTTCCCGAGGTTGTTGTCTAATATGATATTCAAGCATTCTTTGTTTTATAATACTTGATTGTGTTTTCTAAAACCTTGAGCAGAATCATCTCACGAATTTTCAAAAAGTATTTTTTTAATACGATTCAAAATTCTGCTCAAGAAGACTATCTCTCGAATTAACTTCATTATTTGAGGGGGTGTTTTGTTAGAAAGAAAACAAATTTTGTATTAAAACGATGGCTTGTGTACATATAACATTGCACAACCCGTACTCCGTAAAGTGTTAGGTCCTATTCTAGCTTTTCCCCAAGATCTACTCAACGCATAAAGTAATAAACTCACGTAAAAAATAATAAACAATAACTATGAGAGATGAGATGAAGATGAAGAGAAGAAATGGTTAATCTTATTCACGCATAGATTTGACAAGAGTTTTGCTTACATGTGAAATAAAACCAACAATGAGAATGAGTGCATATGTCTTCTATTTATAGAAGAAATCTAGGGTGACATATGAATGTAATATTCTAGAAACAATTCACTAAGTCACAAGGCCCATGGGCCTCTTATGTGGCCGTGGACTATAATCTACCATAAGACCCATATTCTAGCAACCTAATTACAATATGTGACCAAGACATGAAATGTAGTTAAAACGTGTTCCTAACAATCTCCCCCTAAGGCTTGGTCATCTAGGTTGCTTGACGTCATCTTTGCTTCTTTGGCTTCGACGTTTATAGAATCTTTGTTCTTTGTTCTTGTTGTGATATGATATGGTATTTTCTTGATCTGCCTTCCATCGACGTTCTTTCATCTTGATGTATTTACGTCTTTTCCACCATGCTCATATGTCTTTTTACTTTTGTTCTTCATATCTCAAGTAGTTCTCACTTCATAAGCTTCAATGTTTGACTTGTGAAAGTTTGACATGCTTGATCTTTGACTTTTCTTTAACTTCTTTGAACTTTTGTTATCTCTAAGTCTTGGTGAGAAATTTATCTTTAGGATATGAGCATGATGGAAAATGGTGGTGGTGGAACTCCCGGTCTCCATGATTACCTGCAGTGTAAACAGTTAGCAATAAATCATCCAACACTTACAGATTCGGACTTCGAGATTGTCAACAGCATAGTGTGAAGACTTTCTCTAATCCTAGCCAAGGCCGTTCTGAACTGGATGCCCCCGAAAGAGCTGACACAGACACACCGAAGTGTATCAACGGTTCAGTGAGCCGCTAAAGTATACCGAAGTATCACTCGACGACTGTAGACCGTTTGGTACCACCATGAACACTAAGCGTAACCCACAAGGGATTACCGAAGTGACCTGCTGTCAGGGCTATTTGATGTTGACCCTGGCAGGATTTCCATTCAATCACTGAGAATCATAATTTATGAATTCTCTCATGAACGTTCTCGGCAGATTACTAAGATCTGCGTAGGACACTCTTATAATTTACAACTGGTGTTCCTTTTTGTTTGAACAACCAGTGTAGCAATACTAAGTGTACCTATGAGATCTTTGATGTATCTCGTTGCTCTAGACTCGATAAAGTGCTCATTGGTTTTAGTCGTCGGAGGCATGGAGCAGATTGCCTCCTTTTCAATATCAACACATCTCGGAGTGAGAGGTCGATAGATAATGAAGGGTTCTCCATGTGAAATGAAACAAGTGTCTTTTGAGAGACACCTGAGTGGCTAGAAGGTTTAGTGCAGTGCGTCACTGGGTCCATGACGGCTTAATCTTCAATACCGGTGTTACCGTAGTAACAACCAGTAGCATATGTATTGAACCCGGTGTCTGCCCTAAGGTTGATCATATGGAGGGCTATTTCTTTTTACCCTTTTCTTTACTTTTCTTTTTTATTCTTCTTTCCCCTTTCAATTCTTTACTCCTTTTTTCATCATACCTAGGACTTTTCTAGTACTAAACTATTGGTATTGTCCTTGGGTAGATCCCTCCGTCTCTGGCGGATCATAGGACGGTTTTTCCTAACCTTAGTCACCTTATATCTCCATGACTATCCTATTGTTGCCATAAACCAATCTTTTTGAAAATCTCTCAAAGTACTTATGATTGTAAAAACATATTTTGTTAACACTTTTGAGAGTTTTGTGATTTTCAGAAATACTCCCCCTTAACATGTGCTCATTAGTATTTAAGGTAAATTTGCACATGTCAGGTAGAGTTAGCACTTTTTGAATTGATTGATTTTCAATGAACATGATCGTTGCGAGACACGTTTACATCACTAGTAGAACTAGCTTGAAATTATTACCCGTCCAGATCATATTCAAGGAAATCTCTCAAAATCGGTACATTCTACTCAGACACGTCCTTTGCGAGACACGTTTACATCACCGGATAAACTGGCTTGAAATTATTACCCGTCCCGGACATGTCTTTTCGATTACTGACTTTTGATATCATCAATTCGAGGGTTCAATTCTGAGTCGAGCTCATTCGAGATTTCAACTTTTTATTACCATATTTTAATCAGGTCTTTATTCTCCCCTAAAAAATAGCATATTCATGTTGTTTTTTATAAACTTTTGATTAAAATATGCTTTTTGAGGTTTATGGGAAGAATTTCAAGAACTTTTGTATTTTAGAACAAAGATTTTGTTTTTCAAGTACTCCCCCTTGACAAGGGAATACTTGTTCTATTGAGCAGAATTTTGAAAAAATTAGAAAATTCTGGTTAATTCTACTCAATAGTAAGAAGCTTTCGCTCCTTATATGAGGATTGTGGCACTGAAGCATACCACAGGGTCCTTTCATTACAAGTACGGGTTGTGCCCTATGATGTATGCACAAGCCATAATCAACAATCATATATGCAATAAATATCAATCAAAGAATATAACAAACTCTTTCATCATCCTGAACTTCTAAATGTAGTGAAGACTGGATCAGGTCTTTGGAAGTTCCTGATTGGGAATGATGGTCGTCCTCTAACGTAACTCTCTAACCGTCTCATTTGATCTCTATGAAACAACGTTCTCTCGATCTTCAGCAAAAACTGACGGATTTCTCTTAGCTGAGCACCCGTCCATCTTCTTGTCTTTTGCAACTCCTGATCTCGAACTCGGATTACCAACCCATCACGTACCTTCTTTAGCTTGTGATCGCAGAACTTATGAATATCCTTATACGCCATGAAGTAGTTAATCGTCAGATCACTTTGGTAAACGAACCCAAAGGTTGGTTCCTTCTTCATGGTGTATTGGGCTTCATTGTTGATCTGATGAATTGATAGCAGTGGTGCGGTGAGATTCAACTTCCTCTGATAGCTCTCGACCCCAAGCTGCAGATCTTCTACGCATTCTTGTACGATCTTTCTTCTAATAAAGTGAAGTATAGAAGCACTGAATGCATATTGAAGATCAGTTGTGAAATGTTGCAGCTTCCCTTGAACTTTGATGAGGTACATATCTTCAAGGTCATTAAGACTCAAATCTGGGAAATCTGCTTCAGAGAACGTGTAGAGCTGCTGGTCGTGCCTTCTAACTTTGATTTCGGATAAGAAGGTGTAGTTATATTTCTTCTCACCCATTAGACTCGCCACAGCAAGAATCCTAAGGTCACTTTTCACTAGAGTAGGAGATTTCTTGGTGAGTTTACTCTTGTACCAAGTCTTCCTCTTCTCGAACCAATGATAAATACCCAGGCGCGTATCTTGGTCATACTGCACTTTCTTTGAAATGAAGAGTTGAGTAGCAGTTTCCTCGATGGCAGGTTGTGTGTAACTTGCTGCTGGTGTCAAAGTTATTGAGGTTGCATATTTTGGTTGACATTTAATTCCATGCACGAGTAATTCCAGGTCGTTGTTGAAGAAGAATTGGTAAGGGATGGTGGGTTGATCGGAGACGCGAATCACTAGCAATGGCTTCGTCCAATCAGTGATATATGGTTGATTTGTTCTGGAAGTGCTTCCAACCATTATCACATCTGGATTAGTCCAGCTGAACTCACTGGACATTGCTCTGGCAATGTTTTCAAGATGATACTAGAGCTCAGCTGCACTGGATGATCTTTCTTTGAGTAGATTGAGTGCATCGTTCTTGATGCGACAAAATTCCCCTTTGGTCATCTTCTTGACTCCTTGGTCACGTTTGAGTCTTTGAGTGAACTCAAACGTGCTATCTTCAATTAATGAATCTTTGTCCATCTGTGTTTGGGCACTTACTAGCTGATCAAACCACTCATTTCCCTGTGTAGTGTCATCATCTAACCAAGAGACAACATTCGACCTTCTGGAAGTCTTTCTGCTAGATGATGTCGCATTGGTCTTGGGAGGAGAAGGTGGTGGATCATCGTACTATTGAAATTCTCTTTCTTTAGTCTACTCAAACTGATGCTCCATTTCTGTAGGACCAGATCCCGAAGCCTTTGGTGTTGGAGTTGCTGTAGTTGTTGGCAGACCGACGAGTTCTTTGAGTTGTGAGCCAGATCCTTCGACACCTTTTTTGTTTCTTTGCTTGGGTGTTTGGATTTTAGTCTTCGTCCTCTATCGGACATTTACCCTTATCAGCCTCAACTTTACACGACTCCTTTGCCATATTTGCTTTTATAGCCTCCATGATGGCTATTTCTTCTACAGTCGGAGAGGAGAGATTCACTAGAACAGTGAGATGTTGAAGTTGGATTTCTTCAAGAGTTAGTTCCTTCGGCTTTCCTGGTTGGGTTGAGAATACAAGAGGAACCGAAGCGACGATGTTTCTGATTTTGTCTTCAAGGTTGGAATCGATATGCTCTTCTATCTGTTGTGACACAACCTTGGGCAAGTACTTCTTGACATACACCTTGGTACTGCCCTTGACTTCTTTAAGCAATTGATCTTGTAGATCAGCTTCAAGGAATTCGTCCATACGTTCTTTGGTTTCTTGCATCTCTTTGACCATATTTGTTAAGCTTTGGACTTGGTCACTCAGCTGGTTTTCTTTCTTTGCTCGCACCAACTTTGCTGCCTTTTTCAACTTTTTGTAAGCATGTGAGATGAATCCAAACCGTTTCTGCCTAGGGATCTTCTTAGTTTTCTTGCTTGCCATGACTATTTTTCCTTTAGCTTCTTTTGTTGCTGCTTCTTTAGATGGTGATGGTGGTGGTGATGATGAGGGGTGTGTGTTATGATTCTGGAGGTGTTTGAGCCTTTGGTGGTGAAGCATGCTGAGACTCTGGAGGAGTAAGTATTGAATGTGGAGGAGTGATTGGTGGCGTTTGAATGTATCTGTCCGCTTCCTTTTCAGCCATCCTTTGTTCTTCCTTCTTTTTCTTTTGTTCTTCCTCCTTCTTTTTTTCTTCTTCCTTCTTCTGTTCTGCTTCTAGTTCTTTAGCAGCCTTAGTAATCTCCTCCTCATCAGTCAACGTCTTATCTTCATCTGTATCTTCCCAATTATCAAAGTTTTCTTCATCTGATAACACATTTTCACTTTCTTCCCCTTCTTCCATCTCGACATCTTTCATCTTCTCTTCTTCCTTCTTTTCCTCGTCATTGCCGGGTTGATTAACCGGTTTTGACGGAGGTAGGATAACTTCTTTATCAGACTCAGACCTATCAGGTTGATTAACCGAATCAGGCTAAGGTGGAGTAGTATCTTTAACAACACCTGACCCTCCGGGTTGATTAACCAGATCAGGGTGAGGTGGTGTTACTTCATTAACTGTCCCAGACCCACCAGGTTGATTAACCGGATCAACATAGGTCTGGGATCCCCCAACATCTCTATGTTGTTCAAATCTCATTTGCTCTTCAAATCTTAATTGTGCTCGTATTTCCTCATCATCCTTGTGTGACCTACGGCTTTCTTCTAGTGCCACCTGAGTTGCTATATCTTCTCTGTAAATTTCTTCATCAGTATCCGTCTCAGAGTCGGATTCCTCTTCCGCAACAATCCTACCTTCCTCAGGTTCTAGCTTAGGAATTGTAACTGGAACTTTTCTTTTGACGATTCTATGTGCAGAAGGTCTGATCTTTTTAGACGCACTAGAAGCACTTTCAGTCTTGCTGCTCCCCTTTGAACGAGTCTTAGTGGATCCAAACTCATCATCATGCTTGGAAAACCTGACGTGACCTTGACTGAAAGCACTATCATAATCTCTGTAAGCTTTAGTTTTCTTAACCTGTTCTGTCAGCAGAGATTCTGGTAGTCTCATCCCTTGCTTATGTGTGCTGCCTTTGGGAATGTAGACTGAACTGATAGTCTTGTCCATTTTATATAGATGCATTTCTCGGTCTTCAAGACGTGGAGAGATGTCTGTTTTGTCGTCAAGTAGAAGATTGATGAGTAGTTTGGTATACCGAAAAAATGGGATTTTGGTTAACGATTTCTGATAGTGACTTTGGATCTGATAAACAATGTGTTCCCAGATAAGTTGTGCATAGTCAATCTGTTTCTCATTGACCATACCCCAGAAGATTTGAAGATGTGACAAACGGGGTGCTCGTGACCACTTTCCCTTCCTGAGACTGAATGGACCAGAATGTAATATATGGCTCTCCAGGGTTGAGGGATGAACTTGGCGTCAACCTTTGAGATTTTCGTCAATGATTTGTCCGGTTGTACATCATAGCCAATTTTTACAAGGAAGTTGAGGACTTCTTCTTCAGTGGGTGTAGGGTAGAATCTATTTGTCGGTTCAGGTGCTTCTGGTAACATCAATGCTTTGCGAAGGTAGTTTGTATTGACTTTTACTTCTTTACGATCCAGCTTGCATGTAAAATATCTTTCTCCCAAGTCCAACTTTATAGTATTCCACATTTGATGAATGTATAATTCAGGAATACTATCTGATCTGTCCAGCAAGCTCCTGCACTTGTGTCACTTGAGTACCTCTATTGCAATTTGACAGGTTGGTTCAGCACACTTGACTCTTTGAGATTCTACCCTTGCGTTGTTGTTGCCAATCTCCGCCTTATAGCCTTGTGGTAAAACATCAGCCTTTGTGAGCATTGGGAGTGGTTGTTGTTGTGGTGCAGCCATTTGAAATATCTGAAACATCATTCAAACACAGATTTGCAGGATACATGAAAGTTAGCAAATAGTTAAACTTGTTGTTTCACATGTGATCCTTTTATTGCTTAGTTTGATTTTACAAGTTTAGACATGCCAATTAGATTTCATGTCATTATACAAAGAGCAATTTTGATAATATTCAACTTTTGTGAATTTTGACAGTTAACAAATTATGCCAATTTCAAGAATTTTACCAAGTTCGATAGAACTTGACCAATTTCGATAGAATTTGACCAATTTCGATAGAAATTACAATTTCGATAGAATTTGACCAATTTCGATAATCTCTTATACAAGAAATTTCGATAACTACTGTAGACGTACATGATTCTTGGTTCTTTATCGAAATTTGGTTTTCCTGTTCAATTAAACCAATTCACAAGTTATTATTTGCTCATTAAACCTTGTATATCAAACTACATCATAACAGCTAGCAATTTCGATAAGTCCTGTTCATCAGATTATCGAAATTCATCAAGACTTGTTAAATGTTTGTTCAATTTGTTCCAATATTATCACATGATGTTCCTGAGTTCCATGTCCAAGTCTTAACATTTTTTAACCACAGAATCAAAAGATAGATCTTAAACGCGTTCTTCTTAAACCCTAGTTATCTAAATCACACCATTTGTGATTCTGGGTTCAATTCAAAGGTTAAAACATGCAATTCGACTCATAAGAACATTATCCCAACAGCTTAATTACATTACAACACATTTGTACATTTTTCCCCAATTCGACTTATAAACCCTAAAATTCGAACATGCATCAAACTCGTTTCTGGGTTCAATTAAGCACATGCAACATGTTAAGGGACTAATTCCGACAATAACCCACCAATCAATTTCAACTAAATCACTCAGAATCAAAAAATTCGATAATGCATAAACCCTAGATTTTAAAAACTCGATTTTGCAAAAATGAACCGTTGGATCGTTAAATCCTTCAAAACCGTTTCTTAAAATCATATAGACAATGCATATTCACTCACAAATTTGACTAATCTTGATCGGATTTACAGGTTGGATTATGGCCGTAGATTACGGTGGTTGATGTTTTAAATGCGGTGGGTGAAAAGAATTTATGACAGTGATAGATGCAGTAAATGCAATTTTCACCCCTTTTTTGTTTAAACTTTTGATCTTTTCAATCTTTTACATATTTAGTCCCTAAACCACTTTGTTTTACAATTAAAGTCCAAACTCACATTTTTTGGCTTTTAGGCTTAACATGTTTTTGACAATAACAACTTTAATACTCCCCCTCGATTTATGAGTATTTGAAACATTTTTAAGATCAAGGAGGGTATTTCTCAGATGATTTTACCACCATTCTTTTTGAAGCAACAATTTTAAAGAAATCATGCAAGTACAAATTTAATGAAAAATTTTAAAATTTGAATTTCTTTTCCCCCTCAACACTTCTTCAGAAATAATTGATAATGTGTTGAAATGAACAAAGTGTTGATGAAGATTTGTACTTGCATTATTTTTTATTTATTTATTTATTTATTTATTTGTTTTGAAATAAAGTTTAAATTGAAAATCTTTTTGTGTTTTTGTCAAAATATTTACAAAGATAGTTTTGATGTTTGACTCAGTTAATTGTTTTTTAGAAAATTTTCCAAGTCGTCTGGAGTCAAACATCGCATACCAATCTGGTGAACTAATTCCACAAATCTTGCATGAGGCAAGGCTTTGGTGAATAAGTCTGCCAGTTGGTATTCTGTACCCACAAAGTAAAGTTCAATTGTACCCTGTTTCACGTGCTCTTTGATGAAGTGGTAACGAAGAGCAATATGCTTTGACTTTGAATGCTGAACAGCGTTGCACGAGATAGCAATGGCACTCTTAGAGTCGCAGTACATTGGAATCTTGTTAAAGATGTAACCATAGTCCATCAGTTGTGATCTCATCCATATGACTTGAGCACAGCATGCTGACATGGCCACGTATTCAGATTCCGTTGATGACAGTGATGTACAATCCTGCTTCTTTGACTGCCAAGATACAAGCTTGTCACCCAAGAATTGCACTCCCCCAGATGTACTTTTCCTTGCGTCTAAGCATCCTGCATGATCAGCGTCTGAAAAAGCAATTAGTTCAAAACCAAAATCCTTCGGATACCAGATCCCCAAATTAATGGTTCCCATTATGTATCGAAGGATTCTCTTAACCTTAGAGAGGTGTCTTTCAGTTGGTCTAGACTGATAGCGGGAGCAAAGATATGTGGCAAATACTATATCTGGTCTACTGGCTGTTAGATACATGAGTGACCCAATCATACTACGGTATTTTGTAGGGTCAATTGGAGTCCCATGTATATCAGCATTCAGTTTAGGAGATGATGCAGACATTAATGTATTATAGGTGTCACAGCTTGTCATGCCATGTTTTTTCAAAATGTCTTTAGTATATTTGGACTGGTTTAAAAAAATTTCACGGGGTGATTGATGAACTTGTAGTCCTAAGAAGAACTTCAGTTCACCCATCACGGACATCTCAAAGTTTTGTTTCATTAATTTAGCAAAACCATTTGAGTATTTCTTATGGGTTGAACCAAAAATGATGTCATCCACATAGATTTGAACAATTAAGATGTCCTCCCCATGTTTTTGTATAAACAATGTTGGGTCAACTGAGCCTTTTGTGAAATGATTAGCAATTAGGAATACAAATAGTTTATCGTACCATGCCCTCGGGGCTTGCTTAAGGCCATAAAGGGCTTTCTTGAGCCGGTACACGTGATTCGGATGTTCTGGGTCAACGAAGCCTTCTGGTTGTGTGACGTACACCTCTTCACGGAGTTGTACATTTAAGAATGCCGTCTTCACGTCCATTTGATATACAGTGATATTCTTGTGAGCTGCATATGCCAGAAACATTCGAACGGCCTCAAGTCTTGCCACTGGTGCGAAAGATTCCTCAAAGTCGATTCTTTCTTCTTGACTGAATCCTTTAGCAACCAACCGAGATTTTTTACGAATAACCGTGCCATCAGCATCTAATTTGTTCTTCGAGATCCATTTCAGTCCGACAACGTATACCCCTTCTGGTCTTTCTACCAATTCCCAAACTTCTAGACGCTTGAATTGATCAAGTTCCTCTTGCATTGACTCAATCCAATTGTCGTAACTGAGAGCTTCTTTAATGTTTTTCGGTTCTGCTCGACAAACAGTGAGTGCATAGATGTAAGTTTCACCGTCTGTGTGGAGTCTTTTACGTGTCATGACCGGGTTGTCTGGATTGCCAATCACGTTCACTAGAGGGTGATCCTTAGTCCACTTGTGGGTTGAAGGGTAGTGTTGAAAATTTTGATGCATATTTGACGGATCCAAATTGCTCGTTGATGATTCTGCAATATCTGGAATGGTGGGAGCCGGAGCAAATGGATTGAAAAATGCGTTTTCTTCATAATTTGCGGGTGTGGGTACTTCAGATGATAGAGAGGGATCATCAGCCGCAGTCGCAGTATTTGAAGTAGTTTGTTCTACTGATGATGATGTTTCTGTTGGTGGTGCATCTTCAGCAACTGCTGTTGTAGTAGTTACTGTTGTATCAAGTGCTTGAATGTTGACGGGTTGTGCAGCGGAACTGGTGGATACTTTAGAAGCACGACTAACGAGAGAATTAAAAAATAGCGGAGCAAACAAATCTTCCAAGTCCTTACGATTGAGAGAGAGAGGTGCAGTTGATTGATCAGGAAAGTTCAGAAGGTTAGAATCGGGTCCTAAGCTGTTTTGCTCAGAAGCCATATCTGTAAGTTCGTCAAAATGAGCGTGTATGGTCTCTTGAATTTCTCGGGTTCGACGGTTCCAGATACGAAATCCTTTCGAATTCTCGCAGTATCCAACAAAAATCCATATATCAGCTTTGGCTTTTAACTTTGCAAGATCATTACGATCATTATTTGGGTAACAAAGAGCCCCAAATATATGAAAGTAATTTATGTTCGGTTTTCTTCTGTAAACAAGTTCATATGGGGTTTTATTGTGCCTTTTGGTGATCATAGAGCGGTTTTGGGTGTAGCAGGCTGTGGAGACAGCTTTAGCCTAGAGGTAATCTGGTAATTGAGCATTTATCAACATCATTCTTGCGGCTTCCACTAACGTTCGGTTTCGTCTTTCGACCACTTCGTTCTATTCTGGGCTGCGTGCAATTGATGTTTGGTGTTCAATCCCTACTTTCTCAAATAACTGACGAAGAGTGTGATTCTTAAATTCGGTTCCGTTGTCTGTTCTGATTTTTCTGACGGTTTTGCGGAGCTAAACCTGAATTTTGGTGAGAAAGGTGATGATCATCGAAGGAGCTTGATCTTTTGTGCGAAGAAAGTAGACCTAAGTCCATCTCGAAAAGTCATCTATGATTACCAATATATACCGCTTCCCATTGATTTTCTGAACACGCATTGGGCCACAAAGATCCATATGGAGAAGTTGGAGTACATGATCTGTACTGTGCTCGGTTTTTGGAGGAAAATGAGCACGAGTACTCTTCCCTTGTTCACATGCTGAACACAGATGATCTTTGGCATACCGGAATCTTGGAAGACCATCAACTAACTTATGACGAGCAAGCTCAGTCATTGTTTTGAAATTCAAGTGAGACAAACGTTTATGCCATAGCCATGCTTTTGTATATTGAGCCTTGGAGAGCAAGCAAATCGGAGAAGAGGCGGTCATATCTGACAAGGAAATGGTGTAAAGACTTGTTCCGCGTTTTCCTGTCATAAGATCGTTTCCTTGTAGGTCTCGAACAAAGCAGGTTTTCTCCCTAAATGCAACTTCCAAGTCCCCATCACAAAACTGCCCTACGGAGAAAAGGTTATGTCCAAGGCCTTCAACGTAGTATACACGGCTTATTTCGATGTTTCCGTTGACATAGTCCCCATATCCCATGATAGCGGCAAAGTGGTCATTCCCGAATCTGACAGTTCCTATGAACTTTGCGACAAAGTTTACTAGAAGTTTTAGGTTGCCTGTCATGTGTCAGGAACACCCGCTATCAACAATCCAAAGAACGATTTAAATCACCTGCATCACAAGAAAATGACACAGATGGAAAGTTGGTAACGGTGGATCCCATTGGGTTAGTAACACAGTTTTTAAGCATCTTTAGTACCCAAGTAAAACTAGGTTTATGTTGTAGCCAACGCTGCCATGTCCAACTAGATTCTGCTTTCTTCCTAGTGAATGCAGTTGGTGATTGGATTGTTCTAGGTGCAACTATGGTCTTGTCAACGATGGTCTTAGAAACTACTTTTGGCGGTTTTCCTAAAATTGACTTAGCAGCGGTAGTAGGCCTAGAGGAAATGCCATTAGTACGTTTTTGTATACGAGACAAAAGGGTTTTTGCAACACATTTTTGATGATTACCAGACAAAATACTAGTACGACAAAACACACAATAAGCATCAACGATAACATCATTCAGCACATTCTTAGATTTAGCATTCGTTACATCACATTTAGAATTACACTTTGTAAAGTTGGATTCTACTTTAGACATAACATGCGTCTTATTCAGATTCCTAGTGTAAACTTCTACTTCTTGATTTTTAGGGGAGCCGCTCTTAGGTTTCCAGACACTATTCTTCTTTTTACTCTTTTTGGTCTTGGATCTGCTAACCATAGGAGGGGTGCCTAGTCCTGTAGAAGTTGAAGCTTGCACATTAGAGGTCTGTGAAGATGCTTTCTTTGGTGTTTCATCTATTTTGTACATGCCTGGTGCAATCACATTCTTATTTACAAATTTCCCTTTTTCAAGTACTTTGATTTTTTCTTGCAACTCAATGATGATGTGTTTTTGTTGTTGAATTTTTGAATCTAACTCTCTATTTAATCGAACAGTGTCATTCCTGTTTTTGCAAACTTGATCAATGTCCTTTTCATATTCAGAAATTTGATGTTTTAGAACAGCATTTACTTTTTCAATATGATTTTTAGAAGTATGACTGTTTTGAAAGGACAATGATTCTTTTTGGTTTTGTAACTGTAACTCAAAGTTAATACTCTGAGTCTGACACCATTGTAATTTATGGTTGAGTTGGAAAATTTCTTTTGAAAGTTTATTTTCCACATCATCATTGACTTGTCGAAGTCTCTCATTATCTTTTTTCAACTTTGTAATCTCAAGTTTCAACATCTCAGTATCAACGTTATGATCATCAACAATCATTTCATTATAGGACAGATAAATGGAATTCATGATCACAAATATTATATCAGAACATAGGACATTCTCCAAGAGTCGATCTGCTTCGTTTTTCAAAGCTTTGTTTTGACATTTTTGTTTTAAAATCTTGTTTTCTTTTGCTTCGAAAATGTTCAGCATGGACGCAACCTCTGCTTGAAGTTCCTGTTCCCAATGTGTAGCACAAAGTCGCAGGTGTTGAACGTGTGGCAAAAGTTGCTTTTGAAAAACTTCTCACTTTTCTTTCTCATAGGGAGAAAGAAAAGTAAAGACTTTGATCTCTGAGTTTCGTTCAATTGCATCTTCCAAAAGTTTTATGTCTTCCATGAATGTATTAAAATATCTAAGGACACGACATTGTGTTGGCATTGGGGCAATAACACCTGAATTTGGTAAAGGAACATTAACTTGTGCTACTTTGGTCACAGGGACAACTTCAGAAGTTTCATTCTTTTCAATTAAAGACCATGTTTGTTATGATTTATCTTTTTGAGGTACAAAAGTGTCACTAATATGAGGTACTCTTGAGTAGTCATAAGGTTTATTAAAGTGGACATTACTCATTTTAGATCGACTCTCGTCCTCTTGTTCCATTTCCTCTTCGCAATTATACACAACAACACGCATGAAAGAGTCATCAAATAAATGCTCTGCACTGTATAACTTTGGATTTTACTTGAGTGCTTTATGTAAAAAATTTGGTTGGTCACTCACAATTGCAAAGCCATATCCTTGGGGATTTGGTTTGACAGTTAATTTCTGAATGGTGGTTACAGATTCACCAGTTTTATACACAACATTTTGAAATTCTTTAAGTTTGGATTCCAACGCAACAATTTACTCAAGGAAAGAATCAACTCGTTTCCTGGAAACTTGTTTTTGTTCAAGAAGATCATCTTTACAGGTTGACAACTCTGTTTTTGTTTTAGAAAGTTCAGAGTGTAAGATGTCAACTTGTTTTTGAAAATCTAATCTTTCTTGTTCTTTTTGAGAAAGTAATTCATTTTTGGAAACGGTTAACTCACGTACTTGATGTTATAAATCTTTTGTTTTCACATATGATTGTTGGAATGCAACCTCAAAGCTTTTCTCCCGTTTTTCTTTATTTTCATAATTTGAAAGTTGAAGTTTGTAGCACTCAAGATCCTTGGTTAACAATGCAACTTTTGCTTTTAGATTTCTATTTATTTCATTACACTTATCAATTTGGGATTTTTGTGCATCTAATTGTGTTTGGGTGGTCAAAAGCAAGGTCATGAGCTCTGGATCTGCATCATGCAAAAGATCATCTTGTTCAATGTGATCATTGTTATCATCATCAAGAGGATCGTCAAATGAAACAACGGGGTTAATTTGATCTTAATCAAATATAACTACGGTGTTTAGTTGGTCATCGACTTGAGAGGATAAAGATGAGTCATTTTGACCAACATTTTCTTCCGCAGATGCAGATGCAGAGGGTGATACAATTTCATGAATGAGGCATTCAGATTCAGGTACCTGAGACAAGTCGTCGGTATCATAAACCGGGCCTGTTTCACCCATATGCATTTCTTGCATGTTAGCCATCAACATTACAGCTGCATTTGCCTCCAGATCTTCCATGTCATCGTCCGAGTTTGCATTGGCCATAAAGTTGTGCTCCTTCTCAGTCAAAGTGCCACCAGCTTCATCTTTCAGAGCCAGAAGAAGAGCCTCTTTGTGATAAACACTGCCTCTGGTTCTTGGCTTGGGGCAAGCATTGGCTAGATGACCTTTCCCTCCACAATTATAGCATTTGATCAAGGTGCTTCCAATCCCAGTATTCCCTATCTCAACAATTTCTACCCTCCTCTGAGTGTTACCAACGTTGTTCCGACTATTCCCAGCTGAGTTAAACCTCTGTCCACCTGAATTTCCCATATAGCTACCCGGTCCATATCTCCCAGAAGCTCTGTTTTGAATTTCAACTCTGCCATCATGAACAACTGCCTGATTCCGTGTGTTGGATGAAGACCTAAGACGGTTGTTGGATTGTTTGAAAATTTGCTAAAAGCTCTAGCAATCAAGGCAAATCCTTCGTTCAACGAGTTGAAAGCATCGTCTTCATCGTTGTTGTCATTTGAGTAGAACATAGAATCGGTGTTGTCATATGAAACCAGTTGATTATCAGCTTGTTGCGGTGATGCTTCGTATGGAACGATTTGGTTTGAAGTTTGTGAGGGATAAGTAGATTGATGTTGTGGTTCGAGGAAACTCTGGTTTGGTTGTGGTGCAAAGTGAGACTGAGCAATCAAAGCAAGTGAATTTGGGGTTGATGATGGTGAGTAACCTCCATGAGCTGCTCTGTCTTTGTCAACTTCTGATTGGTGATGTTTCAAATAATCATACAGCAACCCATATGAGACGTTGTGTAGATTCTTAGCTTGTCGAACAAAAGTTACATACTTTTGCCAATCAGGTCCGAGACAACTCAAGAACTTAGTATTCACAGCAATTCTTGGTAGTATGATGTTGTGACGGTACAAGTCATTTATGATATTGGTAAACCTGTGGTAGTAAGATTCTAAGGATTCACCTGCTTCAATCATAAACATGGTATATTCCAAATAGAGCTTAGATTCTATGTCCTCTTGGTTTAACTCTGTTCCTTCCATGAGAAGATGTACATGTTCCCACATGTCTTTTGCAGTCTTTTGTGCATCGATACTTCGTAAGATAGGATTTGGAATTCCTTGAAGTATGTAAGACATGGCAAGTTCATTTGCTTCTTGCTGAAGGACTTGTTCTATTGTGAGTTGAGCAACAAGAACAGGAGTAACAGTTGCTTCTCTTTGAGGAATGGCAGTGGGATCGCCAGGAACCGTTGTGGTAGGTACTGGATATGGTCTTTCAATGATTACCTTCTTCCAGTACTTTCCATGGGGTTTCTTGAGTTCGATAAACCGGAGAAATCGACTTGAAATTGTACATAGTTCCCTGGTGTTAACATTGGAGGTGTATCCAAAGATCCTGCTTCATGTCTGGATTGTTAACTGCTGATTGCTTGGCACATTTGGTCAAACCAGTGAGGTTGTTTGGGAGGAAGTTGGTAAGTCTGCATTGGTTGTTGTTGAATGATTTGTTGCTGAGGGACTTGTTGTTGAGGAAAAAAGTGATGTTGCTGCACGAAAGCTTGTTGTTGGGGATATTGTGGTTGATGAAATTATTGTTGCTGATGATATTGTTGTTGTTGATATTGCTGTTGCTGATTGTAAAAATAGTTGTAATTTGGTGGTTGAGACATTCTTGTGTTCTTGTGGATCTTGTAGACAATTGAGATGTGTGTTATGAGTTGTGAAGTTTGGTTTTGGTTAAGTGGTGTTCTTGTTCAATTCCTATAGATTACTGTTCACAAGCAATTCCTATAACACTGTTTACAGTTTCCAATTTCGATAACACTGTTCACACTTGCCAATTTCGATAAGGATCTGAATTTCGATAAGGTTCTGAATTTTGATAAGGTTCTGAATTTTGATAGCTTCAGCAATTTCGATAGCTTATCAAAATTAAAATTTCGATAACTTTCTCAATATCTTATACAAGATATGAGATTTGCCTGAGAGTCGAAGTATTTTCACAAACTTATACAAGCAAGGAAAATACTGAACGCCAATTTTGATAAACCCTTAAACTACTGAATTTCAATAAACTCTTGCTGACTATTTCAATAAACCCTAGCGACAATTTCGATAAACCCTAGCGACGACAATTTCGATAAACCCTCAAAGTCAATTTCGATAAACCCTCTTTCACCAATTTCGATAAAACGCCAACTTTTTCAAATCACTTTTACTACTAAAGGGCGATATTTTAACCGAATGTTTTTGGTTCAAAACGTTTAATAACACATAAATATTAAGAAAGATTCAACCTTTAACGTCTAAACCAAAATTTGGTGAATTTCGATAATAAGCAACGATTGAAAAACTAGTGTGAATCTAAGAAAACTCGAACAAGAAAGAAACTTTTGACTTTGGATCTGATCTCTACTCACTATAGTTATCTTTTCACTTTACAAGTGCGAAGATAAGTGAAACAAATAAGACTTTTGGTCGTATTTAGCCACAAAACCACACGTTAATCTACTAAACCAAACGTAAAACTGAAAATAACGATTGAATCTACTCTAAAACACACAACTAATTATCTTCTAGTGAAAGAAAGGACCCTGAGGTACGCCTCAGTGCCTCAATCCTAATATAAGGAGCGAAGGCTTCTTACTTTTGAGTAAAATTAATCAAAATTTTTGATAAGTTTTTTTCAAAATTCTGCTCAAAAGAACAAGTATTCCCTCTCGTGTTTAAAGCCTCAAAAAGTGATTTCACTTGTTGAGGGGGAGTACCTGAAATCATCTTTGTTCAAAACATAAAGTTCTTCTTGGATTCTTCCCACAAACCTCAAAAACCATATTTTCATCAAAATGTTTTCCAAAAACAACATCAATATGCTATTTTTGAGGGGGAGAAAAACAAAAGTGATCAAAATATGTTAACATACGTGTGGAATCTCGCATGAGCTCGACTCAGATATAACCAATGAATTGACGAAACTTAACTGTCATTAATCGGAAGGACTTGTCCTGGACGGGTAATAATTTCAAGCTGTTCTAACCAATGATGTAAGCGTGTCTCAAATAGGACTTGTCTGAGTAGAATGTACAGTTTCGAGAGATTTTATTTGAATGTGACCAGGACGGGTAATAATTTCAAGCTAGTCTAACTAGTGATGTAAGCGTGTCTCGAATCGGTCATATTCACTAAAAATCAATCAATTCAAAAAGTGCAAACTCCACCCAACATGTGCAAATTTATTAAAATACTTATGATCACATGTGAAGGGGGAGTCTTTCAGAAAAAGCAAAACTCTCAAGGTGTTAACAAAATATGTTTTATAATCATAAACACTTTGAGAGATTTTCAAATGAATAGTTTATGGCAACATAGGATAGTCATGGAGTTATAAGGTGACTAAGGTTAGGAAATACGTCCTATGATCCGCCAGAACCGGAGGGATCTACCCATGGACAATACCAATAGTTTAGTACTAGAAGTCCTTAGGTATGATTGAAAAAAGGATAAAAGAAATGAAAGGAGAAAGAATGGGTTGAAGAATTAAAAAGAAAAGTTATGAAAAAAGGGTGAAAAGAAATAGCCCTCCAAATGTTCAACCTTAGGGTAGAAACCGGGTTCAATTCATATGCTACTGGATGTTACTACGGTGACACTGGTATTGAAGACAAGCCGTCATGGACCCAGTGACGCATTACACTAAACCTTCTAGCCACTCATGTATCTCTCAAAAGATACTTGTTTCATTTCTCACGGAGAACCCTGCTTAATATATCGACCTTTCACTCCGAAATGTGTTGATATTGAAAAGGAGGTAATCTGCTCCATGCCTCCGACGACTTAAATAAAATCACACTTAATCAGGTCTAGAGCCGCGAGATACATCGAATGATCTCTTAGGAACACGTAAACATTTCTACACTTGCTATTCAACATTAAGAATACAAGTTGTAGATTTTAGAGTCCTACGCAGATCCTAGCAATCTGCCATGAACATTTATGAGAGAATTTACATATGTAGTTCTCATTGATTCAATGGAAATTCCTGCCAGGGTCAACATTAAACAGCCCTAACAGCTTCGGTAATCCCTTGTGGGTTACGCTTAGTGTTCACGGTGGTTTCAAACGGTCTACAGTCGTGGAGTGATACTTTGGTATACTTCAGCAGCTCACCCTGAATCGTTGATATACTTCGGTATATCTATGTAAGCCCTCTTGGGGGTATCTGGTTCAGGAACAGCCTTTGTAAGGATTAGAGAGAGGTTTCACACTATGCTGTTAATTATCTCGAAGTCCGAACATGTAAGTGCTGGAAACTTTATTTCTAACTGTTTTCATGCAGGTACACATGGAGAACCGAAGTTCCAGCTGAGACCATCACTACCACCATTATCATAAACTACATTTCATCTCCACATGCTCATACCTACATCAGAAAGTTATTCAAAGTTCAAAGACACCTTTCATCAAAGATTAAAGCAACAGTTCATAAGTCAAAGATCAAAGCTAAAGAATGAGAATCACTTGAAGTACAAAGATCAAAGTCAGAAGAAGTATGAGCATGGTGGAAAAGACGTAAAGACATTGGATCTAAAGACGTTGATGAAAGGCAGATTACAACATTATCACATCACACATAACAAGAACAAATAACAAAGATACAAAAGATGTCAAAGCCAAAGAAGCAAAGAAGACGTCAAGCAACCTTGATGACCAACCCTTAGGGGGAGATTGTTGGGAATACGTGTAACTATTATGAAGTCTTGGTCATCATATTATGTAATAGGTTGCTTAACTATTAAGGCCTTTATGTTTATGTTTAGGTTTGGTCCATGTAGAAGGCCCATGGGCCGTGAGCCTTACTTAAGATTCTAGAAGCACACCAAGGGTGTTGCCCTAGCCTTGGTGTCCTATATATACTCTTGTAACTCTCCTTTGGAGAGTTTTGGTTATTTCATATCTACACTAAACCTTTGTCAATTTATTGTGTAAAGTAATTGAACCATTCTATCTCTCTTTCTCTCATCTCTATCTTGCTTATATACTTGTGTTCTACTATTAGGGTGACCTAACAGTGATTATTATTTGTCTTCATATCTTTTCTATTGTGCACTACTGTTAACAAAATATAGGTAAGCCGGATCCATCACTTTGTACTAGCCGAATCCCTTTTTCAAAGGAACCGGCGGATCTGGACAAACAGAACACTAACCAAATTTTATGCAGCTCCATTTTTAGCAAAAGGACACAATATACTTGTTTTTTAACCTTTATTTTGTAGATTTTCAAAAATACACATGGAGTACTTAACGCCCTCATTAAGGGGGAGCTCTTGTCCAAGCAAAACCATTGTAAAAACTTGCAATGATCACGTCTTAGTCTCTCTAATTTCTTGACGCTCTCAACAACAGGCAGCAACCGTCAAGGGGGAGCAACTAAGAACTTCTTACTCTCCTTATTCCTTTTTACACCTTTTCTTCACTTAATTTTCTTAAAACTTGCATTCGGGTTAGGATTCTTTCGACTCTCTTTTTGTTTCGATAAAAAGGGGGAGAAAGAGTAAAAACTACAATTCAAAAAATTTACGAATTTTATTCTTTACTTAAAATAATTTTATGTTTTGTCATCAACAAAAAAGGGGAGATTGTTAATACAAATAAGCCGTAAAAACGTTTATTTATATTTTACGATCTTTCAATGTTTTGTCGATAACAAACATAAAATCATTTTAACGAAACAAATAAAATACGTAAAGTTTTGAGTCAATAGTTTACTAACTCATTTCATTAAACAAATAAATCATCAAACATGTTTAGTTAATTAGTTTGCCAAAACCATTTTTATGAAACACTTACAAGTAATATGTTACTTGCATTTTTCATAAAATACATACTTTGAAAACAACTAGTTAAATACAATGTACTAGTTAATAGAGTTGGACTATCCAAACCCAAAACGCTTGTCCAAGACCCATAACCCATGGAGCAAAACCCATAACCCATAACCCATGTGCTTGACATCATGCATGACATCACAAATGGGTAATATCCATGACCCATGACCCAAAGTCCATAACCCATGACCCAAGGTCCATAACCCATGACCTAAGATGTCTTTGACGTCATGCATGACATCACTTGATCCATGGACCTTCACCCATAACCCAAAACCCGGAATTGCAACCCAAAGTTCGGACTGGTACTACCAGATACCCGGTTTCATCAGTTTGCACTGGCCGGATCCCTCTGGGAAGGGATCCGCTGGAACCGGGTGAACAGTGGCTTTTATTGCCTATAAATAGTGAGTCATTTCCTCTTTCTTTCTTGCACCTTCTCACATATTTCTCTCTGTATGTTTCTCTCTTACTAACATCAGATCCTAGATCTTTCTTGTAGTCTTTTATGTGGTGATTCTATAGTGTTAGTGCAAATATTACGATATTTAATCTATACAGTTTCGTTTGTTTAGATTGATAACAAACATGTAACTTGATACATAACGTAAAATGTACAAGTTACTCGCAATCATATTTTGTCTCAACATACATTCAACACCTCTCGACATCTCAAGTTCTCGTATGCTACAACACATGTTCGTACATGTTTGTTATGAAGCATTATGATTAAACCCCTTATCAACTCATTTAGAATGTTTAAAATAAATTTAGAGTCATTAAGTATTTTAAAAGGTTAACCTTTCTATTTTAAACATCATTTTACATTTTGCATATACAAGTATTTTTACTTGTACATCATGCTTGCTAAGTTGTATTCATGTCATAATAGAATAAGTGTCACATTAGGTGTCAAAGTGCACTTTAGGTGTCAAAATAGGATAAGTGCCACATTAGGTGTCAAAGTTCACTTTAGGTGTCAAACTAAGACAAATGTGTTTACATACTTCTAAAAATGATGTTAATGACATAATAACTTAAGTCCTATAATAGCATAAGTAGTTTAACATTTTTAGTAACACATAAACTAACATGGTACAACTTGTTAAACATATATTAACTAGTTAAGTAATACATTTTACAAACAAACTTTTGTTTACATTTTAATCAAAATGAAAATGGTTTTATTACCTCATGCATAGTGTCATCAAAATCTTGAAAGATCACAAAAGATATCTTGGAAAGATTTGGTAAAGATTATGGAAAGATCTTAGGTAGATTTTGGAGAGATTTCTAGAGATTTTGTAGATTTCCTGTGTCAGACCCACGGAACCAAAAATTAACACGGGCGGAACCAAATTTTTGGTTCCGTGTGATCCGTGGGTTGCTGAGCTTGTTGGCTATAAATAGCAGCCCATTGTTCACTCATTTCCTTACCACTTGAACACATATTCTCTCTACCCTTTTGCATACATTTAGATCAGTAGATAACAATGTAGTAACATACATTAATCACCCTCACATGATCATAATGTTTCTAACTTTCATTAAGTTGTAAGCATACTCCCGAAATGATCCTGTGAAGCAAGCTCAGAGATCTTGAGTCATCATCCACCACAAGCATACATATATGAAGATCTATCACAACAAGCTTAGGGAACTTGTGATCTTCATCCATTGAAGGCTTTCTATCAATGGAAGTTCATTTAGATTAGTCATTCATATCCATTAGACATTTGTGTTATGGATCGTCATTGTAAACATCATTGTATCATCATAATCTATTCACCAAACTAGATTAGATGGTTTATGTGTTTGTGCCATAAAACACAAGATTTTTATGTTGGGCCACAAAACATAAAGGGAGTGGTTGTACCCTTGTAAAAGAACTCGACATCTAGCTTAGTGTCGAAAGTATTGTATAGGTGGCGTTAGGTTAGTTCTACCTCGAACTAGAACCCGGTATTTAGCTTTGTAACATAAAAAGTGTAAGCGACGTTTGTAAGGTTTTCTCCGCCGAGAAGGGAGCTTGTTGATCTAGTGAAGTAACTCTCGAGTTGAGTACTCGGGGAGTGGACTAGGGCGGAGAGGAGATCCGTGACCGAACCACTATAAATCCTCGTGTCCGGTTTGCACTTTCTTTTACTTACTGCTTGCATTATATTATTGCTTGTGGTGTGACTTGATGGTTATACTCGTGTGACAACTTGTTTTAGTATATGCTAGTCATAGACTACAATTGGCATTTTTTATATTACAACAAGCTTAATCGGACATTTGATACAACAAGTATAAAGATTTTAAAACTGTAACGTATTCACCCCCCCCCCTCTACGTTTTCACAATTGGTATCAGAGCCTCGTGGCTCTTATTTTCAAAACAAATGATTTTTAAAATGGAGTACGATCCATGTATCAAATTACCATTGAAGCGGAATATAATATGAAAAATGTTTCGTTAATTATTTTGTTGTTAAACGTTACTTTGTATACAAGCTTGAAGGTGTCCTTGAAAAATACAAGAAACGATTTCTTAAAAGAATTTGTAAGTGTCAAATTATGTGCTTAAAGCAAATTTATGAAAAATACGGTTTTGAAATGAGCGTTTGGGATAACTATAAATTTAGTTGAAAAATCACCTCCGTAAATGATTAGATAAGTCACATAAGTAGAAATGATGTTAAAATAGGTGTATTATATGTTTACTACCAAATCTAGTAAGTCCTACACATTCTCGCTATACAAAAATACATGTTTTTAGCATTCTGTGACATTATGTCTCAGAGAGACACGAATCAGACGGAACCCTTTGAAGGGTTCTTTGCCCTCTGAAGAAGGGTTCCTTGGTCTGCACAGTCCAAATTTTTTGCAAACTTCAAAAATTCATAACTAATTAACCGTAAGTTTGTAGGAGTCGCGCCACCTATCAATTTGAAGGGAATTGAGTCTACTTTCTTTTAAAAATACTCTTATGGCCTAAATCTAAATTGAGGTGAGTATAATAAACCAAATACTACAGTGTGTCCAAAAATATTAAGCTTCGTTTTGACATAGAAACTCAAACTTTTGAATCGAGCAATTTAAGTTGGTATTCTTTGAATATTGATGTAATCTCTTTTGAAACTAAAGGATTTGGTCATATTTATAAATATAAAGGAAACTAATCAAGTTTGGTATACATCGTCATATTTAACGCAAAGTGACGAAAAGTATTTTTCCTTTTACTATGCTAAATGACTACTTGTTTTGGTTTATGTTGGGTGCATATATGTTGCTTACTTATTGCAAATTGTTGTTTACACTTGTTTGTTTGTATAACATAAGTATCAATCTTGCCATGTTATTTATTCGCTTGTTTGTCGATTTCTTGTTTATGCACAATAAGTTGGAAAATTGTTTTTGCATTACTTATAGACTTAGATAACTTTCTTTGCATATGTTATATTAAAATCTTGCATAATTCACTTAGGAATGAGAACTAAGTAAAACTAGTCAAGTATTTTGAAAAATGTTGTTTTGCACAAACTCCCACCTAATAGTTCAAGTGTTAAAATGTGTCACTACCTTCAATGATTATCTAAACATATAGTATCTTTGAAAAAGGTGTTTGGTACAATAACTAACAATGATTTATGAACTATTATGTGCTTTATGGGATGATAAGTTTGCTACTAATCTATCATGTGAACTAACGGTTTATCTTGCAGGAAGATAACATAGTTATGTTATCAATTTTCATTTTTCATTTTATTAGTGAAATTTCTAGCCCTTGCTTGATCTATACCCATACATGTGTTAATACCTGTTTTATTGTTGTTTTCTAATCACAACTAATTAATTACACATGTTTTAGGATAAATTACGGGATTTGAACGTGGTTCGGGGGATGAAAAATGCCCGTTATGAACTATTTTGGCACCACAGATCAGGCGGAACCAAAAATTTGGTTCCGCCTGTGTATTATTTTGGTACCGCCAAAATATTACCCGCGGATGAGGCAGAACCAAATTATGGGTTCCGCCCGTTATGTCGCAAGGTTCCGCCAGCCTGCAATAACACATTTTCATTATCATTTAAATCCCGCACTCTAGATCACTCACTTTTGTTACTAGGATACATTCAGTGATATTCACTCATATTAGGATCATGTCATCTCACTTGCACCAATAGGATAACCATCTCTGATCATACTTTCAAATTTCATAAAAATGCTCCGAGGTACCTTTCTCTATAAAGGAAGGAACCCTAAAATTGGTTCCTTGCTATCCGTGGACCACTGAGATTTTGTAATCATTACACACATTCACTGCATTCTTCCGTCCTTTACTCATCCTTTATCCATTAGCTTGACTTGCTTTATGAATTGACAACTTCCTAACAAATCCGGACTCATTGTTTGCAAAGATAACATACAATATCAAAATCACAAGTCCAACTTATGACTGTAAATATTGTCTTGTATCCACATATGTTGCCTCACTTGGTTAACATGAAAACAATGTGTCATCCTTCAAGACCATAAGGATTTACATCAAGTCATAACTCACACTCATGTTAAAGATGTATTATCAAGTCTTGCTATCCTCGAGTGCGATCTAATCTCAACAAAGTAGGATTGACAACTTAAGTATTTTGTCCAAAATATTCAAGTAAAATTAACTTACGATTGTAGTAATTAAAAGTCATATCCAAAAAATCAAAGTATTTTAACAACATATGTTAAAACACTTATCCTAACACTCTCCCAATCAATAAGAATAAAACAAATGTCAATAGGTCTTCATCCTTGAACATTTACCACTTAAGTTCACTTGTTCTTTCACCATCATCTCATCACATTCACCTCTGTAATATATCTCAGCCCCTAAGCTTTACGAACATGACCAAAACTTCAAGAACTTCATCCACCAGTTGTACCAACCAATGCACCACAAGAATTATTATCCATCCTTGGTGTTTTCAACATCTATAAAACCTAAGTACTTTCATAGCACAAAAAACCTCTACATCACCACATCCTTCTTTAGACACACTAGAAGACCTACCACCAAGATCAACCAATCCACCATCCTTACCATCATTTGAATCCGTTGAGTGCACTGCTTAAAAAGCCCTTTGTCCAACACTCGTACCGAATCAAATGCACGTTGAACTAACTCAAGCATACTTTCCCACCTATAAGGACTTAGATGATTCATTATGGCTAGAACCTCCACTATCAAATGATCTTGATGCTCCTGGTAATTTTTATCAATTTCCACTAGGTATAAGTAGTGCTACTTTCACAAGTTATAAAAGTATTATAAATCAAAGTAATACTTTGTCGTTAAACCTTTGCATAAGTTTCGTTAAACCTTAAATCAACATTTTAACAACATATGTTAAAATGCAATCTCAAAGCCAACCTCATGCACCCCGAGTGACAATACCTCTTGAGGAGTATACATAAGAAACTCGAGTGAATTCCTCTTGTCATCTTGAGACCGGGTATATTTAGGATAGGACTATCCGATTCAAACGTTTTAGCTTCATATCTTCATTTAGGAAAACATGATGTTTTGGAAAATATTATACCTAAAGAATCAATGCATTAATTGTTCCTTTTGTTAAAAAGGTAACAAAGGATATTGTATATCCTATGCATCATTTCCTCCTTGTGACATGGACGGTTGTGTTACAAGAAATTTTATTACACCTCAGTTGTGAATTGGTCTTTGGACTAACATTCATCTTAACTTACCTTCTAATCTGTATTTTCATAAGCATAGTGATTTTATCATTGGATCATCTAACCTATTGAAAGATACAATCTTTATCTATTCCCTTCTAAGCTTGAATCATAACCAAATCTTACTCACAAAATCTATTGAAGTTGGTAACCTTACTTAGATTCTTGTTGAATAAAATTCCAAAGAGCTTTCTTGGAACATTCTTAATTTAACATATTACATTGTTACACACAAACACATTCCCTAGTCATAGATAATCAAATCACATTTACACCACACACTTCAAAAATGTCATCCATTAGATCATACAATAAGCTTTGTAATTTGAACAACTTTAGATTCTAAACACAATATAAAAACATATTGTTTATCAACACACCATTGTTAAAATTCATGTGTATAACATGACATCTTCATCACATTAGTTATAATGGATTTAGTAAAGTCTTTTTAGGCCAAGTATTGGTGAACTATCATCTTTTATATACTTCAATAGGCAAAAATAGGAATTCCAATCTTTCTAACATGAGAATGAGTACTGGAGAACCTATTGCACTAGAAACTCAATTTGACTTAACGGTGAAATTGCTTCCAGAAGAGAAGTTAGGTATGTGGAATCACCCGTAAAAATGGTCGTTTTTAGCCTTAATTGAGCACCGCTAGTAATAGCCTCATATTCATTCTCCAACTTGAAAAATCTTTATTCCTATACTTGCCTAAAGTAAGTATTTAAATAAGATATTTTGCCTCGCCTTAGGAATATTAATCAAACAAGTAGTAAATATGACTTTTATTTCTTTAGTTTGCATTACACATACATGTGTTGATTACATTTTTTTTATGATTAAGTATCTTGGCGTTATCATGATAACTATTTGATTAATTGTCAAATGTGTAAACCTTGGAAAGGTTTTGTCTGCATGTTTATATGTTTCGTGCTACTAAATGTTAACATGATTTGTATGATATTTTCATTCTTTCTTTATATGATGTTTCGCAAAGATTAACGTGTTACTTGTTCACTCATGATATGTCGTTTTAATATATGATGTTTTTATATGATGTATCTATGTTTAAAAGCTCTTGTCTTTTGTTGGCATTCAATAAACCTATGCTTAGGTTGGTTTAACTAATACATGCTCCAAAATGTTATAATTTAAACTTGGTTTGCTTGAATCTTTCATCTTGCTTCTTTTGTGACTTTGTCACACTACTTGTTTGCCACATGTGCACTTATAATTTGTCAAAGTGCTTTTGGTATGATAAATATTTAGAAGTCGTTTTATCCTACAAATTAATCACATGAATCATTATATGCTTAAGTTTCTAAGCCTAATGACAAAACAATCTCACAATGAAGTATTTCATATAATGTCATGCTCTTGCATAATATGATTATTTGTCTTGATGCTATCATGTTGTGTGGTGATTTTTTTTATCTAGTAGTCGAATATGTTGTTTCTGTTTATATAGGATGTTATTTTATGATTTCTATCATATTCACATCTTTTATCACTAACACTTTTGTCTTATAGGTTGATAACAAATTATTTGTTATCTCACTTCGTTCTAACTTTTATATGTCTATTTTGCATAATTGTAATCCCTTTATTGCTACGTAGATTAGTAATATGTTTTTGGGACCCATTCACTTGCATATAGTTTTTAAAGCATATAGAATTAAGTTTTAGAGGCTTGGCATTGCATTTGAGTATCTTTCAATCGACCTCTTTCCAAATTTCATTATTGCTTCCGCTTTCCAAAAATCACCTTCAGTACTATTTAGCTATAACATTACTCTAATCCTTTCCACCTCCTATGAGAAAACAACATGCCTCGTTATGCGATCATCTCGCATTGATAGAGAAGAGCTACATAACTTCAAGGATGAAGTTCTTTGTATGCTAACCAACATCCGCAAAAAAATTACTAAGCCCATCGCTTTCATTAACCTGCAACCTCCTAAACACTCTATCGTCATTCTTTATCCGATTCATTACACATTATGTTAGATATCCACCGATTAAGGCGGAGAGAAATTCATTCACATAATTATCTTTTGTCAATTTGTATTAAAGAACACTTACTCATGTTTCTTACACCCTCAAATACCAATACATAGGTTCACACCATTCAGTTAAAATCAGTTCACAAAATCACAAATGTTTCAAACCTTCTTAACCCAACATCACATGTTTGCACCAATACCTCGTCAAGTGAAAAACACATCATGTATTTGACAAACCTCTTAAACGAGAACCATTGAATCTCCTTAGACTTGGACTAGGATTAATGGAACCAAATCCGTAGTTATAAGTAAATAGATCTTAGCTTGAACCTTCGTTTGATCAAAAACGAAAAAAACCATGACCAAGTCAAATTTTGGTCCCAAGGTACCCTTCGATAAGACGTACGGAACCAAAAATTTTGTTTCACCCAATCCGTGGGTACCTGGGTCAGTCTTTAACTACTTAAAACAAACAACCCTCTCACAACCAACGAGTCAAGGATTTTCTTTTTAACCTGAATCTCACAACTTTATTTTCTTGAACATCATCATATGATCTCATCCTTTTCTTCCTTGATACATATCAGGCACGTCATTCTCAGTGCAAACGATATATTAATCAAAACCGTCATTCCCAACACTTTCTCAACACGTTGGTCTATCCAACTGTCTCCCATCATATGATGTTATTCTCATCCTCATATAGGTATTTAGTATTTTCTTTTCATATGGAATTTTTGTTCCTAGGTGCTTATTGTCTTCACTTCCTTTTAATTCCATTCAAGTGTATATCATGGCATGAGACATCATCTTTGGTAGATGATAATGTCATAAAAGATCATGTCGGTCAAAACCATGCTAATACTCGCTCTCCCAATATCACCTAGAATAGGTCATTTTTATAAATATCAATCAGTTAACAAATTTTGTTGTTGTTAGCATCAAATGATATCGGTCAAATCATAACCTTAACCGTCTTCAATATTCTTATAGCATTTGCTATACATACGAGTTTCTAAATTCATTAATAATTGCATGCATTATAACCAGCACCTTCCATCACCTCTTTTACTAATCATCACCACCATGGATTAGCAAAAAACCTACTTCTATCAATCTTGAATCATCTACTGAGTTATCACCACATGAATCCTACTAGTAAACCAACACCAACACTAGCACCACTCATTTTAACTCTTAATATTTCAACTTCACTTCATATCTTCCTTCTAGGCATTATTTTGTAGGCTTTTATTATATTATATTCTCATTTTTCTTATGATTGTAATTCTTATTAGAAGACTACACTTCATGAGATATTTGATTTCATAATCATGGTTCTCTACTTTGAGTTGCTTGTGATTATATCATGTATATATTGCTTATATACATCATATTTTTCTTTGTCAAAAAGATGAAATATATTGCACTAACTCTTTTATTGTAGGTTCATCATCATATACACTCGATTGTATATAACTTACTCATCTAAGGATGAAGTTTGCATCAATTATTTTTTTAATTTTAGGTGCTTCTTGACACCCTCGAACAAGGAGGAATATCCATCAAGCACTCATATTGCATCGTCTATACACTTGGTTGTATATGACATATTTGTCTAATGACAAAGCTTCTATTATACTAATATTTGTTTTGTAGGTTCATCTTGACGCCCTAGAGCAAGGGGGAGCTTCCCTCAAGCATTTATAGAATGCATCTTATACACACTTTGTTGTATATCACATACTCGTCCAAGGACGAATATTCTTTTGCACTAATATTTGTTTTGTAGCTTTTTAATCGTACATTGACGCCTCGATCAAGGGGGAGCATGCACGCATTCATAATTATTCTCGTTCTTCGACACACCTTTGTGTTTCTACAAAAAGGATGAGAAGATAGTCTAACATAGCTTACCCACGTGTATCGTTTGCTATGTGTATTTTCTTCATCATGCATTTCTCATATATTTTTTTATGTTGCACAACACTAACCTTGATGTAGGTTAAGAGTCTAAATTTGATCCATGGATCCGCTACCAAATAAGGGCAATAACAACCATAGGGATTGGAGTAGACAATTTAACTTCACTAGGTGTAACACCCATTTCCTAGGTGTTGGGACCCCACCCTAGATGAAAATAGATAAAGACTTTAGGTGATTGGTTGGTCAACAAAGTTACGTGGAAAGTCAAACCCGATGGTCAAACTAATAGTCAAAGTATGACTAATGTAGTAATATGAAATGTGAGGTATAAACTAGAAGGACCTAAGTTGCCAAGTGTTAATTATGTGTTATAAGTTAGTTGTGGTTAAAGTAGAAGAAAAGAGACTAGAAGGACCATTCTTGCCATTATCCCAAAATGGCACCTAACTAGTTATATCTAGTTATTTCTAGACACTTCATCAATAATTGAGATAGAGAGAGTGAGGACCGGATTTAGAGAGAAGAAAAGAGAGGGAACAGAAGCTTGGAAGGGTTAGAAGAAGAAGAAGATGAAGACAAGTGCCTATAGTCCTTCCTAGTTATAATCTATCACAAGTTTTGGTTAATTGTAGAAGATGATGATTATGATGATGATGATGGTTAGAAGATGTTGTTGGTGGGATTTATGTTAGTAGCCTAGCTTGGATTGAAGGTAAGTAACTCTCTCTAAAACATGTGTTATGTATGTATTTATCATATATGTGTTATGATTGTGTAAGAATAGGAGACTTGGATTTGGAATGGTTATGAGTTGGAAATTAGGTGACTAGTGACTTTGGTTAAGAGTAAGTTAGCTTGATGGACTTGGACTAGCTAAGGTATGTTGTTTATTATAGTTGTGATGAATGGATGCAATTGTATTATGAAGTTGTGTGTGATGTGGGAGGTATGAAGTAGTTTAGTGGCTTTTATGTGATTATGATGCTTATGTGAAAGTATGTGTATGATATATGTTTTATGATGGGTTACTTACTAAGCGTAAGCTTACCCCTTTAGTTGTTAACGTTTTGTAGGTTCATGTGCGGCGGAATGAAAGTTTATGTGTGGTAGCTTAAGGATTTGGAAGCGGTTGGAAGATAGTGAGCATTAGGAGCTAGGTAGAACGCCGAGCTCGAGTCAAGGTTGTGCCCCCGAGAGTCTCTTTTATGAGTCATTTATTGTGTGTCAAATTCGGGTAACGGTTTTGAAGTCTAACGAGTTGTCAAGGGGCGTTTGGATTTAAGTGTGTTTGTACCCATTTTGGGGATGTAACGGGTCAAGTTGTTATGAAATGAGTTCAATATGTTAGCTATAGTCTATATGTCAAGAGAATAATGTCGGGAATATTTATAGCACCGAAATGGTGTTAAATGGTTTGGGTGTGTTAATATTAAAATGTGCAGGTTTTGTTGCGGGGTTGTAGTTACGGCGTAATCATGTTATGGGTTACGGCGTAACTACAACACCGAGGCATCCCATTTTCTTGTAATTAGGTTACGGCGTAACTTTTGTGCTGGTTGAATTTAAGTTATTTCCAATTAATGTGTAAAAGGTTTTTCAAAAAGAAATAAAATACAACGTAATGTGTCGAGAGAGGAGCAACGTATAGATTTCTGTTTTCAAAGAATGATGTAACGTATGTATACTTTAGTCAAACGTTTCCGCGTCAAAAAGCTTTAAATTTTTGTCTAAACGGGTACGGGGCGTTACACTAGGGATGATGCAAGCTCGCCTTTTCGGGGAGAAATGAAGTTAACTCCAAGGACACACCCTTTTTGTTTCGACAAAAGGGGGAGAAGAGTGTAAACGAAGAAGGTAATGTAAAAGGTAGTATGGACACAAGTAACCTTTTACATTTTACTATCTATCACGTTTACATATTTTGTCATCATCAAAAAAAGGGAGATTGTTAGTGCAAATATTACGATATTTAATCTATACAGTCTCGTTTGTTTTGATTGATGACAAACATGTAACTTGATACATAACGTAAAATGTACAAGTTACTCGTAATCATATTTTGTCTCAACATACATTCAACACCTCTCGACATCTCAAGTCCTCGTATGTTACAACGCAGGTTCGAACATGTTTGTTATGAAGCATTATGATCAAACCCCTTAACAAATCATTTAGAATGTTTAAAACACGTTTAGAGTCATTAAGTATTTTAAAAGGTTAACCATTCTATTTTAAACCTCATTTTACATTTTGCATATACAAGTATTTTTACTTGTACATCATGCTTCCTAAGTTGTATTCATGTCAAAATAGAATAAGTGCCACATTAGGTGTCAAAGTGCACTTTAGGTGTCAAAGTGCACTTTAGGTGTCAAAATAGGATAAGTGCCACATTAGGTGTCAAAGTGCACATTAGGTGTCAAATTAAGACAAATGTGTTTACATACTTCTAAAAATGATGTTAATGACATAATAACTTAAGTCCTATAAGAGCATAAGTAGTTTAACATTTTTAGTAACACATAAACTAAGATGGTACAACTTGTTAAACATATATTAACTAGTTAAGTAATACATTTTACAAACAAACTTTTATTTACATTTTAATCAAAATGAAAATGGTTTTATTACCTCATGCATAGTATCATCAAAATCTTGAAAGATCACAAAAGATATCTTGGAAAGATTTGGTAAAGATTAAGGAAAGATCTTAGGTAGATTTTGGAGAGATCTCTAGAATAAGTGCCACATTAGGTGTCAAAGTGCACTTTAGGTGTCAAACTAAGACAAATGTGTTTACATAGTTCTAAAAATAATGTTAATGACATAATAACTTAAGTCCTATAACAGCGTAAGTAGTTTAACAATTTTAGTAACACATAAACTAACATGGCACAACTTGTTAAACATATATTAACTAGTTAAGTAATAAATTTTACAAACAAAATTTTATTTACATTTTAATCAAAAGGAAAATGGTTTTATTACCTCATGCATAGTGTCATCAAAATCTTGAAAGATCACAAAAGATATCTTGGAAAGATATGGTAAAGATTATGGAAAGTTCTTAGGTAGATTTTGGAGAGATTTCTAGAGATTTTGTAGATTTCCTGTGTCAGACCCACGGAACCAAAAATTAACACGGGAGGAACCAAATTTTTGGTTCCGTGTGATCCGTAGGTTGCTGAGCTTATTGGCTATAAATAGCAGCCCATTGTTCACTTATTTCCTTACTACTTGAACACATATTCTCTCTACCCTTTTGCATACATTTAGATCAGTAGATAACAATGTAGTAACATACATTAATCACCCTCACGTGATCATAATGTATCTAACTTTCATTATGTTGTAAGCATACTCCCGAAATGATCTTGTGAAGCAAGCTCAGAGATCTTGAGTCATCATGCACCACAAGTATACATATATGAAGATCTATCACAACAAGCTTAGGGAAATTGTGAATTTCGTCCATTGAAAGCTTTCTATCAATGGAAGTTCATTTAGATTAGTCATTCATATCCATTAGACATTTGTGTCATGGATCGTCATTGTAAACATCATTGTATCATCACAATCTATTCACCAAACTAGATTAGATGGTTTATGTGTTTGTGCCATAAAATACAAGGTTTTTATGTTGGGCCACAAAACATAACGGGAGTGGTTGTACCCTTGTAAAAGAACTCGACATCTAGCTTAGTGTGGGAAATATCGTATAGGCGACGTTAGGTTGGTTCTACCTCGAACTAGAACCCGGTATTTAGCTTTGTACCGGAAAAAGTGTAAGTGACGTTTTTAAGGTTTTCTCCGCCGAGAAGGGGGCTCGTTGATCTAGTGAAGTAACTCTCGAGTTGGGTACTCGGGGAGTGAAGTAAGGCGGAGAGGAGATCCGTAACCGAACCACTATAAATCCTCGTGTCCGGTTTGCACTTTCTTTTACTTACTGCTTGCATTATATTATTGGTTGTGGTGTGACTTGATGGTTATACTCGTGTGACAACTTGTTTTAGTATATGCTAGTCATAGACTACAATTGGCATTTTTCATATTACAACAAGCTTAATCGGATATTTGATACAACAAGTATAAAGATTTTAAAACGGTAACGTATTCACCCCCCCCCCCTCTACGTTTTCACATATAGGTTCCTTCTAAAGGCGAATCATTACGTTTAGAGTCGAAGTCGTGCAATCTCCAAACCATGGAATGCTAGACTTCATCATCATCTCAAGATCATAGAAGTGACTCTTGTAGGTGATCCATCTCAAGTAGATTCAAGACACGGTGTGTACTTTGGTGTAGTTGAAGCTTGGATTGCCAAGTCAAGTCGTGAAGGTCTTTGTTATTGAAGAGTGGTTCTTTAAGTTATGTAGATCAAGATTGTGAAGATGAGTTTTGGTGGCTCATGAAGATCTTGGTGTAGATTTTCGAAGTTGAGGTTTGATACCTCAAGGTTGTCTTGGTGCAAGACATTGTTGTCGAGGTTTGGTGCCTCAAGTCTTGTTGTATACATTGGTGTTGTCGGGGTGATGACCCGTATGTTGTGTCTTGTAGATTGGTGATATTGGAGAGTGGATCTCCAAGTTGTGTTGTGTTGGGTAGTGGCTCCTCCTTTGTAATGGAACCCGGCTTCTAGCTTTGTACCAGATAAAGTGTAGGCGACGTTGTGATAGGTTTGGCTCTACCTCATGGAAGAGCTCGGTATTTAGCTTTGTACCGGATAAAGTGTAAGCGACGTTGTGAAGGCTTCTCTGCCGGTGAAAGGAGTTTCTCTTGTGTAATGTTTACGGAACTCTCGAGTTGGGTATTCGGGGAGTGGAGTAGGGCAGGGAAAAAGAGTCCCTGTAGCCGAACCACTATAAACACTCGTGTTATGGTTGTGTCTTTCTATCTCTAACTCTTTAGTTATTTTCCTTTTATAACTATCAATATCCAACACATAAACTAGATTGACATAAGTCGATCTATAAGTTTTAAAACGAAGTTTTAATTGGTAAAACTATTCAACCCCCTCTTTTAGTTTTCTAAAGAAGTTTATGTTGAAAATGGTAATACAAGATTGAATGTTGATGAAATGTCACCAAAGTCAATTAGGACAGCTATTGCTGATGTGGATGCATCAAAGAAGAATGTAGCTCTTGCAGTTGTTCCATATTGCTCGAAAAAATTGTTCCTAGAAAACATTGTTAAAAAGCTTGTGGTAGAGGCTTTAAGTCAAGTCACACAACCACCTTTGGAAGTCAATACTTTGGTACTATCTAGTGAGTTGCTAGAAATTGAACCCTTAATGACCCTAGATACACCTATTGAGCATATGTAAAAAGATAGTCCTGTTAGTGTTGACCATAGCCAAAAAGATAGTCCTGTTAGTGTTGACCATAGCCAAAAAGATAGTCCTGCTAGTGTTGACCATAGCAAAAAAGATAGTCCTGTTAGTGTTGACCATAGCCAAAAAGATAGTCCTGTTAGTGTTGACCATAGCCAAAAAAGTAGTCCTATAGAGGTATGTGAAACTGAACAAGAGTTTGGTCATCAAGACGAGGAAATAGATACACCTGTTGAGCGTATGCAAAAAGGTAAATCTGTAAAGTTATGTGAGACTGATGAAGAGTTAGGTGATGACAATGTGAGTGAAACAGATAGTTATGAGAGTGATGTCGATGTTATTGAAAACATTCAAGATGGAAACATAGTTGTTGATGAGGAGAATACTTTTGAGGAGCCTGATGTTGATGTTGATTTGTTCAAATTGATTGAGACTATAGAGTTACCCACTATAGGTAGCTCTAGCCAGATACCAGATGATTTTTTTAAGAAAAATGAGATAGAAGATCTCTGTGATGATAATGAGTTTGCAAGTGGTTCTGAGAATGAGAATGAGTATGTAATTAGGAAGAAAAAGATGAGGGCATACAAGAAACAAAAGTTAACTGAGGCATAACAAGTAGACGACGGAGTATTTTTTTTTCTGTGGTCAAACTTTTGTAACTGCAAAAGAAGTGAAAGATAAGATCAACCTGCATTCAATACAAACTAGGAGGAAATTGCAACTCATTAAGAATGACAAACAAAGAATTAGGGCTAGGTGTGTGGGAACAACACCAGTATGTGGTACAAGTGGAGGTATTGGGCTGGGAACAACCCTAAAGAGAAAAACTGGCCCGTTAACTAGAGGCCTCGGAAGGGATGTATATTTGCGATCACAAAAGGAGCAAGCAAAAGATTGCCCACGGTTGTTGTATGTAGTAAAAGTTACATCTAAAGATTTATGGAGTGTTAGAACTTTCAAGGATGAACACAAATGTTTTTAATCAAGAGAGATCAAAGCTTGTGACTACAAGTTTCTCTCAAAGCAAATACTTGACCAAGTTCAAGTCAATCCAGATATTCCAATCAGGGCTGTTCAAGATCAACTCACTAAACAGTTTGAAGTCCAAGTGTCTATGCAAAATGCATTAAGGGCAAAAAAAATGCAAAAATTGAGATTAGGGGTGATCATAAGCAGCAATATATACCATATTGAGGGACTATGTTGAAGAGTTGCAGAAAACAAATCCTAATACAACAGTTAGGATAAGTGTACAAACTGCAACAGATCTAACAAGTTCAACCAGAGTTTTCAAGAGAATGTACGTTTGCTTAGGTGCTTTGAAGGAAGGATATAAAGCTTGTCAAAGAGATTTGTTGGGATTAGATGGTGCTTTTATGAGGGGTCCTTTTCCTGGTCAGCTTCTAACAGCTGTTGGTATTGATAGCAACAATGGAATATACCCTTTAGCCTATGTTGTTGCAGAAGCTGAAAACAAAGATTCATGGATTTGGTTTCTTGAATGTCTAGCTGATGATCTTGACTTGCAACCAAATTCAAACTACACTTTTATCAGCGACAGACAAAAGGTGATATTAATTTATAGTTGATTATATTCACTTATATAATTCATAAATGATACTTTTATTAATAATGAATTGATGTTCCTTTGTGCAGGGTATCATTCCAGCTTTAGCAGCAGTATTCCCTAGTGCAGAACACAGATTCTGTTTAAGGCACATCCATGAGAATATGAAATTGCAATGGAATTCTAGAGTCTACAAGGAACATTTGTGGAGATGTGTAGCAGCAATAACCGTCCAACAATTTAAGGCAGCAATGCTTGCATTCAAGAGTTTTAGCGAACCTGCCCATGCTTGGTCAAGTAAGATACCACCAACCCATTAGTCAAGGTCGCATTTTTCAGGTACTAACCAAATCTGTGTATAAGTGTACATCTTTTGTTGTTCAACATTGTTTTCTGTATTACTAAAACATGTTCTATACATGTGTAGGGAGAGCTCATTCTGATGTGTTACTTAATAACATGTGTGAAGTGTTTAATGGGAAACTAGTGGGAGGTAGGCACCAACCCATCATTACTGCTTTAAAATACATTAGAGAATATTTTATGCAGAGAATAGTGAATGTTTTGCATACAATTGACAAGTGTGCCGGACCATTAACACCAAAGGCAACACACATGTTAGACTTGATTAAGAAAGAGGCTTATAAGTACATCATTTTACGGACTGAAGGAGATAAGTATCAGGTTAGTGGATGGGGAGATAAGTGTTTTGTGAATGTTGAACCTATGGCTTGTACTTGTAGAAGATGGGAGCTTACAGGTATGCCATGTAAACATGTTGTTGCTACCAACCGGTATATGAGGTTCAATGGAATGGAAGTAGGATCTGTAGAATCATGGGTTCATCCATGTTACTTGCTTAATACTTGGGATTAAACTTACAAACACTACATCCAACTTATAAATGGTTATCAACATTGGAAAAAGTCAAATGAGCCTACAACCATTCTTCCACCTAAACATCATAAATCATTGGGTAGGCTACGAAGGAAAAGAACTAGGGCTTTTACAGAAAATGATGATAATGATAAAGATAGTAAGTTGTCATAGTCTAGTAGGAGTGTAGTTTGTGGTATTTGTGGCAATGCTGGACACAACAAGAAAACATGTCTTGGGCAAGGAGGTGTTACTTGCTTAATACTTGGGAGGAAACTTACAAAAACCACATCTAGCCCATAAATGGTTATCAACATTGGAAAAAGTCAAATGTGCCTACAACCATTCTTCCACCTAAACATCATAAACCATTGGGTAGGCCACGAAAGAAAAGAACTAGGGCTTTTACAGAAAATGATGATAATGATAAAGATAGTAAGTTGTCATAGTCTAGTAGGAGTGTAGTTTGTGGTATTTGTGGCAATGCTGGACACAACAAGAAAACATGTCTTGGGCAAGGAGGTGTAACAGGAAGTCAAGGAATTACCCATCAGTCACAAAAAACACCTTCATCCCAGCCAAAAGTGCCATCAAAGAAGAAGACAAAGGTTAAAGGTAACAACTTTGAAGCAAATGAACAAGCTCAATGTCAAACTGATGCTCAATCTCAAAGTCATGTGCATGAAACCTGTGGTCAGTCTGAAATTCATTCTCAAGCAAGTGTGGTCCAGCCTGAATCTGGAAGTCAAGTTGATGCTGCTTCTAGTGAGGCTCCAAAACAATTGTTTACTAGGAAGAAGATTATAGCAGCAAAGATGGCTTCACCACACAAAAATGTTTGTTAAGTATTTCAAAGACAATGGTTTTCATCGAATATGTAATTCCTAGACAATATTTTCCATCTTTTAACAATGTGTGTTTCTGAACTATGTAGACTACAAAATTTTATGCATTTGAAAATATATCCAATTTGCATTATGTAAGAAATCATCTCATGTTAGTCTATGGGATTAATTGAGGTTTAAATGTATCCATTTGCCACTTTACCTAGTTTCTACCTATTGTTGCAAGTTCATACAGATAGTTATAAGTGTTGACTTTTACAAAGTCAATTACTGTCATTATACATGAAAATTGACTATTGAATAGTCAATTTACCAGCTTGCGTTCTTACTTGGACAATGTTTCTGTATTTTGACAAAGAGCAATGAAGAATCAACAATGGATGAACAACACCAGAACAAGTTTATGTTCATACTTGAAAGTGGTGTCTATTCATCCATCGTTGATACTTCTTCCATCTTTGATAGTTGGATATGTCTTACTTGAATCTGTGTTTGTGAGTTGGATAATGTTTTTCTATTTTGACAAAGACCAATGAAGAATCATAAATGGATGAGCAACACCAGATCAATTTTATGTTGATACATCCATCTTTGATCATTTTAGTAGGATGTGTTTTGCATTGGATAATGTTTGTATGGCTAACCTACTAATAAACCAATAAAGGCAGCACAGGAATAACATATTTATACTCTTAGCCAAGGACCAAAGTAGATAAAGTCAATATTTTGTATTAGTCAACCTACATTGAAGCTTCCTAAACACACAAAACAAACTACTGTACATGACTTCTACTTTCTAGAAAGGGTTCCAAAACAAAAAAAAACAGTGTCTTTCTAAAGCCACTAAATAAACCATAGGCACACTAAAACGATGACTATCCAGGAGAATACACAGAAGTTCCTCAAACGGCAAACTTTCTCCTTCTCAAGAAGGAGATCAGCTAGGGATGTTTGGTGAGCAGCCTTTAGCTCGATTGCCCTGTCTCTCGCGTTGACAACCTCCAATGTCTCAGGCATGAGGCCGGCTTGTCATTCTTGTAATGCCGCCTCATTCTGGTGAAGGTGACTCCTCAAGTAGAGGATCACCTCCCTTGCTCTTGGTGGCATTGGTGGATCGTACCACCCATGGGACATCTTGATCTTTAAAAAGCAAAAATCAAGACATTGACGCTTAAACTCATAACTTGAAAATAAACTTTTAATCTAAAACAACAATTACACTTAAACCATGATTAAACTAAACATGACATTTTAACTTAAAAAACCCAACCATTAACGCACCTCAACAGGACAACCATAGTAACGCCTTCCGGCGTTCACATTGTTCCAACAGGTCCTTACGACCGCCCGCCTACCACATCCGCAACGCACCATTATTAAAATTTGATCGAAAATATTTAGGATAAGATTTTATGAGAGAGATGAGAGTTTATGGATGAGTGTTGAAAAACTTTAGCTTTTATTAGCATACAGTTACTATAGTAACCACAGAAGCCGCGTGGTACTTACTCACACGTTTATGCGAAATGACGATTATGCTCTAGTGCTAAAAACAAAATGTAACGGAAAGGAACGGCGTTGACCAGCGGATTACGGGTCAAGGGACGCAATCGGCCTCAAAAACTTGAAAAAGGGAGTCATGGCGACGAAAATGCTAAGTTTGGGGCCCCTGCGATGCTTTTGGGAAAGTTTAGGGATCAACGGTGTATTTTTGTCTAATTTAAATCATTGAATATAACAAGATGAATGGTGATGATTAATCCCTTAGCCTTCACATTTTAATGATATGCAATATAAAATTATAAATCACCTCATATGAAGTAAGAATGCAACTAAATAGGATAGCGCCATACATAATAATTATAACTCCGCTACAAAACTTGTGTCACAATGATATGTTTTGTTATGTAAAAACTTTCTCAACCAAACGGCGGCAACTGGCAAGTTCAAGTTCTAGTCAGAACGCGTGAGTTACATTTATGATGTATGTATACTGAGGCAACTATTCATAAGTCCACGCGTCATATATTTAGTACACGAGCCTATAATATCATGTTAGGAGGTATTATTTTGACCATAATATATCTAGGCTCCCAACCCCTATATATATAAGCCCAAGTGTTGGTTTTATCTTAAACTTTTGAAAAAATTACACGGATGGTCCTTGTGGTTTACACAGATTGCAAGTTCGAGAGCTATTTCATTTTATTTACGCCAGACATACCTAATTTGGCAAACGTTGCACGCGTTTGGTCCCTAAGTTGGATGGGCGTTATCTTTGACCGTTAAGTATTTAATTAATGTTTTCCCATTAGTCCCTCTGTTAGTATTTTTTGCATCGTTAGTCCTATTTTTTAATACCCATTAGTTTGACCAGTTAAATAGCACAAAATGACCAAAATACCCCCTTTCATTATTTCTTTTTCTTTTATAATAAACCCAGATCCACACTATCAATCTAAACAAACCCAGATCCACACTATCAATCAAAAACACACAAAAACCTCACCACTCCAAATCCAAATCGATCTATCATCAAATCAAAAAACCCAATCGATCTACAAAAGAAAATAACAGATTCTTAAAAAAATTGTAAACCGATACTCTCACATAAAAACCCACATCCAAAAATCCAAAGATCAGTGATGAGTTTTTGGTGTGGATCTACAAAGATCTTGAAATCTCAAACGAGATACATTATACCAAATAACCTGAGATCCTTGTTTCTTTATTTATTTTTTTTATTTATTATTTTTTTTTTGTAGACGTATGTTCTGGACTGACCCACGACAAGTGGGCCAGGCCCGGCAAACAGCGGCCTACTCTACGCTAAACCCTAATCCATGCCTTATAAATATAGGGGTGGAATCCCTTCTTGAGGTACGCTATACGATATAATAACCCTATGCAACCCTACGCATCAATACTAACTTGACCGTCGGAGGTGGATCCCGGGGCTACGGCCTCGGGTCCACTCCTAACGGGTTCTCTTTGTTGAACAGGTCTACTCAGGGCTCGAGAAGACGACTAACGGCCCAGGGAGAGTCGTTGAATCCAGCCCGCGCCAGATTATGTATCAACAGATTGGCGCCATCCGTGGGACCCGACAAGTTTCGTGATCTCACATCACCGGAAAGCGACCATCGAGTTCAACAACCGGTATTTTGATCTTTTACCTACAGTACATATGTCACATGCATGATGCATGTAGCATTAACTCGTTTACTGTGCGAACAACAAGTTCCAACAGATAGGTACAATCTTCTATTTACTATATGTGTTTGTTAGTGGGCAATTAAAAGATATCCCAATATTTATAACATGAGATATTGTACTGCAATTAATGTTTGCCGATTTGATTGGTCAAAACCGTTTTGTCATGCGCAATTATTGGTAGAGTTTAATTATAAATCAATTTGTTATTTTCTGCTACTGTAGCGATAGCGATTGATTTCGTGATAGTGAACCTTATTCCATATCTTTTAAATCGGTAAAGATTTTATGTAAATCTTTTAACTTGGAAAACACGATTTTACCTAAGTCACACTAAGTCCGCACGATCGGACCTACTATATCTTTTAGCCGCGAACAGCGCAGTCACGATAAATCTACCCGCGTTAGGCCGTGCGTATAGAGATCTTCGCAGACTGGCGCCATGAGCGCACTGTCACGTACAGGCACCACGATGCTAGTCAATCGCCATGCGCGCACTGGACGAAAGCCGTGGTCATCTGCGATCATCCACAAACGTTAGAGTCTATGCGGTCAGGATACATCCATCTGCGTCTGTGCGTGCAATTGAAACTATTAGTCGCGGTCATGGTACATCCATCCGCGCCATTGTTTTTATTATAATAAAAAAGAAAACGATCATGAGCGTACTACGTTCGTAGATTAGCTACGTGCTACTTCTTTTATGTAGTTTGTAAAACCTCACGATAGGTGTAATTCGCACTACTACTTCTCTTATGTGTTAATTTTACATGCTACGTGCTATATATATGCTACGCGCTAATTTTTTATTTCATTATCTTTTATATGTTGCGATGCGCGGCATATACTTCTAATATTTGCATTAAGTATTTTTCAGGATTTGGATAACTAAGTTTAATGCTCCTACATGAGTAGCACCATCAAACTTGGGGGGCTACCAGGGTATACACTGTGTCCGTACGCGTCACGCAGGTATATTTGGAAGCAGATTGTACGAAAGAGGTATTGCAAGCCAGCGCGCACTTCTGTCGCGTACACCGCGCACCTCTGTCGTTTGTAAAGACGGATGTAATGTTCGCACCTTGTCTGCGCACAGCGCACATCTTTGTCGCGCACCTCTACCATAGAAGCACGTCTTCTGTCGCACCATGCTGCACCGCTACTGGTACAAAGGCACGCCCTTACCCAGGACGCAGCATACAGGAATCCACCTTCACCATTGTGAGACAATCACAATCGCAATGTCAATGTTACTCAGGTCGCGCCTACAAATTCGCGCCAACAAGGACGCGCCAACATGGTCATCACGCACTGCACCACAGACCCAGTGCGCACTGTCGCATTTGGGCTGCGCGTTATGGTCACGCCGTCATAGTTGGTTGGGCCTACGCGGCCACGAACAGGACTTAAGTCTAGCATAACATAGCTACGCACTATGTCACACTAGACTTGGGGGGCTTGTAGACGTATGGTCTGGACTGACCCACGACAAGTGGGCCAGGCCCGGCAAACAGCGGCCTACTCTACGCTAAACCCTAATCCATGCCCTATAAATATAGGGGTGGAATCCCCTTCTTGAGGTACGCTATACGATATAATAACCCTATGCAACCGTACGCATCAATACTAACTTGACCGTCGGAGGTGGATCCCGGGGCTACGGCCTCGGGTCCATTCCTAACGGGTTCTCTTTGTTGAACAGGTCTACTCAAGGCTCGAGAACACGACTAACGGCCCAGGGAGAGTCGTTGAATCCAGCCCGCGCCAGATTATGTATCAACATTTTTCATTTATGTTGAATCGTGAGAAGGGATTTGACTAAGGTAGTATATTTTTATGGTGATTTGTTATTGGGAGATGGGAAAAGACTGGGTTAGCGAAGGTTTGTTGGCTGTTACATATTAGCGAAGATTTGACTGAGGTAGCAAAAACTTTCACCGGGGTACCAAATTAGTTGCTTTGGGTTTTAAATTTTTTGTGTTTCAATGTAATACGTTTATTCTGTAGACTGATTGGTTGAAGTGGGTTTGTTGGTTCTGGGTAAGTCGTATGGTTCGAATGATGCTAGTTGGATCTGATGTTGGTTGAATTATATAAGGGCCACTAATCACTCAATAACCCTAATAACCTTCATCTTAAAAATAGGCCACCCATCTTTACAGTCACTATCTCAAACACATCTACCTTTCTTCCACAGTTGACAACATGAACCAAATCCACCCTTATAACTCCTTTAATCAATCGCATCATCCTTATCACTCCAATCAATCCACCTTATAACTCCTGGACAAAAGTGAACAGCCTCTCATCATAATACATCACTACAAATTAAACTGAAGTAAACACAACACAAAACCTACTTAGACATGCACGAATCATAGCCCCAAATGCTACGAATCACACTCCTTTTTGTAACACCCCGTTAAAATTTTAGAAAGCAGCGGAAGACTTAAACGGGGTAATTACCAATTAGATCACAGTTGAAGCATAGATAAACGTTAAAAGTAGAATTTATATCTGTAGATTGCTTAATATTACTCTATCACACAACAACAATATGAGAATAAGAGAAGATTAGAAGAGAGATGGAGATGGGATGGTAACTTCAAGAGATTAGATTGAGAAGAGGAAATGAGATACAAGATGAGAATACCCCTTGAAGCAACACACACATCCAACCCTTCCAAGTGAGTGGAAGGGTGCTATTTATAGGCTTCAAGGATGGAAGGCTTGGGTGGGCTTGGATTAAGCTTGGGCCTTTTACATGGACTATAATCATACATTTAATCTATAAGGTTAATCCAAGCCCATTGACTAAATTAACTAAACTAAACAATGACACACTTAATTAAACTATTACAATGATGAATGACCATCACTTTAAAATAAATTCTAACAATCTCCCCCTAAGGGATGGTCATTCAAATGATGCTCCATGTGAGATGGTCTTTCGTCTTCAATGTCTTTGAGCTTTGAGTGTCGTTGTATAGCAGTCTTTTTTTTTATTCCTTCATGCTATGTGAACTTCAAAGTATCGTCTTTGAGGTTGTTCTTGCCTTCGATCAGCATCTTCATGTGATTATGACGTCGTGACCTCCAACATACTCATACATCTTAAACTTTATACTTATGCTAACAATCTCCCCTTTTCTTTCATCATTTGATATATGAACTTGTTCTTGACATATTGATTAGCCTTTTGACTTTGACGTTACACTTTGTCTTTAACTTGATTCTTTTGTCTTGAACTTTTACACTTGAGCTTTGTTGGAGATGTTCTTCATAAGTATGAGTATGCTGAGGTGAAGATGATTGATGTATGTGGGGATGGTTAATGGATGTTTATAGGTAGCTGCATAAAACCGTTAGTAATAATCATTCAGCGCTTATAGGTTGGGATTTTGAGATTGTCAACAGCATAGTGTGAAGACTTTCTCTAATCCTTCCCCAGGCCGTTCTGAACCGGATACCCCCGAAAGGGCTTACACGGACACACCGAAGTGCACCCACGATTCAGTGAGTCGCTGGAGATCACCCCACGACTGTAGACCGTTTGAAGCACGTAACCATCATGATATAAAATGGCAAGATCCTTGGATCTCATTAAGACTCTTACAACTTGTGTCCTTTTTAACGAACACAAGTGTATCATTTTGGAAGTGTTCCTAACGAGATATTTTGATGAATCTCATGGCTCTAGACTCTATTGTGCGTTTTGGTTTTTAGTCGTCGGAGGCATGGAGCAGAGTGCCACCTTTTCAATATCAACACATCTCGGAATGAGAGGCCGATAGATTATGTAGTGTTCTCCGTGAGAAATGAAACAAATATCTTTTGAGAGATATCTGAGTGGCTAGGAGGGGTGGTGCAGTGCGTCACTGGGTCCATGACGTCTTGTCTTCAATATCAGTATCACCTTAGTGAATACCGATAGCAGATGTATTGACCCGGTTTCTGCCCTAAGTTTTCATGGAGGGCTATTTCTTTTCACCCTTTCATTAAACTTTTCTTTTTAATTCTTCAACCCCTTCTTTCCCTTTCTCATTTACTCCTTTTTTCAATCTTATCTAAGGACTTCTAATTCTAATCTATTAGAATTGTCCTTGGGTAGATCCCTCCGGCTCTGGCGGATCATAGGACGGTTTTCCCTAACCTTAGTCACCTTATAAGACCATGACTATCCTAGATTTGATCACTTGCCATAAAACCTTGTGAAAATCTCTCAAATTGTTTATGGATAAACACATTTTAGATAACACTTTGAGAGTTTTGCATTTTTGAAATACTCCCCCTTCACATGTGCTCATGAGATTTAAGAACGAATTGCACATGTTGGGTAGAGTTCGCACATTTGAAATGATCGATTTTCATTGAACATGACCTTCGCGAGACACGTTTACATCACTAGATGGACTAGCTTGAAATTATTACCCGTACCAGTCATATTCATTGATTATCTCTCGAATTGGTACATTCTACTCAGACAAGTCCTTTGCGAGACACGTTTACATCAATGGATAACCATCTTGAAATTATTACCCGTCCCGGACAAGTCTTTTCGATAACGGACATTTAGTTTTCGTCAATTCGAGGGTTAGAACTGAGTCTGTCTGGAGAGCATACTTTGAGATTCCACGAACTTTAAACCTTTTGATCACATTTTAATTACGTCTTCTCCCCCTCAAAAATAGCATGAATTGATATTTTTGATATCAACTGATTAAAATGAAACCTTTTGGAGAGAACGACGGATTTTAGCATGAAATTGGAACATTTTTGTTTTACTACTCCCCCTTAAACAAAGCATATGGTTAACCATTTTAGTTTAAAAGCAGTTTTAAGGGTTTAGGAGGGAGTTATCTTGAGCACTTTATGAAAGATTTAGAAAAATCTTTTTGAAAAATCTTGAGGAAAATGTGCTCAAAATAGAAAAGATTTTGAAAATCTTTGAAGATATGATAGGAGAAATATCTTCATTTGATTTTAGGATAAGTGTTTGAAAAGAAAAATTGGATTTGCACAACACTTTCCTTTATTTGAAGTTCGGGTTGTAAGCTGAAATACTTACAAGCCATTGATTTTTAGGATAAGTGCTCTGAAAGATTTTGAATAAGCACTTTCCTTTCTTTGAGGCGCGGGTCCTAATCCGATATGTCCAGAAGCCATTAGGTTAAGCGCGGGTTCTAGAGCGAGTCTCTTAGAAGCCATTGGGAAAATTTTTTGAGAAACGACATGTTTTGAAAACATTTAAATGAACTCTCGCTCAAGCATCTGTACATGCCCGTATCATTGTTGAATGACATTTCTAGGTACGTACAGAATATCGATTATACGAGAGACATGCCGGAGAAGAATATTTTTGAATTTTATATTTTATATATTTTTTTTCTTTTTGGAAATTTTCTATTTTTATATTTTGCTTTTGTTGGTTTTTCAAATTTTGTATTTTGTTTTTGATTTTTTCTAAAAAAATGTATTCACAAAGAAGAATTAAGTATGAACAAGTAGAAGTGGAGTTAAGAGAGGAATAAGACCAGGATTTCCAAATGCGATGTTGGCATAGAGTTCTTCTTTTCCACATTGGTTGTATGAACCATCTGCACTTTCACAAGTTCCTGCATTCACAAAATCCACAAAAGAAGAATATGCACAAATAGTAGTGTTAGCAGTACATGAATCATCACTCTGAGGGTGTTCACTATCAATGGTTGTAGTGGTTTCTTCATCCTTATCCTGATGATTTTCACTACTACTTGTTGTGGTGCGACTATCAAGAATCTTTCCTGTGGGAATCCATCTAAGACCGATTGTTTTAAAAACTTTTCCCATGGGTATCCACCTAAGGCAGGATCTAGGAGCTGTTTTCTTTTCAGATACAGCGGAAGTCTCATTTTGAGAAAAACTACGTCCTGTAGGGATCCACTTGGTAGAATTCTTAGCTTTTTGCTTCTTATCAACGGGTGTGTTTCTATTTGGTGTCTTAGAGGATTGTGCTTTAGCACGCAAATTTGCTTTCTTGATATACTGTGCCACACATGCATCATGATTAGCTGAAAAGACACATTTTTGACATGTAGGACAGACAAATTCAACATTCTTGTTCAAAACAGCAACCTTAACTTTGTCACTACAGTCATTTGAAGCTTGTTTTCTGTTCGAAGAGGAATTCTTAGTGTTGCATTCTACTTGTTTAACATTTTCTTTTTCGCAACTACTCTTAGATGCAGGCCAATCTCTAGTCTTTTGTTGAGAGTTCCTAGGTAGTGGTTTACAACTACTAGCAGTGCCTTGTAATGTTGTAGAATTCATCACCGTAGACGGTGTTCCTAAAATTCCATCTTTTCGAATCTGTGCCTTTTTCCTAGCTTTTTCTAGATAGGAATTGTGGACCATGTTGTTTGAACCAACGGATTCTTTCACAGTATTTGTGGTCACATTTGGTGAGCTATTCCTGGGGGCACACACATTAGGATTCAACTTGTTGTCCTTTGAATTTGTAGTAGCATTCCTAGACTCTTTTGGATTATCTTTTGCACTTTTGTCTATCGCCCTATGTGTCTGAGATGTAGAGGCAGACACAGTAGTGGGACTAATCCTATCAAGATCAGGTGCTATCACATTTGAGTTTTCGACAACAGCTTTTCTTTTTCCTTTCTCGTTTTCCTTAGGCAAGGGTGTGGAAATGGACATTTTTGGTCTAGCAGACTTATTTTCCTCACCCTTTCCTTTTTGACTATCAAGCTGAGACTTCAAAAGATCAATTTGTTCTTGCATGTTTTTGTAAGAACGCTCATACGAAAATTTCTCATACTTGCATTCTTCTTTTTTCTGATCAAGTTGTTTAAAATATGTTACATTTTGTTTTTCAAGCTTAATAAGCGCCTTTTCATATTTTGAAACAATTTCGGAAGTCTCAGCTCGAAGTCTTTCATCATCTTCGACAGAATATATTTGATAAATAATGGACATAATATCAGTTGAAAGAGCTTCTTCAGAGAGTGCGTCATTTTGTTTTTCCAAAACTTTGATTTTTTCAATGTTTTCATTGGCTTCAATTACCAAGGATGTGTGGTCCTTGACAAATTCAGTTACTTCTTTGATAATTGCGTTCTCAACATGAATTGCTCTTGCATGTATGCCAGATACAATGGGAGTAATCTCTGTTTCGAACATCTTTTTCTGTTCAGTTTCAAAACTTTTGAACCAATCGTTGATTTTAGCATTAGTTTTGGTTGCCACAACATCTTGAAGCATTTCAACTCTCCTTTTAAGATCGGCCAAAAGTATTCTAGCTTCACTTGCGGAAGTGTCGGTAGAGTACATTTGTTCGATGTTAGAAAGGTGTTTTGACACAACTTTGAACTTTGTGGCAGCCACTGGTTTTTTGAAAAACAAAGGTGACTCCTTTTTAACAAGATGAACACCAGCAAGTTTGTTTGCTTCATTATAATCAATCGGTTTGATTTCTCTATTCAATTGTCTCATTTTGTTTCGACTCTCTTTCGTAAGCTCAATCGTTTCATGCGAATCATAACAAGCAGGTGGATCATGCACATCATTTATAAGATTACCATTAAATAGCACATTCTGTTTTTGCTGAGCTTTCTTGAGATAACAAGGGTTTTCACAACCGAGAGCCATTTTCTTTCTTGTATATAAAATCGGGTTTTTGTCGTTAATTAACATATTAATCGTTTGAGTTGAATGACCCGTTTTTACAAGCATTTCTTCCAACTTTTTAATAGTTTCCTGTTTGTCAAGTACTTCATCAAGAAGTTCATCTTCTCGTTTTGAAAACTTTGAATGCAACTCGTTTTTTTCTTTTTCAAGATCAGAACAAATTGATTTTTGTTTAGAAAGTTGGTTGGTTAGATCAGAAATTTCTGCTTTTAGGGATTTAATTTGCATGTTCAGTTTAACATCAAGAGTGTCGTATTTGATTTGCAAATGTTTCTCCCTTGAAACAGAATCACTGTAACCATTTTCAAGTTCTGACAGTCATTTGTGGTGAAATTCAAAAGCTTTTTCGTTTACCTTATATCTCTCAAGCTCAGCGGTCAATTTCTCATTCGCGGTCTTAAGATCGCTATTGACCTTTTTCACTTTTTCAATCTCAATACGACAATTATTCAGTAATGATTCAAATAAAGCACGAGTTTCCTCATCATTAGCGTCATTTTGTGCAACTTGAACTTCATTAGGATCCATATCTGGAGTTGCCAAATTAATATTGCTACAACTTGGCGAGTCCGTATATGTATCATAAGTAGGTACGAGAGGCACAGAATGTGGCTTTTGTTGAGCAAACGGATTAACCTCATTACTTGAAATTGATGTCTCATGGAGTGGTTCTTTGTCATAAGTAGGAGGAATGTCAGAATCGCTGCTTGATGTTGATTTTTGCTGATTAGGCATAGGGTCGGAGATTCCAGTGACTTCTGTAGAATTATCATTAATTCTTGTTGTAACCATGAAGTTGTATTCCTCATCAGTCAATGGTATTCCTGAGTCATCCTTTTTGGCTAGCATCAACATGTACTGAAGCTTTTCTACTTTATCCATTGCAGTGACATTTCCAGCTCTACCTATATCACTCCCGTGGATGTCAGATGAAGTCATGAAACAATAATCCTCATTTTGATTGACCCGATCTGATTCACAATCTGACCCCTCTGATTTCCATCATACTGCCCTGCATTTTGCATTTGAATACCCGTAGCATTTTCAGTTGCATCTGACTTAGACTCAAGCAATGCTTTAGCACTTCGATCCATTTCTGACCATCGTTTACAATGTGCAGCAAATGTAATAGGAAATCTCAAGTCAAGTGATTGTAAATGCTCTGGAAGCTCATATTCTTCATCGTCTTGTTCATTGTCAGTTGATAGCTTCTCAGTCTCAGACCATGTTTCCTCAGATTCATTCTCAGTCGTCTCAGTCTGAGGACACGGGGCAAAGAATTGAATGAGAGGATCCATATCAATTGATGAAATGAAATTGGTGAGAAAAGACATTGTTGGTATGATAAAGTTGATGTTGGATCGGTTAAAGAACTAGGATACGGTTGGTTACTGTTCACGAGTTATGTTTGGTTTAAGTTCTTTGTCGTTGTCCTTGAAGAGTCGTTGAGAAACTTGAACTTGAAACTTGAGAAGTCCACAAAATAGATAAACTTCAAACTTGATAAATCCCAAACTTGAAAATTAGTCGCAAAGTTACAAAGTCACAAAGTCACAAAGTCTCAAAGTCACAAACACATAAAGTCACAAAGTCACAAACTCATAAAGTTGACAGCAAATTCATGTGATACTAAAGTTGATGAAGACACGTCAATGAAGAATATTATATTAGTCACAATCAATATAAAGTTGACACAACACAATATGAATACACGTAAAGGCCACACAATATGAACTTCAATATCTTAAAGGTAAACCAACACGTGAACGTCAATATTAGTGACTCAAAAAGCAAATCCGTTTAATAGCAAACACGTCTCATGCAAAAACTCATCACATGCAAATTCACGTCAACATATGATGGTTTACCTTATCATGTCAAAAGCAACTCAATGTTTTACTCTCAATATTCTAATGCAATGTAAGTATATTAACTTCAATATAAAAGAAAACACAAACTCAACAAACTCACTTATGAAGAAACTCTACTATTAAAAAATTTCTGGTTCGACTCAAGTTTCTGTTTTGCTTCGATCAAACACTATTTCGATCAACAAGTGGTTCGACTATGAAAAAACACTAGTTCGACTATCAAGTGGTTCGACTAAAAGTAAGTTGCTCGATTAGTTACTTGGTTTGACTAGAGAGAGTGGTTCGATAAACTAAAGTGATTCGATCAGACTTGTCCTTCGATTAGGTAGATCCTTCGATCAAGTAAAGTCCTTCGATGAGTTGAGTCCTTCGATGAGTTGGTTCGTTCGATAGACAGTTCCTTCGATAAGTTGGTTCGTTCGATAGACAGTTCCTTCGATGAGTTGGTTCGTTCGATAGACAGTTCCTTCGATGAGTTGGTTCGTTCGATAGACAGTTCCTTCGATGAGTTGGTTCGTTCGATAGACAGTTCCTTCGATGAGTTGGTTCGACTAAATGCTCGTTCGACAATTCTACTCGTTCGATCAAATTTTCTCGTTCGACTAGCTTAACTCGTTCCTTCGATCACAGAAGCTCGTTCAAATATGGAGTTCGTTCGATCAAAGTGGTCGTTCGATCAATAAGCTCGTTCAATCAATGAACTCGTTCGATCAAATTAGAAGAGTAAGTCTAACTCGACTACCCTTGACTCGTTCGATGAAATTGTTGCTCGCTCGATGATTGTTGGTTCGATTAAACCTCCTTCGATGAAATGTTGCTCGTTCGACTATGTTGATGTTGCTCGTTCGACTATATTGATGTTGCTCGTTCGATGACTGCTCCTTCGATCAAGTACTCGTTCGATGAAACCTCCTCGTTCGACTATATTGCTCGTTCGACTAACTCTATTGCTTCGATGAAAGTTGGCAGAAGAAACAGTACGTAGAGAGCCCAAGATGGTTAATGCAGATGAAACTAAACAAATGAAAGCAAATAAACTAATGCAACAGTAACTTGACAAAATAGATGTGAAACAGTAACGTGAAAAAAAAAACTTTATAAATCCTAGACTTTAATTTTTTGCTCTTGATACCACTTGTAGATTGCTTAATATTACTTTATCACACAACAACAATATGAGAATAATAGAAGATTAGAAGAGAGATGGAGATGGGATGGGAACTTCAAGAGATTAGATTGAGAAGAGGAAATGAGATACAAGATGAGAATACCCCTTGAAGCAACACACACATCCAACCCTTCCAAGTGAGTGGAAGGGTGCTATTTATAGGCTTCAAGGATGGAAGGCTTGGGTGGGCTTGGATTAAGCTTGGGCCTTTTACATTGACTATAATCATACATTTAATCTATAAGGTTAATCCAAGCCCATTGACTAAATTAACTAAACTAAACAATGACACACTTAATTAAACTATTACAATGATGAATGACCATCACTTTAAAATAAATCCTACCAATATCATTCAATGAAAACTCAATATTCAGAGATTATATATTTGTTGTCAAAAGGGGTAGTTTTTCACCAAAAGTGATGATGAGTTTGAAAAGAATGATATAATTATTTGAAATAAAAGGGGGTAGATTTCCAATGCCCATGCCAAACTCCGTGCTTGAGATTCTTTAGTTACCTGAGATAAAACATGCTTAAAATGTCAACACAAAGGTTGAGTGAATCCATAGTGTTTAATTTGTAATAGTTTGAAATAGTTTGAACACAAGTTGATTAGTAATACAACGGTGACATCGCTGCATAAAAACATTAGATATAATACAATGGTGATATCATTGTATAAAATATTTTAGTAACACAACGGTGATATCGTTGTGTGATATATATTGCCCTAAGCCTCATGACACGCAAACCTTAACATGTGGGGGTAATAATAGTTGTAATAAATATCCCACATCATCGCAATGATGTGGGTGATAATGCCCTCGTCGTAGGAGTTTTGCCAGACTCTTAATTCGAATAAAGTGCATTTGCCTATCAATCCGGCTAACACTATAGTTATCTATCCGGCTAGTACAAATGGGTTGTCAACTTCCAATAGATCTATTCACAAAATTCGCGTTCACTCGCAAGTGATTAATGGTTCATGATATGAGGGACTTTTTGGCAGGGTGGTAACTTAGGCAATATTACTTAGCAATATCAATCAAGGAAGCATACAGAAAAATACTTGTGTTCAGATTTATAGCATGTATCTCCCCACGGGATTTGAAAACATAGTAAAATGTGGGACTATGAACTCACCTTAGTGATACAGTAGTCAAGTAGTGATCAAGTGATGTAAGTGAATAGCTCCGACTTGCGACCTAGAGTAATACGATAAATTTAGATTCGTTTGTTCTAGGGTTCGATGTGAAAGGACGAGTGTGAAGACTTTCGAGTGTGATAGTGTCGGATTTGTGTATTAAAATATGTAAGATTCAAGAAAAGTCTTATTATAGATATAGTTGTCACGAAAATATCCCCATTGTCACAATTATAGTTTAGTTACTAGACATTTTTAGTACAATTTGTTGAAGGAAAATATTGATTAGTGTCAAAAAGTTCAAGGGTTAAATGTGAAGTATTAAAAGAGGAAATAATAAAAAGAAACAAAAACAAAACGCCAGGTGCAGGGTTCGAACCCCTGACCTCACGCTTAACAGGCCAACACCCCAACCATCAGACCATCCCAGCCCTTTGTTTAGTTTTTGCAACTCATTTGTATATAGTGGTTTAGTTATCAGTGTTATAAGTTTAAACAATTCACAGTATGCATGCGTACGTTGGTGAGTTGTGTTTTGCTTCTTAAAAATTGTCTTGTGTTTCATTCTTGGACTCAATGAGCTGTTTTTAGTTTACTAGTTACATGCTTATGATAAGCACTTGGTAATGAAAATGAGACTAAATAAGCCAAACAAGTCTCGACTTATTTGTGTTTTTACGATTCGAAAATCCAAACGAGACCAAAAAAACTTAACCGATTTGGTGTAAATTTTTAAAAGGGCTTGTGTAAGTTTTAAATAGCACTCCTTACGTAAGACTTCATAGCTAACTGGGTCGATGTATATATATATATATATATATTCTTCTTGTCACATTAAGGGTACATGGGGTTGAATGTTTGGTATTTCGACTAATTACAATCTCGTTTTCACGTTCGAGCTTTACACACTTAAAATGTTCTGATTTGATTCTATAACGGGTTTAGGTGTTAGCATGCATGGGTTCTAGTTTTACGAGTTTGTTTTTAAGTCAGTAAGCCATAATATAAGATTCATTTTTTCTTTAGTTGTCTAATTCCACGCCACATTATTCCATATTTATTTCATGTTGGTCGATGTAATGAAAAAGAATGGGCACAAGTTTAGATATTTTTAGATATTACGAGACATAAAAACTTAATAACGAAACATGCAACGTATTGGAATTTGGTTTGGAGGACTTACGACACCACAATGATGGTGGAGAGGATTGAATAGGAAAGTGACAATGAGAGCCCAAGAGAACAAGAGCACCCGTGCTTAATCCCGACTCCTTAAGCTAACCCAAAACGACTTCTAAGAGGCTTAAAACTTGGACAAATCTTTCTTTCCTCTTTCTGTTGTGGCTCGACAGAATCACAAGGGACAATGGTCCTTGGTTTCTTTTTCTTCTTTCTTCTTGTTGGCAGTGAACAAATGGAATGTGCAAGTGGGATTTGATGGTGTGTTGTGTTTGTTTTTGAGTTTGTACATTTTGGTGAGTGATAATGTGAGAAATGAGGGTTTATATAGGGGTGTCAAGGCATGGGTTTTGGGATTATTTATCCTTGCTTTGCATGGTTCCAAGATGAAATGAAAGGAGGTATGGGGTTGTCTCAATCGAGTAGAAAGATGGTGGTCAAAGGGGACATGCTTGGTCTTGTCGAACAGAGCATGGTTGATGACTATATTGATACTTTGGATTTGTTTATATGTAGGGGAGTCTCTTGACTATGTACCATCGAAGGAAAACAAGAAAGGAAAAGACGACACGTTGAGGATTATGAGACATATTAACCAAAAGGGTTCTACATGGTCTCAAAAGTAGCATGGAGTTTATATTTGTTTAAGGTTTAGGTATGGTGTTAGGGTGACATGTAGGGTGGCTATAGGCCTTGCACACAAGCAGGAAAAAAAAGAAAAGAAAAAGAGAAGAGCAGTGTGTTTGTATCGAGGAGAACAAGAAAGGAACAAAAATAAAGAGTGTTGTGTAAATAAATTTGTGTTAGTTTAGTATTTGTGGTAATTGGTTTTTTGGGCTTGTGGTCTTTCGATCCAAAGAAGAAAGAAAAGGGAAATGGGTTCAAGGGAGTTAATAGGAGTGCTAGTTGGGTCGAGCCCAAAATAAATGGATGTGCACAATTTATTCGGTTTATGGGTTCACAAGGCCCAAGTGATTTGTCGGGTTTGATTGTCCCGACATTTAGATTTATCATTGATACGCAAGCGAGCCATTTGAGGTGAACTTGTGTAAGTAGTGTGGTACAATTAGTTGGCGAGCCTGAGTTCGTTGTTGCAAGTAAAAAAAAATGTAGTCCGTAAAAGTGATATATTAAACGTTCAAATTGGATCATTTCGTGTTTAACATTAATTAATGACTGGGAAATTATAGTACCTACCCGTTAGACTGGATTCGTCCCGAATCCTAAGATGTGATAGTCGTCGGGGTTGTCTTATCGAATAGATGAGGATATTTAGCACGAATTTGGTCTTCGCGTTCCCAGGTATATTCTGGTCCTCTCTTAGAGTTCCATCTAACCTTGACAATGGGAATACGGCTTTGCTTCAATTTTTTTGACATCTCTATCCAAAATTTCCATTGGTTCTTTGATAAAATTTAGCTTGTCGCCAAGTCGAATTTCCGTTAAGGGAACTATAAGGTTTTCATCCGCTAGGCATTTCTTTATGTTCGATACATGAAAGGTGTCATGTACTCTACTGAGTCCTTCTACTAGTGAGATACTTTGTGGTGATAGGAGGATTTTGATTAATGCCAAATGGTTATCCTAGCCATTACAAAGTCATTCGCTCATGCTATTAATATGTCTCCTAGAGTCTGATTGGTCCCCATCTTTCGAGGGATGTAGGTGTAGTTGTCGACATTGAAATGGAAGGGGTGGATCCCATTTGAATTAGAACAATGAGGCTAGATATCGCTATTATTCTCATGGCGACTATAGAGAACTTAAGGGGAAAAGTCATTTGGTGTGAATGACAAAGAATAATATGTCCGTAGGCTTACATGGTTAGTCAAGAGTGAGGGCCCATGAGTCAAGGGAACTAAGGGCAAATTCGGATGCCAATGATTGGGAACGCTCAAAAGTTATCATCGGATACTGCTCATGATTTCAAGTGCTTATCTTGTTAAGGTGGAGTTATGGTGTATTTTGACTAGAGATTCGTGGTATAGCGGTCTAAGTCAGGTGGGTACTTTGTCAAGGGATGTTGTCTCGTTATAGAAAGAAGCTAGAGGTCTTACGGTCAGATGTGATCTCTTATTATCCTAAGTGAAAGTGATGCCACGTGCCAAAGTGATTATGCTATCTAGAACTCTGAAAACGGCACGTCGTTTCTTGAGTAACTGCTTATTCAATTTCACGCGCTTCTACCAGGGTGAGAATCTTATCTTACAGGATGAGTGGGAAGGTTTCACTTCAAAGGAATAGTGTTAAGGTACGGCATATCGCTCTTTTCAATCTTAGGCAAGTCAGGTATTGTGCGTTTTCTTGCTTAGAGGTATTGATAAAAGTTTTATTCGAAATTTTTATTTGAGTATGTGTTTTACACGAATCCGACCAAATCAACAATTTAAAAGACACAAATTTCTTTGTTTGAGGTTAATAGTTGAGTAAATAAATACCCTGAAAAATTTAAAGTTTAGTGAAACGAATTTTTAATTGTGGTGTAGATAAGACAATTTCACATAAATCAATGTTTAGACATTTGTTAACATACGAAAGCTTGATAAGGCCTGACTAAAATAGATATATAATTTAGTAGTGTGGGTTTTTAGACATGGTGTAAATAAAATACTTCACAAAAATTAACACTTAGTCACTCTTTAATATACAAAAGTTTTGATATAGTTTGACCAGATAAAACTTTTAACTCCACAAAATGAGTATCTTGAAGTGAAATCATCAAAGATGGAGGTATACTTGGGTATAGCATTTATATAAGTTTTTGAAAGTCTTAAGGACGGAGTCTAGTTTCCAATGTTTGATAGTGTTTGGTGGTTGAATATCGGGTGAAGTTTATAGGTATGGTATTTAATTCACTAGGACAGTATTGGGATGTATCATGACTTATGAGTGAGTCGGATATTGTGTCATGGGCATTTTCCTTGGCTACAAGTGTAAGTCGTGTATCAATGGCCGTTCGGTACGTTGAGACCGCTTGGTATTTCAGCGTGGGAGTGAGGTTAATTCAAAACGGATTTTTGAGGCTGGATAATCTAGAACTCCTAAGGGACACGTTGTAAGGGTGATCGTATATTGATTGTCCAATCCAAGGTATCCATTACTTATAAGGGAATTCTTATTATACGATGTAGGAAGGGTGAATTGTACATTGACAGAACGCTGTCAAGTCATGGTATCTTGTCATTCCAAGTCGAGGACAGAGATGCTTGTTTTACCCCTAAGGTTTAGTTTAGTGAACAATGGTGCTTTGGATTACTCTTACCTTCCAGCCAGACTAATACCCTTAAAGGATTAGTGAAAGATTTGGTAATTTCTCAAAATAGTGACTTGGTTTGCTCTGTAAGGTCTTAAGACTTTCGTCAGGTTATAAGTCATCCCATTGTGTGTTCCTATTCCCTAGTCAAGAGTTTCATTGGTTCTTTCATTGTTTACTTCCCTCGAGGGGTCCTCATCGTATTGTTAAGATCCTATTACCATAAAGTATGCGGACGTGTTTCTCATCGTGGATAATTCAGTAATTAGACCAAAAATGTCTAGGCCTCAAGTTATGTGGACACTAGGTCGATGTCTTATGGGTATCCAGTATGTTTAGGGTGCAACCTCGAAAGATGACGTCGGTTCTATTAGCAGTCAAATGGCTAGTTCGGTGGTACACTTAATACTTAATGTGAAAGGTAAAGTCTTTGATTGCTTCCGGAAATTAGTTGGTTGATTCATTAGCGTACTTAGTTTTTAACACATAAAGCATGGTTTCGGTTTAGGGGCTAAATGTAATCATCATCATGATTGACATCGAGTACAGTGAGAGTAAGTCTTAGTCGCCCTTGAAGTTATGAGTCATTCGGTAGTTATCGAATTTAGAGGTTGTCTGTTTGACGGTGGGATCCTTCAAAATCAGATGATGTGGAGTAAAGTGAGATGTCATAAGGTTAAGTTTCGTACGAATTCAGTAGGTATTCTCATTGATTGTGGCTACGTTCTTTGATAGATTGTTTCTATGATGGGTGATGATGTAACTAGTCTTCCAGATTAGAATATGTGGCGAGACTAGACTGATTTCATTTGATAAGATGGTGTCGAAGTCTATTTGTGTTTCTTAGTACGGATGCCCATGACTTGCACAACTTTTATGTAAGTTCGTGAATTCTCAAAAATAGTAGTAGAAAGTTTGACCTTTGGCAAAAATTAGACAACTATCCCCAGCATAGGATGGTCCTACTTGAATTATGCATAGGTGATCAGGCTTTGCATAATTAAAGTTCAACGATGCAATGTTGGATTTAGTTTAAAGGAAAGTATCGGTAACTCCGTTCATAAAGTGGTAGCTTAAAATACTTTTCAAAGAGGACTTAGTTCATAGGGTGATTATAGAATAGGTTGTAAAACGGTGTGTAGAAGAGTTTATAAAATGGTAACGGAAAATTTGGATAAATGTACCTTAGTTTACAAAATGTTGGCGAAACCGTTTGTTGGTCTATGGAATAGTATTAAAGTAGCAAATCGATTTATTGCATAAAATAAGATAGTTCATAAAATAATATGTGAAATAGTTTATAGCAAGGTTGTCAGGATCGGGATCCTACCTAGGATCATTTTCGGCTTTGCAAGATCGAGATCGTAGGATCGGATCCTACCTAGGATCGTTTTCGGCTTTTCCTTTACATATGTATACAAACCATTTTTAAAAAACTTCCTCTAAAAAAAAGTCAAAAAAGACAGGATCGGATCATTCACGATCCTACGAGCGATCCCACGATCCTGTAACGATCCTACCTGAAAAAAGGGTTACCAACAGGATCGGATCGTTCACGATCCTACGATCCTACGAGCGATCCCACGATACTGTAACGATCCTACCTGAATTACGATCCCGTAACGATCCTGCTCGTTTTGTGTGTGTAGGATTGTAGGATCGTACGATCCTACGAGCAGGATCGCGATCCTGACAACCTTGGTTTATAGAACAATAGGGATGACACTTTATTATTCAAAAGTTGGGAGTAAGGCCGCATTTTTTTATTTTTGTAGTAAAACGGTTTGTAGGGTAACGAAAAATTGGTTTGTAATGCATTGCGATATAGTTTGTTGTTTTATCAGCGGTTAATGTGGTGCTCAGAGGGGCAAAATAATTTATGAGTCAATAATAAAACTTGTAGGGTGTTTGCATCATAGTCCACAGGGTGTCAGTAAAAACATTTGTTGGTTTATAGATTTGTAGTAGGGTAGCAAAGTTTGTTTATTGTGTTTATATCAAATAGTCTGTGGGATGATTCGTAAAACAGCTTGTATGTCGATAGCGACACCGTTTATTATTTTTATAAAAGGGTAGTAAGGTAGTCAAATAGTCAAAAGAAAATGGAAGCAAAGTGGTGGTTTATTGGGTGGTAAAGTAGAGTAACGAAATGACTAATGGGATAGTGATAAACAATATATAAAGTTTTAGCGAAATGTTTTATAAAGTGATAGTAAATGGTTTCACCAGATAGTAGCAAAACGGTCTGTAAGGTGTTTACAAAATGGTTTATATGAAACTAAAAAAAAATCATAAGTTGATAGTAAGTCTGGTTATTAGTTTATAAGGAAATTTCTTAAGAGGATGAAAAGTTCGTTTGTCCACAGTGTAAGATAATAACAAGGTGTTAGTGAACTATTTTGGTTGATAGTGGTAGGGTATCAAATTTGTCTTTTACATGGTAATAGTTTGTAAAATGGTATACTAATAGTTTATAAGATACGTGGTAAAATATGGAGTGCAATGGGCGACTGTGGAACATCTAGTTGATATGAGATTGTAGATCAATTCAAGGTTCGTAGGAAAGTACTTATTAGAAGAGTGAGACATAGTAAGGATGTTCCTATTAACAGACATATGTAATACAACGAGATTAGCTCAACCATGATAAGGTCAGAATAAATCAAGACCATCTTAATATGATATCATAACATGAGTAGATACAATCACCACACATATGATTGATGCGTGGTTTTGCGACCTTACAACAGGTTTTACCTCTCGAGGGATCTCAAGAGGCTTACAACCCCACCAGGCAGTGTACCTGACCGATGTAGTATAGTGTAGTGGTAAGTACGGGGGATTGATCGTTCTCCACAGGGAATAGTGTCGTTAGGATTGAAAAACTACTCTAATAGGTCTAAGGGTGAGGGAAGATTCTTTTTTGTATTTTTATATTTTTTATGAAAGCAAGTAAAATCTCGGGTTTGAAGGAGTGGGCGGAATTAGTTGCTAGTCAACTAACCCAAATAACTACAAATGCAAATAAAATAAAATAACTGAAAATGAAAAGGTCGTGAAACTTATGTGGAGAGAAATGTGTTTACTTAGATTTCCTTACTCCCTAACTATCTTTTACCGGTTGATTAGTGTGTATTAATTGCGTGGATGACGGGTGTATTCCTTAATACCAATCGTGGGGTGGCGTACGTACTTCCCCAACTCTACAAGCTCCTACTTCACTCCTATGTCGAGCCGGCTAAGAAGCTCCTAACATGGGATCACTAGAATTCGCTCATGCATTAAATACAACCATAAAAACCTTAGTACGCATTGGTTCATGTTTCTTAAGACGTTCAAGCAAGTTACCGTATAGGAAGTTAGCCAGTTTTCTTAAGCCTAACATCGATAAACAATCATCCAATACAATTAATAACACATTAACAACCGATAATCAATAGCTAGGTTTCATTAGATCTAAGCAAACAAAAGATAAATCTAGCCTAGCATGTTAATCAAAAGACAAGAACAAGATATAATCAAACAACACATAGACATATTGATTGATTAAATGATTACTTATCTTCAATTAAACATGGGAGATCCAAGGGTATGAAAACCCTTAAAAATGGCAGAAATTCGTCTTAGGGTTTCTCCTCACAAAGTTGCACACTAATGACAAAAAATTGCAAAACTATATATAGAGTTTAAGGGCTGATGGCGTCACGTTGTAGATCTTGACGCCGTCACCTCGCCGTGTCTAGGGTTCCCGGATGGCCTTCTTGACGCCGTCCCTCTTTAGTGCTCCAAAATCCGCTCTGGCTTATCAAAGGTTGACGCCGTCAGAAATGGGCTTGACGCCGTCTCTCTTTAACTTAAACCGGGATGGCCTTGATCACCTTAAAGGGTGACGCCGTCAGACTTCCTTTGGAAAATTCCCTGGCTTATCATGTGTATTTTTCATATCCACCTTTTTTGCCAAGCCATGACGCCGTCTGGAACAATCCCTGACGCCGTCAAAGGTACTTTTCCAGCCAATTTTGAGACTTTGTCATTTTCTTCACTTTTATGCTCCAAAAACGTCCAAAATGCTTCCTTTTCCAGATTTCTTCTCCAAAGTACCTAAAATGACAAAAAGAACAATTTAGGGCAATATTTGATCAAATAAATACGATTTAGGGCTTAAATGACCCCCTAAAAGCGGTACACTTTTCGCTTCATCAAATACCCTTACACTTGAGATTTGCTTGTCCTCAAGCAAATGCGCTTTTATTCTAATCAAAATACAAGTTAGGGGTCATTTAATGCTAATATAAAAGTAATTACAATAAATAGTCGTTCCACTTTAATCATAATAAGCACGGAGATTACAAACTAGCACCTCACAAGTAGTGTTTAGATACTCACATCTCTCAGGTGTCATCAAAATAAATCTCATAAATAAAAACGGATAATATCTCTCACTACCTGTCATAGCAAATAGATTACCAAAGGCTTGGGAAAGGATCAAAAACCTCCTCCACTAGGCGTAAGCACCTAAGATAAACTATCAAAGAGGGCTTTTAAACGGGTTATAACGTAAGGTGTAGGGATATGATAAACACGGTTTTGTTGGATAAGGGATATTTTACTGGTGGCGAGTTAAAGATCTTGATTAATTACATGTACAATATGGCGTTGCTAAGCCAAGACTAGACTCGACTTAAGCTAAAAAAAAAAATAACAAAAACATAAAATAAACATAAAATGAAACGGGATGGTAGTCCGTATGTTTTTTCTTCACTTTTTCTTTTTCTCTTTTTTTTTTTTTTTTTTTTTTTTTTTTTTTTTTTGCATACACTCTTGCCCTACCATCCAAAACAATACATCACTAGGGATTCTTTGTACCATCCCTACACTTGAACTTTTACATACTTTACATAAAATTATTCTAATGACTCGAATCAAGATAATCGAAACATTTGGAGTACTTTAAAATATTAACGTACATATGGGGGTAATAAATGATGTTCTTCCCCATTACTCCATTACACTAGTACTTTACCCATAAGTCCCAATCGTCCCAAAACAATATGTACAAGGATATGACTCAACTTAGCAACCATGTAATCAATTAGATAATTAACTAAGGGTTTAAACAAATGTTGTCACAATAATGCACTAAAGATGAGTGCACACAAGGTAGGCTAAGGCGATTTGGGTGTACATTTAAGTGGGGTGTAAACCAATTCTTCCTTTAAGTAAAATGCTTAAAGGTCGAAACGAAAAGATAGGCTCTGAGGGGTGTACTAGGGGTATCGTGTACCAAAAATGGTTACAACGCAAAGGGTGTGGGAGAATTACTTGACAAATGTAGCCAATGTAATTATAACAAAAACACAGGTTTAAAACAATGGGTTAATCCTAATGCCTCTTATCATGTAGTAAATCTAACTACACGAATGTAGTCTCACTTGTGGCCTCGGAATGGTCCTAACGCAAGTTCTAGAATCTAAGTGCTACCGGTACACACATCATAGCATAAATGCTTTTCCTACCAATTCTAGGGGCGAACCTCACATATTTGGAAGTGGAAAATTTTTTTAGTGGTACGGTTTTATGCTAGTCATATAACTCCTATCCATGAGACGCTTATTAAGATCAAAGTTTCACTCCTATATGTTGTAAAAAATTTTAAATTTGGCACTAAAATTGCCCTAACAGGTATTTATCTCAGTTTTATTACGCATCTACCATCAAACAAACAAAAATCAAGCGTAATAGCATTCTCAAAAGTATCGTACTTGACCCCCCCCCCCCTTACACTTAAGATGAACATTGTCCCCAATGTTCAAATAACAAGATGTAAAAGTAAATAAGGTAAACGAATGAAATCAAATACTCCCCTGATTCATTTGGTGGATAAAGAGGTAACATGGTTAGATCTTCTTCCAAGGGAATGTAGAAGCTCCAAGACTAAAGCATCGCCAAAAGCTTGATTCCACATACATCTCCTTGTCCAAAATAACCTGTTAAACCTGAGAAAACAAACACGAAAACCTGCATAACATCGGCGGGATAAATTCTGTATAAGGATATAATGCTTGTGAAATGATAATTTTGTAGATTCCTGGAGATTATAAGTTAGAGATTTAATAAAAACTTTTTATGAAAACAAAACTTTCAAAAATTTCAGAAAATTAAAACCTGACGCCGTCAGGTTGTAAAGCCTGACGCCGTCAGAAATGATCTGACAGAATTCTCATGTTAAGTTTCCAGAAAATTTCTGGAAAAACCTATACCTTACTTCCTGGAAATCCTGCAAAACATCATTATGACTCGATACAAGCATTTGACTCAAACAAATACTAATATGTATGTTAATTTAATATTGTTATGATTCATGTTCATTTGTTCTAATAAACCGATTTGGATTTCCCTTACACTTAACTTTTGCAAAATACCTTTATATGTAGTTAAGACGAAGTTAAAAACAAGATAAAGCATTTTCACAATTTAGTTTTGAACATGAATCAATAATAATAAAAATTAAACATACATACGGAAGCAAATCAAACAAACAAATAAATAAACACACAAAGCAAATAAAGCTTGGGTTGCCTCCCAAGAAGCGCTTTTCTTTATTAACGAGTCTTGTAGCTAGACTCAAAGTCCTTCTACCCTATGTAAGTGAGCTCGTCATCGAGGACGTCTTTAGGGTTAAGCTTGGATTGAAGTTTCCTATTGGTCCGCTTAGTACAATATATCTTATCAAACTTCTCTCCATCCGGGTCATACAATGTCATCTTAATATGCCATGACCCATCTCCATCTTTGGGTGGTTTGTCCCAATCCCACTTATGATCATCGTCCTCACAAGTCCACTTATTCATCCCTAGGTTAATTGGCAAAACTCCTAGGAAATCAATCATCTTCCTAAAAACTAGAGGGTCTTCAAACGAATCCAATTCGGTGTCCCTAGCCAAGAGTTGTTCTACCGTATGTGTTCGGTTCACAAAGTCCTCTTCTAGGTAAAATGGGCGTTGGGGTCCTATGAAGTCTCTATCGATCCAAGGTCCATATCTAGATGGTCTCCTATTTAATTCTAACCAATGGGGTGTTGGTTCCTCACTAGTATCATAGGCATGTTTCTTCACATCATAGACTGACCAAGTATCACCTTCTCCCACCGCTATCTTAGATTCCTTACAATCAATCATAGCACTAGCGGTCGCCAAAAATCCTCTACCTATCAACAAGGGGCATGTAGGGTCGCTAACCATATCAAGGACGTGGAAATCGGCTAAAATGGTTAGTTTTCTAATGTGTACTAACACGTCTTTGACTACTCCAATCGGGTAAGCAACACTCCCATCCACTAAGCCTATTATCACCTCGGTTTCTTCAAGTTTTTCTAGTTTTAGAGAGGTGTAGAGAGGTAACGGAAGTAGGTTAAGGCTTGATCCAAGATCGGCTAATGTGTCATAAGCCTCCGAATTACCGATCTTGCAAGGTAGAACAAATAAGCCCGGATCATCTAACTTATTAGGTAGCTTGTTTTGAATGAAGGCGGTCCCTTTTTCGCCTAACTTGAGCTTCTTCTCTTCCAACACATCAATAACCGGACTTTCAAGGTGGAGCTCCTTGAATTCATTGTCAAGGTCTTGAGTGGGAGGTGTTTCAACTATGTTGTTGACCAATTTGGATATCATAACTTCTTGGTCCTTTTGAACGACTTGGGTTTGTTTGAAACACGAGCTCATGGAATTGACCGAATAATATTGTGGACAAGAACTAGGAGACGAAACTGACAAGATGGCGTTGACGTTTAGTTTCGGGTTCTTGACTGTGTTGCTAGGGAGTGCTCCCATTTCTCGGTCATTGAGGGCTTTCAACAAAGTGTCAATCTTATTGGTCATCTCGCTTTGTTTTTGTTTGAAATCGGCTTCAAACTTGGCAAAACGAGCTTCTTGAGATGCCATAAATTGGGACATCAATCCTTCAAAGTTATTGGTACTACCGTTGCTGTAAGGATTGTTGTTGAAAGTACGGTTCGAGTTGGAACCGCTTGATTGGAAACGATTAGGTGGGTTGGAAGAATTGGTTTGTTGTGCGTTTTGGTTTTGTTTCCACCTAAGGTTTGGGTGATTTTTCAATGAGGGGTTGTATGAATCACCGTAGGGGTTTGGTTCGGGTTTGAAAGTGTACCACTTGTCTCCCGCTCCGTCGGTACGCGAGGATGCGTAGTCCGCAAAAGCTTGTTCGGGGAGTTCCATGCAATCACGAGTGTCGTGGGGACCACTACATAATTCACATGAAGAAGCGATTTTGTTCACTTGGCTTGAAGGTTTAGGAGCCTCATAGGATTTCATAAGAAACTTGACTTGGTCTTCAAGTTCTATGATCCTACGGTCGGAAGTGCTTGAATTGTTCGAAGGCAAAGATATTGCCTTGACCGTTTTATATCAAATCACGGGGATCACTCCAACTTTCGTTGTCATAAAGAGCAAGATCTTCTAGGAGAGCCGATGATTGTTCCGCACTTAGATCACGTAGCTTACCACCGGCCGATTGGTCAATGGTTTGCCTCGTGGAGAGATTGATATGGTCATAAAAGATTTGGACTTGGAGCCAAAGTTCTATGCCATGGTGAGGGACTTTTTGGAGTAAGTCCTTGAATCGAGTCCATGCCTCATAGAGGGTTTCGCCTTGACGTTGTTGGAACATCAAGATATCATTCCTTAGCTTGGTAGTTCTTCCTGGTGGGAAAAACTGAGCAAGGAAACGAGTGGTGAGATCATCCCAAGAGGTAATGGATCCTGCGGGTAGACGGTCTAGCCATTGACTAGCTTGGTCCCGCAGAGAGAATTGAAAGAGACGCAGTCGGGTCGTCTCTCGAGTGGAAACATCAAGGTCTATGGAATCAATGATTTTGAGAAAGTCCTTGAGATGTTGGTTAGGAACTTCGGAACGAAGTCCATGGAATGCGCATCCACTTTGCACCAACCGGATGGTGTCGGATCGCAAGGGTGTGACATTGGCTCCTTGAGTAAGCTCAATGGTGTTTCGATATCCATGGTGGCTAGGACGGGAGTAGTCTCCTAAGGTACGGGCCCTAGAAGGTGGGTGTTGTTGTGGTGGTGGGTTGTTGGGATCAAGGATATTACCACCTTCCATGATGTCGGATGGTAATGGTTACGAACAAAGAAATGAAGAAAAAAGATAGACTAAAGAAAATCTAGAAAAATAAAATAAAAATCTCACTAGAAAGGAATCTAGTGAGTAGACCTAATAAAATAAAAATTCAACCTAAACAATAACTATTCCCCGGCAGCGGCGCCAAAAACTTGATGCGCGGTTTTGCGACCTTACAACAGGTTTTACCTCTCGAGGGATCTCAAGAGGCTTACAACCCCACCAGGCAGTGTACCTGACCGATGTAGTATAGTGTAGTGGTAAGTACGGGGGATTGATCGTTCTCCACAGGGAATAGTGTCGTTAGGATTGAAAAACTACTCTAATAGGTCTAAGGGTGAGGGAAGATCTTTTTTGTATTTTTATATTTTTTATGAAAGCAAGTAAAATCTCGGGTTTGAAGGAGTGGGCGGAATTAGTTGCTAGTCAACTAACCCAAATAACTACAAATGCAAATAAAATAAAATAACTGAAAATGAAAAGGTCGTGAAACTTATGTGGAGAGAAATGTGTTTACTTAGATTTCCTTACTCCCTAACTATCTTTTACCGGTTGATTAGTGTGTATTAATTGCGTGGATGACGGGTGTATTCCTTAATACCAATCGTGGGGTGGCGTACATACTTCCCCAACTCTACAAGCTCCTACTTCACTCCTATGTCGAGCCGGCTAAGAAGCTCCTAACATGGGATCACTAGAATTCGCTCATTCATTAAATACAACCATAAAAACCTTAGTACGCATTGGTTCATGTTTCTTAAGACGTTCAAGCAAGTTACCGTATAGGAAGTTAGCCAGTTTTCTTAAGCCTAACATCGATAAACAATCATCCAATACAATTAATAACACATTAACAACCGATAATCAATAGCTAGGTTTCATTAGATCTAAGCAAACACAAGATAAATCTAGCCTAGCATGTTAATCAAAAGACAAGAACAAGATATAATCAAATAACACATAGACATATTGATTGATTAAATGATTACTTATCTTCAATTAAACATGGGAGATCCAAGGGTATGAAAACCCTTAAAAATGGCAGAAATTCGTCTTAGGGTTTCTCCTCACAAAGTTGCACACTAATGACAAAAAATTGCAAAACTATATATAGAGTTTAAGGGCTGACGGCGTCACGTTGTAGATCTTGACGCCGTCACCTCGCCGTGTCTAGGGTTCCCGGATGGCCTTCCTGACGCCGTCCCTCTTTAGTGCTCCAAAATCCGCTCTGGCTTATCAAAGGTTGACGCCGTCAAAAATGGGCTTGACGCCGTCTCTCTTTAACTTAAACCGTGATGGCCTTGATCACCTTAAAGGGTGACGCCGTCAGACTTCCTTTGTAAAATTCCCTGGCTTATCATGTGTATTTTTCATATCCACATTTTTTGCCAAGCCATGACGCCGTCTGGAACAATCCCTGACGCCGTCAAAGGTACTTTTCCAGCCAATTTTGAGACTTTGTCGTTTTCTTCACTTTTATGCTCCAAAAACGTCCAAAATGCTTCCTTTTCCAGATTTCTTCTCCAAAGTACCTAAAATGACAAAAGGAACGATTTAGGGCAATATTTGATCAAATAAATACGATTTAGAGCTTAAATGACCCCCTAAAAGCGGTACACTTTTCGCTTCATCAATGATGGAAAATCTCGGCTCTTTTAGACCGATATCAATACATAGCATAGTCGAACCACATGTCCAAATGATAACTTGTCTCAAGTTTGTTATACAACCAAGAGGTACTACAAGTGTCACTAATTTGGCCACACATACCGTGGCTAGGATAGAAGCTACTGATGATAATAGTGTAGTCTAAGGACTATTCGGTGCTCTTCTGGGTGGATCCTCGATGGTGGTATGATGTGGTGGTCGTGGTACTATCCATAGTGATTCATCCAAATCTTCATAGGTAGGCATGCTAGGGGTCCATGATGGTGGTAGTGGTATGAGTGGGCGCACTAGGCGACTCCTGGTGTGTACCATCCTGGGTCCATCGGGGTAGTATCGGAAAATGTAATGGGGTGGGACATCCCTCCCGGGCCTGATAAGTATGGCGGGTTTAGTAGCTGGCGTGGATGATGTAGGTACAGCGGGGTGTGGTGAGAGAGGTGCCGGATCATTGGTGGATGAGCAAGCATCCTCGATGTCGGAGTTCGTGGTGATGATGATGGGGATGCTGGTGCTGGTGGCGGTGGTATGGGTGAAGCCAAGTCGGAAGAGTCGGAGTCAGACGACTCGTCATCCGCCTCTGACCCAGGGGAATGGTGAGTCAAAACTGGGGGTGGTGATGGAAGACAATCAGCAGGTAAAAACTGATGGGTCTCCATGTACTGATCCCATGTCAGGGGACCGTACACAGGTGAAGTCAGGTGACAAGGAGATGTAACAGCTGGGGTAGGAGCAACCTCACCCTCCTCAAAGGGCTCAGTCTCTCCGGACATGGTCTCGGATAAGGTGGTAGTATGGTCAACTAGCATGGTGGTATCGGTGTCAGCATCTGATAAAATGATAACAGTAGTGGGTGGAGTGGCTGATGGTACTGGTGTCACTTCGGTCTCAACATCAGACAGAATGATGACGGGGATCGGGGGAGACATGGTACTGTAATATCCCAATAATAATAAGTGTAAGTCATTAATAATATAAATATGCATTAGTCATAATAACATTCGTAGGTGATAAAACTAATTCGTTATGCATAATCTGCCAAGCAAATCTCAATGCATGTGTTAATAAAGTGTTAATATTCATTCATTATGCATAATCTGCCAAGCAAATCTCAATGCAAGAGTTCGTAAGTGTTGGCACGGAGGGCATAGGGTGGTAGAGTTTTAAAAATGGTCCTTTTAGAAATCGCGGTTATAGTCCAATGTTTTAAAAATCAATTGGTTCTCTATAACCTTGGCTCTGATGCCAATCTGTAACACCCCGTTAAAATTTTAGAAAGCAGCGGAAGACTTAAACGGGGTAATTACCAATTAGATCACAGTCGAAGCATAGATAAACGTTAAAAGTAGAATTTATATCATTCAATGAAAACTCAATATTCAGAGATTACATATTTGTTGTCAAAAGGGGTAGTTTTTCACCAAAAGTGATGATGAGTTTGAAAAGAATGATATAATTATTTGAAATAAAAGGGGGTAGATTTCCAATGCCCATGCCAAACTCCGTGCTTGAGATTCATTAGTTACCTGAGATAAAACATGCTTAAAATGTCAACACAAAGGTTGAGTGAATCCATAGTGTTTAATTTGTAATAGTTTGAAATAGTTTGAACACAAGTTGATTAGTAATACAACGGTGACATCGCTGCATAAAAACATTAGATATAATACAACGGTGATATCATTGTATAAAATATTTTAGTAACACAACGGTGATATCGTTGTGTGATATATATTGCCCTAAGCCTCATGACACGCAAACCTTAACATGTGGGGGTAATAATAGTTGTAATAAATATCCCACATCATCGCAATGATGTGGGTGATAATGCCCTCGTCGTAGGAGTTTTGCCAGACTCTTAATTCGAATAAAGTGCATTTGCCTATCAATCCGGCTAACACTATAGTTATCTATCCGGCTAATACAAATGGGTTGTCAACTTCCAATAGATCTATTCACAAAATTCGCGTTCACTCGCAAGTGATTAATGGTTCATGATATGAGGGACTTTTTGGCAGGGTGGTAACTTAGGCAATATTACTTAGCAATATCAATCAAGGAAGCATACAGAAAAATACATGTGTTCAGATTTATAGCATGTATCTCCCCACGGGATTTGAAAACATAGTAAAATGTGGGACTATGAACTCACCTTAGTGATATAGTAGTCAAGTAGTGATCAGGTGATGTAAGTGAATAGCTCCGACTTGCGACCTAGAGTAATATGATAAATTTAGATTCGTTTGTTCTAGGGTTCGATGTGAAAGGACGAGTGCGAAGACCTTCAAGTGTGATAGTGTCGGATTTGTGTATTAAAATATGTAAGATTCAAGAAAAGTCTTATTATAGATATAGTTGTCACGAAAATATCCTCATTGTCACAATTATAGTTTAGTTACTAGACATTTTTAGTATAATTTGTTGAAGGAAAATATTGATTAGTGTCTAAAAGTTCAAGGGTTAAATGTGAAGTATTGAAAGAGGAAATAATAAAAAGAAACAAAAACAAAACGCCAAGTGCAGGGTTCGAACCCCTGACCTCACGCTTAACAGGCCAACACCCCAACCATCAGACCATCCCAGCCCTTTGTTTAGTTTTTGCAACTCATTTGTATATAGTGGTTTTGTTATCAATGTTATAAGTTTAAACAATTCACAGTATGCATGCATACGTTGGTGAGTTGTGTTTTGCTTCTTAAAAATTGTCTTGTGTTTCATTCTTGGACTCAATGAGCTGTTTTTAGTTTACTAGTTACATGCTTATGATAAGCACTTGGTAATGAAAATGAGACTAAATAAGCCAAACAAGTCTCGACTTATTTGTGTTTTTACGATTCGAAAATCCAAACGAGACCAAAAAAACTTAACCGATTTGGTGTAAATTTTTAAAAGGGCTTGTGTAAGTTTTAAATAGCACTCCTTACGTAAGACTTCATAGCTAACTGGGTCGATGTATATATATATATTCTTCTTGTCACAGTAAGGGTACATGGGGTTGAATGTTTGGTATTTCGACTAATTACAATCTCGTTTTCACGTTCGAGCTTTACACACTTAAAATGTTTTGATTTGATTCTATAACGGGTTTAGGTGTTAGCATGCATGGGTTCTAGTTTTACGAGTTTGTTTTTAAGTCAGTAAGCCATAATATAAGATTCATGTTTTCTTTAGTTGTCTAATTCCACGCCACATTATTCCATATTTATTTCATGTTGGTCGATGTAATGAAAAAGAATGGGCACAAGTTTAGATATTTTTAGATATTACGAGACATAAAAACTTAATAACGAAACATGCAACGTATTGGAATTTGGTTTGGAGGACTTACGACACCACAATGATGGTGGAGAGGATTGAATAGGAAAGTGACAATGAGAGCCCAAGAGAACAAGAGCACCCGTGCTTAATCCCGACTCCTTAAGCTAACCCAAAACGACTTCTAAGAGGCTTAAAACTTGGACCAATCTTTCTTTCCTCTTTCTGCTGTGGCTCGACAGAATCACAAGGGACAATGGTCCTTGTTTTCTTTTTCTTCTTTCTTCTTGTTGGCAGTGAAAAAATGGAATGTGCAAGTGGGATTTGATGGTGTGTTGTGTTTGTTTTTGAGTTTGTACATTTTGGTGAGTGATAATGTGAGAAATGAGGGTTTATATAGGGGTGTCGAGGCATGGGTTTTGGGATTGTTTATTCTTGCTTTGCATGGTTCCAAGATGAAATGAAAGGAGGTATGGGGTTGTCTCAATCGAGTAGAAAGATGGTGGTCAAAGGGGACATGCTTGGTCTTGTCGAATAGAGCATGGTTGAAGGCTATATTGATACTTTGGATTTGTTTATGTGTAGGGGAGTCTCGTGACTATGTACCATCGAAGGAAAACAAGAAAGGAAAAGACGACATGTTGAGGATTATGAGACATATTAACCAAAAGGGTTCTACATGGTCTCAAAAGTAGCATGGAGTTTATATTTGTTTAAGGTTTAGGTATGGTGTTAGGGTGACATGTAGGGTGGCTATAGGCCTTGCACACAAGCAGGAAAAAAAAGAAAAGAAAAAGAGAAGAGCAGTGTGTTTGTGTCGAGGAGAACAAGAAAGGAACAAAAATAAAGAGTGTTGTGTAAATAAATTTGTGTTAGTTTAGTATTTGTGGTAATTGGTTTTTGGGCTTGTGGTCTTTCGATCCAAAGAAGAAAGAAAAGGGAAATGGGCTCAAGGGAGTTAATAGGAGTGTTAGTTGGGTCGAGCCCAAAATAAATGGATGTGCACAATTTATTCGGTTTATGGGTTCACAAGGCCCAAGTGATTTGTCAGGTTCGATTGTCCCGACATTTAGATTTATCGTTGATACGCAAGCGAGCCATTTGAGGTGAACTTGTGTAAGTAGTGTGGTACAATTAGTTGGCGAGCCTGAGTTCGTTGTTGCAAATAAAAAAAAAATGTAGTCCGTAAAAGTGATATATTAAACGTTCAAATGGGATCATTTCGTGTTTAACATTAATTAATGACTGGGAAATTACAGGGTATTACATTTTCTTTGATCAATCAAGACGAAGTAACCCCATCCTTGAACCTTTATTTTGGTTCTGCTCAAGATTAGCCGATTACCATCAAGCTCGTTGGTATAATTGTGGGATATTGTTACATTTTTTGTAAATTATTAGTTTGTGTTTTTGGACTGATTTTTTTGACCAAAGTTTTTGGACTGATTGATATGTTTGTTTTTTCAAGTTTTGTTGTCGGAAAATTAATTGAAATTTGTTCGCGAGGGATCAAGAAAGAAATCAAGAAAACCATAATTGGGTTTGAATTGTGTTTGTGGATTTGGATTGAACAAGAAAGAAATCTGGGTAAGTATGAGAATATGAGTTTGGATCAGTATTGTGTTGACAACTTAAGAAAGGACTAACGGTGTAAAATATATTAACGGAAGGACTAACGGGCAAACATTAATTAAATACTTAACGGTCAAAGATAACGCCCATCCAACTTAGGGACCAAACTCGTGCAACGTTTCCCAAATTAGGTATGTTTGGCGTAATTAAAATGAAATAGCTCCCAAAATTGCAATTCGTGTAAACCACAAGGACCATCCGTGTAATTTTTTCTAAACTTTTTTTTTGTAGATAACAATTATAAGTTTGTAACCGATTTTTGGAAAAAATATATCAAGCACTAAACTAGTAAACTCTATACTGGTACTCAGTTTCAAAAGAAGTCTAAAATTTAAAGTGAGTATATGACTAATCGTTTTATTTATCCAAAAACTATAATAACAGGCACAATGACCTTCAAACTACGTACCATTGGAAATAACTCCCGTAACTACCCACACCCCCACAAAGCCCCCCTTCTTTGACCCACCATATAATGCACTTACAAAAAGTGACATTATAATTTTACTAGCAAATAATGCAACACCAATATGTCAAAAAAACACTTTTTGTTACAAAAGAAACTGCATGAACTTAAATCAGAATTCACCCATGTATCCAAATGTCTACCAAAAACAATAACTGGACCGGACCCTATTGTCGATGACTTCAAGCGTCGGTTAGACTTCTATGGGAAGCTCTTGGCAGCTGAAATCGCAGTGCACAAAAAAAAGCCACCACATTTGGATGAATATGAAAAGCGGTTAGCTCAACTAGAGACTTCTTTCAACAACCATTATATGTTTACGAAGGATAGTGGCAAGGCTCAAAAGGTAGAAAATCAAGTTTTTGAGAAGTTTGACGAAGAAGTGGCGTCGCTATCAGATTTGGAAAATACATTTGATTATCAAGATTTGAAGATTGATTATAACACGAAACATGGCTTTAGTGTTGTAGCTGTTTGGATGATGCTTGGTGCTATTTTGATGGCTTATTTTTCAAGTGTTTTCCGTACCATTTAATATGAAGGTGGTGTTTTCTTTCTTTGTCGAAGCTTTTTGAGACGTGACTAGAGGGTTTTTAAAATTGAATGATTATGGATCAAGACTCGGTGATATGATATATATTTTCTAATTTCTTTGTGATTCGAGAATAGTATCTTGTTGTAACTTACTCCATATTATTTTGAGAGCCATGAATCTTCAACGTGCTCTTGACATATATTGTTGAACTTATTTTTTGCTTTTTGTTTTAGAATAAAGAATCGAGAAAGGCTGTGATGTACATATAATGTTTCCAGGTTTGGTTGTCGTATGTTGGATGTTAATAGTGATGATATTGTTTATGTATAAGTTGAACAATGTTTGAAGAAATGGTTAATTTTTCTTATATAAGTTGAGATAAGAAAATCATTATAATTAATTGAATATAATGAATATCGTGGGATGTCCTTAGAGCATGGGTGCAATGGATAGATTAATCTAGAGCATGGGTGCAATGGCTAGATTAATCTACTCATTGGGGTCTCACGGGGTGTCACGTCAGCATGACATACCACAACTAACAACCCTGCTCCCCAATAACAAACCACAACTTACTCAATTGGGCCCCACCACTATCTATTTTTATTTCTTTTATTCAAATACCCAAATAAACTAAATTCATTTCATTCAAATAAAAATACAATACATCAAACTTAAAAACATACGAAACATAAACTTACAAAACGAAAAAAAAAAAAAAAAAAAAAACGATACGGGAATTAAAAAAACGATACAACAAATACTAATAATACATCAAATTATAAAGTAACTAATGATCTTGTTGTTGTTGCTTGATGCGTGGTTTTGCGACCTTACAACAGGTTTTACCTCTCGAGGGATCTCAAGAGGCTTACAACCCCACCAGGCAGTGTACCTGACCGATGTAGTATAGTGTAGTGGTAAGTACGGGGGATTGATCGTTCTCCACAGAGAATAGTGTCGTTAGGATTGAAAAACTACTCTAATAGGTCTAAGGGTGAGGGAAGATTCTTTTTTGTATTTTTATATTTTTTATGAAAGCAAGTAAAATCTCGGGTTTGAATGAGTGGGCGGAATTAGTTGCTAGTCAACTAACCCAAATAACTACAAATGCAAATAAAATAAAATAACTGAAAATGAAAAGGTCGTGAAACTTATGTGGGGAGAAATGTGTTTATTTAGATTTCCTTACTCCCTAACTATCTTTTACCGGTTGATTAGTGTGTATTAATTGCGTGGATGACGGGTGTATTCCTTAATACCAATCGTGGGGTGGCGTACGTACTTCCCCAACTCTACAAGCTCCTACTTCACTCCTATGTCGAGCCGGCTAGGAAGCTCCTAACATGGGATCACTAGAATTTGCTCATGCATTAAATACACCCATATAAACCTAGTACGCATTGGTTCATGTTTCTTAAGACGTTCAAGCAAGTTACCGTATAGGAAGTTAGCCAGTTTTCTTAAGTCTAACATCGATAAACAATCATCCAATACAATTAATAACACATTAACAACCGATAATCAATAGCTAGGTTTCATTAGATCTAAGCAAACACAAGATAAATCTAGCCTAGCATGTTAATCAAAAGACAAGAACAAGATATAATCAAACAACACATAGACATATTGATTGATTAAATGATTACTTATCTTCAATTAAACATGGGAGATCCAAGGGTATGAAAACCCTTAAAAATGGCAGAAATTCGTCTTAGGGTTTCTCCTCACAAAGTTGCACACTAATGACAAAAAATTGCAAAACTATATATAGAGTTTAGGGGCTGACGGCGTCACGTTGTAGATCTTGACGCCGTCACCTCGCCGTGTCTAGGGTTCCCGGATGGCCTTCTTGACGCCGTCCCTCTTTAGTGCTCCAAAATCCGCTCTGGCTTATCAAAGGTTGACGCCGTCTCTCTTTAACTTAAACCGTGATGGCCTTGATCACCTTAAAGGGTGACGCCGTCAGACTTTCCATTGTAAAACTCCCTGGCTTATCATGTGTATTTTTCATATCCACCTCTTTTGCCAAGCCATGACGCCGTCTAGAACAATCCCTGACGCCGTCAAAGGTACTTTTCCAGCCGATTTTGAGACTTTGTCGTTTTCTTCACTTTTATGCTCCAAAAACGTCCAAAATGCTTCCTTTTCCAGATTTCTTCTCCAAAGTACCTAAAATGACAAAAGGAACGATTTAGGGCAATATTTGATCAAAAAAATACGATTTAGGGCTTAAATGACCCCCTAAAAGCGGTACACTTTTAGCTTCATCAAATACCCTTACACTTGAGATTTGCTTGTCCTCAAGCAAATGCGCTTTTATTCTAATCAAAATACAAGTTATGGGTCATTTAATGCTAATATAAAAGTAATTACAATAAATAGTCGTTCCACTTTAATCATAATAAGCACGGAGATTACAAACTAGCACCTCACAAGTAGTGTTTAGATACTCACATCTCTCAGGTGTCATCAAAATAAATCTCATAAATGAAAACGGATAATATCTCTCACTACCTGTCATAGCAAATAGATTACCATAGGCTTGGGAAAGGATCAAAAACCTCCTCCACTAGGCGTAAGCACCTAAGATAAACTATCAAAGAGGGCTTTTAAACGGGTTATAACGTAAGGTGTAGGGATATGATAAACACGGTTTTGTTGGATAAGGGATATTTTACAGGTGGCGTGTTAAAGATCTTGATTAATTACATGTACAATATGGCGTTGCTAAGCCAAGACTAGACTCGACTTAAGCTAAAAACAAAATAACAAAAACATAAAATAAACATAAAATGAAACGGGATGGTAGTCCTTATGTTTTTTCTACTTTTCTTTTTCTCATTTTTTTTGTATTTTTCTTGATTTTTTCGATTTTTTTTTTATTTATTTATTTTTTTTTTTTTTTTTTTTGCATACACTCTTGCCCTACCATCCAAAATAATACATCATAGGGGCGTTGCATTCCCCTTACACTTGAACTTTTACATAACTTTACAAATAACTATTCTAATGACTCGAATTACGATAATCGAAAAACTTGGAGTACTTTTAAAATATTTAGCACATATGAGGGTAATAATATTGTTCTTCCCCATTACTCCATTACACTAGTACTTTACCCATGAGTCCCAATCGTCCCAAAACAATATGTACAAGGATATGACTCGACTTAGCAACCATGTAATTAATTAGATAATTAACTAGGGGTTTAAACAAATGTTGTCACAATAATGCACTAAAGATGAGTGCATACAAGGTAGGCTAAGGCGATTTGGGTGTACATTTAAGTGGGGTGTAACAAATTCTTCCTTTAAGTAAAATGCTTAAAGGTCGAAACGAAAAGATAGGCTCTGAGGGGTGTACTAGGGGTATCGTGTACTAAAAATGAGTACAACGCAAAGGGTGTGGGAGAATTACTTGACCAATATAGCCAATGTAATTATAACAAAAACACAGGTGTAAAACAATGGGTTAATCCTAATGCCTCTTATCATGTAGTAAATCTAACTACACGAATGTAGTCTCACTTGTTGCCTCGGAATGGTCCTAACGCAAGTTCTAGAATCTAAGTGCTACCGGTACACACATCATAGCATAAATGCTTTTCCTACCAATTCTAGGGCGAACCTCACATATTTGGGGGTGGAAAAATTTTTTAGTGGTACGGTTTTTGTGCTAGTCATATAACTCCTATCCGTGAGACGCTCATTAAGATCAAAGTTTCACTCCTATATGTTGTAAAAAATTTTAAATTTGGCACTAAAATTGCCCTAACAGGTATTTATCTAAGTTTTATTACACATCTACCATCAAACAAACAAAAATCAAGCGTAATAGCATTCTCAAAAGTATCGTACTTTACCCCCCCCCCCCCCTTACACTTAAGATGAACATTGTCCCCAATGTTCAAATAACAAGATGTAAAAGTAAATAAGGTAAACGAATGAAATCAAATACTCCCCTGATTCGTTTGGTGGATAAAGAGGTAACATGGTTAGATCTTCTTCCAAGGGAATGTAGAAGCTCCAAGACTAAAGCATCGCCAAAAGCTTGATTCCACATACATCTCCTTGTCTAAAATAACCTGTTAAACCTGAGAAAACAAACACGAAAACCTGCATAACATCGGCGGGATAAATTCTATATAAGGATATAATGCTTGTGGAATGATAATTTTGCAGATTCCTGGAGTTTATAAGTTAGAGATTTAATAAAAACTTTTTATGAAAACAAAACTTTCAAAAATTTCAGAAAATTAAAACCTGACGCCGTCAGGTTGTAAAGCCTGACGCCGTCAGAAATGATCTGACAGAATTCTCATGTTAAGTTTCCGGAAAATTTCTGGAAAAAACCTTTACCTTACTTCCTGGAAATCCTGCAAAACATCATTATGACTCGATACAAGCATTTGACTCAAACAAATATGAATATGTATGTTAATTTATTATTATTACGATTCATGTTCATTTGTGTTCTAATAAACCGATTTGGATTTCCCTTACACTTATCTTTTGCAAAATACCTTTATATGTAGTTAAGACGAAGTTAAAAACAAGATAAAGCATTTTCACAATTTAGTTTTGAACATGAATCAATAATAATAAAAATTAAACATACATACGGAAGCAAATAAAATCAAACAAACAAATAAATAAGCACACAAAGCAAATAAAGCTTGGGTTGCCTCCCAAGAAGCGCATTTCTTTATTAACGAGTCTTGTAGCTAGACTCAAAGTCCTTCTACCCTATGTAAGTGAGCTCGTCATCGAGGACGTCTTTAGGGTTAAGCTGGGATTGAAGTTTCCTATTGGTCCGCTTAGTACAATATATCTTTTCAAACTTCTCTCCATCCGGGTCATACAATGTCATCTTAATATGCCATGACCCATCTCCATCTTTGGGTGGTTTGTCCCAATCCCACTTATGATCATCGTCCTCAAAAGTCCACTTATTCATCCCTAGGTTAATTGGCAAAACTCCTAGGAAATCAATCATCTTCCTAAAAACTAGAGGGTCTTCAAATGGATCCAATTCGGTGTCCCTAGCCAAGAGTTGTTCTACCGTATGTGTTCGGTTCACAAAGTCCTCTTCTAGGTAAAATGGGCGTTGGGGTCCTATGAAGTCTCTATCGATCCAAGGTCCATATCTAGATGGTCTCCTATTTAATTCTAACCAATGGGGTGTTGGTTCCTCACTAGTATCATAGGCATGTTTCTTCACATCATAGACTGACCAAGTATCACCTTCTCCCACCGCTATCTTAGATTCCTTACAATCAATCATAGCACTAGCGGTCGCCAAAAATCCTCTACCTATCAACAAGGGGCATGTAGGGTCGCTAACCATATCAAGGACGTGGAAATCGGCTAAAATGGTTAGTTTTCCAATGTGTACTAACACGTCTTTGACTACTCCAATCGGGTAAGCAACACTCCCATCCACTAAGCCTATTATCACCTCGGTTTCTTCAAGTTTTCCTAGTTTTAGAGAGGTGTAGAGAGGTAATGGAAGTAGGTTAAGGCTTGATCCAAGATCGGCTAATGTGTCATAAGCCTCCGAATTACCGATCTTGCAAGGTAGAACAAATAAGCCCGGATCATCTAACTTCTTAGGTAGCTTGTTTTGAACGAAGGCGGTCCCTTTTTCGCCTAACTTGAGCTTCTTCTCTTCCAACACATCAATAACCAGACTTTCAAGGTGGAGCTCCTTGAATTCATTGTCAAGGTTTTGAGTGGGAGGTGTTTCAACTATGTTGTTGACCAATTTGGATATCATAACTTCTTGGTCATTTTGAACGACTTGGGTTTGTTTGAAACACGAGCTCATGGAATTGACCGAATAATATTGTGGACAAGAACTAGGAGACGAAACCGACGAGATGGCGTTGACGTTTAGTTTCGGGTTCTTGACTGTGTTGCTAGGGAGTGCTCCCATTTCTCGGTCATTGAGGGCTTTCAACAAAGTGTCAATCTTATTGGTCATCTCGCTTTGTTTTTGTTTGAAATCGGCTTCAAACTTGGCCAAACGAGCTTCTTGAGATGCCATAAATTGAGACATCAATCCTTCAAAGTTATTGGTACTACCATTGCCGGAAGGATTGTTGTTGAAAGTACGGTTCGAGTTGGAACCGCTTGATTGGAAACGATTAGGTGGGTTGGAAGAATTGGTTTGTTGTGCGTTTTGGTTTTGTTTCCACCTAAGGTTCGGGTGATTTTTCCATGAGGGGTTGTATGAATCACCGTAAGGGTTTGGCTCGGGTTTGAAAGTGTACCACTTGTCTCCCGCTCCGTCGGTACGCGAGGATGCGTAGTCCGCAAAAGCTTGTTCCACGCAATCACGAGTGTCGTGGGGACCACTACATAATTCACATGAAGAAGTGATTTTGTTCACTTGGCTTGAAGGTTTAGGAGCCTCGTAGGATTTCATAAGAAACTTGACTTGGTCTTCAAGTTCTATGATCCTACGGTCGGAAGTGCTTGAATTGTTCGAAGGCAAAGATATTGCCTTGACCGTTTTATTCAAATCACGGGGATCACTCCAACTTTCGTTGTCATAAAGAGCAAGATCTTCTAGGAGAGCCCATGATTGTTCCGCACTTAGATCACGTAGCTTACCACCGGCCGATTGGTCAATGGTTTGCCTCGTGGAGAGATTGATATGGTCATAGAAGATTTGGACTTGGAGCCAAAGTTCTATGCCATGGTGAGGGACTTTTTGGAGTAAGTCCTTGAATCGAGTCCATGCCTCGTAGAGGGTTTCGCCTTGACGTTGTTGGAACATCAAGATATCATTCCTTAGCTTGGTAGTTCTTCCTGGTGGGAAAAACTGAGCAAGGAAACGAGTGGTGAGATCATCCCAAGAGGTAATGGATCCTGCGGGTAGACGCTCTAGCCATTGACTAGCTTGGTCCCGCAGAGAGAATTGAAAGAGACGTAGTCGGGTCGTCTCTCGAGTGGCAACATCAAGGTCTATGGAATCAACGATTTTGAGAAAGTCCTTGAGATGTTGGTTAGGATCTTCGGAACGAAGTCCATGGAATGGGCATCCGCTTTGCACCAACCGGATGGTGTCGGATCGCAAGGGAGTGACATTGGCTCCTTGAGTGTGCTCAATGGTGTTTCGATAGCCATGGTGGCTAGGATGGGAGTAGTCTCCTAAGGTACGGGCTCTAGGAGGTGGGTGTTGTTGTGGTGGTGGGTTGTTGGGATCAAGGATATTACCACCTTCCATGATGTCGGATGGTAATGGTTACGAACAAAGAAACGAAGAAAAAAGATAGACTAAAGAAAACCTAGAAAAATAAAATAAAAATCTCACTAGAAAGGAATCTAGTGAGTAGACCTAATAAAATAAAAATTCAACCTAAACAATAACTATTCCCCGGAAACGGCGCCAAAAACTTGACGCGTGGTTTTGCGACCTTACAACAGGTTTTACCTCTCGAGGGATCTCAAGAGGCTTACAACCCCACCAGGCAGTGTACCTGACTGATGTAGTATAGTGTAGTGGTAAGTACGGGGGATTGATCGTTCTCCACAGGGAATAGTGTCGTTAGGATTGAAAAACTACTCTAATAGGTCTAAGGGTGAGGGAAGATTCTTTTTTGTATTTTTATATTTTTTATGAAAGCAAGTAAAATCTCGGGTTTGAAGGAGTGGGCGGAATTAGTTGCTAGTCAACTAACCCAAATAACTACAAATGCAAATAAAATAAAATAACTGAAAATGAAAAGGTCATGAAACTTATGTGGGGAGAAATCTGTTTACTTAGATTTTCTTACTCCCTAACTATCTTTTACCGGTTGATTAGTGTGTATTAATTGCGTGGATGACGGGTGTATTCCTTAATACCAATCGTGGGGTGGCGTACGTACTTCCCCAACTCTACAAGCTCCTACTTCACTCCTATGTCAAGCCGGCTAGGAAGCTCCTAACATGGGATCACTAGAATTTGCTCATGCATTAAATACAACCATATAAACCTAGTACGCATTGGTTCATGTTTCTTAAGACGTTCAAGCAAGTTACCGTATAGGAAGTTAGCCAGTTTTCTTTAGCCTAACATCGACAAACAATCATCCAATACAATTAATAACACATTAACAACCGATAATCAATAGCTAGGTTTCATTAGATCTAAGCAAACACAAGATAAATCTAGCCTAGCATGTTAATCAAAAGACAAGAACAAGATATAATCAAACAACACATAGACATATTGATTGATTAAATGAATACTTATCTTCAATTAAACATGGGAGATCCAAGGGTATGAAAACCCTTAAAAATGGCAGAAATTCGTCTTAGGGTTTCTCCTCACAAAGTTGCACACTAATGACAAAAAATTGCAAAACTATATATAGAGTTTAAGGGCTGACGGCGTCACGTTGTAGATCTTGACGCCGTCACCTCGCCGTGTCTAGGGTTCCCGGATGGCCTTCTTGACGCCGTCCCTCTTTAGTGCTCCAAAATCCGCTCTGGCTTATCAAAGGTTGACGCCGTCTCTCTTTAACTTAAACCGTGATGGCCTTGATCACCTTAAAGGGTGACGCCGTCAGACTTCCCATTGTAAAACTCCCTGGCTTATCATGTGTATTTTTCATATCCACCTCTTTTGCCAAGCCATGACGCCGTCTAGAACAATCCCTGACGCCGTCAAAGGTACTTTTCCAGCCGATTTTGAGACTTTGTCGTTTTCTTCACTTTTATGCTCCAAAAACGTCCAAAATGCTTCCTTTTACAGATTTCTTCTCCAAAGTACCTAAAATGACAAAAGGAACGATTTAGGGCAATATTTGATCAAATAAATACGATTTAGGGCTTAAATGACCCCCTAAAAGCGGTACACTTTTTGCTTCATCAAATACCCTTACACTTGAGATTTGCTTGTCCTCAAGCAAATGCGCTTTTATTCTAATCAAAATACAAGTTAGGGGTCATTTAATGCTAATATAAAAGTAATTACAATAAATAGTCGTTCCACTTTAATCATAATAAGCACGGAGATTACAAACTAGCACCTCACAAGTAGTGTTTAGATACTCACATCTCTCAGGTGTCATCAAAATAAATCTCATAAATGAAAACGGATAATATCTCTCACTACCTGTCATAGCAAATAGATTACCATAGGCTTGGGAAAGGATCAAAAACCTCCTCCACTAGGCGTAAGCACCTAAGATAAACTATCAAATAGGGCTTTTAAACGGGTTATAACGTAAGGTGTAGGGATATGATAAACACGGTTTTGTTGGATAAGGGATATTTTACTGGTGGCGAGTTAAAGATCTTGATTAATTACATGTACAATATGGCTTTGCTAAGCCAAGACTAGACTCGACTTAAGCTAAAAACAAAATAACAAAAACATAAAATAAACATAAAATGAAACGGGATGGTAGTCCTTATGTTTTTTCTACTTTTCTTTTTCTCATTTTTTTTGTATTTTTCTTGATTTTTTCGATTTTTTTTTTTTTTTTTTTTTTTTTTTTTTTTTTTTTTTTTTTTTTTTTTTTGCATACACTCTTGCCCTACCATCCAAAATAATACATCATAGGGGCGTTGCATTCCCCTTACACTTGAACTTTTACATAACTTTACAAATAACTATTCTAATGACTCGAATTAAGATAATCGAAACACTTGGAGTACTTTTAAAATATTTAGCACATATGGGGGTAATAATGTTGTTCTTCCCCATTACTTCTTTATAGTTGGATATTTTTTATCACCTCGGTGAAATTGGCCTTGCCATGATTTAGGACAATTTTTCCATTCCCAGTGCATACAATCGATGCTTCCCAACATTCCCGGTAACTTATGAACCGCGTTATGTGCGTGGTACAAGTTACGAATGTCATTCTCGTCCGGTTTTCTTAAAAACTCACCCATATACAACTGGATTATGCACATAGTAAAATTATCTAAAAAATCGCGTGCACAATGTGATCCCATTTGTAAATACTCATCAAATGCATCAGCTGCTACGCCGTACGCCAATTGGCGTATGGCGCTTGTGCATTTCATGATCACACTAAAACTCATTATACCTGCGGCATTGGGTCGGACTCTAAAGAAATCAAAATGTTTTGGAAGAGGATGATGAGTTTGAATGTATGTTTGAATACCTTGAACTATTTCTAAAAATAGTTTACGGCTCATACGATTGCGACGCCTAAACAATTCTTCCGAGTATTTTGGATTGTTACCAAAATAATCACGCATTAGCCGTGCTTCAGCAATTTCATATTCCCGGGGAATGGATGTGCGTGTGCTACTTACGGCTTGTTGTTGCTGCAACAATTGCTCGTTCTCGAATTCTTAAATAAGCATATCGATCTCTTCAAGCTCTTCAAGATCATCCTCGCCGGAATAAGATGTTTCACTCATGTTTTTTGGTTATGTTTTTATAGACTTAAGTGTAGTTTTTTTGATAAGATTTGTGTGTGTAAAGTATATGTATTTTGATAAGTTTTAGTGTAGTGTATATATAGGGAGAACAAAAAAATATCCGTTTGATTAATAAACGGTATTAATACCGTTTGGAAAGTATACGTTTGCAAAAAATAGTACAAATTAACGTTCCTTTGTCAGACCATTTGCTCGTTGTGCAGACGAGTAAGGTTAGCTCAGCGAAGGACGACGAGGACCCCAGGTGCAGCGGCGAGCCACGAAGAAGCTCCACGTCACCCACGGCGAGCACCATAACGAGCTGCACCCCATGCTGTGGGATGTCCTTAACTCTTCGTACATGAAGTGTAGTGTAGAAGGACTTCATGCATAAATTAAGTATGACTTGGTAAACATTAATGCACGTTACTTGGTCATAGTGTATCACTAAATTTATGAAGTGTAATGGAGATATTTGGCGTTCATGATATCATGGTAAAACTAACTAAATTATTGTTACAAACTAGTTATAGTTTTACGCATAAATAGTTCGCAAAGTCTCATACTGCAAATCTATACTACATAGTAGTACATATAATGGAGATAAGACTCTCTCTTCACAAAAACTTAAAATTAAGATATACAACCTATAGAGCTTTTGGTACAAACCAATTAAATACACATTTCAAAATCTGAAAATTAAAGAGTACAATATTAAATGCACTCAAAAACTTAAAATTAAGATATACTCCGCCTATAAAGCTTTTGATACAAACCAGTTAAACATACGTCTATGGTACAAGTATAAACCAATTAAACACATAATTAATGTTAGAGTAAAATGCAGAAATGGTCCCTATGGTTTGCTCAGATTGCATGTTTAGTCCCTGGTCTTTCGAAATTGCAGGCGGCCTCCCTATGGGGAGTTTTTGGTTCCGTTTTGGTCCCTGGCCATTGCAGAAATGGTCCCTATGGTTTGCTCATAATTGCACGTTTAGTCCCTGGCCAGGGATCAAAACGGAACCAAAAACTCCCCACAGGGAGGCCGCCTGCAATTTTGAAAGACCATGGACTAAATATGCAATCTGAGCAAACCACAGGGACCATTTCTGCAATTTACTCTTAATGTTTTTTTTTAAAATACCCCTAAATTGAAAAATACATGTTATTATACACATTGTACAAACTAATAAAACACACAAAGCTTTATACAATTTATATGGTAACAAGTTGATGATACATATGATTTTAAAACCGGACCGGACCAACAAGTTCAATCTAGAGAAGACACAGAAGGATATTTGGGACAAGTTCACGGATATTTATGCATCAAATTGGTTGATGCATAGATTGTTTTTGAAGATGGAATTGTATTCTTTGAAACTTGAAGAGAGAAGTAATCTGCATGATCACATTAATTCTTTCAATCAGTTGGTTTGTCAATTAGCTAATGTAGATGATACTATAAAAGATGAAGAACAAGCCTTCACTACAACAAAAGTGGCCTAATGCTACGGTAGGAATCCATTGCAAATGGTCATTTGCAACGGATTCATACCGTAGCGTTAATGCTCCATGGAAATTTAAATTGCAACGGATTCCTAACAGGGAAAAAAAATGCAACGGTTATCCAACCAAGAAAAATCCATAGTAAATTAGCAACCGTTTTTGCAATGGTTCATGTTCAAATGGTTTTCCAACAATTTTGCTACAACAAATATTACAAGGAAATTGCAACGAACAAAATTTAATACGAGATTGCAACGGCATAAAGTAGGATTGGGTTTTGAAATGGTAAGCTATTGTAATGGATATGCAACGGTGTAAAATTGTGACGAGTTTGCAAGAGAGTCTAACCACATGGAAATTGCAACGAACAAAATTTAATACGAGATTGCAACGGCATAAAGTAGGATTGGGTTTTGAAATGGTAAGCTATTGTAATGGATATGCAACGGTGTAAAATTGTGACGAGTTTGCAACAGAGTCTAACCACAATCGGTTCGTTACAATTTCCGTTACAAAAAACTGAATTTTCTAAAATAAAACAGCACAAAAAGCTGCCATTTTTCCATAATAAACAAATAGCGAAAACTAAATATTTATGAACACACAATTGAAATCCAAACTAATAATTAGACAATCATTCAAATATCATCTCACAAAGCGTATCAAATCCTACCAAACGTACAACTTCTAGACCAAATTCTACCACATGCACCACTTCTTAACAAAATGTGTATCATCCACCAATATGTGCCAAAGTTACCCAAAATGTACTACTTCTACACAAAATATAAACACTAAGTGTACCTAACGAGTATGGGTACCCGCGCGTTGCTGCGGGGTTTTTGTATATGTAAGGTAGCTACAAAAGAATATATTAAATGGTTTCGTATAAAAAAAAATTCAACACATATGTTAAAAGAAAAAAAAAAGGTAGCTGTGGTGTGTGTAAAGAGGGAAAACATTAACACGGGGAAAAAAATATTATTAACGGTACTATTGATAATACTGCCTGAATCGAAGATTCAGGGACACAAAATTGTGTGGGTGTGGTGTGTGTAGAGAGGGAAAACATTAACATGGGAAAAAAATATTATTAACGGTATTATTCATAATACTTTATATCATCTCACAAACCAACTATAGCTGTATTTCTAAGAGTTTGCCAGTAGCAATTTTTGCACACCAAACCCTTCAAATCAGTTATAAAAAGAGAGTGGGAATAGCAATTACCTGATGGACCGGGTTGCAAAATAAAATGGCCGGGTTGCGCCATAAATGTATAATAGATAAAAAAAATGCTTAAAAAAACGTTGCATTTTTGTCAGATCGTTAAAACTGAATAAGATAATCATCTTTTGTTCCTACAATAGAGACAAATTAGCAGCCGAAGGTCACAATCCAATCCAAGTGAGGGCCAAAAAAAAAAAAAAAAAAACACAAAAACCTTACATATCATAATCTCATACCAATTATAAAAAGAGAGTGGAAGTAGCAATTTTTTACGGTTTGGGTTGAAAAGTAGGATACCTGAGTCATCCAACTTGATTCTATTTGGCACCTAATACGTTAACATCAATTATAAATGAGTGTGGAAGAGGAATAATATTTAAAAATGTGTTTATAAAGTGTTATTGCTGTTGTGATAAATCGTAGTATTTTTGCGTTGAAACTATGAGTGCTATTTTTTGGTTTGCAATAATTATTTATTTGTTGTTACATTTAACTGTGTTGGTGGGTTGTTTTTTCTGTTAAGTGCATTGGTGTTCGCCCTCAAATATGGCAACATGCATAAAAGAATATAATTTTTTTTTTAAAATATACAATAATTAAATTAGCAATGTCAATAATAATATATAGAAGCAAGCATGCTTTTATTTACAATAGGTAAAATACTACAAACGTAACTATTCATGTCACTGTAGCAATCCTCACATATTCTTGTAACTGCAAGAAAACCCAAAATCTCGGGCTGAAAATTTTCGGGTTGTGATACTGGATTCGTAGCTGTTCGATCTCAAAGGAATGAAAATCTGAGAGAAAATGAATAGGGCGGGCCACCAATAATAAAATTGGATTGTTGCAGAAGGCGGTATTTGCATCAAACAACTTGCGATACCATCCTTTTTAGTTTAGTATCTATCTTTGATGAAACATAGATGGGCAGCAAACCTGAAAAGATGCATAAAACAAAGGTTTTTGAATGATAGGCATTTAATGAAGACCGGTAAATTCTGTAAATACAAAAGAGCTTATCTATCTAACGAAATGTATAAGTTCCAGCGGTTAATCTGCTACAGATCAATGGGCCCAATGCATATTGTTAGATAGATCTGCTCTAGTAACCGAGATTTTCAAGATCAAGGTGAATGTACGATGTTGTGTATGGTCACGTAATTTTGCAATGGAAGCAAAAGAGAAACATAATTACTGCTTCTAAGACCCTTAACCTAGAATGCGCAGCTATGTTGAACTTCCATACTGATTTATTAACATAAACCGTTCATCGATGTTATTTCCAGTCTCTTTTTGGAAGACTTTTACAAAATTAGCAGACACAATTCATGAAACACCTTTGATATGGCTAGTTATATTTAGAATCTGTAATTAACAAACCTGTTATAATAAAGGTGAATCCGTACCTTACTTTCTGACGATGTTTTTAGAACTTGGTAGATGCATCCAATTATAACAGATTGATCATAAGTATGTACGGTGAGATGAGGTAAGGTAGATGATATACCTGCACACGAATGAACAGAAAAACATAAAATTAATTAAAGTAAGCAGATATGGGAAATAGAAATTTCTGAATATGGCAATAATAGGTCAGTTGAGTCTGCATACATGTTGAATTTGGCAATGAGCGAATAATGTGATGAAATAAGCAATTGCACAAAGCTGGATAAAAGAAAAATATAAGCCACATAAGATTCAACAGACCTAAAATACTAAGAAAGCACAAATGGTTGTCTATATATAAAAGAAAGAACTGAGATAGTTACTTTTGGCCACAAAGCTGTTACATACCTTATTATAAGCAAGGGTTATTGACAAATTTAGAGTTGAAGAACCTAGCAGCTGTTGGATATACATAGTGTATTAGGACGCAAAAAAAAGGAAAACTCACCGGAACCAGTAAATTGTAGCAGCACTTATCTTTTGCTGATCTCGTTATGAGTGGCCAACGTAGTTACTGGTTGTGACCAGGTAGGTACATTTTATTAGTGCTAAAAAAAATAATAATAATTTGAGGGTGAAAGCAACAGTGGTTATAAAGTTTAAGCAAATAAACATTGCGAACTACAACTGCGTTTTACATACCTTGAATATATGTGGGTTGCATTTAATGAGAACAGCAACGATAAATGGTGCACACTATGTATCGTTAAACATATTTGTAAAAATCGTTGGACAACAATTTGTGGTCAACAACATGACTGAATTTTTAAAGATCAGTGGCAAATGAAATAGGATGATGCAAAAAACTAATTTGCGCCAAATCATTTGCCACACCATCCTCTTCCATTTGGCACTGATCTTCCAAAATTCCATCCTGTTCTTGATGAGCGCGAAAAAATCTCGGGATGGCAATCATATAAAAGCCGGTTATCGTTTAATATGCTTTAATTATAAAGAAGTGAGAGGAAACGGAAGATGACATTGTCATGAAGTAATCTCGTTTAAATCACTTATGACAGTGTAACTTGCTGTTTCTCATATTTGTCCAGCAATTGGGATCAACAGCTGAGTAAAAGCATATGCCAAATATACAGTTTTTTTTAGGATATATATCTAGTAGTTATTAGGAGAAGTTATGCAAACAATATTTGACAGGCCTCTTTCTTTATATCAGAAATTAAATGACAACTATGATAAGTTTCGTGGTTGTCAAATAGGCGAAAGTGTAATTATTTTATTTGCAAAATAAGGAAAATATTTTTTCACTTAGAAAACCTGCTATTGATATTCTAATTACGGCAAGACAAGTATATTAAAAAACCAAAAAAAAAAAAAAAAAAAAAAAAAAAACAATATTTGATTAAACCCAAGCTTGAATCTGCAAAGAGTTACCTTATATTGTGGAGAGTAGTAGACATCTTCTTTGGCCTCCTCTTTGGTTTATTGTGTTGGTATATTAAAGACGTATATCCACCAGTTATTAGGCTCAGATTTGAAAAGAAGCAGGAACAATGGTAGGTTGCACCATGGCCGCAAAGAAATACGGTTGCATAATATTGCCATCCGGTTCTTGCCTGGCCAAGTCCTGCAAACAATACTTGGCAACCTACTTCATTTGAATCTGAATTTAGATGGCAATCATTATAGCCTTGATGGATGTTTGTTTTAATATATTGAAGGAAGAACCTAACAGCTGTTGGATATACATAGTGCATTAGTAGGGAAAAAAAGGGAAACTCATTGAAATATGTAAACTGCAGCGGCACTTATCTTTAAAGTTTGGCTTGCATTTAATCAAAACAGCGATGACAGATGGTATACATCGTGTATCGTTATTATGGGAGGTTTGTGTAAATATATTTGCAAGAATCGTTCCAAAACAATTGTTCATGAACAACATGACTGAATTTGTAAAGATCAGTGGCAAATGAAATAGGATGATGCGAAAAAGTAATTTGCACCAAATCATTTGCCACACCATCCTCTTCCATTTGGCACTGATCTTTCAAAATTCCATCCTGTTGTTGATAAGCGTGAAAAAATTCCAAACCAGAAAAGTGCAACCCTCCGATTTGCAAAATAAGGAAAATATCTTTTGAGTCAGAAAATCTGCTAAACAATATTTGATTAAGCTTAAAGTTCAATCCGCAAAGAGTTACCTTATATTACGGAGAGCAGTAGACATCTTCTTTGGCTTCCTGTTTGGTTTATTGTGTTGGTGTATTAAAGACGTATATCCACCAGTTATTAGGCTCAGATTTGAAAAGAAGCAGAAACAACGGTAGGCTGCACCATGGCTGCAAAGAAACACGGTTGCATAATATTGCCATCCGGTTCTTGCCTGGCCAAGCTATGTAAACAATATTTTGCAGCCCACTTCATTCGAATCTGAATTTGGATGGCAATCATCATAGCGTTGGTGGATGTTTGTTTTGATATGGAAAATAAGGATAAAAAGTATAACTCTTAACCAATAGGTCACTAAATGTTAAGGCATTCAATAAAAAAAATATTCTGATGATAACAAAGAAAGACTATTGGGCATTTTTTATTTTTTTTTTATTTTTTATTTTTGGTTTGCTGATATGAAAATATATACATAATAATTAAGAGAAACAGGAATAAAACCGATGGTTTTAAAGATGATATGAAAAATGGAATGCCGTATGTATTTAACTATAACAGCAACCACAGATGATGTACATCGCTTGTCAATATTAGCAAATGAAAATCACCTGCTATTTTTTTTTGCTAATACTAATATTTTATGCTCTGTATCTCTTATGTTAAGCTTGTTTCTACATGCTTATACCTGCAATGCGACAAAAGGTCCTGGTCAACAATACGATTTCAGTCAAAAAGATAGATGGGAAACAAAAGAGGATGGTGCGAAGAAGTAATTTGCACCAAATCACTTATCATATCATTCTCTTTTGCTTCCCATCTATCTTTTTGAATTGTATCCTATTCATGACCAACACCTTTGGTGGAGTTGCAGGTACAAACATGCAAAAAAAACTTATCATGACAGATACAGAGCATCAAATGTTAGTATCAGCAAAAATAACATACCAGCTGATTTTCAATTGCTAATATTGGCATGCGATGTACAACATCTGTCGTTGCTATTATGGTTGAATGCATATGACTTTGTTAGTATTAGATTCTTTTCTAAAACGATTGTCTAATATGTTCAATGAAAACTATAAATAACAAAGGCAATTATCAGGCTCAGATTTTGTAATCAAACATGGTGAAAAAGATGTATGATCAACCATTGGTGTTAACAAAAACGGTTGCACAATAATGCCATCCAGTCATCGATATGCCAACCGGTGATCATAATCTTTGAATACTGAGTCTGTTAGTTTTAGAAAATATGGTAGAATCATCATAGCCTTAGCCAAATTGAAATAATGTTTATTATATCTATTATACATTTATGGCGCGACCCATCCAATGTTTATTACACTAATATTGTAAAATTGGAACATGGGTCAGTCAGTTTGAATGAGCAAGAGTTCCAACCATAGTTCTGAAACTCAAATACCTGTGCATATATTTTGGACTTTGCAGCGAATGCAATCGTAGAAAACAAACACGGCTGCATAATTATGCCACCTAATGTTTGTGACAACAACTGGTATTAGCGTCATTTTTTTTAACCAAACCGCCTGAAAAACAGGCAGAACCCAGCATCACTGCAAACAGACATCAAAAGTAGGTGCATCAAAGCATATGTTAACAAATAATATAAAGAGTGTCAATGTAAAATGGTAAAAAAGGTTCAAATTCTGGCACGGACACAAACAAACCCATCTGCATAATAGCAAATAAGTTATTACACCAGCCGATTCTTGGTCTGGCTACCAACGGATGTAAGGTTGAACGACGAACATTAGGTAACCGCTAAAAAAAACGGCAGTTGATCATCATAAGGCATTAATATTTTTGACCAAAACAAAATTGTCATATCCGCATACTAAACATTTTTTTACGCAAACCATCAGTTATCTCAGCTATAAATTTTGTTAGATACGTATTCACCATGGTTGCAAGCACAACTCAAAAGTGTGCTGCCATCCGATTGTGTGAAACGACACCTACACCAAATCATCACAATGAATAAGGCAGAGCAAAAAAACAAAAGCAAAACTCAAAAGTGCGCTGCCATCCAATCAAGGTAAACGATACCCACACCAAATCACCCCAATCAATAAGGCAAACCAAATAATGAAAATAGATCAACATGTTTCATTGGCTATCATAATTGCAAAACAAAAGCCACAACACTGAAAGAACACTGGCACATAAAAATATTTACGACACAAAATATCCTCTTATGGCCAATATCATTTCAGAGAAAAAAAATTTCTTCCAACACAACAACAAAAAGCCAGGCAAATCAAATTCAGAGAACAACCACGATGCATAAATAGCCTCAAACCAAAAATAATAACAATAATGAGAAAAATAATATTAATGATCAAATACAACAGCAACACAGAGAAAGCAACATCAACAATTAACTATAGTATGCAGCAACAGCAACATTGTCATCACAACAGCAGTTGAAACCAACGAATATTCAAAGGAAGAAGTCTAAATGAAGATAAAAAAGTCAGCTCACCAAGCAACATCAGTCTTTTGTAAATATAGGAACTTTTAGCAGCAGCTGGTAGCAGACAATATGGATCCAAACATGTTTGTGGACCACCTACACAAACATGCCTGGAAACCACTAACGAAATAGCAGTCTTGCAAAAAGAGGTCGAAACTTCATCAGGGTTGCATAGAAACCTGATTGCATGATAGCAAATGGTCTACCATGCCATCCAGTTCTTGCCCTCGCAAGATAATGTTCAGACCTCCAAAGGCCAACAACTGTAATCTGACAAAAAAAAAAGGTTAAAAAAAATTAAATAAAGCACAACCTATGTAATAAAACAACAATAAGACAGCACAAAACGTGAAGCAGCAAATCAACAAATAACGCCACAGGAAAACCAATACAGCTAACAAAAAAAGGAACGCACCAACACAGTTAAATACGACAACAAATAAAGAATTATTACAAAAAAAAAAAAAAAAAAAAAAAAAAAAAAAAAAAAAAAAAAACACAACCTAAAGTTTCAATAACACCTTATAACTAATCATTACCAGAAACAAACACATTTTCAAAAACCAATTCGCAAACACATCAAAGCATACAAAATAGCAAACAAATATCGTAACACAACCGATTATGCTAACAACCGAACGATAACAAATAATACCCAGAAAAAGTTTAAACATCAACTGACGAAATTAACAACAACAACAACCAAAAAAGCCATTGCCAATCCAACACCAGATCCAAAAGTCTGGATATAACCAAACGACTAACTGTAGATACAACAGGTCTATAATTAACAACAACAACGCAAACAACCAAACATAATAAAAAAACAGAACCTACAACGAAGGACTGTATGCAGCAAAAGGTTAAACATCAACTGATGAAATTAACAACAACAACAACAACAACAAAAAAGCCAAACAACCAGATCTATAATGAGTTCGATCACAAAACCTATTGGCAAACCTAAACCACATGCAAAAGTCCGGATATAACCAAACCACTAACTGCAGATACAACAACTCTATAATCAACAACAACAACACAAACAACCAAACATAACAAAAAAACAGAAATCAAAGCACCCATTTTTTTTTTCGGAAACAAAAAGCAGAGCAGCTAAATTAGATCCAAAAGTGTGGTTATAAGCAACCTAATAACTGTAGCAAAAACAAATGGCCTAAAAACAACCACACATTTAAAAAATTAATAAACACACTATTCATACAACTGTAGCTCCCCTCACAAAGCACTGTAGCTACACAATAACCCACAAAGTCGGATCGGAAAACGCAAAATAACCGTCGGGTAAAGATACCAGAATTAATCATCCCGGATCTCAAGGAAAAAAAGAGTATGTGAGTGAAGGGCAACAGTTGGATGACCCAACAGCAACCCAATGCCTAACCTTAACCCGGGATCAAACGGGTAGAAACAAAATTTCGGGCGGGTCGCGCCATAAATGTATAATAGATATAATTAAGCAAGGAATGTTTATGCAGAATGGGGAGTGTGAGGTTGCTCCTTCAATTGTGTCAATACCTCGACGAGCTTCTCATTCGTATCTTTGATCGTTTCTTCTTTAAATGTCTCAAGTTTTTCTTCGAAAATCTCTTTATCTTTCTTTCTCACTTGCTCGAAGTCCTTCATCAATTTTTATAGTGCTTCAAACCTAAGAAAACATACTTACACCAATTACAACTCATCTTAATGAATAAATACCTACCGTAAATGATTAATAAAACAAAATAATACATGACAATAACTTCAATATGTATAAGTTACCTTTGACCCAATATGTATAACGAAAAGACAACTAACAAAAGTCATATATATTACCAGTAGGTGTTGGATTTTTTTTTGGGCAGTAGGCATGGTAGTTCACTACCAGTAGGAACTTGCACTATATACATTACAAGTCTTTTTCCAAGCATATTGGCTGGTTATTCCAACTTAATAAGCAAGTGATATTGCTACAAGCAAACTTCAAGTCTGTTTACAAGACTATCACTTGATGACATTATTTGCAGCTGCAGTAACACGTGACTTACGATTGAAAGAAAAGCCTGAAACAAAAGATAATTATAAGGTTTCTGGAAGTAGAAAATCATTCAACAAAAACTAGAATTGAGGAAATATATAGTACTAAATAGCAAAGAAGTCATGACAAACACTACAATAGTAAAGTTACAAGAACTATGTAAGTTAGCATATGAAATTGTTTATTTTCAACTTAAAGTAACAAATTTTTCAAAACAACTTCATTTAGAGAGAAAACAAACAACCAAAAGTAATACACACTATGATAAATGCTAAATTAAAGGGCTATCAACACTGATGCATAGAAATGGTCATACATTACATATATGCTTAACAAAAGGACCGCTGAACAGTAAACACACATATATTCTAATGATCCCATGTTACCTTTACAAAACAAGCATTTGCACATTAGTAGCTTTAGTTAAATCTTTTTGGTTGCTCAATAAACAAACAAAATTGATGTTACCATGACTTACATTGAAATTCAAGTATAATAGACACAAGTTAAGATGTTAACAAAATAGTACCAAGATGCTACTGATACCTATCCTTTCTCAATTCTAGATTACCAGTTTATAAGTGACCTTAGGAAACACTAGCTTGTGTACAACATAAGGGCCCGAAACCCAAAAAAGTAAACAATAAGTGATGTTTAAAGCCCTACAAACAACAAGCAAGTCCAAACCATGTCACTTGTAAAAATGATTTTGCAGATAAACTTTCAACTTTATTTGATTTCAATAGCTTACTCATTAATGTCATGAGACTAGGAGGCAAAACATGTTAATGGACATAAGGTCAATGCAGTCTCCACAAACCACATACACCACTCCAAGTGCATGAAGAAAGTAGCAGCAGTTTAGTTGTAATGTAGCAGCAGAATGTAGTTAGCAGCAGTTTGTAATATTGTAGTATAAATACTTTGTAAATGGTCATTTGACCATAAGTTTTTTCAACTTCAATAATAATCATTTTCACTTTTCTCTCAATCTCAATATGGTATCAGAGCATCACCAGCTCTCCGGTGGACTAACCACCACCAAATAACTAACTCTGATCATCTCAACAAACTTTGACCGCCCTAACAAACTTTGACCACCACTAAAACCATCATAACTGTCAAACAACCATCATTCCGATCACCAAACAACCATCATTTCAACCACAGTCACTTCCTAATCACAATTAACGCATCAATTTACCATCAAACAACACAAAATCCTATCAAATCAATCCAAATCATCACCGATCTTTCAAAACTTAAAAATGGCGGGAACCACACAAACCTCTCAAAATGATGAAATCAACTTCAATCACCCTCTATTCCTACATCAAAATGATCACCCAGGCTTAATCCTCATCTCCAAGAAACTCACCGGATCAGATAACTATGGTTCTTGGAAAAGATCCATGGTTTTGCTCTAAATGCGAAGAACAAACTCAAGATTGTTACTGGTTAGTTTGAAGAGCCTGGTGTCAGTTCACATCTGAGAACACTTTAGGAAAGAACAAATGATATGATCATATCATGGATCTTGAATACTCTTGATGAGAAGATAAGCAATTCACTCAGTTTTGTCAACTCTGCTCATGATCTTTGGGAGGAATTGCAAGAACATTACTCTCAATTGGATGGCCACAGAATCTACCAAATCATCAATGACATTGTGCAATTGAAACAAGACAATGTGGCTATTGAAATCTACTACCATAAGTTGAAAGGATTTTGGGATGAATTTGACTCACTTGAAGCTCCATATCTTTGTGTTTGTGAATGTACTTGTGAAAATGGAAGATCAAACAGTGAAAGGGATCAAAGGAAAAGATTGATACAGTTTCTTATGGGTTTGGATGAGTGCTATGCAAATGTCAGAGGTCAAATCCTTCTCATGAACCCCATGCCTACTGTTGCTAAGGCCTATAGTATGATCAGACAAGAAGAGAAACAAAGGGAAGGAAATGGACTCAAAATCCCACCCTCAGTTGCACTTTCATCTCACACCAACAACTCAAGAAACACTTACAACAACAACACAAGATTTGGAAGGAATTTCAATACTGGTAAGTCATCCACAAGAATCAACAGTCAAAAGGATTCATCAAGAAGGAGCAACTTTAGAAAAGGGGCAATTTGTGGAAATTGTAACAAGGAAGGACATCTCAAGGAAGAATGCTATCAATTGGTTGGGTATCCAATAGGTCACCCACTGCATGGGAAGTATAAACCACCAATCCAACAAGGAAGAACAAACTCAGGGAATAGGTTTGTGAACATGACAGTTGGGCAAGAGGTCAATTCCGATGGGTCAAATGGAATGGGTCAAAATGATGCAGCAATGAATGCTAGGATGGACAAACTGCAGAACCAACTCAATCAAATGATGATGCTTATGCAGCAAAACAAAGAGACAACTGAGTTTGGCACAGCAGGTATACCAAAACTCAAAATCACTCATATTACTTGCAGTACCTATAGACTAGTTGGTTCTATCATGCTTAATCAGATACATCTTTGGGTTGTTGACAGTGGTGCCACAAATCACATTTGCATAACCCTAACCTCCATGCACAATATTAGACTATGCAAACACCCCATTTATGTTACTCTCCCAAATGGCCAACAAACACAAGTTAGACAAATTGGATCAGTCTACATTAATGACCATATCACCCTACATGATGTATTATACATACCATCATTTTCATATAACCTGCTCTCAGTTAGTAAACTTGGCTCACACTTACCCTTATCTGTCCTGTTTACACCATTTAACTGTTATTTTCAGGACCAACACAAGAGGATTGCACATGGCAACCTTTGTAATGGTCTATACATCATCAAACAAGAGCAACCATCACCTCAATCCCTCACGCTATCAGTCAACAACAGCAATCACCACCTCTGGCATGCAAGGCTTGGACATTCTGCTTACTCCACCTTACAACAAATAAAATCTATTACTGTACCTTGTAAAATACCATCAAACTCTTGTACAATTTGTCCTTTAGCTAAACAACATGCTTCTTCATTTGAAACTAGTGTTTCTCATGCTACAAACTTATTTGATTTGATTCATGTGGGTGTATGGGGTCCCTATAAGCATGTCACTGTGAACAAATGTAAATATTTCTTAACCATTGTTGATGATCATTCAAGAGCCACATGGACATATCTAATGCCCACAAAACACCACACCATCTCTCACATAAAAATGTTTCATTCATTTGTCAAAACTAACTTCGGTACCAAAATCAAAACTATAAGAAGTGACAATGGGTCAGAATTTGTAAATCAATCACTAACCCAGTTTTTCCACCAAGAGGGCATCATTCATCTGACAACATGTCCATACACCCCACAACAAAATGCAAGAGTTGAAAGAAAACATAAACACTTACTTGAAGTAGCTAGGGCTATAAGATTTCAGGCAAACTTTCCAATTCATTTTTGGGGGTATTGCATTTTGGCAGCTACTTACATTATAAACAGACTACCATCCAAACCTCTTCAAAATAGAACACCATATGAACTCATTCACAACAAAACACCATCACTTTCACACCTCAGGATAATTGGATGTCAAGCCTATGCACATGATCACACCCCTGACAAATTTGCTGCAGGATCCACACCATCAGTCTTACTTGGTTACCCCACAACACAAAAAGGCTATCTTTTGTACAACCTTCACACACACAAAACCTTTGTAAGCAGACATGTTCAATTCAATGAATCAATTTTTCCTTTCCATCAACAACCATCCAAAACCTCACCAACCTCAACCCCAACCATAACAGTCACACCATCTAATTTCTATCCTCCACCACCAGTACCTTCACCACCACCAGTACCTACACCACCACCAGTACCTACACCAACACTACCAGTACCTACACCAACATCAACAACCTCATCTACGCCAGAACCTTTACTACCTCCACACAACCACACTGAGCCATCTATACTAACTGAGAACACCCCAGCCACACACATTGAAGAAGAACCACCATCACCCCCACCAATACACACTAATCACATTGAACAACCACAAACCATACCACCACCAAGAACATCCACAAGACAATCCAACATACCACTCAAATACAAAGATTACCATTACAAATTACCCAAAACCAAACACACTGTTCAATCCACTATCAAATTCCATCACTCAAAATACATAAATTATAATAACATTTGCTCTCCAACCAAAAGACACCTCATTAACACTATTAATAACATTGTGGAACCAAAGTCATATACCCAAGCTGTAAAAGATACTAGGTGGATATATGCTATGTCTATAGAACTGTAGGCACTGGATGCTAATGGAACATGGGAAGTGGTCACTCTGCCATCAAGCAAATCTCCAATTGGCTGCAAATGGGTTGTTGGGAATTAAATATTCTGAAGTTAGAGTATGAGAAAATACTTTAAGAAAAAGGTACTGCTAGTTCATGATCAAGGTACTGCTAGTACATCAAGGTATTGCTAGAACAATAAGGTACTGCTAGTTCAAGTAGAAGGTACTGCTAGTAGAGAATGGTACTGCTGATCAATGAGTCATAGAGCTGCTACAAGGATAAGATCGAAGAAGATATTATTTGTATGAGTCACTCTTATGCAAAAATAATATCTAGATATGTTCTCAGTCAACAAGTTGATGTATGTGCTTGCATTAATTTATTTGAACAACTTGTGAGATATAAACTTCTATACGCTAGCTCGACTTGATCTTTTGTAAGACAAGTGTTGATTAGACTTAAAGTAATATTGTAAGAGATCTCTTGGACTATAAAAGAGATCTTAGATTAGTGATTATATACGTGCACTATTACAAACTCATATCTGTTAAGATATAGAACAAACAAAAACATATATCACAAATCTAGAAACATAAGATTCAAGGTCTTTGTAACCCTAGTGATAAACACAAGATCACTCGTATTATTTTGAATAATATTGAATCGTTCAGTGATAAACTTTCTTTGTTCATTGTTAAGTAACAAACATAATTCTTCCATTTCCATAACATACATAACCTTCTAAGTGTGATTAAGTAAATTCCGCGTACTTAATCATATTAACTCAATATATCTTTACACACAAAGTATACAAGGTTTAACCACCTTAACCGTGTGTCGTAGGTCCTCTCAGTTGGTATCAGAGCTCAGGCTGATATAATTGATTTAGAAGAAACAGAAATGGATGCACATGATGCTCAAACAAATGTTGCTGCAAAGTTGCCCATGATCAAACCAAATGAGTTTGAGTTATGGAGGATGAGAATTGAGCAATATTTCATGGTCCAAGATTACACTCTTTGGGATATCATTATATATGGTGATTCTTTTTCACCAAGCTATTCAGATGTTGTCCTAGAAGGTAAAACAATTAGGAAAAGAAATACTGGACCAGTTTCAAATGAAGAAAAGATACTGAAGAGAAATGATCAGAAAGCAAGAAATTTGTTGCTTATGACCATTCCTAGTGAGCAGATGTTATCTTTTAACAAGTATCTTGATGCAAAAACTCTTTTTGAAGAGATTTGTGCATATTTTGGTGGTAATGAAACTACCAAAAAGACACAGAAGACACTACTAAAGCAACAATTTGAAAACTTTACTGCTTTTAGTAATGAGTCTCTTGATAAGCTATTCTCAAGGTTACACAAGCTTGTCAGTCAGTTAGCTGTGTTGGGTGTTGAGACAGAGAAGGAAGATCTCAACATGAAGTTTTTGAGAAGTCTACCTGATGAGTTCCATACTCATGTTATTGTCTGGATGAACAAACCAGACATTGAAACAATGAAGCTCAATGATTTGTACAACAACTTCAAAATTGTTGAACAAAGTCTAAAGAAATCTGGTCATTATGGTACTAGTTCTGGAAACGTGGCACTTTTGTCAGCTCCTAGTATTAGTAAGAGTGAAGAGGTAGATGAAGGTGAAAGTGTTTCTAATGCAAGTTATGGTGCTCCTTCTACAAGTTCTCAAAAGGATGTTGCTGGTCTTGGAGATTCAACATTCTATGCTTTTATTACCAGTCAATCTTGTGGCTCTCCTCTCAACCATGAAGACCTTGAGCAGGTAGATGGTGATGATTTGGAAGCTATGGATATTAAATGGCAGGTTGCTTTGCTTAGCATGAGGGCTAAGAAGTATTGGCAAAGAACTGGGAAGCAGATTACCATAAATGGTAATGACACTGCTGGGTTTGATAAAAAGAAAGTGGAGTGTTTCAACTGTCATAGGTTAGGACACTTTGCTAAGGAGTGTAGAAGCCCAAGAAAGCAGGAGAATAGAAACACATGGTATAAGCAAGATAGGAGAAAGGAAGTTACTGTTGAAGAGCCAAAGGCTATGTTGGCTATTGATGGTATTGGTTATGATTGGAGCTCTATGGCTATTGAAGAGGAAGCACCACCAAATGCTGCTCTTGTGGCCAATGAATTTGCTCTAATGGCCCATTCTGATTCAAAGGTAAATTCTATTCAAAATTGTACTGAATCATGTCCTAATCTTAAAGCTTATGAAGACCTTAGTAAGAGATTTGATGCTCATAGAGCAGAGCTAATTGATACACTTTTTAATTTAGCTAATCACAAAAGAGGTCTAGGTGTTCTAGAAAAACAAGTCTTACATTTTAAAAGCAATGAATCTAGTTATGCTAATGACATTAATATACTTAAAAATGACATTAAGATCAGAGATGAGTGTATTGTTGAGTTGAATGATTCATTAGCTAAACATAAAAATGAAAGAGAAAATGTTAAGATATCTGTGGATGTTTTGGCTCATGCCTCAGATGGATTCAATAAACTTTGGGAAGCTCAAGTTATTGATAAGGTTAATTCTGGTGTTGGTTTTAAGTCTGTCCCCCCACCATACAGAGGTGTTCATTCACCTCCAGGTATTGATTTAGCACACACAGGATTAGCTGAGTTTCAAGAACCAATCATGGAATATGGTTCTAAGGCCACTAAGAGTCCAAAGATAGAAAAGGTAAGTAAAAGTTTAGATAAAACTTTATCTTATCAGGACAAGGTGTCCTTTGTTAAGAAAGGAGATGCTATAGTTGTTGAAGATTGTACAACTGATAGTGATGATGATGAAGAAGATCAGGTTATGTCTAAACCTGTATTGGTTAAGAAAGTAGGAACAAGTGTTCCTAAGATAGTCAATCACAACACTAACAGGCCTAAGTCAAATGTTAAGACTGTTAGGAAACCAGTTAGATATTGTGAACAATATAGAACTACAAACAAGCCCAGAGGTAACCAAAGGAATTGGAACAACCTCAAGTCTAACCAATTAGGTGATGACTTTGCTTTTTACAACAAAGCTTGTTATACATGTGGTAGTTTTGACCATCTTGTAGCTTTCTGCAACCAAAGGGTAACTGGGTATGAAAACAATAGGGTGAACTACAAAAGGCAAACTCCTCAAACTCACTTTCACTCTAACACTCATAGAACAAAGCCCAGAACAGTCTCAAACAAGTCTGGACCCAAAGGTCCTGATAAACAAAAAGGTCCTGCTAATACAGACAAAAAGGTACTGCCAGTACAAATTAAAGGTACATGTAGATCAAAAGGTACTGTTAGACCTTTGACGACTGTTAACCCAAAATCAACAGCTAAGGATGCAAAAACAACTTTCATACATGCATCTAAAACTGTTTTAAGGCCCTTTCAAACAAGAGCAGTGGTCCATAAACAAATTTGGAGACCAAAGAGTTCAACTACAAAGTTAGCAGACTCTGCTGATAAGCATGTGGTTCACTCTGCTGCTAAGGGAAATAGGGCAAATGCTGTTAAGGCCTCAGCATGTTGGATTCTTAAATCCAATGTTGCATCAACAGTTCTTAAAAGATTAAATTACATTGATGCAAGAGGCAGATCCAAGTCAGTAATGGCTTGGATCCCCAAAGAAAACTAACACTCTTATTTGTGTGCAGGAACATTCTATTGATCATCAAGATCAAGGATACTCAGATAGTGGATGTTCCAATCACATGACAGGCAACATGTCTTATCTTTCAGATTTTCAAGAATTCAATGGAGGATATGTTACCTTTGGAGGTGGTTTTCGTGGCAAAATTTCTGGTAAAGGTACTATTAAAACTGGAAATTTAGATTTTGAAAATGTGTACTATGTACAAGAGCTAAAGTATAATCTTTTTAGTGTCTCACAAATGTGTGACAAAAAGAACAATGTCCTTTTTACTGACACTGAATGTCTTGTTCTATCTAAGGATTTCAAGATGCCTGATGAAAATCAAGTGCTTCTTAGAATTCCTAGAAAGGCCAATATGTATAGTGTTGATATGAAGAACATCATTCCTAAAAAGGATTTAACTTGTCTTGTATCAAAAGCCACATTGGATGAATCAATGTTATGGCATAGAAGGCTTGGTCATATTAACTTCAAAACCATAAATAAAATTGTTAAGAATGGTTTGGTAAGAGGTTTACCTCACAAAAGATTTGAAAATGATCAAACATGCATTGCTTGTCTAAAAGGCAAACAACACAAAGCCACTTGTAAGCCCAAGATTTTTAACTCTATCAATCAGTCATTGTTTATGCTTCATATGGACTTATTTGGACCTGTTTCAGTAAGGAGTATGCAACATAAAAAATATTGTCTTGTTATAACTGATGACTATAGCAGATTTACATGGGTTTTCTTTTTAGCCACTAAGGATGAGACATCAAGCATCCTTAAGGACTTCATTACACTGATAGAAAACCAAGTAAGCAAGAAAGTAAAAGTCATTAGGTGTGATAATGGGACAGAATTCAAAAATAGAGTTATGGATGATTTCTGCAAAGAAAAAGGTATTAGGAGAGAATATAGTGTTGCTAGAACACCCCAACAAAATGAAGTGGTTGAAAGAAAGAATAGAACACTAATTGAAGCTGCTAGAACAATGTTAGCTGATTCTAAGCTACCTATAATCTTTTGGGCAGAGGCAATCAACACTGCTTGCTATGTTCAAAATAGATTTTTAGTTGTGCAACCTCACAATAAGACATCATATGAACTCTTTAATGGTAGAACTCCTGCAATAGGATTTCTTAGACCTTTTGGATGTCATGTGACAATTCTCAATACCTTAGACCATTTAGGAAAATTCGATGGTAAAGCAGATGAAGGTTTCTTAGTTGGATATTCTCTTGTTAGCAAAGCTTTTAGAGTTTACAACTTAAGAACTGAGAAAGTACAAGAAGAACTACATGTGGAGTTTCTGGAAAACAAGTCCAATGTAGTAGGTCAAGGACCAAAATGGATATTTGATCTTGATTATCTAACAAATTTTATGAATTATATACATGTTGTTGCAGAAACTAATGACTTTTCAGGTTCACAAGCAACAAATGAGGTGGAGTTAGATAAAGATCAATCTGATGTTATTATGCCATTGTGGTCAAGTACAAGTGTGGAATCAGCTTCAAACAATGATGAATCTTCTTCTTGTAAAGCAAAAGAAGATGTTGAGGCTCAAAGAAAAGATGTTGGAACAGAGGAACAACACAATATTTCAAATATTGATGGTACTACCGAGACAGAGCAAGGTACTGCTAGTACTTCTAAAGGTACTGGTAGTTCATTTGAAGGAACTGTTAGTTCAGTTGAAGGTACTGCTGGTCCTTCACAATCAAAAGATGCAGAGTTCTAAGAAGATGAAGTGGATTTGAGTAATCTTCCACCATCTTATCATGTTCCTTCTACCCCACACACAAGAATTCACAGAGTTCATTCCCTTGAAAATGTGATAGGAGATATACAATCTGGTGTGAAGACAAGGAGACAACTGGTCTCTTCAGACCAACAAGGGATTCTTGATGCCCTTTATGCTTCAAAACAGCATGAGCTTTCAAACTCTTGCTTATTTGTATGTTTTCTCTCTCAAAAGGAACCAAAGAACATTCTTACAGCCCTAGATGATTCAAGCTGGTTAGAGGCTATGCAAGAAGAGCTTCTTCAGTTCAAGATTCAAAAGGTTTGGGTGCTAGTTGATTTACCTACAGGTGTGAAGGTAATTGGCACTAGATGGGTTTTTAAGAACAAAAGGGATGAAAGAGGAATTGTGATCAAGAATAAGGCTAGATTAGTAGCACAAGGGTACACACAAGAAGAAGGGATAGATTATGATGAAGTTTATGCTCCAGTAGCAAGGATTGAGGCAATTAGGCTGTTTCTAGCTTATGCTTCATTTTTAGGCTTCACAGTCTACCAAATGGATGTCAAAAGTGCATTTTTATATGGTGAAATTGGACAAGAGGTGTATGTTTCACAACCTCCTGGTTTCATTGATCCATTACATCCAAACAAAGTGTACAGAGTAGTGAAAGCTCTCTATGGCCTTCATCAGGCACCAAGAGCTTGGTATGCAACACTAGCTTCCTACTTATTAGAAAATGGATTTCAAAGAGGAAAGATTGATCAGACACTTTTCATCAAACAGCACAAGAAGGATCTTCTGTTAGTGCAGGTGTATGTGGATGACATTATCTTTGGATCTACTAGGAAGGAAATGTGTTTAGAGTTTGAGAAGCTTATGAAAGATAAGTTTCAGATGAGTTCTATGGGAGAACTTACATTCTTTTTGGGTTTGCAAGTTAAGCAATCATCTGAAGGCATATTTATTAGTCAAGACAAATATGTTGCAGAGATACTTAGAAAATTTCAATTTGCTGATTCAAAAATAGCAAGCACACCAATGGACGCTGAGAAGCACCTTCTGAAAGATGAAGATGGAGAAAATGTAGATGTACACAATTACAGATCTATGATAGGCTCTTTGATGTACCTTACATCATCTAGACCTGATATCATGTTTCCTGTTTGTGTCTGTGCAAGATTTCAAGTTACTCCAAAGGTTTCTCATTTAACTGCAGTCAAGAGAATTTTTAGATATCTCAAAGGTCAACCAAGGTTGGGTATATGGTATTCTAGAGAATCTCTTTTTGACTTGGTAGCATATTCGGATAGTGATTATGCTGGTGCTAGCTTGGACAAAAAGTCAACAACTGGAGGATGTCAATTCCTTGGGTGTAGACTTGTCCCATGGCAGTGTAAGAAGCAAACAAGTGTGGCAAATTCAACAACTGAAGCTGAATATATAGCTGCTGCAAGCTGCTCTAGTCAAGTTCTATGGCTTCAAAACCAACTCCTTGATTATGGGTACAATTTTTAAACACTGTTATTTATATTGATAATAAGTAGTACAATTTGTATTATTAAAAATCCAGTACAACACTCTAAAACAAAACACATTGAAATTAGACATCACTTTATAAGAGACTGCAATGAGAAAAGATTAATTCAAGTTCTTAAAATTGCTTCAGAGCATAATTTTGCAGATCTGCTAACAAAAGCTTTTGATGTTTCAAGGTTTCAGTACTTGGTAGCAAGTATTGGGATGCTTAATCTTTAAATTTTCAATATGATGTGTTTTTGTAAATAAATTTTTGTTGTTACTACTGATTTATAAGGTACTGCTAATGTATCATAAGGTACTGCTTAACACACAAGGTGCTGCTAGTACAAATTTAAATTGTGTTATTCATACAGTTGGTCTTATGATTATACTAATGCAAGACAAGTACTTTGTACTTTGTTCTTTTGGTTTTAGACTAACAATTTCAGGTATGAATATGTAAACACAAAGGATATTTCAAGTGAAATGGGAGCAGCAGAATGCTTATCCAATTGCTAACATAGTAGGTTTATGATGGACTGAGTTTAGGAATTTAAACTCCTTAAAACTTCTTTCTTGAAACCTAGTTATGATATTTCACATTGAATTGATGACTTAGTTGATCAGATAGTAACTGATGCAACTCACTTTCTATCATTTTATACTTTTAAGTATAATGTGCAAGTCTGAGGACATCTGATAGAAAGAACAGCTAGTAAAAGTGAATCTAACACTTGTGTTAGAGGCAACAATTGCTATGAGCTGGAAACCCTGTCAAGAAAATCTTTTGAATAGATTTATCTTTACACAGGCAGTTATTTATAACTGAAAAACATTGGTTCTCACACAACCAGAGGTTGCTTTAAAACCGAAATGCTAATTAAGTGTCTGTTATACACTTGATTCCTTCAAAATGGTTGAAAGTAGTATGATTTTTCAATTCTAAAATCATGAACATACTACTAAGTCAAAAAGGTTTCTTAAAAGGATTTTCAAGAGATTCACAAAAACCATCCATTGATGGATTCTGAATCAAAATGTCCACTGATTCACCTCTCATAGGAGTTAACACACCTAGAAGTGATGAGGACAGTAACTTAAACTCTTAAGGAATTGATGGCTTCATGTACAAAATTGTCTGACAACAAGTTCACATTGATAGATCAGTCAAAGGTACATAGTGAGATCTTCCAAACAAGGGGAGGAAACAAAAGTTATTTGCTTCAGGGGAGGTTACAATCTCAGGGAAGGAAATAATTGCCCAGAAAAGGAAGAATAAAACCAATATATGGAAGGAGAAGATAAGAGCATACAAGATGATGTAGAGGTTGAAAATGACAAGAATAGATCATATATCTAGAAGGGATGAAGCATTCCTAAAGGAGAAAGTTCTATCTAGATCAAACGAAGAAAAGTTTCAATTTCACTTCAAAGACATGCTGGTTAGATGATTTCACTTGTTGAAATCATTGCCTCTTACAATTCCTCCATCCAAGGAAATTGCACCATCTTTTGGTACAATGTTTTGATATTACTAAAGTCAAAGAAGAACAAAGCAGATCAGTTCAGAATAAGAAGAATAGTTCAGATTCATGAAGTGTTTGAAAGATCTTCTCAAGTCCTCATTTAATTCAGAAAACATGTTTGAAATGATTCACATGTTTAGGGGAGGATTGTTGGGAATTAAATATTCTGAAGTTAGAGTATGAGAAAATACTTTAAGAAGAAGGTACTGCTAGTTCATGATCAAGGTACTGCTAGTACATCAAGGTACTGCTAGAACAATAAGGTACTGCTAGTTCAAGTAGAAGGTACTGCTAGTAGAGAATGGTACTGCTGATCAATGAGTCATAGAGCTGCTACAAGGATAAGATCGAAGAAGATATTATTTGTATGAGTCACTCTTATGCAAAAATAATATCTAGATATGTTCTCAGTCAACAAGTTGATGCATGTGCTTGCATTAATTTATTTGAACAACTTGTGAGATATAAACTTCTATACGCTAGCTCGACTTGATCTTTTGTAAGACAAGTGTTGATTAGAATTAAAGTAATATTTTAAGAGATCTCTTGGACTATAAAAGAGATCTTAGATTAGTGATTATATACGTGCACTATTACAAACTCATATCTGTTAAGATATAGAACAAACAAAAACATATATCACAAATCTAGAAACATAAGATTCAAGGTCTTTGTAACCCTAGTGATAAACACAAGATCACTCGTATTATTTTGAATAATATTGAATCGTTCAGTGATAAACTTTCTTTGTTCATTGTTAAGTAACAAACATAATTCTTCCATTTCCATAACATACATAACCTTCTAAGTGTGATTAAGTAAATTCCGCATACTTAATCATATTAACTCAATATATCTTTACACACAAAGTATACAAGGTTTAACCACCTTAATCGTGTGTCGTTAACCGTGTGTCGTAGGTCCTCTCATGGGTGTTCAGAATCAAATGCAAAGCTGATGAAACAGTTGACAAATTCAAAGCTAGACTTGTAGCAAAAGGATTCACTCAAAAGGAAGGAATTGACTACACTGAAACATTTGCTCCAGTTGCAAAGATGGTCACAGTTCGAATTTTCCTTGCCATAGCAGTGCATCACAACTGGCAAATAGCTCAACTGGACATCAGCAATGCATTCTTACATGGAGATTTACATGAGGAAGTTTACATGTGTCTACCACAAGGTTACAAGGCACCATCCTCTATTCCTAACCCTATGTGTAAACTCAAGAAATCCCTCTATGGTTTGAAACAAGCTAACAGGAAATGGCATACCAAGCTCACTTCTTTCCTGATCACCTTGGGCTTCAAGCAAAGTTATGCAGATACTTCACTCCTAATCTACAACAAAGGTACAGATTTTCTAGCCCCAGTCATTTATGTTGATGATATTCTCTTGACTGGTAACAACAACCAACTCATCTCATACTTCAAACAACAACTGGATAACAAGTTCAGCATCAAGGATTTGGGAGAACTCAATTACTACCTTGGTATTGAGTTTCTCAGGAATGACAAAGACATTACCATGACTCAGAGAAAATATGCCCTTGAGCTTTTACACACAGCTGGTATACTTGACCTCAAGTCATCTCACATCCCAGTTGATCCTCTCATCAAGTTAAATGACAAGGATGGTGACCCATTACCAGATGCTTCACTCTACAGAGTTCTAGTTGGCAAACTTCTCTACCTGACTATTACCAGACCAGACCTCTCATATGCTGCTCATAACCTCAGTCAGTTTAGTCATGCTCCTAGAACTCCACATTTTGATGCTCTCATCAAGGTCTTAAGGTATATCAAAATGTGTCCAGGACAAGGTCTACACTTCCCATCTCATTCTCCTCTAAAACTACAAGCATACTGTGACAGTGACTGGGCAAGTTGTCCAATTACTAGAAGGTCTGTCACAGGATTCTGCATATTTCTAGGACCATGTTTGATTTCCTGGCAATCCAAGAAGCAGATTGTTGTCTCAAGAAGCTCAACTGAGGCAGAATACAGAGCATTGGCTGATTGTACTTGTGAGTTAACATGGCTACAAAGTCTACTTATGGAGTTCCATGTTCCTATTATCAAGCCAATTCCCATCCTATGTGATAACCAATCCACTATTGCTCTAGCTTCTAACCCTGTGCAGCATGCTAGGACAAAACATATAGAGATTGATTGTCACTTTGTCAGAGATAAGATCAAAGCAGGAATCATTTGCCCTTCATTCATCCCCACAAAATCTCAAACTGCTGATGTTTTAACCAAAGGGCTTAGCAGGTCTCCCTTCTACACTTGTATTTCCAAGTTTGGCATGTGTGATCCATACACACTGCCAACTTGCAGGGGGGGTGGGGGGGGTAATGGGCATAAGGTCAATGCAGTCTCCACAAACCACATACACCACTCCAAGTGTCTGAAGAAAGTAGCAGCAGTTTAGTTGTAATGTAGCAGCAGAATGTAGTTAGCAGCAGTTTGTAATATTGTAGTATAAATACTTTGTAAATGGTCATTTGACCATAAGTTTTTTCAACTTCAATAATAATCATTTTCACTTTTCTCTCAATCTCAATAAAAACACCTAAACACCAAGGCTCTTAGACATTCAATTACACCTGCAAATTAATTAGAAACAAATTTCAAGCCAGCAACTTAAAAAAAAAAAAAAAAAAAAAAAAAAAAAAAAAAAAAAAAAAAAAAAAAAAAAAAAAAAAAAAAAAAACATGAACGGCACCAGCAACTTTAATTAAAATAGAAAGGGCTATACTACACAAGTACACAACTCGATATAGCTTCCTCAAACCAAATATTGGAGATTAAAGATGAGATGTAACCGAGTGGGGTGAAGAGGATGCCTTGGCCTCTCCAAAAGCTTACAATGCGCTTTAACAATACAAATGATACTTTCTTCCTTGAAACTCGAATCTGCTGAAAATCACAAATTTGAAGATACAATGTACAAAATTATCCATAATATAAGTAAACATAAAAAGACATTAACATCTAAGAAGAATCAATTTCACCATAAATCGAACCCAATAATCAATTAATAACTAAAGAAAAATAAAGCTATAAATGACCTGTAACGGTGATTGGTGCTTAAACTCGACTTTTGAAGATTAGATATGAGTCAATCACAGATACTTCGAGTTCATGACACAATTGATGTCGAACAATGTTTACATATGTGGTGAATTTGGTCCAGACTCGTGAAGGAGAAGCACAAATCATAAGGTTTAATGTCTTTGTAGCTACGAGCAATGTTGCAAAAATCGTGAATCGGTAGCATGGCGGTCGACCACCCTGCAGCGATTAATCGGCCAAGGCGGGATTAATCGGTGATTAATCTGATTGGGTATTTCTGGAGACCAAACTAAAGATCGTAACTGATTCCAAGCCTACTATGTTTCTAAACCTCAATAAAAGGCTCCAATTCTGATTATGAAGCTCATTGTGTGTTATAAGTGAAATAAACGATCCCCAAATTAAGTAGAATGCCTAAATTTTTATTTTTTTTAAAGCTGACCGATACGGCCGATTTCTTGTCGATACGGCCGATTTTTGGCCTTTTTTTTGCCCAGACCGATTTTTTTGACCGATATGCAAAATTCTACAAGGTCGAAGGCCGATAAGCGATATATCGGCGATTAATCGGCCGATTTTTGCAACATTGATCTAATCTGATCCGATCTTACTTTGTTCGAACCGCAAACTAAAAAACTACAAAGTTGTGGATTATGTTTTATAGAATTAAAAAAATAACATTTTAATCTTCTTAAACATTCCATATTCATAATTTAGGACAACATTTTCTTGAAATTATATAATTGTATCTTTATGACATATAATAATTTGTAGATTTGAATATTATTAGAAAGACTATTAATAAAATGACATCATAGTAGGATCTTAGGATCCCAATCCGATCTTACGATTTCGATCTTGCAAACACGAAAAAGATCCTGAGTAGGATCCCGATCTTGAAAACCTTGGTATTTTCTATGCTATTTTTATGTTAGAAAAATATATATTAGCTTTTAGCCATCTTAAAATACAAGGGGTATATCTTTGGCCCTCCCACAATAAAAGTTCTAGCTCTGCTACTGGTACTCATACCCAGGGACGGAACCAGGAGGTGTCCCGGGACATCCATGAATTTTTGTCTCGTAGTGTTAATTTTGTTAAAAAAAACCTCTATTTTTTTTAATAAATGCACCCAGTCCTAAAAGTTGTGCATGTAGTCTTGTTTGATGTCTCATAAATGCACCTGATGAATTTGTATTCTGGTTCCATCCCTGCTCATACCAAACTCGTTTGGATCCGGTTATGATCCACTCCCACTCCCTCCTACATTGGTTGTGCATGTGGTAAGGATATGAGATACTAGGTTTTAATAATGTTCATGTTCAACTAGTTTTGGGTTTTTAAAATACATTTTTAAAATCCTAGAATCTCATATTTTAGTATGATAATAACGAGAGAAATCTTGATGAAAAAGTTGCGAAGGAGAAAAAGTGAGTGACCACATGTTCCACGGTCGCGACCATACTTGATGTTTTTAATATCCGCTTGTATTAGATATGGGGTATATCGTATTTTGTGTTGTGAAAAGTTACTCGTAAGTCATTTTATATTGCATTATTTGATATGGTTATATTTACTATCGAATTGAAAGCGCGTTTAATATTTTAAGATAAACTATTTTAAAGCTTTTGCAAAAGCCAATAACTTTATACAACTTACAAAAACATTAATGCCCTGTTCTCAAGTTATTTTGAGGAGGAAAAGTGAAAGAAATAAAAAAAAAAAAGTTTTGTATTCTCTAGTTTTTTTTAGGATGGAAAGAAATGAGGAAGTAAAGAAACTTGAAGAAAATGTGAAGTATTATAGTGGCACAACTTTCAGCTCAAAATTGGGATGAAAGTGGAGTAAAATAGTACTTTTCTTGTGAATTTACTTAAGAGAAATGAATGGGAGGCCTAAACTCATGACTAATTTTGTGCCTAAAAATACGTGGCATTAGCTCATTGGTTTATGATGAAGCTCACTCAATTAAAACCAATAAAAAAGTGACACCAAAGTTTAGACATAAAATTAGGCATGAGTTTAGACATCTCAATCTTTCCGCTGCCACAAAATAATTTAGGGGGCCGCCTAGTAAAATTAAGGGGATGAAAGTTTAGACATAAATTATTTTGTGGCAGCGGAAAGATTTTTAGGGTGTTACGGTGAGGATCGAGTCATAATTACAGAAAACGGCTCGAAAGAGGCGTTTTGAAAGTTATATGTCATTCAAAATAATACTATTGATGCAAAGGTGAAATATTTGATTCGAAAATCCCATGAAAAGATGTGATAATTTGGAAAGAATGACATATTTGATTTTACACCACTTAATTTATCAGAGTATATAAAATGTCCGCTCCGTGTCTTGTCCTGCTCCGTTAATTACCTGAGATACACATGCTTAAAAGTGTCAACACAAAGGTTGGTGAGTTCGTAGAGTTTAATGGGAAAACAATTTATTTCAATAAATTCAAGTGTATACATTGATAGCTGAGATAAGTATGAGTACGAGTAATAAGTCAGTTTTCCAACAATTTTTGGATGTGAAGTAACTTTTGAAAATAGTGTTAATGATATTGCAGCAGGTAAAGAGTTGTTCATAGAAGTCACAACTAAGTCACAACTAAGTCACAAATTATAACAGTTAAGTTCCAAGTACAGGATCCATAATCCTAACACATAGTGAAAACAATAGTATAAAGTCTGAAGTCTATCAGTGTGGAGTGGTGGTTTACTAAATACAGCTGTATCTAAATATATATGAAACATTCATATAATTATATTGCCCTAAGCCTCATGACACGCAAAACGTTAACAATGTACCGTAAAACGGCGGTGTCCACATCAGGTTACTGATGGGTGTTAGCCCTCATGTAATAGGTGATTTTGCCAACTTCCTATTTTTCTCAAATATAGTGCATCGCGACTAAATACGACTAACCACATAGGCATTCCGTCAAAGTATTTAGTGGGATAGGTCGTCAGCCTCCAACAGGTTTCGAAGCTGTTCACTATATTCGCGCTCACCGCAGTGATTAATGGCTCATGATCGAGGGACTTTATGGCAATATAGTAAACTTAGGCAATATAGGTTTCAGGGGTTCATAGAATATGCGTACTTTAGTCTTGGCAATTATTTCCAGTGAAATGTAGAAATATCGTAGTAAAGTTAGTTGTACATCCAATTGCTATATGAATGCATACAATGAGTCTCCGTATCATGTTACAACAAGTAGTTTGAAAATGTTATTTTTCAATACAGTGTTTAAGCTAAGCAAGCAATTTGCAAGTATAACGAGCATATATCCCTTCCAAAGGGTGATTCAAAACATGTAAAGCATAGTTGATGATTTTGAGTAAATCATGAGAGTTTTCAAAGTATAAAAGTAAACTTAAAACAGTTGAAGCATGTATCTCCCCCAAAAGAGTTATTAAAAACAAGTATTAAAAGTAGGGGCCACGACTCACCTTAAGCGTTACTGGTGATGGTGAAAGTAAACTCAGGGGTGATTATGGTATTGACTTCAATACAAAACCTGATAAATACAAATGTCTGAGAATCTAACCAAATACTTGTGGTGGATGTGAAATGAGTAGTGAATGATGAATAACGAATGATGAATAACGATCTGATCGTTGAGTGGGAAAGTGTTATGCCTAAAGTGCTTATAATTCAAAAATAATGTTATTTCTTCAAAAGAGTTGAAATGCTATGCAATGTTAACTCAAAATGTTGATACTTATAATAAATAACAAACGTTAAATAATACGTAACTAAAAGTATGAGAATGCATATGAAGTGATGGGGTGAAAAAGGAAAATAAAATAAGAATGTCAAGTAAAATCAGTTGGTCCTTTTCCTTTTCCAGTTTTTACACTTTTTACCCTAACTGCGCTTGCGTCACATCGTTAGTCCTTCGTTAAATCCAATGTCCAATAATAGTCCATAACTTGTCCAAAAATACAAATAAGGCTTGGCATTCAATAATATGTCCATTTATACCCTAAACATTCTGTTTTCACAGTCTCAGTCCTTGTATTTCTCGGATTGGCAGTTTCAGTCCTTCTAGGCAATTTGCGTTACATTTTCAGTCCAAAAATGTCAAAAATATGAGGAAAAGGTGGGCGAGTTTTGCTAAAGTTTATTTAAGACTAATAAAGCTTATCTTAATAGCTTATATGGCCAGTAGCTTATTTATTACAACTTGGGCCCTTAACGAGCCATATACATAGTCCATTAACCAGTTTTAATCCGTAAGGTTTGAGGTGAGTTGGGTATGTCCAAAAGCTCATTTTTATCATCTCATTTTCATATCTAAAAGTGCCAAAGAGCCAGCTTATCCCATCAGCTTATAATCTGCTCAACGGGTTATAAAGCCCATGCATTTGTTTTTAGTTGTTTTCAAAATGGTTTATGCGATTTACTTTGGCTGTGATTAAGGGTCGTAACATGATCATTTTTACATGATGTTTATACGAAAAGTGTAGCTTATCATGAGGTCTAATGGTTCGTGTAAAAATGAGATATAGTCATTAAGTTAAATCATGAGTTTTTGACTCATTTACTGGGCGGCTTGGGGCTGTCTTATTGTACAAAACACTTAGAATAATTCTAGGTATTTTCAACTTGAGTTTGTACGTGTGACATGAAGTTTTATATACGTTCGAATAATGCATGAAATGGAGTTTCAGACGTGAGTGTGGGTGTGTAGTGACTCTTAAGCCTTCCACAGTGGAGGCATGTTACGTTGTTGTGGGTTATACTACATGATGCACGTACAGATACTAGTGACCATTATACGTTCGAGTGAAACAAATGAATAATGCATGGGTGAGTGGTGTACGTGAGAAATGAAAGTAAAGAGAGTTTGTAGACACTTACTTCACCTTGTAAAGGTGGTGGAGACTTGTGTGAGATCGAATGAACACAAGGGTGAACAACCCACTCGCTGGAATCCGATTATACACTTTATATTTGTAATCCATTTGAGTTTTGATCTTCTGAATTTCTTGGGGTTTTCTAAATGGTGCAAAAAGGGCTGAGAATGTGTAAGAGAGGTGAGGGTGAGAGGTGGTGAAGAGGCAGTGGTGTTCGAATGATAACACAAGGACGAAGGCAGTTTACTTGCTAGGTTCGAACTATGTTTTTACGTTTTGGGTTTCTTTATCCGGTTTGCTTCCCAAAGAGAGAGACAAGAGTTTCTGAGCATTTGAGGTTCTTAGTGAGAGTGAAGTGAGTGAAAAGTGAGTAGAGTGGATTGCTAGAAGAGGTATGATATATAGAGATAGGATCACACACGAATATTGACCATTTGACTTCAACCCAATCATAGAGGGTTACTGTGGATGACCAGTATTTGAGGGACCATGCTAACATGCTACTGACTCCATAGAAAAGATATTTTGAAGGTAGGTAGGGCTTATCTTTTGTGTTGAAATGTATATACACACGTTTTCATTTTAGCGAGCTCAAAACATGAAGCCAACGTACCACATTGGTCTTCTGCTGTTCCAGCCTCATTTCACACGTTCATTTATGTTAGAAATAACATTAGAGAGTCGTAGGAAAAATCGGGGAGTGATTTGGTTGAGTTCTGCCATATTTATTCATTCGTATGGTTCAAAAATAGGACGAATGAAATGGCTTTGGATATCATAGCCATACTCGACATATAGGGTTGGGGTTTAGCACATATGGAGTCTAGTGGGTGGTGAACAAGAGTGTGTAAAAATATTTGAGGGTTGCGTTTCATATTCGAGAGCACACGAGCTGATTTGGAGGTGGTATAGGATCGATTACCACATGGAATAATAAAAGGGGAAGTGGGCTTGGGTTTGGTGTAGCGTGAAATGGTGATGGGCTGGGAAAAGATGCAGCCCATTTGGTTTGTAGTTTAGGTAATATTTAGTGGAAGTAATTAGTAATAATTACTTGTAATTAGGAAAATTTAAATAAGTTTAAGGTAGCAAATTTATTAGTACTTATCATGATTATTGAGATTCAAGTTTAGTGAAAATGGTGGTTTGTGTATAATCGTGTCTCGAATTACGTGTCATTATTCGGTAGTTATCGTGATATCGTGAAGTGGTAAGAATATTAATAAGAGAAAATTTTAAATTTCCCCGTAAAAATGGGTTTTATTAAACGGTAACACCAGATTATTATTAATCAACGAGATGGATTTTTGCAGTATCTTGCAGAAGTAAAGTTGGATGTTTGACCAATATGATGAGGGTTTTGAAAGGTTTCAATGAGGTCAGTTTAAGGTTGAGATTTGTAGTTTGGAACGAAGGTGGAGGTTGAGGTTAGTTTGTGATGAAGAAGAGCTAGAAGGAAGTTGATCCAGCAAGGTGTAAGGCAAGAAGAGCACTAAGCTCATGGGCTTCATTAAGTTCTTCAATGAACTTCAAGTGTTTAGAAGAAGGTGATGATGGTGGAGTGTGGTTGTTATTTTGGATGGATGTTTGGATATGCAACATAGAAGTAGCATGTGAGTTGGTAGGAAGTGGTGGTGATACTTTTGGTGGTGGAGACATTTTTGAGTTTGGGTAATCATGAGTGAATAAGGATGGAGACATGGAAGAAGAGGATATTCCAAGAGTGGTGAGTGTTTTGGATGGTACATTGGTAGGTTGAATGAGATGTGAGGTGTTGTGAATGAGATTGGGATTATTGTTTTGGGATTGATAATGCTCTTCATGTGAATCATATGGATGAGATGAAGGTGTATTTTTAGGAGTAAAGATGGATGGATGGTTGGTTATTATGATGAGGTTTATGAAAGGGTTCATTGGAATGAGCTTGAGGATTGGGAGTATAGTTGGGAACAAATGTGGGTGGAGGTGTTGTTTGTTTAGCCACATCATTTATTGAGATGGACTTGTTTTGGGGGTTAGGTTTTCTTCTCCAAACGGGTTTTTCGGTTATCCTTGCTAACCTTGAGGTTTTTGGCTTTGGTTTGATGGGAGATGGCATGATGAGATGATGGAAGATTATGAGGAATGGGAGTGTTTATGTAACACCCCAACCCGATAAGGGTAAAGATATCACAATAATGGTTTCATATCAGATCAAAACAAAGCATACATCTATAGTAATACAAGAATTCTCAAAGGTTACAAATGAAATACAGAAACTACAAGGTTACAAATGAAACTTCTGATAAATACTAATTCTAAAGTATAATAACTTCTAATCATCTCTAATCCAGAATAGCTATCAAATCCTCTAAGTCCAAGGTACACTCTTCACTCATTCCCAGCTTCCTACTAAAAACCTGCCGCAGGAAAAGAAATGCGGCTGAGCTTCAAAAGCTCAGTGAACAGATATATAGATAACAGAAACGATAATGGATAGCAGTACAAAGGAAATCAGAAAATACAGATCATACAGAAACAAAATCAAATGAAGGAGTAGGAATAAGAAATGGAATAAATGAAACGAAATAAGAATAAGAAATAAATAAGGTTTAAGAATAAAGAAAACAGAAATCTATCACGAGCCCAGATAACAGATAATATCATAACAGTGTAAACACATAAGCAATCTAGAGGGGATACCTCTTGAGTAACCAGATAATATGAGGGGTGACCTCATGTATCAAATCGGAGTGATCAGCTCCCAGATATTGTGAAAGACGTGTATCGCACACACCATCAGTCACCAGATATATATATATATAACAGTAAACAGTAACAGATAACAAAAATCAGATCAGATCTAGGATGCATCCATACGCCCCAGTAGGCCAGATTCTTCTCCTACATAACAGATAAAATCAGGGACGGAACAGGTCATCACTCTTCTGCCCTAGAGTCATGTCAAAGGTGCATCAATGACATGGACATGAAACCCTCATGCCTAGTGATTGGCTCGGATATCAGACTGTGGTCAAGGTCAGATGTCACATAATAACCAGAGTGTCATATCTAAGGGTTCATGGCATAAGGTTCATGTCAACAATTCAGAAATAAATAACAAGGTTCGAATCAGAATTTATCAGATTAAGTTTTATATCAAAGCTTAAGTTCAGATTAAAAAGGTTTACTTCCAATAGTCCAAAAGAGTATATCAAAGGTTAATAATTACAAGTTTATATCAACAATCCATTTCAGAAGTTCCTGTCAACAGTTCATTTAAAACAATCCTTTAATAATGGTTTTCAATAAAATGGTCTTACAAAATAGTTTTCATAAAAATGGTCTTCCAAAACTTTTAGTAACTTCCATTTAAAGTGGTATCACTTCTTTTAAATTATCTTTCCTCAAACAGTTTCATATGTAGTTTAAGAAAGGTTCAAAATCAATTAGGTTCAAATAAGGATTTAACAGATTAAGGTTTATATCAAAAATCAAATCCAAGTTTATAACAAGTATATCAGATTAAGGTTCAGAACAAGGTTCACAGATCAGGGTTCAGAACAAGAGATCAAAACAAAAGGCTCAAGAAAGATTCAGAACAAAGGAAACACATCAAAGGTTCACAAACAGGTTTACAATCAGAGTTCAGGAAAAAGGTTCAGAATAAAAGAATCATATCAGAGGTTCAAACAAAAGGTTCAAGACAAACAGATCACAACAAAGATCTACAAACAGAAGGGAACATAGCAATGGTATAGGGAATCCTAATAAGGAAATAAAAACAGAAAGGAAAGGGAATGAAAACCCTTACTGAAAAAGGGCAGAATATCTGTACCTTATTTGCACAGCAGAAAAGCAAAACAAACACAGAAACAAGATCAGGACTTCTCCTTCTTCACACCTAAAGGAGTAGAATACAGAATTACTACAGATTCTAATTCAGATTATCTCTTTTAGTTTACCTTTCCATTTTAAGTAACTTTCTATTTTTAGTAACTTTCCAGATTTAGTAACTTTCTATTTTTAACAGGTTTCCAGAATTAGTAACTTTCCATATTTAACCAGATATTAACATTACAGATTATGTTAAGTCCTTATTTACAGATTATTATGGGATTTAGGTATATTTTATCAAGTTACCAAATTTTAGGGTTAATTATGACAGATTTCATAGTTTTAGGGTTTAACTGTAATTATTCTAAATTCAAAGGTATAATAATGAAAATACTTTAACTACTGATTTAAATACTCTTTTTATACAGAATGACACTTAAATCCCTTTTATTTTCGTATGCCTTAATAACCATGCATGATTTGTGTTTCTTTTTTTTCTTAGGTTATATTCGACCCATAGATCACTAGAAAAATGCTGGATAATTTTTTAGAACGTAAGAATTAAGCATGAAAAATCCTTACCTCTCGGATGAAAAAATCGAACAAAACAATTATCACGAACAAACGAAGGCTTCTAAATTCAGGTTCCTATTTTTCTTAGCTCCTTAATACTCCAAAGAACACCAGAAAATACCCACTTGTGTCCAGAAATTCGGATGGAGGAGGAGAGGATTTTTGTGTGTCGACTTTTAGGGTTTGCGATATAAAAGAAAAGGAAAGAATGAATAACCGTGTGGGAGGATTGAGGAGGGGCAATATTTTCAGCCCAATTTTGGTTGACAAGATCAATATACTGATTTGATTGATTTCCCCTTTAATTTTGATGCTTATCTTGTATTTAAAAAGAATTATAATTAAAAGTAAATAATTTAAATAAACTTTTCGGCCCATGTATAATTCTTGTGCATAATATGTATTTTTTGTACATTCAAAATATTAAAATGTTGTCCCAGAAATTAATTTACTTGATATGCAGTTTGTTTTCAGAGGTTTGGAATCGTTTCAGAATTTTATAAGTGATTTTATTATGTTTTATGATTTCAGGGTAATTAGGTAATTTTACAGGTTATCAGAATTTCAGGTATTACAACTTCTTCCCCACTAACAAAAAATTTTCATCCTCGAAATTTGCAGGAAGCAGAAAGGACAGAGAACGGAAACTAAACAAAAGACATACCAGACCTAATAGATGATAATCGTATTCTCTCGGAAGAGACGTAAGAATTACACAGGATTTTGACGGATATGCCGTCCCCAGGATTTGATTTGACAAATCAGATTATGATATACAGGAATAGGTTATCGATCACATCAATTGGAAGAAGTTCTATAACAGAACCTAAGATTATTATCAGAAGTTCAGAGGTCAGCAGAATGCGTGACTAGAATCCAGACGTATCAATTCACAGAACGGTGAAAGCAGATTACGCGTACAGTTAGAATGAACTTACATTCTCACTAATGCAGATAATCCCAACAGTTATCAGAATTTCTAAGGTTCTAAGGCACTTCTCGAAATATCCTATGCCCACAACAAGTGCACGTTATATGATGTAAGTATTATCACGTTGGCCAGACGTCATAATACTGGCATCATATAAATATGCCCTCACGATGATCATACTTTATTTCCAGTCGTGAACAGAACAACTTATCTTAATCCACCTAGTCTTCCTACGGTCTCAGAGGTCATCAAGATCAAATACCCTAACTAAGAGGGGAACGAATCACTCGAAAGAGTTAATGGAAGTCCCAGAATGTCTATCAGAATTTGGTACATCAGATCATCCATCATTCGTCAAATTTCACATAACAAAATCATCGTCCGACATACGCAGAATGAACACAGAGCGGAATTACTACAGAGAACCTAAATCATTCAAAGGGTTTTATCATCAGGTAACAGAAATTTAAATAGGTCAAGAGGAAATGAATTACGTCATCCATTCAATACATGCTCTTAAGTCTCTCTCAATTCCAAGCAAATCTGTCTATGTTTGTCCATATGATCATCGGGTGAAAAGGATTTATAACTTGAGTCTGATCCCTCAAGCCTTCGGCACTTCTTCTTGGAACTGTGGTGTAGTAACGTGAATCTCCGACATAGTCACTGTGCATCACCCATTCACGAGCCTGCTTCTGCTCTTAATTCATCTTAGTACAACTAAAAAGAATAGAGAAGTAAGGCTGTGTGTCTTTGGCAGGTCTCCTAGCACAAATCGAAATTCGCCAACTCAGATTGCTGTCGTCACCGGATGCCTGGTAGTGTTTGTCTGCTACAATCTCTGAACGCCAATCAAATCTACTCTTCCAGAACAAAGGGTCATTCTACTTAATACGAAGATGGTCTATATGTTCCTCGTTCGTCTCAGAGCATAACCATGTTGTCATACTATGACAATTGTCCAAATACTCGCGAAAACATTATTCTTATTAGCCAATACTATTGGCATTATTTAAAACTCATAATGGTCACAATGAGTACGAAAACAGTTTTCATCAATCGTTTCAGGGAAACTTCATATCTAAATCACATCACCAATCTTTACGGATAAAACTGAAATACTTTACGGAAGTTGCTCTCAGTTAGTCATCTCCCTTCTTAGGAGTTCTTGTGGTTGCTTCTTCAGTCCTTCAAACATTAAATGAGGTTGTCTGATACAGAGTTCACAAGGATAGAATAATTTAATCATTTATACTCGGAAATGAAAAGTGATTACGGTTGAGATTACGGTTAGGTTTACGATCGTTGATATGCAGACGCAAAATTTTCTCTTTCTTCTTTATAAATTAATAGGGTATTTAAAGGGGACACTGAGGTGAAACAAAATCATATCTCATCAGCTTCTTCAATCTCTCAACTTCAACAGTATCATGGTTCGTCAGCTGATATCGGTTCAAAGTCAATTCTACTTCTCAATCAGGAGAGATACCCAAAAGTTTCATCAGAAAGCACCAGAAAAATTTGTACAACAAAACTTCCAATGCCAAACTTTCTAATGGTGGATACTAATAGGTGTCAGGAGAATTTAACAATCAAATGAGATCAGGGTACATATTTCCATAGCAGTGTTAAGCTTAACAGATTTAAGCGGTTAAAGGTTATTATAACAAAGTAGGGTGGAGCAGATTGTTATATTTCAGATACGGTAGTCTATGGTAGCTTTTACGAAGAGTTAGCCAGCCAAGGTCCTCGAAATCGAATATATCAAAATAAACAGATCCGCAGAACGAATGTGGTCACTTAACCAGACGAATAGTTCATATGTCAGAGTCAAGTACATGGTCCAGTATAGCGTTGGGGATAGATAAGTGAACAGTTCAAGGTGTTGGAGTTTTTGGTTTAGCTTTTAGCATAAGTGACAGGTAGGGTGTACATCATTGGTAATACGAACATTGTATAATTGTCAGAAGTGAGACGTATGAAATGTCGGATATTAGCATCATATGCTCAGTTAACAATTCCATACAGAGATAGTATTTGCATCAAATCCTTCCAAAGGAAAACTGGTGGGCAAATAAGATTCATCACTCAAGGGAGGGAACAAACTTCTATACCCAAGATTAAAAATCACCAGAGTTCTCATAGGAGTGGTATGGATTTTGCAAGACAGAATAGTATCAGATGATACATTTATATCCAGCACGGGTAATGAATTATAGAAGGTGTCAACCACATTAGGGTTAAACGGCCTTCGGGATGGTCGGAAAGATATCAGACTGTTTATCAAACAGATCGGAAGTGAAGGTCAAAATCAGGTAGCGGTAGCAAAATTTAACAATCGGTAATCATGTCAGGGGGTTCCAAAATTGTTTCAGACGCCAAAGGTGAGACATAGGAGGATAGTCGTCACTATTAAATGATCAATCAATCAATCCTTATAAGGATAAAATCAAGGTTACTATCAAAGAAAGACGAATCAACAAGGAAAAAAAATCTTATCGTTCAGAATGTGAGGGAGAACATTTTTACACTCGTGGTTAAACACCACAAAACTTCTCATGGGAACAGGGATGGTTAAGACGAAATCGAATAGTGTCAGAAGATTCATAGATGATTATCAGAAGCAAGAAACAAATAACAGAATGTATTATGTATATCATCGTTATGGGAATCCTCAGAATGCCCGAAGAGGCATCAGAATGATTAACAAAAGGTTCAGAGGTCGGAGTCGAAATCTGAAGGCAAGGATCAAATAGTGTCAGATAATTACTACGCAATTTCCAATGCTCCAGGTTTTATTTAGGTTTCAAAAAAAAAAATTTTGGTGTTGCAAGGCATAAGCTCTAGATTTCCAAATGTGATTTCCATAGTCTTTAACCAAAAGCAAGACACGAATCAGAGTGGTGCGGAAGCAAGATACTTAAGCAAATGACTTATAGTCTACCCATTCCTCACTGGTCAGAATTTAAGTTCCTATAGGGAAATCCTACAGCAAATTCTCAAAGGTTGTCCTACGAGCGCCTATAGTGGAAACTTAGTGGTCCAGACTTCACAGGTCAAGGGTAAATGTATTACGAGTCGCAGCCTGTCGGCTCTGATACCATAAATTGTAACACCCCAACCCGATAAGGGTAAAGATATCACAATAATGGTTTCATATCAGATCAAAACAAAGCATACATCTATAGTAATACAAGAATTCTCAAAGGTTACAAATGAAATACAGAAACTACAAGGTTACAAATGAAACTTCTGATAAATACTAATTCTAAAGTATAATAACTTCTAATCATCTCTAATCCATAATAGCTATCAAATCCTCTAAGTCCAAGGTATACTCTTCACTCATTCCCAGCTTCCTACTAAAAACCTGCCGCAGGAAAAGAAATGCGGCTGAGCTTCAAAAGCTCAGTGAACAGATATAAAGATAACAGAAACGATAACGGATAGCAGTACAAAAGAAATCAGAAAATACAGATCATACAGAAACAAAATCAAATGAAGGAGTAGGAATAAGAAATGGAATAAATGAAATGAAATAAGAATAAGAAATAAATAAGGTTTAAGAATAAAGAAAACAGAAATCTATCACGAGCAAGGTTGTAAAAATCACGAATCGGTAGTCGGGCGGTCGACCACCTTGTAGCTTGTAATCGGTCTAGGCGGGATTAATCGGTGATTAATCGGATTGGCATTATTGACAAATTTTAGTTATTTCCGGCAAGTTTTGTGTATTTCCGGTGAGTTTTAGGTATTTTCGGCAAGGTATTTTCTAAAAAAAAACTTGTAATAGACTTAAACAGTTACTATAAATGATAAAAATAAGTTTACAGTGAGTTTTGGGTGCTTCCGGCAAGATTTATAAGTTTCCGGCAAGTTTAACCACCATTGACCTCCGTTGACCACGGTTGACCTATTTGTTTGACCCAGTTACATAAATCGGCAAGGTCGGTGGCCTTGTAGCACCTAATCGGCGATTAATCGGCCTTGTAGACCTTTTTTTGCAACACTGGCTGCGAGTGAGGAAAACAAAGAGTGGGTGGCATGTTTAGTGGGGAGAAGTGCTAGGGTTTTAATTTTGGGGGAAAGAGAGGCGGGAGTAGGGGGAGACTTTAGAAAGTATAAGGGTGTTGGCAACCAAGACTCTGAGTGTCGGGAGACAATTGATTCCCACCGACCAATCACAGAGTGTCATGTAAGACCAATCACAGAGTGTCATGTGGTAGGAGGATTCTGAAGACAAAACTGTTAGCAGTGGGAGGATTCTGGAGGATTCGAAATCATGCCTCAAAATTTTTATTTATTTATTTTTATTTTTATTTTTTTTAATTTATGTATAATGTTATAAATAATAAAAATTAAATGTAAAACTATTTATTATGTATATATAAAAGATAAAAACAAACAATTTATTTCTTAAAAAAAACGGTTACAACGACAAATACTGAAAATAATAAAAACGACAATACGACAAACGAAACTACGATACGCAAATTAAAAGAAGCTATCATCTGAGTCTGGCCAGCCATCTTCAACGGATGGGGAAGATGGTGGGAAAAAATCACTTTCCCAGTTAGCCCTATGTTCTGCATCTTCCCTGGCTTGCTACTCCAAACGAGCAGCTTTTTCTTCTCGTTCACGTGCCTCAAACTCTAGTAAGACTTGAATATCTGCGTCCATTTGTCGGATTTGTTCCTCTGTTAACCCAAACGGATTTTCCGGTGGATTGTTAACAGGTGGATTGTTAACCGGTGGAGAAGGAGTTGGAAATTCATGGGGTGGGCTGAAAATCGGAAAGGTTTGTTCATGGGGTGGACTGGGGAATTGTTGTCCAAAATTCTTTTGTCGTGGTGGACTAGGAAATTGTTGCCCAAAATATTTTCTAGAAGACATTTGAATTTGTTTGGATGTTTAATATATGTATATGTGTGTGTTTTTTTGGGTTAAATGTATGAGTTTGTAAATATATATATATATATAGAGATAGTGTTTAAAAAGAAGGGGAAAAAAATAATAATAATAAATTAAAAAATCAAACCCTCCAACGTTCGTATTTGCAGTCCTCCAACGTTCGGATTTTTCCACTTTCCCAACCATGCTTCAGCGTCTCAATCTCCACTCCAAATCATAGGACGCCAGCGTCTTGGGGGTTGGCGGCGATGTTCACCGGCGTCCTCCTCCCAAGACGCTGGGAAGACGTCTCCGTTGCCAACACTCTCATAATTGAGTAAGGCGGGATATTGAAATTTTCACATTTGTTGTAATTTTACTTCGAATAAAAAGAAACATATACCAAAATTAGTATTAATGTAATTTTTATAATTTGTTGGTATTTTAGAGATATTATTGACCTTATTTTGTCATATTTATATTTTTTTATGTCCCATCTCTACTTTTGGTACTTAAAATCTTAATTTACGTTTATAGTGGCGATTAAGTGTTTAAATCAAGGTTGTCAGGATCGGGATCCTACCAATGATCGTTTTCGGCTTCACAAGATCGTAATCGTATGATTGGATCGGGATCGTAAGATCCTATTTAATTTTATATATTTTTGTATAAGGGTTGTAGTTTTGTACTTTTATATATTTCTAGATAATATTTTATATTATACGAATCTAAATGGATAATAAAAGAAAAAGTTGTATGTTCAAGTATCGTAGCAGTAGAACATTAAGAATTTCTTAATGTTCCACTACTACAGTACTTGAACATATAACTTTTAGTATAATCGGATCGTTTACGATCTTACGATCCTGTGTGCGATCCTACACCGATCTTGCTCTACTTGAGATAAAAATATGGGCTTGTAGTATCGGATCGTTTACGATCCTAGACCGATCCTGATTAAATGAAGATCCTACTACGATCATGCTCGTTTTTTACATGTAGGATGGTAGGATCGTACGATTATACGATCAGGATCGTGATTTTGACAACCTTGGTTTAAATATATTTCATGTTCAGTTCTAGCTCAAGACTCTTTTATGTTGATTTTCTTGCCAATAAATCGTCTTAAATAATCAAGGGATAAGTAGATTTTAAATATCTGGGAACCCCAATTTCTTTCTTCGGAACAGAGCGGCTCATACGGTCTTCGTATACCGTTGATGAAGTGTAAAATGGTATTGTTTTCACGGATCATTTATCCCGTTATTTCATGCACTTTATACCATTTGCTAGAATCATACAAGTTTTGGGCTCGTTTGAACGAATATTGTAAGAAAAGGAAAAAAGTTTCAAAGTGTGATTAGCTACTAGGACGTCGTCACTTGAAGTGCTCAAAAAATAAAGTTTTGCAATTTTTCGTGACCGGTCAATGTGTGGAGACGGGGCCAGGTGACGCTGTCTCAACCCCAAGGTGAAGTCGTCACAACCAATAACCTGACAACGTCACATGAAGCCGGTGGAAGAAACAATATTCACCATTGCGCACCAGTTAAGGCAAGTATCGTGATTGATTGAATCAACATGGGACGGTACGAGCGTGGAATCCAAGAAAAATTTATGAGTTGTCATATTAAACTTGTGTTTTTTGTATTTATTTAAAAAGGAAGAAAGACTCACGGTTCATAGAAACGAGTTAATGAAAGACAAACAAGTAGGATGCATAAGCATTTACTTAGGCGATTATCACCCTAGGTCTCTATCTGTCCATATATATGTGTGTACTTATACAAATGGTATGTTTATACTGGAGATCTATAACCATATAATGAGATACAATGCGTATCTATAACCATATAATGGTTATATTTTATTATGGATTGTGGGATATGATCCGATCCACCCGCTAACGGGTTGTTTCTTTCAAGGTGCTAATGCCTTAAGAACTGATCGGGTTCCACCCAAAATCAGTATCTCTAGTAGACCGTTCCGACATATGGAAGACTGTTGTTACTGTAGATGGATCCAGTTCGGGTCCGAACCATCGATATGCTGACATTTGCTTGTATAATTATTTGTGATTATGACGTTCGCAAGTGGACCTATTGGGAAATGCTCATATCATAATAAATAACTATACGACTAGAAATACGTGAGCCTATGGGTCACACACGTATACACTGAGGTATCATTATTTATAATGTATTTAATGTAATTACAATAGTTATGATATTTATATTAGTTAAGTATCTCAGGATCGACTAACGGGCGTTTAATGAATTTGTTAGACTAATTAATTAATTAACGATCTACCAATTAGTAAGTAATGGACTTAACAATTGGATTGGACCAAAATCAAATGAGAAGCCCAATTTTTTTTTTTTTTTTTTTTTTTCCTGATTTGGTCCATGATGGCTGGCCATATGGGGTAAAAAGAGGGAATGGAAAAACACTTGGTAGCTAATTATAATTACTAAGTATTATTATGGGGTTATGATTCATTATAATATAATAACTTGAAAATAAAGAAAACAATATCCTCTCCCCTCTTCTCCCCCATTATCGGCCGAAGCTCACCCTATCTTAGGGTTTTCGGTTTTGATTATCAAACTTGACAAAACGGTTATGCAAAGAGAGGTCAAGAGATACGCGGGACTAGCATCCGATGATACAACATAACGTGTAGTGTGGTTTCGTATGGTTTCATAGGGGAATCCACGTTCATTATTAAGCTCCGTAAAAATCAACCGATCACGGTTCAAAGGTACGATAATTGTTATTGTTATGCATTAATTATATGCATCATATGGATCCAATGTTTGGTGACCTTTTCAACTGCCATTTAAATGTTTTAAAACGGTTTACATGTTAAATCACCAACAATAACTGAACAAGCTGATGCTGATGGATAGCCATTCAGGCTCTTCCATCCACAAGCTCCATAAGGGGATGTGTGGGCTTGGCGCATTACTTTGGGAGGAAAAAAGAAATCATATAAGATAAGATAAATCCTTATAATGATTATACTAATTATTTATTTATAAAGTTAAAGTATATATTTTATTTAGATAGAATATTATCTTTTAAGCTTTATAAATACCCTAATTAAGAGTTAGCGTTTGGACCGAACACCCAAGCACGCATAAACACATAGTTATGTTTTTCAACTGATCGTGATCACTGCAGATGTGTTACTGATCAAGCAATAGCATCCGTTAAAAATCATCACAAAATTTTATGTATAAGTAACAAAAAATTATATTACTTTATCATTTCATAATTTCAAAATGTTCCGTTGCAAATCCGTTGAAAATTTTTAAACATTTGCAATGGATTTGCAACGGAAGTATAAAACTGTTATTTAATTTTTATTTTTTTTCAATATTCCGTTGGAAAATCTTCGCAAAAATTAATTTTTCCAACAGATTTGCAACAGAAATAAAAACTAATTTCTTTTAAATTTAAGTTTATTTTTTTGTTATAAATTCGTAGCAATTTTGCAACGAAATTGCAACGAGACATATAAAAATAAATATAAAATCAATTAGTTTAATTTTTGCAGTTTGCAACTGTTTTCTTTGTCATAGCAAATCTGTTGGTAATCCGTCACAAAACAGTTGCAAATTTCCGTTGCATTAGCCTGTTTGGGTAGTAGTGCTTGTTGATGTTGTCATCATTACCGAAATCCTTTAAGTCGTTTTTGCAGACTATGTTGACCGGGAGGATCACTTTGACATTCAGGGGCGGAGGCAATGGCGGGACTAGTGGGTGCTAGCTCTCCCCCAACTAGCCCAATAAGTCCACTATAATATAGCCCAAAAGCCCAATATTTTAAGATTAGGAACAATCGGCCCTACCAATATTACCGATTCAAATATTGCGTTTTATGGATAAAAAAATTATAACTGCTGAAATTCAAGAGTCAAGAGGAAGAAAAGCGTAACAAGTGAATAAATCGATTAAAAGAATTGTTTTCGTGATCAGGTATTGAATGATTTTATTGATTTGTTCTTTCGTTAATGATCACAATTGTAAAACCCGAAAATCTAAAACGTATCAAAAGACCAAAATGCCCTCAGAATTTGAAAATTTAAAGAAAACATATATAACTTACAAATAAATCACAAAACTTATGATAACGAAAGAATTATGACACGAAATACTTTTGAGGCACCACGATATAATTTTTCAAACTACCAATGATATTTAAAATACACTATGAGTCCAAGTAAATAAAAAATCTCATGTTTCGTATGCGTTTTAATTAAAATAAACAAAGCCGAATATATGTTACGCGAATAGGAGGAAAAACGTCTAGTTGAATCGTGTTTGTTTGGGTCTTATTTTGGGCCGAACCACCTCTTGTTTTCACCCCTATATGTCGACCAAATGAAGCCCAGAGTCAGCCCATACATGGCCCTTTCCATCACACACAATGTCGACCCATTATTTAGTCCCAAAAAGAAACCCTAAGCTCCAAAAATCTGGTTCCTTTCTTGCTGCTGCTGCCGCCCCTTTTCCGGCTGTAAATCGAGCCATAGAAGCCCCAAAAACGTCCCCTCTTGATCCCATTCTAAGGTATTTCGTTAACCTAACATCAATACATAGTCGTACGAATCTTAAACTAACAAAAAAAAAGGTGCGTTTTGTTGTTGGTTGGGGCTGCCGATCGCAAGAAGAAGGAAGAAGGAGGAAGAAAGTTTTCTCGTGTGGTGTTTTTGACGTTGTGTGGTTGTGTTCTTCATCGTATTCATCGAGGGTATCGTTCTTATGAATCTTTGTTCAATAATTATAAGTTATGTATGAATCATGAACCTTGAATGAAAAGAAAAATAAGTATCACATAAAATCACAAGCGAAAACCCTAATATGTAAAGAACTATGGATCGATCTGCATTTGTGTGTGGTGTATTTCGATTTTGATTATGTTATAAGCCATTATAATCTGACCTAAATGTATTCTAAACCCACCATTATTGATTAGTATCAAGAGTTAATGAGTTGGATCATAAAACCCTAAGAAATCACATGTGATAATGAAAACTGGTTCTGAGGTGAAATTTTGATCAACTTTAACCGACCATAAGTTAATCATACGAATGTATATTTTCATGTTTCTGGGGTCTAAAACTAAATTCATTGAATTGGCTACCTGGGAAAATTTAGTTTGTAATTTTTAGAGGCTCAGAAGGTCACTTTTTGATTTTTGGAAAATTACATGTCTGGTCGTACCAAAAAGTCTGGAAAATAAGTCCGGGTTTTTGATTTTTACTTTCCAAACCATATTGAATTAGGAAGATCCCTTTGAACTGGATAAAATATAGGATGTGTGCTAGTAGCTTGAATTTTTTTAGATTTTTGTGAATTTTCCTAAAAGGGGTTAACAATTGGTAACTTTTCGGTGTTCCATCAGATACGTTTTCAGAACAAGTTGTAAAAGTGGATTTTTATGTCATACTTACACTAACAAATAAAATCTGGAAAAATTAGCTAAAATACTAGGGACATTGAGATACCTCTGTGAATTTTTATGGATTTTATTACTGAGTCCTAATATGACTTTTATATTTAATAAAACGGGTACAGAAGTGCCTTAAAAGCTGAGAAAAGTGTATTGTGATATTAAAAGGGGTTAAGTGTTTATTTCCAAACATTAAAGGGTCGATATTGATATTTTGGTAATACTAAAGGACTAAACTTGTGAGAATCTGTAACTTCACAATAATTACACTTTATACCCTAACCTTATGATAATTACACAAATGGTCATTCAACTTATCCTAAATATGAAACGAACTTTTGAAGGAATAAAACTATAATGATAACCAATGAACCTTTAATCTACCTACAATTTGAAAGGCAAGTTAAACATGAAGTTAAGAACTATTTTAATTCCCTTCTACTCCTCTAGGTGTGAAGAAGGCGTGTACCTGATCGTTTCATCTTATTTCGTTTCGGGTTGTGTTTGCTTTCTGAATAAGGTACAGATATTCTGACCTTTCTTTTAAGGTTTCTCATGATCTCTTTCGTATTCTGATCCGTTAGTTCTGATTCGATTGCTATGATTTCCTTTGCTTGAACCTTCTCTGTTGATCCCATTTGATATGACCTCTGTTGTGAACCTATGTTATGAAAACCTCTTGAATTATACCATGGAAATGTTTTGAGAAAAACCATTTTAAAAAGGATGTTTATAAACGTTACAAACTTTTATGAAAACTATATTTCGAAGACTATCTTTATAAGAATCGTTTTGAAAGATTGTTTTACGAAAACCACTTTAAAGGATCGTTTTATGAAAATCATGGATAAAGGATTGTCTTTAAATGAACCTTAAGAGAAAACCTTTTGAAAAGTACTTTCGATATTGAACCTTTTGAAGATTTGACCATCAGATACATTGACCCTTTTTGGATATTGACCTGGGATATTTGACCTTCTGATATTTGAACTTCTGATACTTGACCTTTTGATACTTTGACTGGTCTGATTATGAACTTCTGATGTTGAACCTTCTGATATGACACCCTGATTATGATATGAACCTTTGACCTTTGACCGTTGACCTTTGACTCTTAGTTTGATACCCGAGCCACTTTTCTGTTACCTAGCCAGGAAGGTAACCTGGCCGTGTCTGTGATGCACCACTGGCATGACTCATGTGTGGGTGAGTGATTCCTCACACCGTCCCCATTCTGATTATGATATGCGCATTACTTTGATTATGATTATATATGTTTCTGGGGGGGCGTATGGATTGCAATCCTAGATCTGATCTGTTTAGTGGATTTAATCTGATATGATATGATTTGTCTGGTGACTGGTGCTGTGTGCAATACACGCCTTTCACATATATCTGGGAGCTAGCTACTCCATTTGAAGAATGAGGACACCCCTCATACTATCTGATTATCTGAGAGGTCTCCCCTCTATATGATTTGAAGATTTATGGTTACGATATGATATGATCTGTTTCTGGGCTCGTGGTGGATGACTATCCTAAACCTTTACTCTTGTACCTTTACTTATATCTTATTCATTATGCTACTTCTGTTCATTTCTGGTTGATTTCGTTTCCGTTTATTATATATCTGTTCACTGGGCTTTTTAAGCTCAGCCGCACGTTTCTTTTCGTGTGCGGCAGGTTTTAGTTGGAAGCTGGGTATGAGTGAAGAGACCTTTGGACTTAGAAGACTTTGATAGTTTCGGAAGTAGAAGATTTTAGAAGGATTGCATTGACAGACATAGTATTTAGTTTTGTTTCTCGTTTGTAACCTTGTAGTTTCAGTATATCATTTGTAACCTTTGAATTTTTATTGTATTATTTAAGTCGTATGTTATGCTTGCCTTTGATATGTCACCATTTGCGTGACACTTCTACCTTTGCCGGGTTGGGGTGTTACAATTATGGTATCAGAGACAGGTTTACGACTTGTAGTACATCTACCCTTGGCCTGTGTAAGTTAGGACCACTAAGTTTCCCCTGTAGGCGCTCGTAGGGTAACCTTTGCGAAGTTGCGTAGGATTTTTCCATAGGAACATAAGTCATAACCGGTGAGAAATGGGTAGTCTAGGACATCCATGTGAGTAGTAATTGCTTCCGCATCACTCTGAATCTTGCCTTTGCCTTTAGTCATGCCTTATAGAAGCATTTGTCTCAGAAGACGAGGAAGTCTTACCTTCCGTCATTTTAATGATGAACCTTGTATGTTAACCAATTTCCTTTGGAAGGATTTGATATTGGAAGTTGTTCAGTTCGAAATTGTTATCTGAGCATGTTGATGCTAATAACTGATATTCCTTACATCTCGCCTCTGACAGTTAAACGATGTTCGTATTACTATCGATGCACACCCTACCATTCCTATGCTATAAGCTAAACAAAATTTCCGATCCTTTGAACTGTTCACTCTTCTATCCTACACTCTGATGAACCATATACCTGAAATTGATATGTGAACTATCCGTATGATTTGACAACCACATTCGTTCTAAGAATCCGTTTACCTTGGACTTTGAGGTCTTTTGATTTTGGATGGGTGGCTTTCGTGAAGCTACCGTAGACTACAATATTTGAAATGCGATCTTTAAGAATCTGCTTCACCATATTTTGATATGATCATTTGAATCTGTTAAGATTATTGTTGTATGAAGCACATACTCCGATCTCTTTGATTTCCAATTTTCTCCTAACGCCTGTTAGTATCCACTCTTGGAAAACTCCGGCACTTGAAAGTTTGTTGTACGAATTTCTGGTGTTTCTAATGAACCTTTTGAAATCCGTTTGAGAAGTAAAGTTTGCATTGAACCGATCTGAATTGGCGAAACCATGACACTGAAGAAGTTAAGAGATTGTAGGAACTGATGGAATATGAGTGTGTTCACTTCAGTAATCTCTTTGAATACTCCTGTTTGTGTATGAAGAAGAAAGAGAGAAGTGTGCGGCGGCGCACCGACCATCGTGAATTTAACCGTAATCGTTATTCCATTCCATTTCCGCGTATCAATATTCGATTTGTGCTATTTTTGAAACTCCGTAGCAGACGACCTCATTTGAGTTTGAAAGACGGAAGAAGCAACCACAAGAACATCTGAGGAGGAAGTGGATTAGTTGAGTTTAAGTTCCGCGAAGCATTACAATTTGATTTGTGATGAGAAAGATTTGTGATATGAAGTTTTCCCTAAGAAGATTTCCTGAAGTTGCTTTAGTACTCGTGTGACCACTATGAGTTTGAGTGATGTCAATTGTATTGGCTGGAAGAAGCATATTTTCGCAAGTAGATGGATAATTGTCATAGTATGACAGTGTGTTTATGCTCAGAGACGAACGAGGAACTCGTAGACCGTTTGTTTGTATTTTGTGAACCGACCCTTTGTTCTGGAAGAATAGCTTTGATTTGCGTTCAGAGATTGCAGCAGACAACACCGCCAGGTATCCGATGACGAAAGAGCTTCCACAGAAAGGACCAAGACTGAAGACCATGGTTAGAGTTAGAAACCTTGTAGAAGATTGGTAGACGATGTTCGTGACCGGCGTTACCAAGAGAGAAGCATGCGAAGAGAAGACAGGTTGAGATGAAACTCGATTATACCTCAAGCAGCACGTGGAGATTTCAGTTGGGCATCAAGACGACCAGACCGTAGGAGATGAGCTTTCAGCACATAACTAGGAAGTCGACAGCAGTTGAGTTGATGAATTTTGTATCGTGCTAGGAGACCTGTAGGAGACACGCAACCTTAGTTCTCTAGTCATTTTAGTTGTACTAAGATGAATTGAGAGCTGAAGCAGACTCGCAAATGGAGGAATGCAAGGTGATCACGTCAGAGATTCACGCTACCACACCGAAGTGTCCAGAAGAAGTGTCGAAGACTTGAGGAACCAGACTCGAGTTTATGATTTCCTTTCCACCCTACGAGTAAATGGATTAGACAAGAGATTGACTACTTGGAATTTGAAAAGATTCGAGATCATGAAATTGAATGGATGGAATTTTGTAGTAAACGTTTGGATTTGGAAGATTTGATTTTGTAAAGGATGAAGATATTGAAGACGTAATTCATTTCCTCTTAGACCACTTAAGTTTCCGTTACCTTTCGATAGGATCTTTTGAATGAGCTTTACCCTATTAGAAATTCCGTTCTGTGTTCGTCATGCGATTGTTTGGATGATGGTTTCGTTTTGAGAAGGATGATGAATTGTGGAAGACCTAACGATTCGACGAAGAGTTTCATTTTGAGGTGTACGCATTCCGATACGCTATTTGTACGTTCAATTCCTCCGATTTAGAATCCGTAGTGATGTTTGTTTCGGACCAACCTTGGGAGGTAGAAAGACTGATAGGTGGTTAAGATAAGTAGTTCTGTTCACGACTTGAGATAAAGTATGACCATCATGATGGTATACTCATATGATGCTGGTATTATGGCGGTTCGCGAACGTGATAATACTTACGTCATATGACGTACCCTCATTGTGTTCATAGGATATTTCGAGGAGTACTTTAGAAACCTTAGAATTTTGATTAGAGATGTGAGAATTTTTGTATTCGTAAGATTTAGGTTCGTTCCACCTATACGCTTAATCTGTTTCGCCGTTATACGATTTGATACGTTTGGATTCTCGGTACGCGGTTGTTGACCTTTGTAATTCCAATAAGAATCTTAAGTTCTGCTATAAGTTTCTTCCATTGATATCACCTACAATTTACTTTATGTACGATCTCATCTGATTTGTCTAATCGAATGCTATGGACGGCATATCCGTCACAATCTTGCGTATCCTTGTATCTTTTCTGAGAGAATATGATAACCGCTCGTCATGTTTGAATATGATCCTTGCAATCTGAATTCCGTATGATATGTCATTTCTGGGAACTGAAGTTACCTTTGGATCAGCAATGAAGAGTCATGAGAAAACAAGTCTTTTACATTTCCTGTTTCGTTTCATTCCGTTCGTAAAGATTCTTTGAAAGAACCACCCAGAGTGGGAAGCTACCTGGGAAACCGAAGAGTCGATACGAGCTAGCTATCCTCATTTTGTATTCTGATCTGGTAGGTCTCCATTTGAATTAAGTTCCATTTCATTTCTACTTCCTTGCAAATTTCGAGGACGAAATTTTTTCGTTAGAGGGGAAGAGTTGTAAAACCCGAAAATCTAAAACGTATCAAAAGACCAAAATGCCCTCAGAATTTGAAAATTTAAAGAAAACATATATAACTTACAAATAAATCACAAAACTTATGATAACGAAAGAATTATGACGCGAAATACTTTTGAGGCACCACGATATAATTTTTCAAACTACCAATGATATTTAAAATACACTATGAGTCCAAGTAAATAAAAAATCTCATGTTTCGTATGCGTTTTAATTAAAATAAACAAAGCCGAATATATGTTACGCGAATAGGAGGAAAAACGTCTAGTTGAATCGTGTTTGTTTGGGTCTTATTTTGGGCCGAACCACCTCTTGTTTTCACCCCTATATGTCGACCAAATGAAGCCCAGAGTCAGCCCATACATGGCCCTTTCCATCACACACAATGTCGACCCATTATTTAGTCCCAAAAAGAAACCCTAAGCTCCAAAAATCTGGTTCCTTTCTTGCTGCTGCTGCCGCCCCTTTTCCGGCTGTAAATCGAGCCATAGAAGCCCCAAAAACGTCCCCTCTTGATCCCATTCTAAGGTATTTCGTTAACCTAACATCAATACATAGTCGTACGAATCTTAAACTAACAAAAAAAAAGGTGCGTTTTGTTGTTGGTTGGGGCTGCCGATCGCAAGAAGAAGGAAGAAGGAGGAAGAAAGTTTTCTCGTGTGGTGTTTTTGACGTTGTGTGGTTGTGTTCTTCATCGTATTCATCGAGGGTATCGTTCTTATGAATCTTTGTTCAATAATTATAAGTTATGTATGAATCATGAACCTTGAATGAAAAGAAAAATAAGTATCACATAAAATCACAAGCGAAAACCCTAATATGTAAAGAACTATGGATCGATCTGCATTTGTGTGTGGTGTATTTCGATTTTGATTATGTTATAAGCCATTATAATCTGACCTAAATGTATTCTAAACCCACCATTATTGATTAGTATCAAGAGTTAATGAGTTGGATCATAAAACCCTAAGAAATCACATGTGATAATGAAAACTGGTTCTGAGGTGAAATTTTGATCAACTTTAACCGACCATAAGTTAATCATACGAATGTATATTTTCATGTTTCTGGGGTCTAAAACTAAATTCATTGAATTGGCTACCTGGGAAAATTTAGTTTGTAATTTTTAGAGGCTCAGAAGGTCACTTTTTGATTTTTGGAAAATTACATGTCTGGTCGTACCAAAAAGTCTGGAAAATAAGTCCGGGTTTTTGATTTTTACTTTCCAAACCATATTGAATTAGGAAGATCCCTTTGAACTGGATAAAATATAGGATGTGTGCTAGTAGCTTGAATTTTTTTAGATTTTTGTGAATTTTCCTAAAAGGGGTTAACAATTGGTAACTTTTCGGTGTTCCATCAGATACGTTTTCAGAACAAGTTGTAAAAGTGGATTTTTATGTCATACTTACACTAACAAATAAAATCTGGAAAAATTAGCTAAAATACTAGGGACATTGAGATACCTCTGTGAATTTTTATGGATTTTATTACTGAGTCCTAATATGACTTTTATATTTAATAAAACGGGTACAGAAGTGCCTTAAAAGCTGAGAAAAGTGTATTGTGATATTAAAAGGGGTTAAGTGTTTATTTCCAAACATTAAAGGGTCGATATTGATATTTTGGTAATACTAAAGGACTAAACTTGTGAGAATCTGTAACTTCACAATAATTACACTTTATACCCTAACCTTATGATAATTACACAAATGGTCATTCAACTTATCCTAAATATGAAACGAACTTTTGAAGGAATAAAACTATAATGATAACCAATGAACCTTTAATCTACCTACAATTTGAAAGGCAAGTTAAACATGAAGTTAAGAACTATTTTAATTCCCTTCTACTCCTCTAGGTGTGAAGAAGGCGTGTACCTGATCGTTTCATCTTATTTCGTTTCGGGTTGTGTTTGCTTTCTGAATAAGGTACAGATATTCTGACCTTTCTTTTAAGGTTTCTCATGATCTCTTTCGTATTCTGATCCGTTAGTTCTGATTCGATTGCTATGATTTCCTTTGCTTGAACCTTCTCTGTTGATCCCATTTGATATGACCTCTGTTGTGAACCTATGTTATGAAAACCTTTTGAATTATACCATGGAAATGTTTTGAGAAAAGCCATTTTAAAAAGGATGTTTATAAATGTTACAAACTTTTATGAAAACTATATTTCGAAGACTATCTTTATAAGAATCGTTTTGAAAGATTGTTTTACGAAAACCACTTTAAAGGATCGTTTTATGAAAATCATGGATAAAGGATTGTCTTTAAATGAACCTTAAGAGAAAACCTTTTGAAAAGTACTTTCGATATTGAACCTTTTGAAGATTTGACCATCAGATACATTGACCCTTTTTGGATATTGACCTGGGATATTTGACCTTCTGATATTTGAACTTCTGATACTTGACCTTTTGATACTTTGACTGGTCTGATTATGAACTTCTGATGTTGAACCTTCTGATATGACACCCTGATTATGATATGAACCTTTGACCTTTGACCGTTGACCTTTGACTCTTAGTTTGATACCCGAGCCACTTTTCTGTTACCTAGCCAGGAAGGTAACCTGGCCGTGTCTGTGATGCACCACTGGCATGACTCATGTGTGGGTGAGTGATTCCTCACACCGTCCCCATTCTGATTATGATATGCGCATTACTTTGATTATGATTATATATGTTTCTGGGGGGGCGTATGGATTGCAATCCTAGATCTGATCTGTTTAGTGGATTTAATCTGATATGATATGATTTGTCTGGTGACTGGTGCTGTGTGCAATACACGCCTTTCACATATATCTGGGAGCTAGCTACTCCATTTGAAGAATGAGGACACCCCTCATACTATCTGATTATCTGAGAGGTCTCCCCTCTATATGATTTGAAGATTTATGGTTACGATATGATATGATCTGTTTCTGGGCTCGTGGTGGATGACTATCCTAAACCTTTACTCTTGTACCTTTACTTATATCTTATTCATTATGCTACTTCTGTTCATTTCTGGTTGATTTCGTTTCCGTTTATTATATATCTGTTCACTGGGCTTTTTAAGCTCAGCCGCACGTTTCTTTTCGTGTGCGGCAGGTTTTAGTTGGAAGCTGGGTATGAGTGAAGAGACCTTTGGACTTAGAAGACTTTGATAGTTTCGGAAGTAGAAGATTTTAGAAGGATTGCATTGACAGACATAGTATTTAGTTTTGTTTCTCGTTTGTAACCTTGTAGTTTCAGTATATCATTTGTAACCTTTGAATTTTTATTGTATTATTTAAGTCGTATGTTATGCTTGCCTTTGATATGTCACCATTTGCGTGACACTTCTACCTTTGCCGGGTTGGGGTGTTACAACAATTACTTTCACTTTTATTCACTTCTTTGAATCTTTGTGTCTTCAATTCTCTGAAATATTGAATTCTGATTTAATCGATAGTTTTTGTTCTTTTATTAATGATCACTTCATTAACTTGAAACTATTAAAGTATTAATTGCTTATAGCCTTGTATGATTATCAATTTATCACTTGTTGTATGCTTGATTATATATTTGCCTTTAAGATGACACTTGTTTGGCAATCAAGAATCATAAATTAACTACCGAAGAGGTACTATATTTTTTTTTGTTAGTAGTAAGGAGGCCAAACGCTATTCGCTAAGTTGCTAACGGTCATTAAAATTCTTACCAAGATTGATTAAGGATTTGTATTACTGTAAATGTCTTTTTTTTTTTTTTTTTTTTTTAATTTATTAGACATTTGGCTCTTCGTTTTTAACTTTCCAGATTTTCATTCTTTGATATTGGTTAGAATTATATCGTTATCAAAAAATTTATATCGGCCACCCTTAACTTGAAATCCTGGCTCCGCCCCTGTTGACATTTGAGGATGTACTAAAGGTGTTGCGTGCTAACGAGATAATGACGGGGAATGATAGTTCCTGGAGTAGCGATAAATTGTTAGTTGCTGATGATTCCAGAAGAGGAAGAAATTTCCATCGTGGCAGTTCGAAAGGGCGTTCAAAGTCTCAAACAGGAGGAGATCGAGACATGAGTGTTGTCGAATGCTACTATTGCAGGGAGAAGGGTCATATGCAAGTTAGGTGTCCTCAATTTCGTTAAGACTTGAAGAGTTTACGAGATTTGAAGGAAAAAAAGTCGACGATGGTGAGATGAATGTAGTTGACAATGGTGGTGATGAGTTTCTTAAGATGGAAACTCCAATGGGTGAAATTTTGAGAGAGGAAAAAATAAAGTGGGTGGTGGTACATATATGCAATGACCATGCTATGTTTGAGACGTTGAACGGTAAAAGATAATATTTTAGCGAAATCAAAGTGGGTAATATGAAGATGATAAGGTTTCAGGGCTGTACTCTTCAAACTTCATGATGGAAATGTGAAAAACGATATGAATGTGAAGTATGTTATGGGTGCGGCTAGGAATATTCTTTCACTTGGTGTGTTGACGTCCCGTGGTCACTGTTATGTTGGAAAAAAAGACACTTTCAAGGTTTACAAGAGAGATCAACAAGTTATTCGAGGACGTAAAATGCCAAATAATCTATGTTACTTGGAAGGGGAATCTTTGCAAGGGAGGACATATTACGACAACAATCGAGAGAAGACGAAGACTGAATAAAGAATGCATTTCTCGGATAAAAATGAAGTATTAGGGATTCTGAGTCAAGTGAGGATTTATTAGTGTATGACACAATATTCCCTAATTAGAGATTTTGATGTTGCCTTGGAGAACAAGGAGAATAATTATTAATTTGGTATCCATCAAATTAGGAAAGTGTTTGTGTTTAGTCTTTATTAATAGTGGATGTTATGTAGGGTTTTCATAATCCAAAGAGATGTGAGAAAATCTTGTGAGATAGTTGAAACGTCTCAATCTTGTAATCACAAATTTACATAAAGTTTTTCTAGTGTATTAGGCTTGAGGGCCCGAACCGGTAAATTATTGCGTGTTGTGTTTGTTTTTTTCGTTTTCTTGTTTGGCTATTTGTTGTGTGATCCTTTGTCGTGAGTGTAAGATCCCAACAAAAATCACTAACTATCAAATACTTTCCCCATTCTGTTCCTTTGGATATGCCCTTGCTCTGGAAGTAAGTCAACCGTCGTGCAAACTTAGGCACCTCGGAGGCAAGTCACTGGTTCAACTATTGCTTCATCCATTAGCTAGCTGCTTCATCCATTGGATCAGTATTACTCAAGGTGTTTCGAATTGGATCCGAAGGTCCCAATACACCGTCACTCACTATTGGGTTTAGTTTTATTTTTGTTTTCACTTGCACGATATGTTAGAGTTTGTGGATATAAATTAATATTTGTATGTCCGGTTTCGAACACGAGACTTCGAGATTACACACATTACGTATGAGTTTCAATGTATTAATAATTAATATAATGATTTATGATTAATTATTAAATCACAAATATTTATATGATCGAACAAGAAAAAAGAGGGGGTTAAATGTCGATTTTTAGAACTTGAGGAGGTGTTGGACTCAAACTTAGAGAGCAAGTTTGAAGTGTATATAAACACCTCATGGCTTCATAAATAGGATGACATAAAAATATCCCTAAACGATTTTATAAATCGATTCTCTTTTTCTTCACCTACTGACAACTTATACGAACAGTAAAAGGGTAATGATAGGAGTACTATGCATGTGCATGTATCATTGATCATGTATCATTGATATGTGTGTGTTTAGCATGTACAGTACATGGATGTTGCGTATGAATATGTGTAGCATATTCATGTCCCTCCTTTATCTTTTTGTTGGGGATTCGATCATGTATTATCAAGAACATCAAACCATAGTTGTTGTGATGTTTTATTTGTGATACATGAACCTAGCTTTTCACATTGAGACGCTACTAATACGTGTGTACAAGAACGGAGTACAAGCTTACTTTAGCTTGTTGTTACTTTACCCTATTCGACTACATAGTAGTCGATCCCCATTAAACCCTAATTAGGGTTTATACCTTGTTCTTGGAGTGCACGATTCCTTGTTCTTGCTAGGAATCAAAAGGTACGCGTTTATTTAATTTTAGTTAATTAATTATATGTTATTGTAGATCCAATCCGTTGTGCATGCTTTGATGTTCATTATGTGGTTATTAGTTTATAGATGTATGATTCTAATATTCCAACAGTGGCATCATGAGCCCGTTTTTAACATGTAATTAATTACTAAAAACCTTAAAATTGAATCTTGTTGTATAGATACATGCAATTTTTGTTCTAGGGTTTTTTTGTTTTATAAACCCTAATTTTTTTAATTTGGGTCGACACCCATATTTAATTTTTTAGGGTTTTAGTTTTTGTAGAAAACTTGTAGAAACCCTAGGATTGCATGCAATTTTAAGGATTAATTAATGAATACCTTATGTGATGTCATTAATTAAAGATTGCGTACTATATAGGCTTGTAAATATGTGATACATGATTTTAAGTGCTATATGAGATCCATGACAAAATCTTGCATGTTTTGTCATGGAATGTTATGTGTTTAATTTGCTACATGTTTTAAGATAAATCTAAAGTTAGGGAAGACCCTAATTAAATATATTTATTAATTGGTTATGTGCAATGTGGTGTCTAATTAATCAAAACTTACGCGGCCAAGTTATTTGGCGTCTGTGGTCCATTGGGTACAATGAGCTCGAAAACCAATGGAAGTTTTATTGATTAGATACATTATAAATTCACATAGAAAATTAATAGGATTTATCAAAAGGTTTGCATGTGGCTATATGATATTGTTAATGATCATATATGTGTTATTTAGTGTTTGTTTATTTTTTATTAATTACTTGATCTTTGTGTTTAATTATGATGGATTGGAAACATTAAAGAGGGTAATTTTTTGAATAAAAATAAATGAACCTAATAACTATAAAACCTTTGTAGTAAATTTATTTATTGCCAAGTCTTATGTGCCGATAGTGGTTCGCTTCGCACGGTAATTTGCTCCCAGGCGAGACTAGCAATTAATAATTTACTACATAAAATTGTTTTAAGCTTTAAATCTTAAAGTTTTAATTGATTGATGCGACTGTACAAAAGTGGTCGAAGCGGCGGACCTATTATTGACAAACTATAAAGTGGGTATAAGGAGGCTTGACATTAAATTGTCATCCGAAAGGGGCGCGTTTTTAATTAGCTTCGGCGGACGTTTGCCCCTCCGCTCGCCTGTGCGTCAATAATAGACTTACCAAGTACACCATGAAAAAGTACAAAGCATCTTAAGGCAATGTTGTAAGTTTCTCAACGCCATCAATTAAATTTTGTTGATTTTAAGCTACGAATGAGTAAATGGTTTTTGTAGAAAACATATGATACAAAGATGAATGCATGACATCTTTGTACATATTTTGATTACACATATCAAAATTATACCCTTTAAATTTAAGTAATATGCCAACCAATTAATACGGAAACACCTAAGATGACATTCTATCGTTGCTAGCAGCCTCAGCTGAATGTAATGATTCAAAGAATGGGAATCAAAGGGTAAATTGAGCACTTTCATTGCTAGCAGCCTCAGCTGATGTGATGAAACGGCGTCAAGTTTACATGTTTCTAAATTGGTTAACTTAATTGAGCACTTTCATCACTAGCAGCCTCAGCTGATGTGATGGAACGGCGTCAAGGCATAAAGATTTGGGGATGAAACATGCTTACATTTGCAACTGAGGTTGGCATAATATGTAAGTCCCATGATTCTAGGAATTGCAATTGTATATTGGCAATTAAGTGTAGCTCTACCTTATTGAGTACTTTCATTGCTAGCTGCCTCAGCTGATGTGATGAAACGACGTCAATTTGGATCCTAATTTTTAATGAAAATTAAATGGTTAAATTTTATTTACCTTGGGTGTTTAATTTTCTTGAAAAGTTATTATCGAAAATACTAAAATTGAATTTTGAAAATTCTTTTAATGTATTTAATGCAACGTTAAAACCGTAAACATGGGGTTTTCTTTTAGTGGAAAGTTGATCTGCACCCGTAGGGGTCATTGGATAGAGTCAAATTGACTGAAAAGAATAAACCTAGTCTACTTTCCGTGTGAAGAGTAAGACTTAATCCTATTCCTTTTCGTGAGTGAGAAAGGTATAATAGGAAAATTAGAATTGTCTAAATTCTAAGAAATAACTCATGGCGAATTTCTTAAGAAATTGCAAGGTTAGGAGTTATTAAATTAGAAGCTAGACTAATTACCGCAAAAGGTGGTAAAAGGCTAACTAGAATGTTTGATCTAGTTGCTATGCTTTAACCATTTAAAGGTGCTACATACCATGATAGGGATGGTAGACCTAACTAAGAAAGAAATTGCATACCCAATTTTTTCAAGCTAATTGCATTGATGGATATTCCATCATTGACAAGTAGAATACATTCTTTGAAGTACCTTAGTATGTATTTGATGTGTTTTATTTAGGACTATAAAAATCTACCAAGTTTTAAATTTATAATTGCCGAACTAACCTATAGACTAAAACACTAACGAGCAGTGTACCCGATCAATGTAGATAGTTTTTAGGTAAGCAAGGGTCGTTCACTAGGAGTGAGATTTCTAATATACTAATTCTAGAGGTATTCGACTCTCCTAAACTAACGTAAAGGGGGGTTCAGCCTGAGAGACTGGCACGGGTTTGGTTTTATTCTAACTAAACTAAGATAAACAAACAATACAAGTATGAAGACACCAAAGATAGGAAGAACGGGTTAGCCAAGTCTAATCCATTTTATAGTTATACATGCTTATGTCTACTTGTTTTAATTCATTCAATTGTTAATCGGCATATCAATTACGAAATTCTGTCACAATTAAGTAACTAGCCCTCGGGGCGGATATGACGAAAGATCATAGTGACTCGTCTAGCATCAATACTAACTTATTGCTTTAAACCATCTAACCTAGTTCGGTATTACACGCTACTAGTCCTATTAGTGGCATGAGGCACGGTTCCGGTGTGTTCCCTCTAAGCCGTCTATATAGGATTCGGATTAACACGCATATAACTCAACCAAAGTAACCACAATTACAGATAGTTAAGTCACATCAATTAAAGTTATAAGGATCATAACCTAGTTACATAGACTTCTACTAGTTATAAGCAATAAACGAGTTTTTATCGACAAGCACCCAATCCAATAACAAAGCAAACACATCGACAAAATCATAAAAACTAATAAAACTTCATAAACATGGCTAACACCTAAGGGTGTTAGCCCATAATCTCTGTAACAAAGTACATAAACATAATCATAACGAATAAAGTATGAAACATAATGAATACGATACGCTAACCGAATGATTAAGTAATATAACAGTGATTAGAGATGTTCTTCAAGGATGATTAGGTCTTCAATATTGATCTTCTACTGTTTGGAGAGGCTTTGATCGTCTGGGAATGCCCCTAAGGGTTCCCAAAGATGCCCAAATTCGTTAATGAGTTCGGTATTTATAGATTCTGAAATCTGGGTCGATACGGCGCATCTATAGAGTTAGATGCGCCGCATCTATAAGTAAACGTAGCCTCCAAGTCTGAAACTGACCCAATACGGCGCATCTAAATACCAGATGCGCCTCATCTCCCAATACGGCGCATCTAAGGACCAGATGCGCCGCATCTCCTTCAAATACAGGTAGATCTCCTTTTTCTCTTTCCGTGGCCGCTTGAATCACCTAAATCGGAGTCCGGATGAAGATTTTATGGCCAAAATACGAAAGCATCTTCAAGTGTCGACTTGTAATCTTGACTTCTTCATTAAGCTTCTAATCTCCACTTGATTTCTTGGTAAGGATTGTGTATAGCCGATACGACGCATCGGATTGGTCCGATGCGGCGTATCTGGAATAGAACAAGCTGGTTCTTCTTCGTTGACCAAAGTTTCATATGCGACGCATGATAAAATCAGATGCGGCGCATGCTTCAAAGTCAGGCAATGGTCTTTAATCTCTTCAATTCAGCAGACTTTTCCAACTTGATTCATTTTGCTCCAATTTTCGTCCGAAATCATTAACCTTCACCTAATGCTTGTTTATAACTGAGAATTACAAAAGTAAACGATTAAGTATCAATTCTCATACAAAGTGATATAAAACAAGTCAATAACATAGGATAAATGATGCTAATAATATGTCGTTATTTGAGTTCATCAGTATTACATAAGGGATTACTCAAAGGTGTAGGAAAGTAAACAGCACGCTATTTGCTTTTACTAGTTTTCTTACTAGACGAGGTGATTCTATATCTACTTATATCTACTTATATCTAAGACACAAATCATATTGATCAAATAAGTAAACGATTGACGTGTTATTTATCTGATAAATAATTTTGTTCCATGCACAAGTGGGAGAAATCTTATTGTGTGCAAGCAACAACATAAAGGAATATGATTTAAAGGGTTCTCTTGACTGCAAAGTCAGAGATTGATGTTCTAATGTGTTTTATACACATTCTAATTTATATAACACTTGGAGTTAATATCTACTTTCATTACTAGATATTAATAACAAGGTAAATTACATACCTTCATCATTGCAGTCTCAGCTGATGTGATGAAACTATGTTAATTTACAAGTTTCTATAATTAGATATTATTAGAACAAGTGTCAATATGATAATAAGATTACTTAAAATGTGAATATTTATGTATTATTGCAATGACATGAATATATGAAGTAATCTTATACTACTTCATAATTTGAATGTTTATGTATTCTTGGAATGACATAAATATATGAAGTAATAAATTAACTTGAAATACTATTGAAACCAAGTTGTGGGTTTCATAATTACTTTAGTTATGCATATTTATATTTATTGTAAAAATATAAATATGAAGTCTTTTGTTGTAAGACTTATAACAAAGTAAGACGTTAACTTGTTATGGTTTTTTAATTAAAGACATATACAAGAAGTCATTGAGTTGATTAATGACTTATAACGTACATTGGGATTATAACAGTTTATGTTTTTTTTTTTGGTAAGACATAGATATTAAGTGGCTTGGACAATAAGGCACTTATGTTATAAATTATGCAATTGGCTTGAAAAATCTATTGTACCATTAAAGTAATTTAGTTGGTAAATAGGTAAGCCAAAAACCGAAATATATTTATCTTACATATTGTAAGAAAGACTTACAATATTAATCCTAATGGAATACATAGTATATATGGTATGTTTAGTTAGGAAAATCAAGCTCTTGATACATTGTTTGATTTGAGATAACTATATCTTTTATTCTTCCTAAAGATATCAAGGTTAGAAAATTGAGTATGAATTGGATACACTCAATTAGACTCCAACCTAAAAGATTAATAATACACCATTTAATATGGAATGTGATCAATCACATTAAGTGTTGGTCCACACGAATTATGGATCTCTAAGTAGCCTTAACAACTTAGTAGACGACTTGAATAAATCAAATCAATCTAAGTGAGACTCTAACACGAATTGAATGTTTATGCGGAATCTAAAACAATCAACTATGAAGAACACAATAGCAACTAACTTCGTATTATTACTAATTGTTTAATGAATTACAATCTTCGTCGTTATCTCTAAACTAATGTGTTAGGGTTCCTTTTATACACCAAGGAAACCCTAGATACAAAACTTGTAGAAGGATATACGTATCTTCTCCAAAGATAAGTTCGTATCCTTTCCTAACTTATAGCTAACCGACTTCCTAAATATCATGACCAGACTTAATGACTAAAGTCAAACAGACTTAACTTTACATTTACTCTACCAGACTTAACAATAAACGACCAGACTTAACTTTGACAAGACTTAACTAATAATACTAACAGACTTAATTCTGGTCTTCATATTAAGTCTTCTCTTGTCTTGTGATAATTCCCAACAATCCTCCCCTAACTTGATCTTCATGCTTCATGAACTTCAAGTTCCTTCTGAATAAGCTTCTGAGGATTTAATCTTCAACACTTGGAATTATCTTGAACTTCAAAACTTCAAATCTGATCTTTAAAACACTTTGTATCAGCAAATCTGAACTTAATCTTCACAGCAACCATCTGATATGCAATCCACTTGATCTTCACAGCAACAATGACTACTTGTACATCAATACTTTTAAGTTTCATACTATTCTCATCACTTCCAGGTGTGTTAACTCCTGTGAGAGGTGAATCATTGAAAATTAATGGATTTGATGTCTCTTTACCAATAGCCATCACTACTGGAGTAGCCAATGTTTGGTGTGTAAGACCATGGTACATTGATAACCATATGATTTTTAGTAAACCATCAACTATCAACGGATTTGTTTTGTCTTTACCAAAAGCCGTACCCTTTTGGACTAGTCAATTCTTTGATGGAATTGCACCTCATCATGGTGAATTGATTACCATTTATGGATTTCCACAGCCTTTACCACAAGCCATAATCTTGTGGGCTAGCCAACTCTTCACTGTCTCAGATATGGTGAGTTGAATACCATATAATTTTTGGTAAATTGCCAACCATTAACGGATTTGGAATATCTTTACCTGTAGCCGTTTGCTTAGGATTAGCCAGTCCTTGTGTGGATTAGACAAGGTGGACTAATGACCTTTTGTTGTGTTAGTGCTATGCACCTTCACCAAGTAGAAAATTCCAATAATCCTACTTACCAACTTATGAAAATTCTTTCAAACATTTCAATCCAACAATGTTTCCTTCAAAGACTGTAACTTAATTGAATCCAAAATCTGTTCATATACCTCATCCCTCTTGACTGCATACAACTTCTTTTTCATCATTTCTTTGCAAACTGAAGGTGAGATGGGATATTCCACTTCTGCAAGCATATAAACATCAGCATTCTGCAAAGACAGACAATGTACTCTACAGTTATGAAAATATCTCCAACTGACAATCCTTTGCTCCTCAGGAAGTTTCCATACTACATCTGACTCAGCAGATGGCTCAAACATCACTTTCAAATTTCCCCAAAATACTCTCTCAAATTCTTCCTCAGGTGGATTATCTCCATACTTGATATTCACCAAATTGTAAATCTCTTAAAGATCTTCTCTACTCACATCATTTAAGATTCCTTGAAAGTTAAAATAAACAACATCAGTGTTGTCTTCCCTTATAATTTGATAAGCAGCCCTCTGTCCAGTCCTAATAATTTGATACTTGACGATCTTAGCTGGTTCCTTAGAATTTTCAGGAATTGTTCCCATAGTACAACCCTCAGATGAAGGTTCTTCTTCTGATTCCTCATCTTGTACTACCTTCTTATACTTGCCTTTCCTTGCAACATTTTTCCTTCTCCTAAATGCAATGATAGGCTTTTTCACCTCTTCTTCTTTCTTTACTTCAGTTGAAACCATTTCAACCTCTGGTTCTTTCTCAATCTCCTCTTCAGCTTCTTTAATTTTCTCAGACTGTGTCTTTTGCTTTTTGAAAGAAAGAGTATCTTCATAATCAATGGGCTTGTACCCATGATCTCTCTCATAAGCTCTTTGAAACATTCCCAAAATGTCTTCATATGGTATTCCTTGCATCCTTTTGTAGTCTGAGTACATTGTGTGCTTCAAATAAATCTTCATGTAGTTCATTTGTTCAGCCCTGGTCATCTTCTTTGAAACCTTGGTTTTTGTTTTCTGCTTTTGAGCTTCTCTAAACTTAGACAAGAAATCCCCCAATGCTTCATTTGCTCTTCTAGCATTCATGAAATTAGCTAGTTCTGCTACTTTCTCATCTGTAGTCAAACCTGGAATATACTTAATTTCCTCAAATTTTGCTCTTAACTCATCATCTCCTTCAATCAAGGACATAACTGGATCATCAGATTCTTCTGCTAATCTCCTTTCATACAGCTCATCTTGTCTTATCTGTTCTTCTTCCCTTTCTATCTCAGCCTTTTCTTGTGCTTGTAATCTTGCTCCTTCAGCTAGAGAAGCTTGCTCTTCTCTTTGTTGTCTTTTGGATTTCTTTGGCTTAGGAGATTCAATGAGAATCTCCTTTCCTTTTCTTTTTGCACCAACAGACTCTTCTTGAACAAACTTATCAACCTCACCAGACTTTTCTTTATCACCAGAATTAATATCATTACCAGCATTAGCACCAGTATTAGCACCAGTATTAACACCAGCATTAACACCAGATTTATCTTTCTCATTACCAGAATTAACTCCTTCATCTTCACTTTCTTCAATCCTTAACTTCCTTTTTAGCTTCTTCCTGTGTTGTTTAATCTTGCTGAAGGATTGAGCTAAGGTCTCTACTGCTTCCATGGTTTCTGGGCTTACATTCTTAGTACCAGCAGATTTGACTTGAGAAGGTGTCTTAAAACTTTGTTCTTCACCAAAACTCCTCCCCTGTTTGGAAGAATTTTCATCCCTCTCTTCATCACTAATTTGAACCCCTTTCTCCTTCAAAAGGTTCTCCAATTTCTTGACCTTCTTGACCAAAGTGATAACAGCATTGCTCACAGCTTGATTGGACTTTTCCAATGCTGACACCCTTTGAGCTAGAGTAGATTCCTCCTCCTGAATGGGACTTGGAACCTGGGTTTGTTGTGGTGAGGGTGTAGGAGATGGTGTAGGTGTAGCTGCCCTGGTTGGAGATGGTGATGGACTTGGTTGTGGTGTGGGTGACTTAGCTTGTTCCTGTGCGTGATCTTCAGTAGTTGGCTCTTGTGCAGCCTCAGATGTACCTGCAATGTTAGTAACACCAACAAGCATAGCCGGCAATAAAGGCCAATGGGCCCCATCAAAACCTCTTTTCATATTTGCAAAAATTTTGGGTGTAAAGACCACACTTATATATATCTGCATTTTATCTTCAGGTTCAAAATTGAAAATCATTTGCAGAAATCTTGGGTACATTAAGAACTTATGTTTTTCATTTTTGACATTTGCAACCATGCCATCAAAAATCATTTTTGAAAAATTAAATTTCCTTCCAAGTGCAAGACAGACCAATGCAGAAGCAATGTTGCTTCCAAACTGATCCCATCATCCACTCTTGGGACTTAGGCAATGGAGCAAATGATGTATTAAAAACTTCCACTGTGGTGTAAAAGAGCTTTTCCAAAATGTAAAAGTACCATCAGTGGGATATCCTATGGTATTCATACCCTCAAAAAGATCATCATTAGGCAATATGTATTCCCCTGAAGCATCACCCAATTGGAGACTACTCCTAATGGAGGCTTCAGTAATGGTGAAGTCATGCGTGTCAATTGTTGCCCGTAGTTGTGGTGTACCATCAGCTAGGGTTTCATAGGTCACAGACCCCCAAAATTGCCTAACAAGAGACGCATAAATAGTAGGGTTATGAGTTAACGCGTACCGAAGATTAGAACCTTTCAAGAAATCTATTATTTGCGCAAAGCCGTCACTTTGGTGTGGTTTCTTCAAGAAACCGACTTGATTATGCTTGTCAACAAACTTTAGTGAAGCCATAGATGAGAGAATGACTAAGTGCTGGTTGAGAATTTAAATTAGGGTTTTTACTGGTAGTAGAAAAGCAGAGTAAATCTTGGCCGTGTATAAAGATTTTAAAAATGAGAAGTAAATAATGGATAAAGATGAAAAATTAATTAAATCTTATCCATATATACCTCTTTTCTCAAAAATATCAACGGTCAAATTTTGAATAAGATAAAAAAAAATCTTTATTTGACTGACCAGACCTAACGGTAATAAATTAGTTACATTTAACACTACCAGACTTAAAATTTGTCAACCAGATTTAATCATTGACTCACCAGACTTAACTAAGTTTGCACACAAACACTTACTGAGATCGTTAGCAAGGCTTCACATCATCACCAATCCACATTCTTTCTGCAAATGTTAGTCTTAACACCAAGAAAAACATAGAAACAAACAAATTTACAAGAAAATTCAAAGAAATTAACTACCAGATTTAAAACTTAAAGCTACTCGGAAAAAAAATTAAATATACAAACTATACATTATCCTCCCCTTAAATGTAAGCTACCAATTTTTTTTTTTTTTTTTTTTTAATTATTTTTTTTAACAACTAATTACTATAATTAATTGAAAAATGTATAAAAGTTTTGGTCAACTCCCTAAAAGTACCATAATTACTATAATTAATTTATGCCTGTAAGTAATTAAATCCTTTACCAACCGAACATTGAATTGCCTTAAGCTTCCATTGGCTCTATAAAAAGCCTCAAATCTTCAACACAAATTCATCACATACCACAAAAAACTTTCCAACACAATGAATCCTTCCCCATCAAACATTGTAGAGATTTCGTCCGATTCTTCTTCAGACTCATCTTCTGGAGGATGGAGAAACTATTTTCCACCAAACTATACTTCAACCTCAAGAAACAAACTTTCAAAGAAAAAGGTTGAAATAACCTCTTCTGATGAACTTTCAACAGATGAACTTCCACCATATGTGGATGATTCATCCTCCTCTTTTGACTCATCTGAAGATGACGATCTCCAAGTGCTATCAGTCTTACTAACAAATGAGTTTGAAAAGGCTGCATCATCAATGAGAATGATCCCTGTGCCTGAGAATAAGCAAAATCCAAAGCCAAGAACAGTAGTGCTGGGAGTCCCTTGCAAGAAGGTGTATGATGCCATTGGTGGCAGAGGAGTCCACAAAACTATGTCTGACTGCAAAGGGAAAGGAAAGAGGAAGATGGAGTAGTGGTCTGGGTTGTTGATGTAGATGTTTGGTTCTGATGAATATGTATAGGCTTTTGTTTTGTTTTTGTAAGTTGCATCTGAGAATGCAACCATTGGATTATGAATGAATGAAAGTGATAACGCCTAAATCTAACATGTTTTTGATAGCGTTATTGGTAGTTTTATATATGTTTTGTGGTTATATTTATATGCTTTTGTTACTAAATCGTACCAAAGTGTGTTTGCAAAGCATTTGTAGCCAAAGACAGGAAAATGGATGGAAAAGATGCAAAAATGAAGAAAAAGGAAGTATTTGAGATTTCATGTGAATCTTGTGTCAAGTTCCGCTTCGTAAGGTACTTCAAGGAGTTAAAGTTCAAGTAGTCAAGTTCATAAGCTTTAGGATAAAGAGAAAGACCGAAGAATCAAGAGCTACGTCCGAGAAACAAGTCATACGCAAAAGACCAAGAAATAGGTTCAGCAGCCATCACCATCCGATCGGTCGCCGCCCGCAACCGATTCGGATGGAGTGAAAGTGGATTTAACGAGAAGACCAACCGATCGGTAGACCATTCCATCCAATCGGTTGGAAGTCGCTGTTTTACCCAAGACTTCTTTATTAAGGATTGTGACTTTATAACTCCGGTTCTAGGCCCTTCTTGTCATTATTCTAACCATTCAATACTACTTGGAGAGCAAGAGAAGCATTTATGCACTTAGACCCTTGGATGGAGCAATTTATGGAACCATTAGTTGAGTATTTATATACCAATCAATCTAGAGAGATACATACATGCTAAACAAGTGCTAGGAGAGAACCATTCACAGAAGAAACTTAAGAAATTCGTCCATAAGTCCAGGAGAAGGGAGAAAGTCGAATTTACCATTTTCATTGCTTGTGGAATCATTGTCTTTCACTTGTAATCTTATTTCCAAATCATTGTAAGACTTTCAATCATGGTTTCTAATGTTCAAATTATTGAGTTTACATTTATGTTTGCTATGAGTGGCTAGTGCCTTTGTGCACTTGCTTAGATGATGTGTATTATTCATTGATTTGCATATGATTGTGATAACATGTTTTAATTCAATTTCAAGTCAATTCTAAGAACTAATTGTGATAAAGTTTCATAGTGACATTTGGGAAATCAAGTTTAACTAGTGCTAGTAATCTTAAGGGTTGAAAGAACTATTGTTATTCCACTAGTTATAATCATTTGTCTATGAATGATTGTTGTCTACCACTATTCTTGATTAACCAAAGGAACTTAATTGTGATTGTAATGAAAAATCTTTTGTCTATCAAAACGGATTGATTGTAAACCACTTTAAAGGTCGAAAGATTAATAGTTTGCTTTCAATTGTGACCTTTTGTCTATAATTGGTTACCTTTTGTATTGACCATTTCCTAAGCTTGTTTGATTAGACAAAAGATTGTTTTTGTGTTTGAGGAACACCAACTCATGAACCTTGAATTGATCTTGAATTGATTGGTTAATCGTAATGCTTGTTTTTATAAACCAAAATCTTGACGAAGGTTTAATTTGTAGGAACAATAGATTAGTGTAAAAACTAATTATCACAACCAACATGTTTTCCAAAGTTATCACAATCATATTAGTCAATTGGAGTACACTAGTCTAAGCAAGTGTAGTTTTTAATCATTTGAATTTTCATTATATCATTACTGCTTATTTGAGATTGTTGCTTTTAACTTGCAATTCGATTCACTACACAAATCCCTGCGAACGATCCCGACTTACCATCAAAATCTTGCTACAACGGACGAGTATACTTGCTCGTATGTGTTGTTATTAGATTCGGTAATTCACCCTTTATAAATTTAAAACTTGCACCAAACCGGGCACATCAGAAAGCTCCATGTTTCTTTGATACTATTGTGCCCCAATTATACTAGCAACAATAAAATCTTACTACTGCAAAACAAAGTTAACCAAAATATACAAACTAAACAAATAATGGTTAATGGGCAACAATAAGCCTCCCCTTAGGCTTATGCCTCCCCTCAATCACAGCTATGCTGATTAAATTCTAATACTACCAGAATTAAAAAAATAAAATAAAGCTACCAGAACTTAAAAAAAAAATCTAAGTGTTGGTTAGTATACAAACTTTACATTTTGGCCTCCCCTTAAGTCTAACCTCCCCATAAGTCTAGCTATGGGTTCATCATACCAATGCTAACCACTAAGTAATTAAACCTAGGGCCATCAAACGATTTAGTTAAGAGGTCTGCAACATTGAAATCTGTGTGTATTTTCTCCACTCTAATTAGCTTCTTTTCATAGCAATCCCTAATAAAGTGATGCCTGATTTCTATGTGCTTAGTTTTAGAGTGATAAATAGGGTTCTTAACTATACAGATAGTGCTTTCATTATCTATGTGAATTATAGTGTTCATAAAGTTCAAACCATAATCCAACATTTGATTCTGAATCCACAAGACTTGTCCACAGCAATTGGCAGCTGCTACATACTCAGCTTCAGTTGTTGATGTAGCTACAATTGTCTGCTTCTTGCATTTCCAAGAGATTAATCTTCTTCCAAGGAATTGACAACCTCTAGTTGTGGATTTCCTATCAAGGCTTGCACCTGCATAGTCACTATCTGAATAGGCTTCCAAGTCAAAAGATGACTCTCTAGGATACCAAAGGCCCAAATTGGGTTTACCCTTTAGGTATCTAAAGATTCTCTTCACAGCATGAAGATGTGAAGTCTTTGGGTTAACCTGAAAACGTGAACAAACACAGACTGCATACATAATGTCAGGTCTAGAAGCAGTAAGATACATTAGAGAACCTATCATTGATCTGTAAAGATGCACATCTACATCAGCAGCATCTTCATCCTTTGTCAAAGGCACATTGTTCTCCATGGGAGTGACTGCAGTCATCACAGTTGTAAATTCAAACTTCTTCAAGATCTCTGCAACATACTTGTCTTGAGAGATAAAGAGTCCATCTGCTTGTTGTTTCACTTGCAGTCCTAAGAAAAATGTGAGTTCACCCATAGAACTCATCTGAAACCTCCCTTTCATTAATGCTTCAAACTCCTCACACCAAGACCTTCTAGTAGAGCCAAAAATGATATCATCCACATAAACTTGTACCAAAATGATATCCTTCTTGTCCCTTTTTATAAACAAGGTCTTGTCTATCACACCTCTGATGTACCCATGTTCTTCTAGAAACTTGGAGAGTGTGGCATACCAAGCTCTGGGAGCTTGATGGAGACCATATAAAGCTTTGATGACTTTGTACACTTTCTTAGGTTCTGCTGGATCAACAAAGCCAGGAGGTTGATGAACATATACTTCTTCTTCAATAGTGCCATACAGAAAGGCACTCTTTACATCCATCTGATAAACTATGAATCCCATATATGATGCATAGGCCAAAAATAACCTAATAGCCTCACAGATTTCCTTGGCATCATTCATGCCATGAAACCTTCTCAGATGTTCTTTGGGAATTTCCATTAGCAGCATAGTCTTGGCCTTCTTCTCCTTTTCAACAGCCTGTATCTCTTCAGCAGATACTGGTGGTAATATCCTAATTACTCCATCTGTACCTTGTGAAATCCTTTTCTTCGAATTCCCATTCTTTATGACCTTCCAGACTTTGCTGTCTATATACTCCAGATAATGTTCCATCTCCATAGCCCAGATGTCATATTCTTCTCTTTTTAGGATTGGGAGTTTTATGTTGGATATGGTTGTTGTTGCAGAGATGGGTTGTTGTTGTTTAGATGTGCTTGCTTCAGGTTTTTCTTCATCATGGACTGATTTTTCATCATCACTGTTGTGAACTGAGAAATCATCATTCTTACTGGGATTTTCTAAGCCAGACATGTTGCAGGGTTTAGGTGAATGAATTTAGGGTTTGGTTGTTGTGTTTCTTCAAACTCAGAGTCTCTTTAGGCTCTGATACCACTTGTTGGTCCACACGAATTATGGATCTCTAAGTAGCCTTAACAACTTAGTAGACGACTTGAATAAATCAAATCAATCTAAGTGAGACTCTAACACGAATTGAATGTTTATGCGGAATCTAAACAATCAACTATGAAGAACACAATAGCAACTAACTTCGTATTATTACTAATTGTTTAATGAATTACAATCTTCGTCGTTATCTCTAAACTAATGTGTTAGGGTTCCTTTTATACACCAAGGAAACCCTAGATACAAAACTTGTAGAAGGATTTACGTATCTTCACTAAAGATAAGTTCGTATCATTTCCTAACTTATAGCTAACCGACTTCCTAAACATCATGACCAGACTTAATGACTAAAGTCAAACAGACTTAACTTTACATTTACTCTACCAGACTTAACAATAAACAACCAGACTTAACTTTGACAAGACTTAACTAATAATACTAACAGACTTAATTATGGTCTTCATATTAAGTCTTTTCTTGTCTTGTGATAATTCCCAACATTAAGTCTTAAAAATTGAAGTTCAGAATTTGTTAAACTACCTTTGAGTAGGTTAATTGACAAATTAAGATTAGGAACTGTCAATAAGTATTTGTAAAAGTCCCAAAAGAGAACAAGTTTGAGTTGCTCTATTCGCTAAGCATTTATAGGTAATCTATAAATTGCAAAAGGCGAGTGGGAGTTTTATCTTCAAAAGATAAAATTACAAGATAAATAATCTTCTAAATACGCTAGCAAAATCATAATGAGGATTTAACATGTTAGTGTTAAATCTCAAGATGATGGAATTCTTATTCATAGATCCGCAAGGGTATCTCAAATATTTGTAGAATATGTTGAGGGTTATGAGTTACAGGATCGTGGTATGCCTGTTAATAAATTGCAAATGTTTATTTGGCAAATTACTCATACTATGAATAATAAGATGCGGTCCAAGAAGATAACTAGTTTGGAAATGTAGTTGATCTTGAACTCTATAGTTACACTATAGAATGGAAATGAATTTCTACAAAGGAAATGAAAATCCTAGAGATTTAAATTCTTATGTAGAAATCATATGGACAAAATTTGTATGCATATTTAATATGTGAAAAGATTGTCAAACACACTTAAGTAATTAAATGTGATTGAAATTCTTTATAAGCACATTAAATATATAAAGATTATGATTGTCATTATTAGTTTCATTTATCTGAAATTAATAATGGAATATCAAAACTCTTTCTTGTGTAATTACTTGTGCGACGACGAAAAGTAATTGAAAGGAGTGTTTGAATTCAAATAATCTTTAGAAGTATACAAAATGCAAATTATTTGTAAATGGATTAATGCATGCATCTAGAAGATATACTTATTTTTAGTTATTAAATCTAGTTTTGATTTATAATTAAATAAGATATTTCTTAATATTCCTGAAAACTAGTGGGAGTAATATATTTATTTTCTTATTTCATATATGTTGTATAACATATAGGAAGTACCATTCCATTAACGTTGAAATCTTAAGTCTTGGTTTGGAATGAAACTTCACGTGGAAATTTAGAAAATAAAACCTTGGTGTATATGTTTATTGTTATAAACATAAGCGGTAATATAACTAATTCTAATAAACATGATAATCTATTAGAAAGGCTAGATAGAAACATATCATTGAAAAGATATGACATGAATAAATCTAAGGTTGACGAAAGGATTATTCATGTACATCATGTTATTTGTTGTATCATGCTTGAATAAAAGATGATTGACAACATTAGTATCTAATTGAAAATTATTAGATAGCTAAGTGTAATGGATATGGTTTAGAATTTACATCCTCGGCCTGGATTTGCTCCAAAATTCTAAATATGAACAATATGGCAAGATGTTAATAAAGATGACAAATCTTGTAAGATTTGTAGATGTCAAACATTACATGATGGATATTTAAAGTTTACGGGAACTTTAAAAGAGCATATTGTTGTTTACATACAATAATGCTAGTAAGATTGAGATGACACTCAATACAAGTCATGGTGGGAGCTCATCCTTATTAGGAGACCATGTGTACTAGTTATGCTCAAAATGAGCATAGTTGCATTATACATAAAGAATTAGAATACTTTAACTACAAGGTTTGGTAGTTTAATTGTCATAAATTTGTGCATGAGGATGTCACGCATTTTATGAAGTATGTGGCAATATCTAGATAGATGAATGCACACATACAAGAATTTCATTATTGAAATAAGTATTCTCAAAATTCTGATAGATCAAAATTAGTTGATTTATGCCTTGTCAACAAGTATGGTGGTCATGACTTGTGGCATAATTAATTAATGGAAATTATCATGCATTGATCTAGTTAGTATTTAGATAAGGGATGTTAAGCAATATTATTTTAATGAAATAAAGTGTGGATAACGTTTATTCTCATTTGTAATATTGTATCCTATATTTGCATGTTTAAATCCGTGAATAACTTATGTTATTCTAAATTGTCCGTTGTCGATTAATGATATGGGAATATCATTAAATAAAGACAAATGTGAGGATTGGTAGAATGTACTGTAAGGTTGAGATACCAATATCACATGATGTTCAATATTGGATAAATTGAATATAGGACTTATCCCAACCACATGATTGTACTTTATGGATCGTCGTCATTAAGTAAATCATGAATATTTATCCTCAGACTTGAGATACCAGGTGACTGCCAAGGATGTAGCTCATTTTCTGTAAGGTAGTCTAACGCTATCCGTAACAGGTAGTTATAAGGGCTATTTTCGGAGGTGATGCGAAGTTCAAGGGTCACGCTCGTAGTCAATAAAGGATTTGTTCCTTCAAATTTGTTTTGAAGTATAATACTGCTGGGCCCCTCGTAGGATTGACAAGATGTTTGTATGGCCGTACTCAAAGTCTATCTGGAAGACGTTCAGATGTTTTGGTAATCTTGATCAATTATTAAAAATGAGAAACAGAATAGTTAATTATGGAATGACCTAGATCCATATCCATATTAACGCGGTATTAGAAACAAAAGGATAAGTATGATGATAATATCATCACGTGGTTTTTCCAGGAAAACCATACTCGGTTCGATCTGGGGGCATTGGGATCTGTTAAGCTAGACTAGCCCATGTCATTACGATATTAATGAATATCCAAGTGGGAGCTGTTAGAGTTTTTGGATTGATGCGTGCGATGTGTCGTTGCGGTTTAGCAGTATTAATGCCTACTCAAGTTTTAAATTTATATTTAGCCGACTTATCAATAACACATACACTTAACGAGCAGTGTACCCGGTCAGTATGAATATAATGGTAAGTAGAGTGTCGATCACTAAGAGTGGAACGTATTATCTAGTTATTCTAATCAGTATTTTAATATTTAAGTTAGCTATACAACCTAATCTAACGCAAGGGGGTTCAGCCTGAGAGACTGGCACGTTTTGGTTGCAATTAAATAATAAACTAAACTAATGAGCAAGAATCAGCGATAGACATGCACGTACATAGATAAATACTCGAGACAATAAGAAGACCTGTCCTGATGATTAAGTAGATTGTCACTTGTTTTATTGATAGTTTTATATGAAGTGTATGTAGTTAACCCTTTCTCGTTGGTCCTAATCTTATCGGCGAGAAATCCCTTAATGATTACTTATGTCTAAAAGTTATTCCTAATTGATCAATTTAGTAACAACCGTGGGAGCCATATTCTCTTCCGTAGTCAAATGCGCAGGCCACTAATAAACACAGAGGTTATCAATGCACTAATAAGTAGTAACCAAAGACATCAACATATAAACTTTAATTGATGGGAAAGCAGTTTTAAGGGAGTGCAATCTTTCTCCTCACATTACACAAGCCACCAATCCTGATGAATTAAAGTTTACTAACACAATAAAACAAAACTACTTAATGAATTAAATACATGCAGGACCTTCTTACAGCTCTTGTATCTTCGTTCGGGTGTGTCTTGTGCTGCCTAATCGTCTGAATTCGGCCTTAGGTTTCTGAGGTCTTTTGTCTTCTAAAACTGTCGAACTCGGGAACTCTTAATACGTCTGGTCTTTGGGGTATTTATAGTTTCTGTCTGAGGGTAAGATGCGGCGCATCTAGTAAGTAGATGCGGCGCATTGACTTAACTTCGCGTGGGGTCCAAGATTAATATATTCAGGAATATTCGTACACCGCCAGAAGATGCGGCGTATCTTCATTCTTGGATGCGGCGCATGTCCTTTGCCGTCTTGGATAATATCTTGTGAAATCTTGATAGCGATGCGCCGTATGTAAGAAGTATAATGCGGCGCATCTGGAGCAGAATAGTCTTGATCTTGTACATTTCAGTAGACTCTTAACTTCTTGCTTGTTTTGCTCCATAATTAGTCCAAAATCGCCAAGTTTCACCAAATGCTTGTTTTTAACTGAGAATTACAAAAGTAAACGATTAAGTATCAATTCTCACAGATAATATAATAAAACAAGTCAAATAAATAGGATAAATGATAGTAATAAAATGTACTTATTTGAGTTCATCAAATATCCCCCCACTTGAACTTTACTTGTCCCCAAGTAAACCTTAGAATTAATCTTATGAAAATGTATCCTAAAAGATATTAGGATTTATTTTTATATTTAAGCATGTATTCATTTTTGTCATAATCACACAACCAAACACTTAACGAATTAGAAGTAAAATAAAATAACTTGATAAAAGCAAATCTAATCGTTTAACTGTCCAGTCGTGACGAATATTCTATCATAAGCTTGGCAAGTATACACATCTCCCCCACTAAAGCCAAGGAATAACAAGTCTAAAGCGGTAAAAAGGGTTTTGAGGTTTAAGGGTTAATCATTCTCCTTAATCTCTATCGATCTCAAATTCCAGAAAAGGCGACAAAATCACAAATACATGATCGAATCCACGAACACGATACTTGCAATTGCTCAAATCCTTAACTCGAATAGGCTAAAGATAGGACCAAGTAATCTTTACCAATAATATTATATCAAAAATGGCGACAAAATCATAAATACATAGCCGAATCCACGACTACGATACTTAAGATTGCTCAAATCCCTAATCTCAATAAATCAAAGGTTTGGATAAAGAATAATATAGGGTATGGATAATATTTGGGATATAAATTGGTGTAAAATGAAAAATAAACAAAACAAATAAATTAAAATCCTAAGTGTGGTTAATCACTATCCCAACCATCCCATGAATAAGACTCATATCACTGAATAACTCACGCTTTAACACTTGAAACACACGCTTTAGGTAGACACGAATTATACTCAACAAGATCTTAATCAAAGAATAACCTTTAGTTGGTGTTCCCATAACTGCCAACTCCCATTCAATCGATAGATATAATATACAACAAATAGTGGTGATATCGACCACTTGATACAAAACTTTACATAAGTTGGTTAAAACAAACATCCAACTTTTCCTTTTCCTTTTTCTTTTCTATTTTTTTTCGATTTTTTTTTTTTTTTTTTTTTTTTTTTTTTTTTTTTTTTTTAACCATAAACAAAGATGTGTAAAATTTCATCACATCACTATAATGATAATTCTGGATAATTTTTCCATACTTTTCATGACTTCAGAGATAACGGTAATAGTGAAAGTAGTAAACACACGATAAATAAACTCAAAGATATACAATATTTACTTTCACTCCAATCGCATTGTGCAATTTCCCGACCTAACCAAAGATAATGAATTACGCACGCGAACACAGGTAATGTAAGGAAACACACTTTGCCTAAAGCAATTAACCAACCACGGATTTTAATCTACAGGGTAGGCTAAGGTGTAAGGGTGTAACGAAACATTTTAACAAAGGTGTAAGAAACGAAAGGAATGGCTCTGAGTGTTTTTCTAGGGGTATCTTACTCTAAAAGTGAGAGTAACAAAAGGGTTTATACGAGGGTTAACTAACCAGTGTAGTTAGCTAATAACACATAACATATAAAGGCTATTTGGGTGTAATCCTAGAAATTTACCAATTTAGACAAGTCATTCCAATTATATAAAATAATACTTATTATGGTGGTCTCGAATAGTATACAAGCCAAGTTCTGAAGTTTACAAGTCACCGGCACACTCATAGATTTGTGAATTTTGAAAAATCACAATTTTTGAAAATAACGTCATGTGTGCAGCTATGCAACTTAGATCTTAAACAAAAACATGCTAAAAAATTTTTAATTTTGATATATTAAGCACATTTTAAGCATAATTTTTGAAAAGTTTAGGACAAGTAAGTGTTAAGTGTTCTAATTCTCTAATCCCCCCACTTAAGTTAAACAACGTCCTCGTTGTTTGTATAAAAGGTTAAAAACTGGAAAATAAAAGAATTAGAACAGAAAAACTCCCCTGAGATTTGCTCGGTATGATCCTCCATTAGTATAAGAGCAAAAATCATCTTTCTTGTGGATTAGAACGTATAAGCTTCATTTTTGATGTATCCACAGGAAATGCAGGAATCTATAATACCACCAAGACTTTAAAACACACCTAAGTTAAGAAAGGTTCAAACTTGCATAATACATTAGTAGTTAGGAAAAATAAAACATAAAAATAAAAATAAAAATCATCAGGTAAGTTGATGCGCCGTATCTTATTGAAGAAGATACGTCGTATCGAGCCTGGAATAATTACGAATCAGAATAGAAGATGCGCCGCATCCTTAACCAGGGATGCGCCGCATTGAAATAAACTGATAAAAGGTTTTTTAAAGTTAAAATATAAATATGCGGAAAAATAAAGTAAGATATGACCAGTGCAGGAGATGCGTCGCATCTTGGAATTTAGATGCGCCGTATCCTCTGCGGGCCTGACTGACTCGACACAAAACAGAATAATAAAAAATTTCTCCGGGTTGTCTCCCGGCCAGCACTTGTCTTTATTCCAGAGTCTTCAAGTTAGACTCACGTTCAGCTCTTTATTAATGATCATTGAAGGAGTCGGAAACATCGCGCTCCCTCATCGCCAATTCAGTAATATTGAATACTCCTTGCTCGTCCTTAATTTCCACGCCGTTCTTCTTTAATATCTGTATAAACAAAGTTCTGTCCCTTTCGGGCAGAGATGACAAAATGATAGACGGGAAATTCTTATTATCATATAGGCATAAATAAGCAAGGTGGGGTGGTAGTTCAATAAACACATCATTATTCAAATTCGTTTTCTCAACTATTCTCTTACGTTTGTTAATTACTACGCAATCATACCACTCATCATCAGAATCATTAACAACATCGCGTCTAAGTTCGGTAGGTACATTAAGGTCAATAAATTCCTCAAAGTTCTCATGATTAGGATTAGTTGAGTTTTTTGAATCAATGTTTCTCCCATAAGCCTAGCTTCAAGATCGAGGTCCATACGCTCTCTTAATCCTAGCACATAGACGCCTCTAATTATGCTTTTAACAGGATCTTGGCACTTATAGACTAGTTTATTATTCCCTACCCTTAATGAGATTTTTCTTTTAAACACATCAATCTTAGCATGGGCAGTAGACAAGAAAGGTCTTCCAAGGATTAAAGGAATCTTAACATCCTCGGGCATATCTAATATAACAAAGTCTACAGGGAAAATAAACTTCTCAATCTTAACTAGCACATTATTAGCAATCCCTTCAGGTCGTTTTACCGTTTTATCAGCCAATTCAATAAGTAACTTAGTTGGTGCTAATTTTCCTAGTCCTAGGATAGTGAATGTCTTAAGAGGCATAACACTAACACTAGCTCCTATGTCAGCTAACACATTATTGAAAGATATATTATTAATTGAACAAGGTAAAGTAAAACTTCCTGGGTCCTTTTCTTTATGAGGCAAGGCATGTAAGTCGGTTGCAGGGCTCACTTCTTTCATTGTTGCCATGATCTCCTCTTCAATATTTGTCTTTTCTTTTAGTAGTCTCCTTAAACTGATTGAAGAATTAAAGAAAAATTCGGGTCTTGCACCATCATTACCATTCATCGATCTTTTAGGTATGTTAGGAGTGACTTCTTCAGTGGTGCTTATGGCCTTGACATGATCTCTTGGGTTGGTTACAGTTGAGCCAGGTAAACTTCCGTATCCCCTTTCTTGAAGAACTTTGCTCATTTGACCAATTTGTTGTTCCAATGCTTTGATCGAAGCTCCTTGATTTCTTGTAATAGTATCCGTTGAAGCTCGGATTTCTTTGATCATAGCAGTGTTCTCATCATGTCTTTTAGCAGCATCGGCCATAATCTGCTTTAGAGTGTCATCCAAAGTCTGCCTCCTTTCCTGATAAGCGGGATTGAAGTTGTTCTTTTGATAGAATCCCAAAGTAGCTTCCCTAAATCTTCCTGAAGGTCGGAATGGTTGTCCAAATTGTGTGTAGTATGCTTCTTCAAACGTCTCACTTTCATTCTTATTCAGGCAATCTTTAGTGTAGTGAGGTCCTTCACATTTTTCACATCCAACTTGGGCAGCATACACTTTTTCATCACGCTTCTTCATCTCTTTACTAATTTTATCCAATTGAGCTTGAATAGCAGCAAACCCGTCAAAATTAGTGCTGCTCTTAGATCTAGTAGAGGTCCCATCGTGCCATTTTTGAGAATGATCAGCAGCATCTTGGATAGCTTTCCTAGCATTGGTTGCACTCATTTGAGGCACAGCTCCCTTAGCGTCCAAGATTTGTCTAGTAGGCACGTCCAATCCTTGATAAAACAATATTATCTCCTGCATAGGGGTTAGATAGTGTTGAGGACATTTTACCAGTAAATCTTTAAATCGTTCCCAAGCTTGATAAAGAGTTTCATCAGGCTCTTGCTTGAAACTGTTGATAGCCTCCATCTTTTTAGCAGTCTTAGCAGGTGGACAATATCTCTTCAGGAATTTGCTCTTCAAATCTTCCCATGTAGTGATTGAACTAGCAGGTTCATTCCTTAGCCACTTATTAGCAGCTCCTTTAAGTGAAATTGGAAAGATTCTTAGCATGAGTTGATCGTCAGTGACTCTTTCCGTAGTAAACAAATCTGCAATCTCGAGGACCTTTTCAACATGCTCATTAGCATCCTCATGTTCCGATCCACTGAAAGCATTTTCTCTTAGCTCCTTGAGAAACTGACCCTTCAATTCAAACTTTGACTTATCATCAAATTTTGGTCTAGCAACTCCTGAAGTGTAATCAGCACGGGTTTTGTTCATGTATTCCTCCATAGTTGTGTTTTCGCCCATTGTTTCTGTTTCTTCTTCCTCTTTTTCTTCAGAAAAATAATCAAGCTCGAATGAACTTGAAATATCAAAGCTTTTTGTGTTGAAAAGTCTTTTAAGCGAATGAAAGACTCGTTCAGGATCTTCGAAAGGTTGAATCAAGTTCTTCGTAGAACTCCTGGTCATGCACTTCCTGAAATCAACACAAAAACATCAGTAGGGTATGCTCAAGAAAGTAATATATCAGAAAATTAACAACGAAAACGGAATACGAAAAATTAAAGTTACTGATATCTGCAGACGATGCGCCGTATCCAAAAAGTTGGATACGCCGTATCTTATAATCGTTAAAATTTAATCAGACTTTTATTCAGAAAATAGATACGCCGCTTAGAAATTTAGAATGCGCCGTATCAGTATTTTATCAAAAATCGATATTTATTTAAAATTAAATGCGTCGTATTAACAAAAGTTAATGCGCCGTATTTTCGTTACGTTTCAAAATACAAGATTTTTGATTCAGAAGATACGCCGTATCGACAGAGATCGATGCGTCATATCTGTTTAATAATTCGAAAATTGTTTTTAATTAAAATAATAGATACGCCGTATCTGCTAAGGCAGATGCGCCGTATCGCGTTAACGTTTAGAAATTTTTTTTTATTAAAAACAGATACGCCGTATCTTGGGGAAAGATGCGTCGTATCGAATTAATTAAACGCGTTGTATTTTATAAAAATTAAACGCAATACGCCGTATCTATGAAAATAGATGCGCCGTATCGTTCGATTTAGCTCAGTACAACGATAGCAGAACACAGAAAATACGAAAAATAAAAACAAATAAAAACACAAACGAAAACAAACAAAAATTAAACACTCAAAAACAGAAAATATGCAAAATAATACAATGAATGCAAATTAACCTAATACACAACAGAGTTAGCGGTTAGATTAAAAAAAATTAAAAACCTAATTAAAATACTAATCAAATTAACGGATAATAACAATTCACTCCCCGGCAGCGGCGCCAAAAATTTGATGCGTGCGATGTGTCGTTGCGGTTTAGCAGTATTAATGCCTACTCAAGTTTTAAATTTATATTTAGCCGACTTATCAATAACACACACACTTAACGAGCAGTGTACCCGGTCAGTATGAATATAATGGTAAGTAGAGTGTCGATCACTAAGAGTGGAACGTATTATCTAGTTATTCTAATCAGTATTTTAATATTTAAGTTAGCTATACAACCTAATCTAACGCAAGGGGGTTCAGCCTGAGAGACTGGCACGTTTTGGTTGCAATTAAATAATAAACTAAACTAATGAGCACGAATCAGCGATAGACATGCACGTACACAGATAAATACTCGAGACAATAAGAAGACCTGTCCTGATGATTAAGTAGATTGTCACTTGTTTTATTGATAGTTTTATATGAAGTGTATGTAGTTAACCCTTTCTCGTTGGTCCTAATCTTATCGGCGAGAAATCCCTTAATGATTACTTATGTCTAAAAGTTATTCCTAAGTGATCAATTTAGTAACAACCGTGGGAGCCACATTCTCTTCCGTAGTCAAATGCGCAGGCCACTAATAAACACAGAGGTTATCAATGCACTAATAAGTAGTAACCAAAGACATCAACATATAAACTTTAATTGATGGGAAAGCAGTTTTAAGGGAGTGCAATATTTCTCTTCACATTACACAAGCCACCAATCCTGATGAATTAAAGTTTACTAACACAATAAAACAAAACTACTTAATGAATTAAATACATGCAGGACCTTCTTACTGCTCTTGTATCTTCGTTCGGGTGTGTCTTGTGCTGCCTAATCGTCTGAATTCGGCCTTAGGTTTCTGAGGTCTTCTGTCTTCTAAAACTGTCGAACTCGGGAACTCTTAATGCGTCTGGTCTTTGGGGTATTTATAGTTTCTGTCTGAGGGTAAGATGCGGCGCATCTAGTAAGTAGATGCGGCGCATTGACTTAACTTCGCGTGGGGTCCAAGATTAATATATTCAGGAATATTCGTACACCGCCAGAAGATGCGGCGTATCTTCATTCTTGGATGCGGCGCATGTCCTTTGCCGTCTTGGATAATATCTTGTGAAATCTTGATAGCGATGCGCCGTATGTAAGAAGTATAATGCGGCGCATCTGGAGCAGAATAGTCTTGATCTTGTACATTTCAGTAGACTCTTTACTTCTTGCTTGTTTTGCTCCATAATTAGTCCAAAATCGCCAAGTTTCACCAAATGCTTGTTTTTAACTGAGAATTACAAAAGTAAACGATTAAGTATCAATTCTCACAGATAATATAATAAAACAAGTCAAATAAATAGGATAAATGATAGTAATAAAATGTACTTATTTGAGTTCATCATGGATATAAATTAATATTTGTATGTCCGGTTTCGAACACGAGACTTCGGGATTGCACACATTACGTATGAGTTTCAATATATTAATAATTAATATAATGATTTATGATTAATTATTAAATCACAAATATTTATATGATCGAACAAGAAAAAAAGAGGGGGTTAAATGTTGATTTTTAGAACTTGAGGATGTGTTGGACTCAAACTTAGAGAGCAAGTTTGGAGTGTATATAAACACCTCATGGCTTCATAAATCGGATGACATAAAAATATCCCTAAACGATTTTATAAATCGATTCTCTTTTTCTTCACCTACTGACAACTTATACGAACAGTAAAAGGGTAATGATAGGAGTACTATGCATGTGCATGTATCATTGATACGTGTGTGTTTAGCATGTACAGTACATGGATGTTGCGTATGAATATGTGTAGCATATTCATGTCCCTCCTTTATCTTTTTGTTGGGGATTCGATCATGTATTATCAAGAACATCAAACCATAGTTGTTGTGATGTTTTATTTGTGATACATGAACCTTGCTTTTCACATTGAGACGCTACTAATACGTGTGTATAAGAACGGAGTACAAGCTTGTTTTAGCTTGTTGTTACTTTACCCTATTCGACTACATAGTAGTCGATCTCCATTAAACCCTAATTAGGGTTTATACCTTGTTCTTAAAGTGCACGATTCCTTGTTCTTGCTAGGAATCAAAAGGTACGCGTTTATTTAATTTTAGTTAATTAATTATATGTTATTATAGATCCAATCCGCTGTGCATGCTTTGATGTTCATTATGTGGTTATTAGTTTATATATGTATGATTCTAATATTCCAACACGATATGCTATAAATCGTGTTCCAATAACGTACTTTAATTTTTTTGTTAATATTTGTGAAACATACTACGTAATAAATAGTTTGTCTATTGGCAGGCAGTCTATTAGATACAAAGACATTTTTTTTTACAACTAAGTTGCTCTCCCTTTGTTTTGTGTATTGAAATTTTAATATAGTGCACTTTTTACAATAATATATCACACGTAATATTAAAAAAATAAGAAGAAAAAGAATTAAGCACATTGTCTAAATCGAAACATTAATTGAAGAACGATGTGATGCAAAAAAACTAAAGAAGTGTGTAAGTTGTTAATGTAAAACCACTTTTAAAAAACGTTGTTATATAAACCCTATTCAGTTCTAAACTTGTAGTTATTTGATTCATTTGAATTAAAAATTATGAATTACGTCACTGTTTGAAATGCTCTTTGTTTTGCCTTAATCCAGAATCTGTTCATTTCGTTTCGATTGGGTTCCTCTTGTTTTAGGGTTTACAACTTATACAAAAGCAGCTGGCTACCCTAAAAGTGCTTTGTAATTTTGGGGTTTATTTCTCCAAATTTAGGAGTTAAGCCAAAAAACATGATTAACCGAGGTGTGTTATTTATAAAAGCAAAAACAAAGCTATACCTCTCAGATTTTACTAAATTTTTTGTCTGGAACAACAACTATACGTCAGACCAGTGTCTAAGAGATATGATGTAAACAAATTATATCTCTACTAGAAAATATACCCAAAACTCTAAAGGTACAAAAGACTGCTTCGGAAAACTACTAACAAATGTTATTTGTGAAACTTACCAAGTACTGTAGTAGATATTAGTGGACCAATTGATGGATATAGTGATCATGAGACATGTGATACCATGCATGTTTGATACTAAACAGTTTGGACCCAATACTTAACTTTTTTATCTAATAATTATTCTTGAACCAAATTTATATACTCAACATATCGATTTCCCATATCTTTTATAGATCAAAAATTCCAATTTAGCAATTGTCTTTTTAATTTAATTGTCACATAGTTGCGGTCTGGTGACCACATAGATCTTAGTTGTATGATCCTAATTAAATATTCAAATTTGTACTCTATAATAAGCTATGGTAACGTCGCATTTTTATCTTATGATAAATCTTTTTTTGAACATATCTTATGTTAAATCTAGGAAAAAAAAAAAACATTTTCAAGAAATTATAGATCTCACGTCTTTTATACTCAACTCAGGCATGATTATATATTTGTTGGCTTTATAAAAATTATGATCATAATGTTATAGCTTATGATCTACTTATGTAATTCGCTTATACACAGGGGCGGATCTACACTTACCTTGCATAGTTGCATACCCCTATGAAACCTTGTGATAGTGTAAAAAATTTTGATTTTTGGCTTTCATGGTGACCTTTTCCATAGAGTGCATACCCAAGAAATTAAGCAAAAAATTAATGTGCATACCCTGCCGATACATTGTTGAAACTGATGATTGTTGGCGTATGTGTCCGGACGGCTTAACTCGTTCGGACGCCGGAAGAAGCAAGACTATCCGGCAATGGCCGGAAGGCGCCTAGATCGTTCGGATAGAGCAGCTGTCAACAACAGGACAAGTGGCATTATCTCTTGACAGATGGCAGCTGCAGACACCGCCGCCGCCGCCCCGAGATTTACGGGATTATGTCTGGGACATGTTTCCTGAAAACCCGGCGCCGCCATTTCAGGTACCAAGGCTGGGCACTATAAATACCCAGCTCATTTACTACTCTCAACTAACTAATTTATTAGCATTTACTTCACACTACTGTTCATATCCTCTCGGAATATAGAACACTTACTCTCACGCCGGAGGTGGGTCCTGGGATAACACCCGGGGCGAGCCTAACGCGTGCTGTTGTGTGCAGATACCCGAAGGATCCCTAGTAGACGAAGGGATTGACACACAGACCTCTCGGAAGAACATCTAGCTGGTTCAACCGAAAGGCCTCTCTTATTTGTCTGAAGTGATTGCAAGAAATTACTTCAACAAATTGGCGCCATCCGTGGGACCAACTGCTCGATCTACCCGAAGGCCGAGATGGCTGGTCCTACACACTTGAAAAGGAAAATGATAGACGCCGAGGAGGAATGGATGAACATCCCGATCAGCTTTCCGGCCATCCTCCCGGGAGACGCGTCGGACGAACCTCTGATAGTTGAAGCCGAGGTGGAGGGTTACACTATACGAAGGATCTATGTGGACCAGGGTGCTTCGGTTGAAGTAATGTATGAACACTGTTTCGAGCACTTGTGCCCCTCCATCAAGGCCAAACTAAAAGAAACCAACACTCCATTGATAGGATTCGCGGGGGAGTCCATAAAGCCGTTAGGGAAGATCGAATTGGAAGTTTGTTTTGGAAGCCAAGGTTTATTGCATCGGACTATGATGAAATTCGCCGTGATAAGATCTCCTTCTCCATACAACATTATTCTGGGACGCTCGGGTTTGAAGAAGCTACGGGCCATTCCCTCAACTATCCATTCGATGATGAAGTTCCCCACCCCTAAGGGCATAGCGACCTTAGTTACTCGGTCGGTAATCGTTTCGGAATGCCGCAAGTTGGAAGAAAAACAGATGATAGAGAAAGGAGCAGGGAAAGGACCTCAGAGTGCCGACATAACAGAGAAAGCTCCGAGGAAAACGGAAGCAATAATGGTACATCCGGCTTATCCGGACCAGCTGGTAACCATCGGAGGAAATTTCTCCTCGGAGTGCAGAAGACAGCTAATCACGCTGCTCAAGAACAATCAGGATGTGTTCGCATGGGAACCTGCAGATATGACGGGGGTACCCCGACGGATTACCGAACACACGCTAAATGTAAACGTCCAAGATAGGCCGGTGGCACAAAAGAAGAGAACCTACTCGGACGAAAAGAACCAGGCCATAGCCAAAGAGGTAGAAGAGTGGGTAAAGGCTGGAATAGTTCGGCCGGTGCGATACCCCACATGGATTTCGAACCCAGTTTTAGTGAAGAAATCCGACGGCAGTTGGAGGATGTGCATCGATTTTAAAAACCTCAACTCGTCTTGTCAAAAAGATTACTACCCGCTGCCCGACATTAATTGGAAGATAGAGTCAGTTATGGGATTCCGGTATAAATGTTTTTTGGATGCTTATAAAGGATACCACCAATTGCAAATGGCCAAAGAGGACGAGGAAAAAACGGCCTTCTACACCGAGCGCGGAACGTACTGTTACACCAAAATGCCGTTTGGGTTGAAGAACGCTGGAGCCACATACCAACGGTTAGTGGATTCAGCCTTCCGGTCGCAGATAGGAAGAAATCTCGAAGCTTACGTAGATGATATGGTTATAAAAAGCAAGACTGAAAAGGAGTTACTGGCTGACATAGCGGAAACATTCGACAACCTTCGGAGAATCAATATGAAGTTGAACCCCAAGAAATGCTCTTTTGGGGTAGAGGAAGGAACATTTCTGGGATACATGGTGACGTCCGAAGGAATCAGGGCAAATCCGAAGAAAACCAGGGCTATTGTGGACATGCAATCTCCGAAATCACTCAAAGAGATGCAGAGTTTAAGCGGTAAGCTGGCGGCTTTGAACCAGTTCCTATCCAAGTCGGCAGAAAAAGCGCTCCCATTCTTCGAGACGTTAAGGAACATTACGAAAGAAAATCAGGACGAGTATCGATGGACGGACAAGGCCGAGGAAGCTTTTCAAGAAATGAGGAAGATGATCCTCGAACTTCCTTATCTGGCAACTCCGAGGCCAAAAGAGGATCTATACGCATACCTCTCGGCGTCGGAAGGGGCAATAAGTGGAGTGCTTTTGGTAGAAAGGGAAGGGAAGCAAACCCCGATACATTATGTTAGCCGAACGCTGCACGAGGCTGAACAGAATTACGCACCGATCGAGAAGTTAGCTCTAGCCCTGCTGCACACGTCTAGAAGACTTCGGAGATACTTCGAAGCCCACCTAATAAAAGTCATTACCAATCAGCCCATCAAGCAAATACTGAATAAGGCAGAAGCATCCGGGAGAATGGTCAAATATTCCGTGGAATTAGGAGTTTACAACATCACTTACGTTCCCCGAAGCGCGGTCAAAGGACAAGTCCTAGCGGATTTCATAACAGAAATACCCCTGGGGACATCCGGTCGTGATATGAGGGAGGAAGGTAAGGAGATATGTAACATCTCCAATCAAGAACAATGGGTGTTGTATACCGATGGAGCCTCCAGTAAATCATGTGCTGGAGCATGCCTAGTATTGATTAGCCCGGATCAAACAGAGTATACCTATGCCATTCGGCTAAACTTCAAGAGCACCAACAACGAAGCAGAGTACGAAGCCTTGCTGGCTGGGTTGAGGGTCGCTCAAAAGATGGAAATCCGGATATTGGAAGTCAGGGTGGACTCCAATTTGGTAGCAAGCCAAATTAACGGGGAATTCGTAGCATCCAAAGATAGTATGATAAAATACCTGGCCAAAGCCAAAGAGCAGATCGCATGTTTTGATAAGTTCAAAATCCGAAGTATCCCAAGAGCCCAGAACCAGAAAGCCGATATACTCAGCAAATTAGCATCCATGGCTTTCGACCACCTAACAAAGCAAACTACAGTTGAAGTTTTGGAAAGGCCATCAACAGAAGAGGAGGTAGTCAATGCCATTGTAGAGGAAGAGGAGGAAAATTGGATGACCCCAATCATTCGGTGCAAGCAAGAAGGCATTTGGCCGGAAGATCAAAATGAGGCTCGGTCTCTCCGAATAAAGATAAACCAGTTCACTATGGTAGACGATGTACTTTACAAGAAATCCTATTTGGGACCGATGCTGAGATGTGTCGGGCCACTCCAAGCTAATTATATAATCCGAGAAGTACATGAAGGAGCGTGTGGGATGCACTCCGGGCCGCGATCCATCGTGGCAAAGTTAATGCGGCAGGGATACTACTGGCCGACCATGCACCGAGACACCAGGGAAGTGATTCAGAAGTGTGACTCCTGTCAGATACATGCACCCGTTCCGAGACTCCCAAAAACCGTACTCACTTCAATAATGGCTCCATGGCCCTTCTATCAGTGGGGCATAGACGTGTTGGGCCCCCTGCCAGAAGCTCCAGGAAAAATCAAGTATGTCATTGTGGCCATCGACTACTTTACCAAATGGATGGAAGCCAAGCCTTGGTCCGTACGACCGGGAAAGAGGTAAAGAAGTTTGTCTGGGAGAATATAGTATGCAGGTTCGGTTTGCCCAGGGTGATTATCACGGACAATGGAAGCAATTTCATTCATGACCCTTTCAAAAGTTGGTGTGAGCGCCTGAACATAACCCAGATAAACACTGCTGTAGCCCATGCTCAGGCCAACGGATTGGTAGAAAGAGCAAACAAGAGTTTGATGAAGGGGTTCAAATCAAGGCTGGGTAGGGAAAGAGCCGGATGGGTGGATGAATTGCCGAATGTCCTGTGGGCACACCGCACGTCTCTGAAAACAAGCAATGGAGAAACACCATTCAGCCTTACATATGGTAGCGAAGCAGTCATACCGGCAGAGATAGGGATGCTAACCTTTCGGACCATGATGACCCAGGAAAAAGAGAATGACGAGGGAATCTGTTTAAACCTCGATCTCCTACAAGAGCGAAGGGAGATGGCCGCGATACGAGAGGCAAAGTACAAAAAGAAAGTGGAGCAATATTACAACCGAAGGGTTCGTGCCGAATCATTTAAGGTAAGTAAGAATTCACACAACTTCTTTGAAACCAAAGGTTACTACAAATCTCTAGTTATTTCGATGCAATATTAATTTGTCTCTACCTTGACTAACGTATGAAATGAAATACCTTAACAATATAAGGTAGGTGATTTTGTGTACCGAAGGAACGAAGCAAGCAGGGTCGAGAATCAGGGAAAGTTAGGACCCAATTGGGAGGGACCCTACCGGGTCGTGGAAGCATATCAGACTGGATCTTACAAGCTAGAGACAATGGAATAAAAGGAAGTGCCACGAACTTGGCATGCAGTTAACCTTAGAAAATGTTTTTTTGTAGATAACCTGAATATGCCTAATGTAAACATCCGAAAGGAGTTTGTTTGATTATTTTTAATGACAAAGTGCAGTTATCCCACAGTTGGAGGGAAACGATCCATCTTATGCATTGAACTCTTGTGTCATTCATTGTTTTCCGAACATAATTAGAAAATGGCCCCTCCGAGAGGTTCACGCCCTCCGGAGATCTTTGTGGTCAATGTTCGAAGTCCTGGCGGAAAGGCTGAAATCATATTTGGAACATAAGTAGAAAGTGATCCCTCCGAGAGGTTCGTGCCCTCCGGAGATCTTTGTGATCAATGTTCATTGTTTTCCGAACATAATTAGAAAATGGCCCCTACGAGAGGTTCACGCCCTACGGAGATCTTTGTGGTCAATGTTCGAAGTCTTGGCGGAAAGGCTGAAATCGCATTTGGAACATAAGTAGAAAGTGATCCCTCCGAGAGGTTCGTGCCCTCCGGAGATCTTTGTGATCAATGTTCATCGTTTGCTGGACATAATTAGAAAATGCCCCCCCCCCCCGAGAGGTTCACGCCCTCCGGGGAGTGTGTGGTCAATGTCCAAGATGGTTAATACTCAAAGAGGGACGGCCACATAATCATTCATTGCCTCTCGAACATAAGTCGAAAATGACCCCTCCGAGAGGTTCGTGCCCTCCGGAGAGTTTGTGGTCAGTGTTCGAGGAGGAAACAACCTTGCGGCCTAGGCGGAAAGCGTCGCCGAAAGGCACAGGTAACGTATTACAGACATATATAAAAAAAAAAGAAAAAGAAAAGAGAACAGAAGAGCCTTTTGAGAAGTGGCAAAACATGACATTACATAACTTCTAAACATATGAAAGGCATTAAGGATATATCAGTTTGTTATGACATTCATCCGAATCATTAACTATTTACAAATTAGTCTTACGGCCCAAGGGCCTTACATCAAAAATGGTTCTTGAGTATTTTCTTCGGACGGGTCACTCTTCAGCGGTGGGACCTTCGGCGGAAGAATCGTTCGGTGCAGGGTCAGGAATCAGGTCCATTATTTCTGACAGGGGTCTATCCGCGGCGTTGCTCACCTTCTGAATGTACGAATATTCAGCGAAAAAGAGGCCATCGTACAAAGGATCGAACTTTTCGTCCGCCTCCACATCCAAATCATCTATCTCGGCCACAATTTTGGCCACATCCTCCGGATTGCGACCTACGGAGACAGCCTCCAAGAACCCAGACTGGGAGGACAAACTGAAAGGCTCAGCCAAGCGTTGCTTGTACTCGTGACTGTTCAGGAGCCGACGGACCACTTCCGGAATACCCTCCTTCACCAGCTTATGGTGTTCGATCTCCGTTTGACCAAGTCTAACGGCCAGGTCGGCCCTTTCCTTGTATAGCTCAGAGTTTTCCCCCTCCTCAACAGCAAGTTTGTCCTCGACATCTTTCAACTCGGTTTCCAAGGCTCTGATTCGATCCGAAGAAACCCTCCTCCCTTCATCTCTCGCCTGTTCCAGCTGAGAGAGACAGCCCTTGAGATTCGATTCCCTCACCATGCAGCCTGCATGCTCATGCTTCAACTTCCGCAACTCCTCTACCTCTTGAGCGGCCTCCTCACATCCCTCGTGGGTACGGCGCAATTGTTTATATTCCTCGAGAAGAGCCTCATACCGGCCAAGAATGTCCGAATGCACAGCCGCACCACGGCCCAATAATATCCAGCCTCTTTGAAGAGCCTCCGAGTCACTCAAACTTTGGAAATAAAACTCCTCTCGAGGAGTGGGCAGATTCATCATCAAGTCTTTGCAGACAGCCCCCCTATTCAAACGATCCCCTCTTCTAACTGACTAGTCCGGGACAAACACCGCGGCCGGATCACCCTCGGCTACAACTCTAACCTTGCCATGCCCAGAAGCCTGTACGGAAGGACCCTCTGAAAGGAGAAAAAGATAATCGTTACCAAAAAGGTGTAGAGCAATGGGAAGAGCAAGATAAGCAGCTAAACGACTTACCAACATCAGCAGGTCCGGAGGCAAAATTTGATCCTTCCGGGCGGCTCCCAATGTCTTCCGGACGAAGTGACCGGATTGGGATGGGATTTGGGATGACCTCGACCTCCGGCAATTCCGGTTCCAAATCCACCACGGGAGTCTCTATTGGTCTACGCCTCTTGGTCGGACGGGCCGCACCACTACTACCCTCGCTAGGCTGAACTCGCGCTCGCACCTTTTTGGCTCCTGCTCCCCTCTGGGCTCGCAGAGCATCCCGGGTGGCGTTCTGTTTTTGTTTCCTGCGTTTGGCCTCCAAGACCCGAGCGTCTGCCCTTTCTACCCTCATCTCCTCGGCCGATTTCTCCGGTATGTCTGCATTCGAAGGGGCGGGAAGAGTCACATGCAGCTCATGAGACTCACCCTCACGGTACTGATCGCCCCTGACCATTGAGACACATTCGCGAACCATGGGGTTGATCAGATATTCAGACATCGACACAACTGCAAAGGGGAAAAAGAACAAAAAATAGTTAGAAATAAACATACTTAACGAGAGTCAATTGGGAAAACAAAGATAAATATAGAAGTCATACCTTTGCCCTCAGCATCCTTAAGCGCGGCCCGGTAACCGGGATGCTCCCACTGCGAGGTCAGCCCCATGGCATAAAGAAAGCCCCTGGGAATCGGAATAAGGTCAATTATGTTTGCGGCCAGCTTCTCCGCATCTGCAATGCTGAACTCGCCATGCGGATACGGATCTGAAATATCAGAATCATGATGCCTCCAGGGCATGGCAAAGGGGACCGCTCGCCTATCTATCAAGAAAAAATCATCCTTCCAACCTTTCAGTCCGGTCAGAATCTCCCGGAAACAAACCTTCCTCTCCTTCCCACTTCGCTTCTCGAAGGAAAATCAGTGACCTTGCTTACTCAACTTATAGAAGGCCCGGAACAGAGAAGTGGTAGGAGCAACGTCCAGACTTCGGCTGTACACCTCGAAAAGCGTGGCACGATGTAAGCCCAACGGCACTAGCTGAGAGAGATGTACCTTGTAATATTTGATGATGTCCAGCAAGAAAGTGGAGAAGGGCACGCTAAGACCACCCTCGTAAAAGTATTCCACGTACAGACCAATGGCATCACCCGGCAATTGGTCCATCGTCATATGTGCTGGAGGTAACCTCGGATGCAAATCCCCCGGTATACCCGCGTCCGCCATCACTACATATAAACCTTCCTCGTTCAGTTGAGAGGTATACTTTTGAATATCGAACTTAGGAAGAAACCCCTCGACCTCTTGAGTTTCTTCCTCATGAATCGAAGAGGGAGAATTGGACATGATTAACCGAATGGTGAAATAAAATCGTTCGGATTAGAAAGAAATGAACCTTTCGGAAAGATGCTTCGGAAAGTTTGTCAGAACAAGAAATTACAGTGGTAAAAAAAACCGTAGAAATGACGCTATTTATAGGCGAGGAAAAGAATGTGAAACGACGTGCCTTGTCAGCGGGTGAGGTGGCATCTCCTCACTCGTGCGATGTGTGCGTGAACACGTGTCGACATCTCAGAGCCCCAGTAAAAATGGCGGCTATCTTTAAAAAGAGGTAATAATGGTTTTTGGCAGTTTATGCATGACATCAGCCCATCGGATTCCGAACAACCCAAACCCTTCGGAATTAATAGAGCCAGACTTTAAATTTTTTAGAGTATCACACTATTGGCGAAACCAATACTATGATACTGGGGGGGACATGTTGGCGTATGTGTCCGGACGGCTTAACTCGTTCAGACGCCGGAAGAAGCAAGACTATCCGGCAATGGCCGGAAGGCGCCTAGATCGTTCGGATAGAGCAGTTGTCAACAACAGGACAAGTGGCATTATCTCTTGACAGATGGCAGCTGCAGACACCGCCGCCGCCGCCCCGGGATTTACAGGATTATGTCTGGGACATGTTTCCTGAAAACCCGGCGACGCCATTTCAGGTACCAAGGCTGGGCACTATAAATACCCAGCTCATTTACTACTCTCAACTAACTAATTTATTAGCATTTACTTCACACTACTGTTTATATCCTCTCGGAATATAGAATACTTACTCTCACACCGGAGGTTGGTCCTGGGATAACACCCGGGGCGAGCCTAACGCGTGCTTTTGTGTGCAGATACCCGAAGGATCCCTAGTAGACGAAGGGATTGACACACAGACCTCTCGGAAGAACATCTAGCTGGTTCAACCGAAAGGCTTCTCTTATTTGTCTGAAGTGATTGCAAGAAATTACTTCAACAATGATTAAAAAAAAAAAAAAAAAAAAAAAAAAAAAAAGACAAATATTTACAATCTTCTTCTAGATCGGCCTTGCTCTGTTATTCTTTTGGTTCTCTGTGTTCTTAAGTTGAAGAAGCTAGAGAAGTGCCTTTTACCACTGTAGTATTTTAAGAGTTTTAACTTCCCAAATAAGTCTTGATAACTGTAACCAAGCAACAACTTTTTCAGCCACCAATCAAAATCTAGATAATTAGCCATGCTATTTTATTTTTCCCATGTTATTTCCCATGTAGTATTTAAGAGTTTTAACTTCCCAAATAAGTCTTGATAACTGTAACCAAGCAACAACTTTTTCAGCCACCAATCAAAATCTAGATAATTAGCCATGCTATTTTATTTTTCCCATGTTATTTAATATGACACATGCAACTCTTTTTTTACTGTAACGAGACAGCATGGCCCGTGCAATGCACGGGCTTTGTTCATCATAAAAAAATTATCAGTTTTGCAAAAGTTAAGCGTATTTAGTTATTATATGCTTAGTTTTGATCAGGGGTACTCGACTGAATAAACGAAATTTGTTTAAGTAAGCTTTTGTAAACAGAATTATTTCATACTACACACTTGATGTAAAATTTCAAACTACGTAAACAAACAAGAAACTTTTGAAAGGGTGGTTGGATAACCAATGTGTTCATATTAGGGTGCCTGGAGTGGCAACTAATTGAATGTGTTGCTTTGTCCAAATCAGCTTAGTAGATAGTTGCATAAAGTAGGTTTCCAGCACTTTTGGTGGAGTGCCAACCTGATGATGCCTGCTTTTTGGGGTTCATGGAGCTGTAGTTATGGACAACAAGAAGTGGGAAATGTAGTCAAGGTGGGATGTATCCATGGGCAACTCTGTGCATGGTGAGTGATGCCTGAAAAGGAAATGTAGCTCTTTGCATTTGAGACCCATTGGAACAGGAGTTTTGATCTCTTCTCTTGATGATGCCCTGAACAAGAGCCTCTAATTTCATCTGTATGGGCTACAGGAGAGGTTAGGCAGGGTGTTTGTTCAGTGGAAATGTAGTCAAGGAAGGATATTTCTCCATGGTTGCCTAGATGATAGCATTTTGTTGCTATGTCTAGAAGAATGGTGAATTGAGAATCAGCTTATTCGTGAATTGTATCTGTTGTATTTCTCTTTTGGAAAGTTGTATAAGCCATCTGAGTTTGTTCATGATGAGCTATTTGAATTCCTTGTAAATTGTTGATTCGGTTAATTAATAAATTCACCATTTGAGGAAAAAAAAAAACAAGAAACTTATAACTAAAAAGATGCATCTGTTTTGAGTTTTAAAATATGAGAATAAAATGGAATTAACGCTAAAAAGTATGGTAGCAAATGACTGTTTAGCTCCTCTGAATTGAATTAGGCCTCTTAACCTTCCCGTTTTAATCTTCCAAGTTAGTTCGTTGAAATTTCATTGTTGATTATGATGGTTGCAGCTTGTAAGATTGAACATGGGATCTTATTCCATCTTCGGAAATTTTATAAATGCAACTAATCAAAGCAATCATGAAACGAATTCTTTAATTTTTGACAAAATAATCTAATTTCCTATTGAAGTTAGTATTAAGTTAAAAGTGTTGAATTCTTAAAGCAACCACTGGTCAACCATGGCTGTCACTTGTCACAATCCATATCTACTCCAACGACCAACATATCTGCATTTAATTCATGTCTATATCTTTTACGGAGTAATAGTTAACTACTATACAAATCCCGCATCTTCTTACTGTACCTATTGCAAATTCACCTTTAATATTGCCAATTTAGGTTTTATACATAGCACATTAAAAATAATTCCGGACACACACACATCGAATTATTGTCCGTCATGCTTTCAATTTCCCTTGGCCTTACAGGCATCCAATGTTCTAGCCAAGTCAATGAGGATTGTTTGGGTCCAAAAACGTCGGGTTTGCAGAATTCGCAAAGTTCTTCCACATTTGTTGTTCGGTGCCAAAATAAATAACATGGAACATATCTTTATACATTATCAAAGAATATAAAATATAGTTGGAGTAAGTAATTGGAAATATGAGTATGTGCATAAGCTGACGCTTGTTCTCTATGAATAGCAGCCTCTTGTTTGCTCTATAGATCGTCTTTGGTTTCTCGTTTAGATTTTCTTCTGTCATCCCAAGTACTTCCCAACTATAATCCTAAATTCGTATTCACAAAACACGGGGAAAAATCGTACACAAATGAATAAAACCATGATATTTGTGCGTATATTTTATAACACTTACAGAGGATTTAAGGTTGTCGAACTGTTTCTCATGCTTCATAAGGAGTTGCTGTTAAGGCTGGATGCAGTAAGGCGACCCAATCCCCCCATTTTTCTCTGCTACGTTAGCTTTCTCTCTCCAGCGACCTACAGGCGATTAGGTGCCCCAGTAAGGGGCGACCAAGTTCAATTTTTTTTTTTTTTTTTTTTTTTTTTTTTTTTTTTTTTTTTTTTTAATAAAAAAACATTTTTAACACAAAATTAAATTTCATTAAAAATTAAAACATTACATAGATAAAAAAAAAAACATTAAATAAACATAAGCTTCATACATAAACATAAACGTAAATTTCAGTAATTCGGGTTATCCCAAGTTTCTGAGTTGTCGGAGTCGTAACCATCGTCGTACGCAGAGTAGTTTGCAAACTTGCTCTCCTCGTACTCTGCTTCCAATCTGCTAAACTCCCGCTCCTTATCATCGTCCCAACCCGAATTGTCTTCAGAACCAGGCGCAACAAATCTTGGTGCAACAGATGAAGTAGATGCACCTTGGTCAAAGTTTCGGTTCTGTTGTGATACAGAACGAGCTTCAACATTTTCCTCATAACTCCAGCGGATCTTGTTGCTGATTTGGCCCTGAATCTGTGAAACGCAACCCCACAACGTCTCACTAATGGCTCCATTTTTGCGAGCTTCATCGTTCAAAAACTGGTCGATCACAGCTTTTCTGTCTTCAGATATGTCTTTGTAGTCTACATATCGTTGTCTCAGTTTTTGTTTATGTGCCTTTGCAACTTCAAATTGCTTTATAACCTCGACAAGAGCTTGTTGTCGAGCCTCATCTTCTTGTTCGGCTTGTTTTTTGATATAGTTTTGCAGTTCTTCGACGGTATGGGGGAGACGACAAGCCATTTGAATATTGTTAGATTTGTGGATTGAAATGTGTGTGTGTTGTGCGTTTGTGTTGTGTGTTTTTATAGTGTGTAAAAAAGTTTACATTTAAAAGTTTTTTTTTTTTTTTTTTTTTTTTTTTTTTTTTTTTTTTTTTTACTTTGCAGCATATATTCACTTCAAAAAAAACGGTATAAAGCTTTTGTCAATCGATCGCCATCATGACCAAGTTAGGGGGATCGAATGCCACGATCGAGTGCCCACAGTAGGAAAATCGATTCCCTAACTCGATCACCCAAGGGTCGATCGACCTTATTGCAAACAGCCGTTAAAGAATGTAACACCCCCAAAATCTGGTATTGCGGAAGCATTCGTGTAACACCCCAACCCGAGAAGGGGCAAAATGTAACATTATGGTGTCAATCAGAACATAAACGCAAGCGAAAGACTTTTATAAATATTAAGGTTACAAAAGTTCAAAATGAAACTAAGGACATAATAAGTCTAAATAATAATGACTATCAAACTAGAGTACAAATCTAAATGGAAGATAACTCCAAAGTCTAATCCATATGCAAAGGGGGTCTATCGCCAGGGTGGTCCACTAAGAGCTTCTATGCACACTTCACTCAATCCCCAGCTTCCAACCTAAACCTGCCGCAGGAAAAGAAATGCGGCTGAGCTTAAAAAGCCCAGTGAACAGATATAAACAAATGAAAGGTAATAAGTGTATACGAAATGAATCCAAGAGAACCTGCTAAACAAGATGTCAAACAGAATATGGAACATGTGAAAGAAATCAAAGCATAATGATGAACATAAAGTGGATATCAATATCAAGGGAATGCCCAACAAATCATATAACAAATTGTACATGGAGTAGCTAGCTCGATGTACCAAATAGTGAAATGGGGTGTATTGCACACACACAAGTCCATTCACAATCATATATCAAATCATAACTGAACAAATACCTAGGATGCATCCATACGCTCCCTTCAAAACAGATATACATATGCCAGTTCTAGACTAAACATACATACAATATACACGGGCCAGGTGCGCTATATATAGCAATATAATCAAATGGGAACGCAGTGGACAAAAACCCGCCTCCACTGACAGCGTCATTACCATTGGTGCATCAATGGCACGGTCATGGACTCCCCATGACTGGCTACAAATATGGGCAACATAAATAGGCATAACACATGCAATATAATGATAAGGGATAAATACAGCTCAGATAATAGCTATATAAATAGAATATAGCATGAAACGAATAGTAAACAAATATGGATCATATCAAACGGAATCATATCAGACGGATCATTGCAAATGGATCATAACATAGCAAACGAATCAAAGTCAAGGATCAAGAAGTCATGAGAAATCCCTACTGAAAAGGGATAGAATATCTGTACCTTATGCAAAGCAACTCAAACAAAATAAGAAAGCACTCGGAATAGGAACTACTCCTTCTTCACAGAACCTATACAAATTAATGATCACATATTACTTATAAGCTCATTTTACAAGTTTACTGCTTATGGTTATTCAGATTCCATATTTAGGGTTTCTTTCTATTTTTAGAAACTTTTCATTTTTAGTAACTTTTCATATTTAGTAACTTTTCCAATTTAGTAACTTTCCGAATTAAGTGAGTTTCCCGAATTAAGTAACTTTCCCAAATTAGTAACTTTCCATAATTAGCAACTTTCCTAAATTAGTAACTTTCCATAATTAGCAAGTTTCCATCATTAGTAAGTTTCCAGATTCAGTAAGTTTCCAACCTTGGGTCACACTTCACAATTTAACAACTTAGAGTTTCATTATCAAAAATTAGGTTAACATATGACCAAAAGTATCCGCATTAACGTTACAAATGTTATTTAGGTCAAAACACATTAAATGAGATTAGGTTACACTAAATCCTTAAATTATAATATAGTTCAGATTTTATCTTATTCTGGTCCTGATTTTTATGAATTTTAAACCATACTTAAGTGTCTTCTGGGAAGCTAATATTTTTATCACAGATACCTATACATGTTGAGCACCTACTGTAATTTTCTTAGACTTTATTTAAAAGTGATAATACCCTTTCAAAAATAGTTTTCCCAGACCTATCCAGAAAGATGACTGCACAGACACCCAGAAAGTTTGCATTTGGCTACCCCATGAGAACCATTCAGAAAAATTTATAAAAATTCCAGTAAGTCCATTATATCCTAGATATTCTACCTGTAAAAGGAGACCTCCTAATTCCTCACCTTTTGGAAACTAAAATTCAAAAACACCAGCTGAATTTCCAGACTCCTAAACTCAGGATTGACATCTAATGTTATAAAAATCAAAAAGTCATCTTCCCGACCTCCAAAAATTATGAAATTTATATGTAGATAGTACACAACCTGAACTTAGTTTTAGGTTCAAGAATCATGCAAAAACACGTTGTCATCATCAATTTATACATCCATCAATCCGACCCAATTTCTGGACAGCATCAAAAACAAAATTCTAACCCTAACCAACGCAAGATAAAACCTCTAACACATCCCTAATTATGTTTTAAGGATCAAACATACTTAATTACTGAGATTTTAATAAACCCTAATCTATCATGTGAGTTACATAATTAATCATAAGGAATGATGAGAAAAGATCGTTTACCCTTACTATGCTTCGAAAATTAGACTCGATTCTTGGTTTCTTGAATGTTTAGGCAAATAGCAATGGAGGCTAGGGTTTTCTCCTTCCCTCTTCATTTTTTTTCCTGGAGATCGAAATATGGGAGGGACCGTATTTTTTTATTTTTTTTTCATGTGGGTTGGATCAATTATAGTTGGGCTTGGATTTGGTAAGTAACAAAATTAGCCCAAAACCTTATATATATTTAAAACAATTGGCCCAATGTTATATTTACATTACTATTTATTTATTTAACTTATGGTATAATTAAAGTAGCTAATTAAAATGTTAATCCGAATTCTAGGGCGTTATAATTCGGGTCATGGGGTGCTACTAAATTGAAAATCACAACACAAGGTAGAAAAGAACGGAATACATACTCTGTTTTAATACGTTCAACCAAGTTAAATAAGTTTACAATATAGTTTGAGTTCATAAAATAAGGCCCATAAATTCAGTTGTCCCAGTAAAAAACAAGTCATAGTTAAAATGCCATAGTACTTCATAAAGTAGTCTATGACCCTTGCCATGTCACAACCTTGTCATAATCAATCAGCTTAAACACCTGAGAAAAACATGCTAAAAGTCAGCAAAAATCTGGTGAGTTCATAGGTTTATCAATAAGCAGTAAAATCAACAGTTTGGACCATGAGTTTGGTATATGAACATTACAACCCATGTAATGTCATATAAAAATATAGTCTATTACGTTAGCACTAAGTTCATGCAACCGAAGCTATAACAGTGTGCATGCTCTAGAAGCATGTTAAATATAAGGGACCGGCAAGTGTTTATCCCCAGACACTTGTGTTTCGACATGGTATACGTTCGTTTGCCTATCCGGTCAACCCGAACGGGGACGTTACTCCCATTAGATCTATTTATAACATTCGCGTTTCCCAGCAGGAATTGACGGTTCATGAGTTGGGCATAATGGGACATAACAGGGCTTAGGCTAATCCACGTAATAGCATAGACAATAGTTTGGTCCATAAAAGAGTTTTGCATGTTTCTCACCCCAATTGTAAAACAAGTTTAAATAGAGTGGGGCTATAAACTCACCTTGGTAAATAGCAGTCAGATAATACAATAGTTTCAGATAGTGTTCAGCACCAACACGCGACCTAGATTAGTAAGGTTTGTTTTAGTTCACAGACTAAGTTTAAGAACTTACGAAATTTAATTAAATTCAAAGGTTTAAAAGTCTATGTTATTGTTGCTGGTGTGACAGCATTTAAGTTTAAAACAATTTCCTAGCATTTGGAGGTATTGGCTCTTGGAAGTGCATAAGTGTATATTAGAAAAATATCAAGGCGAATAAGTCTCTGGTTTGACAGTAACCGAAAGACTATGTACGGAAAACAATTACTATCACATATTAGACGTTGAGGACATATGGAAACGTTGTCGTTAAGTGAGCACATATTACTAAGTGCGTGTATATATATTACATGTGTAAGTGTGTGTATGAGAAGGATGGTATGTGTATATATATATATTTGTATATATATAGTTTTTGTGAAGGTGATGTTACGTTTGAAAACTCCTCATCATTGTTTATGACATTAACGAAAAATTAGTAAGCTAAGTATATACTCTTTGATAATAGGCAATTCTCGTGCTAACAAAAATTATAAGGTTGGTGTTTAAAATAATTGTTTCATAATCTAATAGATCTATATGAGTTTTGATAAAACACATCAAGTTTATATGCAATCGAATTAATGAACGAGTTTAAATTCACAAGTTTAGTTTTTACTTTGTTCATATAGTTGTTAAATGTGTAAAAGAGTTTTTCGTTGTATGTGTAATGACAAGCCATCTTCATTTATAAGTTAAGTCGACTTGTTATAAAAAAAATCATTATATATATATATATATATATATATATATATATATATATATATATATATATATATATATATATATATATATATATATATATATATATATATATATATATATATATATATATCGAGCTTTTAGGTTTTAGTGAAGTGTAACGAGTCGATAACAAGTCGAGTTGTTTTTAAGTCGTAAAATATAAAGTTTGAAATAATCGAGAAAGATCACTTGGACGATGGCGACAACAACTCGTGTTCCGAAACCGATTATTCAAATCCACTCTTATGTTGGGATTTTGGCGGATTGGGCTGTGGCCCAACATGGAAATAATAGACTCACTCTCGGTTAGACTGATAAGAAAACCAAACGGACTCTATTCTTTTTATATGTGGGCTTTGGCCCAGTCTGGTAAACTTGAACCCAACAAGTTCTTTGAGGTCTAAAAGAAAGGGCTCGGCCCGATTCTTAAGTGTTTCCAGTAACGCAACATTTAAAACAAATAACACAACTATCACTTTGAGGTTTAAAAGGGCTTCAGCCCATTCATGGTTTAAATAAGGATCCAGTACACCAAATTTGCAACAAGTTACACAACCAATTTCCTTGAGTTTTTAAAAGATTCGATCCATCCTAAGAAAGCAAAAGAAAATCCAGTATACTCAATCTCACAAGTTGTGTTAAAAACTGCTTGTGTGGAACATCAAATGGGGGGAAGACTCGAACACATGAACTCGACTTGTGAACAGACACAACCCAAACGTGCCCTTATTATAAGGGTGTGAGACCTTTTTTTCTGAACGAGCAAGAATAACACCCCCGTGGGTGTTTTAATGACCAAAGTGGTCGAACCAAGACAAGCAAACCCAGTCAATACTCGAGTTGAGCTCGAGTGACCTCAATCCATGGCCTCTCGGCTCATAGTACAACCAAGACACGCAAGTCGTTATTAACTTTCAACACAAGACCACGAAGTGTTGTGCCAAGGACTCGAGACAAACAACCGCAACACCACACACCCTTCGTGGGTGTATTTCTCTAAAATCAAACAAGGACTCATTCGACCTAAGTACACCACTGTGAATCCATCACAGTGGGTTTCGAACCCTTAATGAAATCCACACAATTGCAAACAAAATCCGCACATGAACACAATTCGAACAGGAATACAAGCACACTTGAATCTTAAGCACAAACACAATTTGAACCTTAACACAACCTCGAAACTGAGCACAAACACAAACAAAAATCCGAAAACAAGCACGAAGTTTGAGCATAAATACCAATACTATTCGGACATGAACTCAAACACCTTATGAGCATACACGTTTCGAATATGAACACAAACAAATCCAAGCATAACGCAAATACAAAATTCGAGTATAAACATAAACAAAAAATTTTCATTATCTATTTAACCAAATCCTTAACTGCTTACTAATCCATCAAAAGAAATAAGCAAGATTCGAACACCATTTTACAACATACACTTCCAAATTTTTGAGCCAACATGGTTTTGATTTTTGTTTTAGATTTTCGGTTTTAATCTTTACCACACCTCACAACAATACAAACAGCACATCACAGGATCATAACAACAACAAGAAAGAAAAGAAACATATCGATTCGAGTAATTAACGACAACATCAATTCAAGATTTATAGATGCTAAAGGAGTTAAACCTTACAAACAATCAAGATGTTGACTGACAAGAGTCACCAACAAAACCCAATCCCAATCTTCCAAGCAATTCCACACACACCACTGGTTGCCTCTCGAGCCCTTCGAACTTTGTGAGAATTATGGTTGTGAGATGTGACTGTGTGGATCATTGCTGGAACTCGGTGGGTACAAAAAGAAGAATAATGGGAAAGCTTTCGGTTCCCTTTTGATCATTAGAGGATAAGAATACACTATATCTAGCTTCTCTCCCCATCTTTCTTCGATCTCCAGGCGTGGTTGACAATGGGGAAGAGGTTTAGGAGACGACAAACACTATTGGAAAGCTCGAAAGTATTAAGATCCATAAATTAGGATGGTGATGGATAAGGTCGGGTGTGGTTTTTTTTTTTTTTTTGTTTTTTTTTTTTTTTTGGGAGAGAACACCAGGAAGAAGTCAAAGAATGATATGGACGGTTGGTGGGGATAATATCAAGAAAGAAGAGATAAGAAGTCATGTGTGTGTGTGTGGGTGTGGCTGTGTTTTATTAGATTAGGCGTATTTTGTGTACCCCGTGTTCTGTTGAGTTGATGTGCAATCGTGGTACCCTAGTTTCACATGAATGCGAAAAACATGAATCTGGAGTCGTTTTTATAAAACGGGCATAAAGTAAAGTTTATTGACTCCGAAAATGAATTATAAAATTAAACCATTATTAATGTGGTGTCGGTACGCGTGTGGTGTCGTTTTTCAGGAAAAACGAGATAACTCTCGTTTTTGTTACGTTGGTGTCTGTAAATGTCAAAAAGTGAAAAATTCACCTTCTCTGATAAAGTCAAATAGTTTTGGTGAGTTACTGTATGCTACAGTGTGCAGGTTTGCTTCCTGTAATAGTTATGTAAGCAAATAAATGCTTAATTTAACAGTTAAGTAATAATAAATTGACATTTATTATTAAAATATTAGTGAAAAAATTACCGTTTGTCACATCCTTCCCGCCTTAGAAGGAAAACCGTACTCGGTTTTCACTTAGAGTTACCCGATGAACTTGAGAAAAGGTGTGGGTATTTACGCTTGATCTCGTCCTCACGCTCCCACGTGTATTCGGGACCTCTTCGAGAGTTCCAACAAACTTTAACAATAGGAATGCGGCTTCACTTAAGCCGTTTGATTTCCCGATCCATTATTTCGACAGGTTAGTCAATGAAATTCAGTCTCTCGTCAACCGGGATTTCCTCCAGAGAAATGGCAAGTGTTTCGTTTGAGAGACATTTCTTCCGGTTGCTCACGTGGAACACATTGTGCACAGAGCTGAGTTCTGGTGGTAATTCGAGTCGGTAGGCTACCGGCCTGATTCTGCTGAGAATTTTGAAAGGTCAAATGTATCGGGGATTTAATTTCCCACGTTTTCCAAAATAAATCACGCCTTTTCAGTGTGAGACTTTTAACATAACGTGATCGCCAACTTGAAACTCAAGTGGTTTTCGTCTCTTGTCTGCATAACTTTTCTGACGGTCTCGAGCCGCTTGCATCCGGCTGTTGATCTGCATAATCTTTTCGGTATTCTCTTATACTAGTTCGGGACCAGTGAGCTGAATTTCTCCGACTTCAGCCCAGCATATAGGTGATCTGCACTTCCGACCATAAAGTGCCTCATAGGGTGCAGCTTTAATGCTTGTGTGATAGCTGTTATTGTAAGAAAACTCAGCTAATGGCAGGTGCCTATCCCAACCGTTACCAAAGTCTATCACACACGCTCGCAGCATGTCCTCTAAGGTTTGAATGGTTCTTTCACTTTGACCATCTGTTTGAGGTTGGTACGCGGTGCTCATATCAAGATCGGTACCCAAAGCATCTTGTAGTGATCTCTAAAAGTTCGACGTGAAACGACTATCTCTGTCGGAGATGATAGAAATCGGGACTCCATGTCGTGCGACTATCTCCTTTACGTATAGCCATGCAAGTTTATCCATGCTGTCGTTTTCTTTGATTGGTAGGAAGTGGGCGGACTTGGTGAGACGATCAACGATTACCCAAATGGTGTCGTAACCGCTTGATGTCCTTGGCAGTTTGGTAATGAACTCCATCGTTATGTGTTCCCACTTCCATTCGGGAATCTCGGGTTATACAAGTAAACCCGATGGCCGCTGATGTTCAGCTTTGACATTCGAGCACGTTAAGCATTGGCTGACATACGTTGCAATGTCAGCCTTCATATTGGGCCACCAGTATAGTTTCTTCAGATCGAGATACATTTTTTCGGCTCCTGAGTGGATGGAGTATTTAGATTTATGGGATTCGTGCATGATGAGGTCACGTATCCCTCCATAGAGTGGGACTCAACTTCTGTCTTTGAAACACAACGTCCCATCGGCTCTTTTCACGAATCCGTTTTCGCTCTCGGGCATCCCATAGATTTTCTCGTTGGGTCTGTTTTCTTCCTTGAGTGCCTCGGCCCGAGCCTCAAGGATTTTCGATGGGAGAGGTGAGACGATTGTCATACCCAACGATCGTACTCTCAGGGGTTTTGGTCGTTCTTTCCGGCTAAGAGCATCTGCTACCACGTTTGCTTTGCCTGGGTGGTATCGAATTTCGCAGTCATAATCGCTGAACAACTCCAACCAACGACGTTGTCTCATATTGAGCTCCTTTTGGTCAAGGATATGTTGCAAACTTTTGTGGTCGGTGTAAACTACACACTTGGTGCCATAGAGGTAATGTCTCCAGATTCTGAGTGCAAGCACCACTGACCCCAATTCTAAGTCGTGTGTAGTATAGTTCTTCTCGTGTGTTTTCAGTTGTCGATAGGCATAGGCTATCACCTTCTCTCGTTGCATCAAGACAACTCCTAGCCCTTTGTGTGAGGCTTCGCAGTAAACCAAAAAGTCTTCACTGCCTTCACGAAGGGCTAAGATAGGTGCGCTGCACAACTTATCCTTTAGGTGTTGGAAGGCTTCTTTCGCTTTATCTCCCCAGTCGAACCTTACATTATTTTGAGTTAGCTTAGTCAAAGGCTTTGCTATCTTTGAGAACCCCTCGATAAACCTCCTGTACTACCCTGCAAGTCCTAAGAATTGGCGTATTTTGGTGGGTGTTGTGGGTGTCGCCCAATCCTTTATTGACTCGATCTTTGCAGGATCTACATGAATGCCTTGATTATCAATCACGTGTCCTAGAAATTGAACTGTTGGTATCCAAAATTCGCACTTTGAGAACTTAGCATTTTTCTTCCTCTTTCTTCAGTAGCTCTAGGATTAGTCTGAGGTGTTCCTCGTGCTCCTTCTCGCTCTTGGAGTATATCAGGATGTCGTCGATGAAGACGATCAGGAATTTGTCCAGATACGGCTTGCACACTCGATTCATAAGATCCATGAATACTGTCGGTGCATTGGTTAAGCCAAAAGGCATAACCTGGAACTCGTAGTGACCGTAACGAGTTCTGAATGCCGTTTTCGGGATATCCTCTTCCCGAACTCTAAGTTGGTGGTATCCGGATCTCAAGTCGATTTTTGAGTAAACACACGAACCTTGGAGTTGGTCAAATAGATCATCGATTCTCGGGAGTGGGTAACGGTTTTTTATGGTTATTTTGTTTAGCTCACGGTAGTCGATGCACATTCTGAAAGATCTATCTTTCTTTTTGACAAATAGAACTAGAGCTCCCCAAGGCGAAAAACTCGGCCTGATGAATCCTTTCTCCGAGAGTTCCGACAATTGGTTCGATAGTTCTTGTAGTTCCGTCGGAGCTAACCGATAAGATGCTCGTGCCACGGGTGCGGCACCAGGCACTAGGTCGATTCGAAATTCGACCTGTCGTGTTGGCGTGTAACACCCCGCCTTATAGACCACAATATTGTCCGCTTTGCCGGTAGGCTCACGGCTTTGCTTTTGTGGCCCTCATGTGAAGACTTTCTGGAAGGTCACCCAAGCCAGTACTACTCTCACATGAGCACGCTTAACCGTGTAGGCGATTAACCGTTAGACCACAAAACGCGTTGTTGTTGTATAAGGCGAATGTTAACATATGCCCCAGCATCACTCCAAGTCACTTCCAATGTGGGATTTGCCTAGGGTGTTACATTCACCCCCCCCCCCCCCTTAGAGGAATCCCGTTCCGGGATTCAAGTTGGGTAACAACCTTGTCTAAGGGACTCATCTTCCTCGAACAACGATGAGGTTTTCCCCACATCCCGAACGGCTTGGAGTGGCTCTGATACCACCTGTAACACTCCGCCTTATAGACCACAATATTGTCTGCTTTGCCGGTAGGCTCACGGCTTTGCTTCTGTGGCCCTCATGTGAAGACTTCCCATAAGGTCACCCAAGCCAGTACTACTCTCACATGAGCACGCCTAACCGTATAGGTAATTAACCGTTAGACCACAAAACGCGTTGTTGTTGTATAAGGCGAATGTTAACATATGCCCAACATCACTCCAAGTCACGGCCAATGTGGGATTTGCCTAGGGTGTTACATGGCGGGAGTCCAGGTAAGTCTTCAGGGAAGACTTCTGGAAAGTCTCTCACGATTGGTACATCCTCCAAGCGTTTTTCCTCCGGCTCCCTCTCTTTCTTTTCGGAGACTTGTGCTAGGAAGAGAGTATTTCTGGGCTTTTGGTAAGAGATGACGTTTAGTCTTGACGCGTTTCTTCTGTCTCTACTGTCACCCTCTATGATTAAGACTTCATTCCCATAAGGCAATCGAACGGTTTTCTCATCGTAAATAATGGTGGCATGATACTTCGACGACCAGTCCATACCGATAATGACGTCAAAACTACCCAATTCTACCGGCATAAGATCGATGTTGAATGGGTGATTTAACAGATTTAAAGTACAACCTCTTATGATAGTGTTTACCTTTTCTACGTTCCCGTTAGCTAACTCCACATTGTATACGTTATCTAGAGTGGTCGGGCAATACCAAGTAGTGTACTAAATGCAGTTGAAATAAAACTCCTATCATGCCCCCGTATCAAACAATATGGATGCGTAGCGGTTATTTAAAAGGAAGTACCCGTCACGACGTTTGGGTCATCTTGGGCTTTCACTTTGCCCACTGCATAGACCCTTCCGCGGGCTCCTCCATCGTTGCCTCGATTCCCTGCTGTCCAACAGCTCCTTGATTTCCCCAGCAACTTGGTTCCTTGGTTCACGACACTCATTTTGTTGTGCCCTTTTTACCGCACCAAAACAAGTCACGTTAGCTTTCGGGTTTTGCCCTGGTGCTGTCTGTGCCGTTGCGAGAGTTCTTGACCTACAGTTCTTGGTCATATGCCCAATCTTTTGACAGTTGCGACACTTTACTGTGCATAGTCCGCTGTGGTGGGCTTACAGCGATTGCACAGCGGGTGTTTCCCGGCATAACCTTCTTTTCAGCTGCTCCAGCTGCATACCCCTTCTTCTCCATCGGCCCCGCAGCGTAGACCTTAGCAACTTTTTGTTTCTTGTTTGGGTGATGATTGTTGTTATTGTTTCAGGAATGATCATCCCATTTCCTCTTGTTGGTCACAATCGTTTCATCCGAATCCTCGATCACTTGGTCCATTAATTTGTTGGCCACTTCCATAGTTTCATGGAGGTCAGCAGCCTTGTAAGTTGTAACATTACCCTTGATGGATGGGGGTAATCCTCCAATGTACCTTTTCAGCAATCGAGTTTCAGTCTGGACCATATCAGGGCATAGCAAAACAAGCTCTTGGAAACGCTGATTGTATGCAGCCATGTTAGTGCCCTGCACTTTGAGGTTCCAAAACTCAACCTTTAACTTCTTGACCTCTGTAACATATGCATACTTGGATTTGATGTTAGATGAATTCTAGAGAGAGATATAGAAGTTGGGAGTTTTTCTAGAGGGAGAGAGTGGAGAGAAGAATGAGAAGGTTAGATTAGAGAAGTGAAAAGCTCCAACCCTTCCCACACTTGGGAAGGGGTATTTATAGTTACTAGATACGGTGCCCCTAGTGGGCTGAGGAGTGAGTTAACAGTGGGTAAAGACCCGACCCAACTCCACAAATATTAATATAACTAAACTAATGATAATAATACTAATAAGCCTACGAGCTACATGAATGCTAAATAGATACTCGGGGTGACCGAGTCTTCATATGAATATTTATATTCCTAACAATCTCCCCCTAAGGGAGGTCACCCCGGAAATAACATTTTGAATTCTAGCATTCTATAGTACATGACTTTGACTTCCTAGCTCGTAGTCTTTGATTCTTCAAATTGATTAGTCTTTGTACATTCAGCAGTGATCTTTTGATGACCGTTCTTTTGTCTTGGATGATCTTTGGTGATTCTTTGATGTCATCATCCAACGTATGTCTCCAGGTCATCTTTCACCCGTATGTCTCCATGTGATGTGGTGCTCTTTGAACCGTCATGCTCACACTACTCTGGTTCATGATTTTCAGCATCAGAGTTTGCGGAAGCAGTGTGGAAGGTCTTTCAATTTATCATGACTTCTTCGAATACGATGATGGTGAAGTGTGAGCATGTGGTGATGGATTGGCATCTTTTCTGCAATCAGCTACAACCGCCAGGAATTCCTGCATACGGCAGTTAGCAATAAAACGTCCGGTACTTACAGGTTCGGATTTCGAGATTGTTGACAGCATAGTGTGAAAACTCTCTCTAATCCTTACCAAGGCCGTTCCTAAATCGAAAACCCATAGAGGGCTTACCAGATCTACCGTAGTAAATCAACGATTAGGTGAGTCGTTGGAGTTTACTCCACGATTGTAGACCGTTTGAAACCGCCGCGACCACTAAGCGTAATCCACAAGGAATTACCGAAGTGACCTGCTTTCAGGGCTGTTTGATGTTGACCCTGGCAGGAATTTCCATTCAATCACTGAGAATTACATTTGTAAATTCCCTCATAAATGTTCTGGCAGATTGCTAAGATCTGCGTAGGACTCATAAGTTTACAACTGGTGTCCTTAATGTTGAACAACCAGTGTAGAAGTAACACGTGTTCCTATGAGATCTTATGATGCATCTCGTGGCTCTAGACTCGATAAGTGCATTTTGGTAGTCGGAGACTGGAGCGGTGTCTCCTGTTTCAATATCAACATAACTCGTAATGAGCGGTCGATAGATTATGCAGGGTTCCCCGTGAGAATGAAACCAGTAGCATATGAATTGAACCCGGTTTCTGCCCTAAGGTTGAATAATTGGAGGGCTATTTCTTTTCACCCTTTCTCATTACATTTCTTTTTAATTCTTCAACCCCTTCTTTCTCCTTTCTCATATTACTCCTTTTTCATAATCATACCTAAGGACTTTCTAATACTAACTATTCGGTATTGTCCTTGGGTAGATCCCTCCGGCTCTGGCGGATCATAGGACGGTTTTCCTAACCTTAGCCACCTTATAACTTCATGACTATCCTATGTTGCCGTAAACCAAAATCCTTGAAAAATCTCTCAAAGTGTTTATGATTATGAAACACATTTTGCTAACACTTTGAGAGTTTTATATTTTTCAAATGCTCCCCCTTAACATGTGCTCATATGCTTTAGTTTAAAATTTGCACATGTTGGGTAGAGATTGCACTTTTTGAATTGATCCACTTTCAGTGAACATGACCGATTCGAGACACGCTTACATCACTAGTTGGACTAGCTTGAAATTATTACCCGGCCTGGTCAAGTTCACAGAAAGTTTCTCGAAACGGTACACTCTACTCAGATACGTCCTCTTCGAGACACGCTTACATCACTGGTTAGACCAGCTTGAAATTATTACCCGGCCAGGACGCATCCTTTCGATTAATGACAGTTTATGTTTCGTCAATTCATTGGTAAAGTCTGAGTCGTGCTCACATAAGATGCCACATCCTTTTTGTTATCACAAACCATTTGCTCCCCCTCAATATGTGCATCGATATGCGAAAGAGTTTAGCACATATGGGAGAGCTTACATTTAAGTCCAAAGAATCACATTTTCATCAGGTTTCATATTTAAATCACATTCTCTCCCCCGATCAAAAATTTCAAACCTTTTGAGATTTGTGATCCCAATTGATTTAAATAAGTTAGAAAATGTGGGAGAAAATGTGGTCAGATTTAATATATTCTGATGATGGAACATTACGATGCTCCCCCTCAATCAATGAGGGAGAATGTTAGTGTCAGGTATGATAGGTTTGAAAGATTTTGAATTAAAACAATCATACACTGACACATAACAACAAATGTTTATTCACTGCTTATTATGTACAAAGATAATCGTTATGACACAAATGATGTTGACCTTTTCGCTTCCCTGAGGGAGTCAGTAGTCAGCATCAATTATCCATCCACCAACAAATCTTCCCAAGTATTGTAGATCCCCACTCGGCGAGACCAGAATAAGTAATGCTTTGTTGAAGTGAAGGTGGTGGTGGTGATGACAGTGTTGTTGTTGTTGTTGCTGATGTTGTTGTTGTGGTGAATTCAGAGCCAGTCAATAGAGTTTGAACATCTGATCAAATGGTTAGAGCGGGAACTGGCACATTCATATTGGCCATGGAATCTGCATAAGAATATCAACACAGATATACATACATACAGATTCACTTTTCATTAATAGCTACCACATAGCAACTTGCCAACTCATAATACCATATTCATCTCATAATCAAACCACAGTCAGGAAATACATCAAACCGCTATCTAGCATGAAGTGCAATCATCAATCATGAACATGGCAATTCACACATATTTCAACATTCAACTCAGGATCTTAGGGACATGATTCTAACACGATAGCTACACACCTAAGCATATCCTGAGTGCACATGCACTGAATCAACAATAATTAAGCAGCTATCGACTAACAAAAATCAATCAACATTTGAGACTCATTCATTCAGATCATACAAATGCCTGTGGAGTATTCAAGAACATCAAACACAATGGGTTTTCTAACTTCTTTTAGATTTTGAGTTTTAAAGTATTTAGGGGATTAAACGAGGATTCCAGAGTGACACAAATGAACCTTATAGTTACATAAAGTTAGGATACTATAAGCAAATTGCACATAATGCCCTAATCTTTCTAACAACTAACACATTTGGCCATTTGAGATAAAGCTTAGCAAGATCCTCTTCAACTAATACCCCATTAACTACAAAACCTTTTCTAACAATTATGAGATAACCAAGAAACCCGTTTGATGATATAAAATTTGAAATCACTCTCCCCCTCAATCAATGACCCGTATTCTAGTTAAGGTGTTGAAGTCATTGATTGAGTGACAAATTTTATGAACAATCCAAGCCTGAAAGAATTTCAACCAACACGTTACCACCATGTGTCTCACAAATAATTTTTAGAAGAATCATAAAATGAAAATGTTGGGTTCGTAAATACCCAATTATCTAAAACAGGATTTGAACACAAATTAAGCCAAGTGTTTATCAACCGAGAACAATTCAAGTCACTGAGTGAACAGTAACTCAGTGAGTCATCTTCAGGAAGCTTAAGGAGAATTCAAGAAGAAGGATTCACTCCTCAGGAAGGCGGGACTCCCTGAGTGTGACTTAAGCCAAAGAAGAAGATGATGGGTTCAGTGAGTACTAACAAGAGCTCACTGAACCCCTCAGTCTTCTCACAACAATGAAGACTGATGACTAAAGACTGAAGACCAAGACTGAATCTATAGCCTGAAAGAAAGGCGGGATCGAGCGGGAAAGTTTAAAGGAGATAAGGATGAGTCTTATCGCCGCCAAAGCAAACTTACCTTATATGGCTTAAGGATGTGAAGTGTCATATCTGACAATTGGAAAGCTTCTTTATGGCCATCCCAAAATAGATTCTTGGAACTGACAAAAGACTGTAGTGCTTTTGTCAGACTAGACTAGGTTTTCCTTTTGTACTATTAGTTACGGGTTGTTCTTTTATACTTGTGTATAAATAGGATAGATGGGGAGAAAAGTGGGACAAGTTTTGTGCATTAAAAGCTTAGACTTTCACAAAACCACTTTTCTCCTCCAAAGAACAACACATCCCTGAGATAGCTCAGTGGGTCTTTTTGTTGTCACTCAAGGACAGCTTGAGTTTAGAGAGGAGAACGCCATACCTTGTCTATTCAATCCCAAGTGTTTATTCCGCAAAACACTTGGGTAATAGATTCTTTTGATTAATTTATAATAAGAATTTAAACGTTGAAAAACCTTTGTTGTTTTTATCTTTACGTTATCACTTATTCCCTGCGGTCCGAACCCGGTGCCGCATTAGGTTAGGGAACTGGGCGATACACGATTAGGATAACTTTGTAGTTATTTCTATAAGTGTAACGGGAACAACAAGTGGTATCAGAGCCAGGTTTATAAAATCTTTTCAAAACTAAGAGTGCTCAAGGTTTTTAAAACCAAGATCCTACTATGGCTGATATCAATGTACCCCAGCTAGTCGATAAAAAGGGAGGTAGCTATTCAGCTGTTGCTCCCAGACTTGAAGCTGGAAAATTTAGCAAGTGGAAAAAGCGCATGCTTTGCTACTTGACTGGTATGGAACCATACTACATTACTTGTATCAATGAAGGTCCCTATGTCCCAAAAACTGCTGAAGGATTAATCAAACCTGAAGCTGAGTGGACTATTGATGAGAGAAGGGTGGTCAACCAAGACCAGCGCCTGAGAAACATCATTATATCTTGTCTTCCTGACGATATAATGGAATCAGTCATTAACTGTACCACAGCCAAACAAACATGGCTTGACTTGGTTAATAGCTTCGAAGGTCCCTCAGTTACCAAGGAAAATAGGATCATGGATCTTAAACTTGAGTATAATACTTTCAGGGCCAAAGAATCTGAAAGTCTCTCTCAGACCTATACCAGGTACAAGACCCTGATAAATGAGTTGTCCAATGATGGTGTAGTTTTGTCTAAGCATGAGATCAATGTTGGCTTTGTCAACAGTCTCCCTGAGAAGTGGCTAAACTTCTCTAAGGGCCTTAGGAATGCAAATCACATTCAGACCCTTGACCTTGCTGAGATCTATGGAAAGTTTGTCTATGAAGACAACTTAATCTCAAGGAGATACCCAGACTCAAAAAAAGCTCTTGAGACAAAAAAGGCCCTGACTTCCGCACCCATATCAACTGCCTTTTATTCTAATGGTATTGTGCAGGATTTTCAAGAGGATTCTGATGATGAGGTTAATGATAGAACCTGTGAGGAGTACCTAAATGACTTACACTTGGAATTCCAAGAAAGGGCACTCCTTGCAAATTCAAAACGGTTTATCAAAAGAAATCAGTCAAACTATTCAAAAGCTAAAGCAAATGAGACCACTGAATGTTTTAAATGTGGTAAAAAGGGTCATTTTGCTAAAGACTGTTATTCAAAAACAACCTCAGAACCTTCTTACAAATTTTCTGGAAACAGTTCTTCTTCAGGAACTAGCAAGTTTCAACCTAAAATGTTTCAGTCTTCTCAAACCTCTCAAAGTTGTAACACCCCAACCCGGCAAGGGTAGAAGCATCACATTATGGTGACAAATCAAAGCATACATACATATTCACAGCGGAAGCCAATAAACATAATCATTAAATAAACCAAGTCAACACGACTGGAATTCAATACATAAGTCCCAAAAGAAAGAAAGCAATAATCCCAAGGAAATACATAACAAAATAGATCCAATATCAATATGCTGAATAAAATGGTAAGACTAGGGTAGGACATCATCTAAGGCAAAAGCTCCACTAACTCTCATCCCAAGCATAAATCCATCTCCCAGCTAGATACCTGCCGCACACGGAAAAGAAAACGTGCGGCTGAGCTTACAAAGCTCAGTGAACAGATACATAATAACAAGCAAAGATAACGAAACAGAAATATAATGAAGCAAAGGGGAATGTCATAAGGTATAATCAATGCAAGAAGAAATAGAAGATATATAGGATAGTCATCCACCACGAGCCCATACTCAAAGTCATATCTCAACATCATAATACTCAAAGTCAAGATCTCACAATCAGAGGGGATACCTCTCAGGCAACCAGATAATATGAGGGGTGTCCTCATGTATCAAAAGGGGTGGAGTGATCAGCTCCCATAAATGTGAAAGGCGTGTATAGCACACATGCACCAGTCACCTCAAAGTCATACTCAAAGTCATAGTTAAATCCACTAAACATACATGCCTAGGATTGCAATCCATACGCCCCCACTCAAAGTCATCTCAAAATCATAATCTCAGAATCATAATGGCCATATCATAATATAAAAGGGGACGGCGTGAGAAATCACTCCCCCACACAGGAGTCATGCCAGTGGTGCATCACAGACATGGCCAGGTTACCTTCCTGGCTAGGAAACAAACAGGTGGCTCGGGTATCAAACTAAGAGTCAGGTCTCAAAGTCATGCAAACGGGTTCATCTCAAAGTCATATCAAGCATATCTCAAGGTCATGTCAAAAGTGAATCTCAAAGTCATATGAAAAGGTTCATATCAAAAGGTTCATAGCAAAAGGGTCAAAGCAAAGGTTCATAACTCAACATCGAAGCATAGGTGATAAGACACCCTTTCATAAAAGGGTAGAGTATCCGTACCTTATGTCGAAAGCAAAATAGAACAAGCACAGAAATGAGGAAAGCTCACAGTCTCTCCTTCTTCACACCTAGAGGAATAGAAGGGGATCACAAATCATTCTTAATTAAGTAACTTTCCCTTTTTAGTAAGTTTCCACTTTTAGAAAGTTTCCATAATTAGAAGGTTTCCACTTTTAGAGATATTTAGTACATAACTTAATTAGATCAATATTTGCTGGAAACAAAGTATCTTTATCATATTTACACCTTTGGTCCTCAGGTTTTCACAATTTACATTTTATACCCCTGAACTTCCAAAATTACATTTTAAACCTTCAAACATGCATAATTACACATTAAACCCTTGGTTTATCAAATTTACATCATGAGTACTTATTTTAGTGAGTTATACAATCAGACCTTTAATTATTCCATATTTACACATTAGGTCCCTCCATTTAGTAAAGTTACATATTAAGTCCTTAGAATTTACATTTAAATCATTAATTAATAATAATTACATATTAGCCCAATAAATATCCAAATTTTCACCTTAGACCCTGAATATCATTAATAACACAATTCGACCTCAACTTTTCAGAAATTACATGTTTAGCCCTTGTATTTATTAAATTTCCAATTCGAATTAACAAATATAACTAAATTCATTTTCTCATGAATTTTACATATAGACCCTTCATTTTATAATTTTTACAAGTCTTACATGATCTATAGAACATGACAAAAATAACCCATGAATTTTAATATTTACAAAACACCCCCTTTTATATTTAATTTCAAATCGTTAACCCTAATTCTTTAACAAACCAAACCCTACTCGATCCCTAATCATTTCTAATCATTATCTCATTATCAAATACTATTCATGATCACAATAACAAACCCTAATTCACAAAATCAAATCGCATGTATTTTCTTTTCCTATTTACACGATTTACCCTAAATCCGATTAACTAAATAATTTCGAAACCTCAAGATTCAAGCCATGATAATTCTTCCATTATTTTTCCAGATCATAATTGATTATATTACACAAGAATAAAATAATTTCGAAGCCTTAAAAATCCGCATGCTATATTTTATAATTTACACACGTTTTATTGATTTAATTAGCAAATAATTCGTAGATCATGCATGACATGTTATAATCATTTTATTTGGTGTTCTAGGATCATAAGAGACTCAGGAAAAATGTCAAACCGAAATTAGAACGTGAGGAATGGCTAGCACGAATTCTTTCTCACGCGTATAGGCCAAAACGAACGAAATTCACCACAGCTTCACGAACGATCTAAAAATCTTGAAACCAATTTTCACAAGTCACATATGATATGAGGGACACAAGAAAAATGAGAAACGAATTTTAGATGTGTCGAATGAATTATAGTCGAATATACTTACTTAATGTGTTAGCGATAAAAAGAAAATCACCACACTCGAACCAAGCACCACACGACCTCAAACGTATTTTTCTAGCTTCCTTTAGATGATGAAGAACACGGGAAAAATGGTCACACACCTCCAGAAAATCATATGAAGGCTAACGAATTTTATGTAGAGTTTAGGGTTTTCGGATTTCTTTAGGAAAAGAAAAGTGATAAGAATTGAATAAATAATGATATGGCCGGTGAAAGGGGGGGGATTGGACCAAAGATCTCGGCAAAAATGGTTAGGCAATATCTTGATTGATTATTTCCTCATTTACCTAATTTAATACATTTTAAAATCATAATATAACTAAATATTATCCATTCGGCACTAATAGGGGTATTTTGGTAATTTTACCACTTGTGTGAATGTTAAATAAGGTTGTCAAAATTATTTGGAAGCAACACTTGTGTATTGTCAGAAGTTTGGAATTTATTTGATACATTATAAGCTTTTAATTAAATTTTAAACTAGCAGGGGCATTTTGGTCTTTTTACACATTTTAGATTTTAGGGTTTTACAACTTCTTCCCCTCTAACAGAAAAATTTCGTCCCCGAAATTTGCAAAGAATCAGAATGAAACGAATCGGAAACAAAATAGAGACATACCAGAATCAGAAAACAAAATGAGGATAACTAGCTCGAATAGACTCCTCGGTCTCCCAGGTAGCTTCCCGCTCTGGGTGGTTCCGCCAAAGAATCTTAACAAAAGGAATAACTTTACGTCTCATAACTCGCTCTTGGCGATCAAGGACAGCTTCCGGCTCCTCCGGAAGAGACATATCGGGCTGGATCTGATCAAAAGGATAAGACACCACATGCAGAGGATGATAATTGTATCCCCTCAGGAGAGATACATGAAAGACGTCGTGAACATGTGATAACTGCGGAGGAAGAGCCAAACGATACGAAACTTCTCCAATACGATCCAAAATCTCAAACGGTCCAATGAATCGAGGACTGAGCTTGCCCTTAATTCCAAAACGTTTAACTCCTCGAAACGGCGAAACCTTAAGAAATACCCGATCACCAACGCGAAATTCCAAATCACGCCGATGCTTGTCAGCGTAACTCTTTTGACGAGCTCTAGCTTCCTTTAACTTCTCCCTAGCAACATCCACTTTCTCAGTAGCGATCTGGACTAACTCCGGTCCCTCAATAACGCGTTCACCTACCTCGTTCCAACAAACCGGAGCCCTACATCTCCGACCATATAACATCTCGAAGGGAGCCATACGAATACTCGCGTGCCAACTGTTGTTATATGCGAACTCTACCAAACACAAATAATCGTCCCAGCTACCAGTCCACTCTAAGGCACATGCTCTCAACATGTCCTCTAAGGTCTGAATGGTCCTCTCCGACTGACCATCCGTCTGAGGGTGAAAAGCTGTACTGAACTTAAGGCGCGTGTCCCATGCCTTATGCAATCCCTTCCAGAAGCGTGACGTAAACCGAGGATCCCTATCTGATATAATAGCCGTAGGCATGCCATGAAGCCTAACGATTTCCTGCTGAAATATGTCCGCCAATTTACTAACACTGTAATCCACACGAATAGGGAGGAAGTGAGCAGACTTGGTTAGTCGATCGACGACCACCCAAATCGCATCATGCTTCCTACGAGTAAGAGGTAAACCAGTCACAAAATCCATGGAAATTTCCTCCCATTTCCACTTCGGAATCTCCAATGGCTGAAGCAACCCACTAGCTCTCTGGTGTTCAATCTTGACCTGCTGGCAAGTCAAACACTTAGACACAAACGAAGCCACATCCTGTTTCATACCGCCCCACCAGAAGTGCTGCTTAAGGTCCCGGTACATCTTGGTAGAACCAGGATGTATGGTGAAAGGGGAACTATGAGCCTCTGATAGAACAGCCTCCTTAAGCTCAGGGTCGTTGGGGACACAGAGACGATCCTCAAACCACACTACACCGGAATCATCAACTCTAAACTCTGATTGCTTGCCGTCCTCAACATTTTGAACTATAGCCCACAACTCACCATCCTCTTTCTGAGCTTCCTTAATTCGCAAGATAAGATTGGACTCCACCGTAAGGCTAGCCCAATAACCACCATGACCACGAACACAAAACTCCACATCCAGAAGCTCTAAATCATGCAGAATACGAGGCTCAAACTCCAAACTCGCAATCATACCGGATTTCCTACTCAGAGCATCAGCGACCACATTCGCCTTACCGGGATGATACTGAATATTAGCATCATAATCTTTCAGAAGCTCCAGCCAACGCCTCTGTCTCATATTCAACTCTTTCTGAGTGAAGATGTATTTAAGACTCTTATGATCAGTGAAGATGTCGCAAGTCTCTCCATACAAATAATGACGCCAAATCTTTAGCGCGAAAACCACAGCTGCTAACTCTAGATCATGCGTCGGATAGTTCACCTCATAAGGCTTCAGATGCCTCGAAGCATAGGCGATAACCTTACCATGCTGCATCAAAACACATCCTAAACCTTTCTTCGATGCATCGCTATAAATCTGAAAACCGCCGGAACCCGATGGAAGAGTTAAGATAGGTGCCGACACTAACCGCTTCTTCAACTCCTCAAAACTACTCTCTCGCTCATCAGTCCAAATAAACTTCTCCCCTTTCCTCATCAATTGTGTTAAGGGCAATGCAAGACGCGAAAAGCCCTCAACAAATCTCCTATAATACCCAGCGAGACCCAGAAAGCTCCTCACTTCCGTCACATTTGTAGGTCTTGGCCATTTTGTGATAGCCTCAACCTTTGCCGGATCCATCGTGATGCCGTCTGCAGAAACAATGTGACCCAAGAAAGCCACTCGATCCAACCAAAACTCGCACTTCGAAAACTTCGCATACAATTTCTGCTGTCGAAGAATCTCCAGAACCACACTAAGATGTTGCTCGTGCTCCGCCTCGGTTTTAGAGTACACAAGGATATCATCTATGAAGACAATGACGAACTTATCGAGAAATTCATGGAATACCCGGTTCATTAGGTCCATAAACACAGCAGGAGCATTGGTCAGACCAAAAGGCATAACCAAGAATTCATAGTGACCATACCGAGTGCGAAAGGCCGTTTTGGGAACATCCTGCTCCCTCACCCTAAGCTGGTGATATCCAGACCTCAGATCAATTTTAGAGAAATGCCTCGCTCCTTGCAACTGGTCGAACAGATCATCAATGCGAGGAAGAGGATAGCGGTTACGAATTGTAATGCGGTTAAGCTCCCGATAATCGATACAAAGACGCATGTTCCCGTCTTTCTTCTTAACAAACAACACGGGAGCACCCCAAGGAGATACGCTCGGACGAATAAAACCGTTTTCCAACAGTTCTTGCAATTGCTCCTTTAATTCCTTTAATTCAATCGGTGCCATGCGGTAAGGAGCTTTAGATATGGGTTCAGCACCCGGAACCAGATCAATGCTAAATTCGACTTCCCTGACAGGAGGAATGCCAGGAAGTTCATCCGGAAATACATCGGCGAAATCGCGCACCGTACGAATACTATCAATGCTAGGAACATCAACAGAGGTATCTTTAATAGAAGCAAGAAAACCGAGACAGCCATGCGAAATCAAAGTCCGGGCTTTCATAGCCGAAATAATCTTTACAGATTTCAGAGGTTGGGAACCAGAATAAACATAATCAGGATGGTGAAGATCTCCAAAGATCACCTTACGAGCATAACAATCAATAGTCGCCTTATGGGCAGCTAACCAGTCCATGCCCAGAATGATATCAAAATCAACCATATCAATGGGAAGAAGGTTCGCAGAACGAACACGATCATCGAAACGGAGAGGGCACTTAACATACTCAACATCAATAATCACATGAGTTTTCATCGGGGTAGCAATAGATATACGATTCATTAATTTTGTGGGTTTAATGTTTATTTTATTTGCAAGTGAAGTGGATATGATAGAATGTGTAGCACCGGTGTCAAATAAAACAAAAACAGTACGATCTCCAATATGTAGAAAACCCGTAATAGTACCTGAGGTGCTAGCCGCCTGATCACGAGTCAAAGAATAAACCCGTCCTGAAGTAGGAGCTGTCCTAGAATCAACTTTAGGTTCACCAGCATTCTTCCTAAGGCAGTCCTTGACTTTGTGCTGATTAGATCCACACCAGAAACAAGCACCAGAAGCTTTGTAACACGGACCTGGATGAGACTTCCCACATGAAGCACATGTAGGAGGAGGAGGTAGAATCTCATCAGCCTTCTTCTGACCTGACGATCCCGACTGCTGATACTGCTGAGAATCCCTGCGCCTATTATTACCACCCTGACCCTGACGGTCACCACCATACCGACCATAATCCTGACGACCCTGGTTCCTAGAATCCTGCCTCCTATAATCACCACCTCGGTCCTGGCGACCCCGCTGATCATGCCCTTGGTCCTGGCGACCCCGAAAATCCTGCCTTTGGTCCTGACGACCATGGCCCCGAGTATCAATCCTGTGCCATCCCTATCACGCTTATTAGACACCCTGTCCGCATGTAGCAACTCAATGTTACGCGCGGCATCCTGAACACTAGCCACATCATCAAATGGAGTGTTAACGATCCGGTCTAACACCCATTTCTTAAGAGCCCACTTGAAGTGACGAGCCTGCCGAACAGAATCCCCAGTAACCTCTGGCCCCACGAAACTAGCCAGACGTAAGAAACGCTGCATGAAATCTCCAGAAGATTCATGATCACCCTGACGAATAGACCCGTATTCCCTCTCATACCTCAGCTGCTCTGCCATAGGAATGTACTGCTTATAAAACGCCTCAATAAAATCTGCCCACGAACAAGTCTCAGCAAAATCATCCCCTTTTGCCTGAACAAGAGCAGTCCACCAATTCTGAGCATCACCCTCTAGTTTGAACGTGGCCAAACGAGTTTTAAACTCGTCATCACATCCCAGAACACGAAACAACTTCTCGACGTGCGTAATCCAATCCTCCGCCTCATGGGGAGTAACAGCGGACCTGAACGTGAGAGGCTTTAGCTTATTAAACCTCTCGATCCACACGTGGATACCAGCTGGAGGAGCAGCGGGTGGAGCAGTGGGTTGAGCATCACCACCACCACCACCTCCCGAAGGACCAGCCCCATTCCTGATATTATTGGTGACCTCAGTCACCACTCGCGGAAGAGCAGCAGCCACAGCAGCGGCTATCATCTCTTCAAAATTGGGGCCATCATCCCCATTAGAGTACTGAGTAAAGCGAGTGTTCACCATCTGAATGATCATGAAAAGAATTAGCAAAACATAAGGGAAAAATAAGCACGAAATGGAAGACGAAACAGAAACCTATGCCTACCCAAAGCCTCACCAGTCAAAACTTAAAACTTAAGGGTCAAATCCTATGGTCCACATGTTTCACAGGCCAAAGCTTATGTACGACAGGTCGCAACCTGGGCTCTGATACCATAATTGTAACACCCCAACCCGGCAAGGGTAGAAGCATCACATTATGGTGACAAATCAAAGCATACATACATATTCACAGCGGAAGCCAATAAACATAATCATTAAATAAACCAAGTCAACACGACTGGAATTCAATACATAAGTCCCAAAAGAAAGAAAGCAATAATCCCAAGGAAATACATAACAAAATAGATCCAATATCAATATGCTGAATAAAATGGTAAGACTAGGGTAGGACATCATCTAAGGCAAAAGCTCCACTAACTCTCATCCCAAGCATAAATCCATCTCCCAGCTAGATACCTGCCGCACACGGAAAAGAAAACGTGCGGCTGAGCTTACAAAGCTCAGTGAACAGATACATAATAACAAGCAAAGATAACGAAACAGAAATATAATGAAGCAAAGGGGAATGTCATAAGGTATAATCAATGCAAGAAGAAATAGAAGATATATAGGATAGTCATCCACCACGAGCCCATACTCAAAGTCATATCTCAACATCATAATACTCAAAGTCAAGATCTCACAATCAGAGGGGATACCTCTCAGGCAACCAGATAATATGAGGGGTGTCCTCATGTATCAAAAGGGGTGGAGTGATCAGCTCCCATAAATGTGAAAGGCGTGTATAGCACACATGCACCAGTCACCTCAAAGTCATACTCAAAGTCATAGTTAAATCCACTAAACATACATGCCTAGGATTGCAATCCATACGCCCCCACTCAAAGTCATCTCAAAATCATAATCTCAGAATCATAATGGCCATATCATAATATAAAAGGGGACGGCGTGAGAAATCACTCCCCCACACAGGAGTCATGCCAGTGGTGCATCACAGACATGGCCAGGTTACCTTCCTGGCTAGGAAACAAACAGGTGGCTCGGGTATCAAACTAAGAGTCAGGTCTCAAAGTCATGCAAACGGGTTCATCTCAAAGTCATATCAAGCATATCTCAAGGTCATGTCAAAAGTGAATCTCAAAGTCATATGAAAAGGTTCATATCAAAAGGTTCATAGCAAAAGGGTCATAGCAAAGGTTCATAACTCAACATCGAAGCATAGGTGATAAGACACCCTTTCTTAAAAGGGTAGAGTATCCGTACCTTATGTCGAAAGCAAAATAGAACAAGCACAGAAATGAGGAAAGCTCACAGTCTCTCCTTCTTCACACCTAGAGGAGTAGAAGGGGATCACAAATCATTCTTAATTAAGTAACTTTCCCTTTTTAGTAAGTTTCCACTTTTAGAAAGTTTCCATAATTAGAAGGTTTCCACTTTTAGAGATATTTAGTACATAACTTAATTAGATCAATATTTGCTGGAAACAAAGTATCTTTATCATATTTACACCTTTGGTCCTCAGGTTTTCACAATTTACATTTTATACCCCTGAACTTCCAAAATTACATTTTAAACCTTCAAACATGCATAATTACACATTAAACCCTTGGTTTATCAAATTTACATCATGAGTACTTATTTTAGTGAGTTATACAATCAGACCTTTAATTATTCCATATTTACACATTAGGTCCCTCCATTTATTAAAGTTACATATTAAGTCCTTAGAATTTACATTTAAATCATTAATTAATAATAATTACATATTAGCCCAATAAATATCCAAATTTTCACCTTAGACCCTGAATATCATTAATAACACAATTCGACCTCAACTTTTCAGAAATTACATGTTTAGCCCTTGTATTTATTAAATTTCCAATTCGAATTAACAAATATAACTAAATTCATTTTCTCATGAATTTTACATATAGACCCTTCATTTTATAATTTTTACAAGTCTTACATGATCTATAGAACATGACAAAAATAACCCATGAATTTTAATATTTACAAAACACCCCCTTTTATATTTAATTTCAAATCGTTAACCCTAATTCTTTAACAAACCAAACCCTACTCGATCCCTAATCATTTCTAATCATTATCTCATTATCAAATACTATTCATGATCACAATAACAAACCCTAATTCACAAAATCAAATCGCATGTATTTTCTTTTCCTATTTACACGATTTACCCTAAATCCGATTAACTAAATAATTTCGAAACCTCAAGATTCAAGCCATGATAATTCTTCCATTATTTTTCCAGATCATAATTGATTATATTACACAAGAATAAAATAATTTCGAAGCCTTAAAAATCCGCATGCTATATTTTATAATTTACACACGTTTTATTGATTTAATTAGCAAATAATTCGTAGATCATGCATGACATGTTATAATCATTTTATTTGGTGTTCTAGGATCATAAGAGACTCAGGAAAAATGTCAAACCGAAATTAGAACGTGAGGAATGGCTAGCACGAATTCTTTCTCACGCGTATAGGCCAAAACGAACGAAATTCACCACAGCTTCACGAACGATCTAAAAATCTTGAAACCAATTTTCACAAGTCACATATGATATGAGGGACACAAGAAAAATGAGAAACGAATTTTAGATGTGTCGAATGAATTATAGTCGAATATACTTACTTAATGTGTTAGCGATAAAAAGAAAATCACCACACTCGAACCAAGCACCACACGACCTCAAACGTATTTTTCTAGCTTCCTTTAGATGATGAAGAACACGGGAAAAATGGTCACACACCTCCAGAAAATCGTATGAAGGCTAACGAATTTTATGTAGAGTTTAGGGTTTTCGGATTTCTTTAGGGAAAAGAAAAGTGATAAGAATTGAATAAATAATGATATGGCCGGTGAAAGGGGGGGGATTGGACCAAATATCTCGGCAAAAATGGTTAGGCAATATCTTGATTGATTATTTCCTCATTTACCTAATTTAATACATTTTAAAATCATAATATAACTAAATATTATCCATTCGGCACTAATAGGGGTATTTTGGTAATTTTACCACTTGTGTGAATGTTAAATAAGGTTGTCAAAATTATTTGGAAGCAACACTTGTGTATTGTCAGAAGTTTGGAATTTATTTGATACATTATAAGCTTTTAATTAAATTTTAAACTAGCAGGGGCATTTTGGTCTTTTTACACATTTTAGATTTTAGGGTTTTACAAAAGTAGTCAAAAAGACTTTGAAACTAAGTATAGGAAAGCAAAAGCTAAGCTTGCTCTTCTTGAGGCCATTCCCTCAGTCTCTCAGGCTCCGGCTCCCAAACCTGTTCAGACCAAGAACAAGGTCCTTATGGCTGAAGCTTATGACTGGGATGAAAAAGAGGTATCTGATGATGAAGAAGTTCATGTGAGTGCACTGATGGCACTTTCTGATGGTGATCAGCTGGCTGTTGGAAAGAGCCATGCTAGAAATGGAGAATGGGTCAACATCACAATGAAGAAGGTAAACATTTTACTTTCTATGGATGATGATTCTGATTGGCAGTCTTATTTGAACTATATTTTTGTAGATCTTAAGTTTGTAGAAGAACAAAGGCTGAATTTGCTTTCAAAATATAATAATCTTGTGTTAGAATTGAATAAATGTAGAGATGAATTACTTGTACTTAAACAAACCAAGTTAGAAGTTGTCACACTACAAATTCAAAACACTGAGATTTTGAAAAAGAATCAAGCCCTTCAAAATGAACTTAACAAAGAAAAGGCTGTCATAGAAAGCTGGACTAAAAAGAACCCAAGAGTCTATGAATCTGTCAGTCTAATTCCTAGTGAAAATAAGAAAATCATAGGAGGAGACCAACTCACTGACAACCCCAGTGAGACTGACAAAGAAAAGGCTTTTATTCCAGCTGGCTTATCTTTTGAGCAAGAGATGAAACCCAAGTTAAATGACTGGATTGTCAGGGACAACCCAGTCAGTAAGTTACCCAACTTTGAGACTGGGAAAATCTTGCTTCCTGAAAGTCAGGCTCTGAAAAGTATGCTAGGACTCACTGATCAACCCAGTAGTACTGAGTCAATCACTGAGTCAGAATCAGAATCAGTTGCACCTCTCCCACCACTGAAAGTCCTTCAGGGAGCTTCTCCAAGCTCAGACCTCACACCATTGGTCTACTCTGAACATTCTCCAAAGGAGAAATCAGGACTGGGAAAAACAATCCTGAAAAGGCAAATCCCTGAGGTCTCAGTAAATACTGATGACTCATCAACTTCAGACCCTTCTGAAGTTAAAACAGAAAGCCCTGACTCAAAAATTGATCAGTTGGTTGAGCTTGTCAGGAAGCTGAGTGAGAAGATAAAATCTTCTGAGAAAACTCCAAAATCTAAGATTAAGGAAACAAAATCAGCTTCCACAAGTTCCAAACCAAAACCAAAGCCGACCAAACCTCTGCTGAAATGTGAGCTGTGTCACTTTACCAATCATTCCAATGATGATTGCTGTAGAATCCTTTACTGCATGATATGCAAAAAGGATGATCACAGAACATCTGATCATCAATCATACACAGCCTCATCAAAGATGGCAAACTTTAAAGCAATTGCTTATAAGTATCCATCTGATTCAAAGCAGAAAATGAAACAAAAGGAAAAGCCTTTTGAACCTTGCCCTCATTGTGGATTCAATGACCACCTCCCTGAGGATTGCCTAATGGACACATGTTGTGACTTATGTGGTGATCCCACTCATGACACCTCAGGATATGAGGAGGTCATTCAGGCAAGAAGAGGAATGACCAAACCATCCTCTCTGTCTGCTGAGTCATCCACTGCTATCAAATGCAAAATTTGTGGGAGCTCAGTCCACTCCACCACTGACCATGAATCATTGTCTACTTTTAAGCAAGCTATTAAAGCCAAACCCTCAAAGAAGAGGGGTCCTAGAAAGAACTAATTCAGTTTACAATTTGTGCAGAGACATGTCAGGGAGCCAATTTGGCATCTAGATAGTGGATGTTCAAGGAGCATGACTGGTGTGAAAGAATATCTGCGCAAATATGTAGAGGAATCAGGACCCAAGGTGGTATTTGCTGATAACTCATCATGTCTCACTGAAGGGTATGGTTCAGTAAACTGTAATGGTATAGTCTTTACTAGGATAGCTTATGTAAATGGCCTTAAGTATAATCTGATCAGTGTCAGTCAACTATGTGATGCAAAGTACATAGTTCAGTTTGATGATAAGCAAGGAACCATCTTTAATGCAAACAAGGAAGTTGTCCTTATTGCACCAAGAAGGCAAGATGTTTATGTGTTAGACATGACCAGTCTAACTCAGAATGGAACTTGTCTCTTTGCTAAGGCCACTGAAACCCTCAACTGGCTTTGGCATAAGAGACTCTCCCATCTGAACTTCAAGAACATAAATCATCTTGTGAAACAAAACAAGGTCCTTGGCTTACCATCTCTTGTGTTTTCAAAGGACAAACCTTGCTCAGCTTGTGAAAAAGGCAAACAAAAGAGAGCATCCTTTAAAACCAAAACCAACTTTTCCATCAGGAACTGCCTACACCTTCTCCATATGGATCTCTTTGGGCCCATCAGTCCTAGATCTATTAACCATGAGAAGTATACTCTGGTCATTGTGGATGAATACTCAAGATACACTTGGGTTTACTTCCTGACCAAAAAGAGTCAGGCAGTAGAAACTATCATGTCCTTTGTCAGGAACATTGAAAATCAGAATGACATCAAAGTCAAACAGATTAGGACTGACAATGGGACAGAGTTCAGGAACCATGAACTTGAAAGTTTCTATGATGAGAAAGGTATCCATCAAAACTTTTCCTCACCTTACACACCTGAACAAAATGGTGTGGCTGAAAGGAAAAACAGAACACTCATTGAAGCTGCAAGAACAATGTTAAATGGACCAGTTCTGTCCAAACATTTTTGGACTGAAGCAGTCAAAACTGCCTATTATACTCAGAACAGATCCATCATTGTCAAGAGACATAGCAAAACTCCTTATGAGTTATTCAAGGGAAAAATCCCTGACATCAGCTACTTTCATGTCTTTGGGTGTCCTGTGTTTATTCATAATCACAAGGATCACTTAGGGAAATTTGATGCCAAAGCTGATGATGGATACTTCCTAGGATATTCCCTTGTCTCAAAAGCCTTCAGGGTGTTCAACACAAGGAGACAACAAACTGAGGAAACATTCCATGTTACCTTTGATGAAAGCACTGAAGCAATCAGGTTCTCAAATGCCTCAGTGGAAGAAATAGGAATCAATGATTCATCCAGATATCCTCCTGATGAATATGATCCTGACAACAATCCTTCCACTCAGTATCAAGCAAATGCTGATATCTCCTATCACATTATCCCTCACAACCTCCCTTACCCAACCATCACTGAGTTTATTGAAGCACAAACAAACACTGATACATTAAACAGTCTGTTCAAAGTTCTCAGGAACCAACCAATCTCAGTGATCAGCCAACCCATTCAGACACTCAGGATCCTGAAAATTCTCAAGTGTCTGAACCTGATCCTACACCTCTACCAAATCAGGCCTCCACAAGTTCCAATCAGTATCCTAGACCTCAGGACAGTTGGACTAGGTCTCAGGACATAGAACTTGTCAACATCATTGGAGAGCCTACTGAAGGCATGCTCACTAGAAGCATGGCTGCTAAACTAAGGGCAGCCTCAGCCAATGAATGCCTATTTTTGGATTTCATTTCCACCATTGAACCCAAAAGTGTCAAAGAAGCACTTACTCATCCTAGTTGGGTTCAGGTCATGCATGATGAACTGGAACAATTTGACAGAAATAAGGTGATGACCTTAGTCAAGTGTCCTGATGGTGTTACAGTCATTGGCATGAAATGGGTATTCAAAAAAAATCTGATGAAAATGGCATAGTCATCAAAAACAAGGCCAGACTGGTTGCCAAAGGCTACAACCAGCAAGAAGGCATTGACTATGAGGAAACATTTGCACCAGTTGCAAGAATGGAAGCCATCAGGATCTTCCTTGCATTTGCAACCTACATGAACTTCAAAGTGTACCAAATGGATGTTAAAAGTGCATTCTTAAATGGCTTACTGAAAGAAGAAGTTTATGTCCAACAGCCTCCTGGATTTGAAAGTTGTGAGTTTCCTGACTATGTCTGTAAGCTTAACAAAGCCCTTTATGGACTGAAGCAAGCTCCCAGGGCATGGTATGAAACTCTCTCATCCTTTCTGATCCAAAACAAATTTGTCAGAGGCAAGATAGACAAAACCTTGTTTATCTACAAGACAAAAGATGATGTCATACTTGTTCAAGTATATGTTGATGACATCATCTTTGGCTCAACAAGTTACAAACTTTGCAAACAGTTTGAAAAACTGATGGCAAAGAAATTTGAAATGAGCATGATGGGAGAACTGACTTACTTTCTTGGCTTGCAAATCAAGCAGACTGATAAAGGAACCTTTATCAGTCAAGAGAAGTATGTCAGAAGCATACTGAAGAAGTATGATCTTAGTGACTGTGCCTCAGTCAAGACTCCCATGGTTCCACCAAACAACCTTGGTTATGACCTCACTGGTAAACCAGTCAATCAGACTCTATTCATAGGAATGATTGGGTCACTGATGTATCTCCTTGCATCAAGACCTGACATCCAATTCTCAGTATGTTTGTGTGCCAGATATCAATCTGACCCAAGAGAATCACATCTCACTGCTGTGAAAAGGATCCTCAGGTACCTGAAAGGTACCCCAAGCCTTGGATTATACTATCCTAAGTGCTCAGGCTTTGATCTCAAGGGATACTCAGACTCTGACTATGCTGGTTGCAACATGGATAGGAAAAGCACCTCAGGCTCCTGCTAATTTCTTGGTGGAAAATTAGTCTGTTGGAGTGCCAAGAAGCAACAATCAGTTGCCATGTCCTCAGCAGAAGCTGAATATGTTGCAGCAGCTAGCTATTGTGCAAATGTACTTTGGATGAAAAGTCAGCTCAGTGACTATGGTACTCAGTATAAGATGGTACCCATCTTTTGTGATAACACAAGTGCAATTGCAATATCCAACAACCCTGTTCTTCATCAAAGAACAAAACACATTGATATCAGATATCATTTCATCAGGGACCATGTCATGAATGGTGACATTGAATTACACTTCATCCCTACTGAATATCAGTTAGCTGATATCTTCACCAAACCTTTGGATGAACCAACTTTCACAAGACTGAAAGCTGAATTAGGAATGTTGGATATAGAGAATCAGTCCACTAATTGAATCCTTCCAACTGAAGTATAAATTCTTAAAACCTCAGGTCCCTGACTCAATGTGTTCGTCAGTGAACAAGATCACTGAATCACCCTTCCTGAACCTCTCAGTGAATGAATAGTCATTCAGGGCCCTCAAGATGTCATTCAATGCTAACTTAAATGCTCTAAGTATTTAGTTAGTAAATGCCCTAGGTTGGTGACTGACTTCTTATTTAATATAGGAATATATGTCTCTTTATCCCTCTGGCATACACATCTTGGGCCCCCACTTACCCACTTGGCATTAATTGCCTCTCCAATCACATAATAGAAATGTGATGACTCAGCTCTGCAAATTACACTTTTTGCAGACAGCACAACTGTTCACCATGACAGTTGCCGAATACATGGGGAAGTGGAAACGTGGCATTAAATGCGGATTTCAAATGTTTTATAAAAAACAATTTTCAAAATTTTGAGACTAACCGCTTTATGCCCAAAATACCCTCAACCTCCACTTCCCTATAAAAACCCAAACAAAAGATCACACACACGTTTTATTTAGAAATCTTAAGCAAACTCTTGCCCTTTTCTCTATCAAACAAATTGTGTGTGTTCTTAGTAATTAGAAACCCAGACCATTTTTTTCCGACCAAAACCCTAACACAAAAATGGCATCTTCTAATGCTATCACCCTCGCCCCAAATGTGAATTTCCCAATGAAGGGCGTGGATATGACCAAAAACAACGTGGTTGGAAATTTCCACTACCCCCAACAATATGAGGGGTACAAGGATGTGGTTAAGTATTTACATAACTGCTTCCTTGCCACGGCCTTTACCAAAACCCCATCATTCATTTATCATGACTATCTCAGGGAGTTCTGGTGTACCGCAACGGCTACTAGCCCTAAGGACACCAGAGAATCAATCATCACATTCACTGTGATGAATGGGAAGAAACCCCTCTCCCTGGACTACAAGACCTTTCTCAAGGCCACTGGTCTTGATTTCGCCCAAACCTTTGAGGCAAACCCTACTGACCAGGAAATTAAAGCAGAAATGCTATTCCTTGGGCCTCATGACGCTAAGCGTCCTACTTTGTCTCCTGAAGCCTTGTTAGAAAAGGCTCCCATAGTGAAGACATGGTTTCACCCCATCTGGAGACTCATGATGACATTTGTCATTCAAGTCCTAGGAGGGAATAAGTCCTCCACTGAGCAAGTGAACTCATCACAGCAAATGATGATGTTCAGTCTCTTGGAGGGTAGAAAAATTGATATCGGAGGTATAATCTTCCGAGACCTCGTTGCCAAGCTCTCAGGGAAACATAGGCAAAGACACATGTCTTATCCTAGGTTCATTTCCTGTGTGCTTCAGGACCTTCTTGGTTCTGACTACTTAAGGTCTGACGATCAAGGTACAAAACCTGACGTCTTGCATAAGACCAATTTTAGTAGTGACATCACTGAGGCACAACCTACCGCCCTGACCAACTACATGTTAGTAGTCATTCAGGGTGAAAATGCAAGCTCCCCAGTACCTTCACCAACCAAGAAGGTGAAGAAGAAGAAAGGGGGACAGTCCAGTAAGGTGGTTAGACCTAAACCACTCGTCACTGAGACTGTTGCCTCAGGCACCCTTAACATTGTGGCCCAGACCTCTGAGACACCCACTGCAGAGACCCTTCTGACCACAAAACAACCGTCACCGGAGGTCACTGGGAAATCATCCTCAGTGTCCTCGGACAAACCCTTTCCGCATGTTTCCTTTGACATAAACAAGTCAGAGGGATCAGGAACATCCACCCATTCACATCCCAATGAAGGCACTGATAAATCACAATCAGAGCCTGAGGGAGTACAGGGTTCTATATCCTCAGTGGGGCAGCACTACTCCACTGAGAAGGGGACCCACACCCACTCACATCCCGCTAACGTCTCTGAGAAATCACACTCAGAGTCTCAGGGAGTTCAGGACCCTAAATCCCCAAAAGGACAGTCCAATCCTGATGGGAAGGGGGTCCATACATCTTCACAAGGAGTGCCTCATGATTCCACTGGAAAACACCCATCAGTGGATGAAGGCGCTCAGGGGGACAAAGACTCGGAGGGATATAAACCACCCGCCGATACGGAACCCAAACCCACCTCAGGCATCTCAGGTACTTTTGTTCTCTCGGGAACTGACCCTAAAAGTCAGGCTGGGCAAACCCCCCCAGTTATTATGACTAGTCAGGCTGGTCAAACCCAACCAGTTATTATGACAAAAGAGTCAGAACCTGGCCACAACGAAGGTGAACCCTCTTCTGAGGGGGAGCCGGATATCCTGAAGGCTCCTTCTCTGGCTGACTATGAAAATTTGTTAGCTGATGAGTCAGAGGAGGATATTGATTTTGGTGATGATGATATCCCTGATGCTGAGGAGGAAATGGAGAGTCAATTAAACCCTCCTCAGCCCTCTGAGCAACAACATTCTTCTCCTCCTCCTGAGGATCAACCACCCAGTTCCCCAACAACCTCATCATCATCATCAGGTGCTTCAGCCACTCCTGAGTGGCTGCAAAAGTATGAAAATGCTCGTCCGGCCCCTGAAAGACAAGTGGCCAAATTCCTTCGCAAAGCCAACGAAGGTCTCTACAATATACTCACGGATGAGCAATGTGATAAGCACACTGAAGTGGCAGCCTCTTATGCCGACTTCAGGGCTTCTGTAGAAGAGTCTCAGGCAAAGATTCTTCAGGCCGCCAATCTCACTGATAAACAACTTGGCGACCTGAACAAATCTGTCGATGAAATAGCCACTGGACAGCATCAGGAACTCTCCAACATCCTCAAGGCTATTGAATCAGTCCAAGAACATCTTACAGATGATCCCACCTTCGTCAAAAGACTGGATGCATACTTGGCCTCTCAGGCGTCCACCTCTACCAACATTACTGAGCTTCTAAAGCTCCTTCAGGGGGTAGATCTTCCAGGTCTCAGGACGCAGCAAGATTTAATTCATCAGGTTGTTCTTGCATCCAAGGAACACCTGATCAAAATCTCTTCAGCCTTTGTGCAGCTCTCAACAACACATAATGAGCTGGTCACCCACTACACCACCCATATCACTGAACTCACCACCCACCAAAAGGAAATGGCTGCCGAATTAAGTGCCGTGAAGAATGAGACTTCTGAGACAAAATCTATGGTCTCCAACATCCTATCTATTCTTCAGGCCTCTCATGCTCCTCCAACTCCTCAGTCAACAGGTGTCACCACTGAAGTTCCACCATCTGCTGAGGGGGAGAAAAATGATGATCCGATCCCTGATCCTACTTCTACTTTGGTAACTGTCCCTAAGACATCCACCAGTCAACCCCCTCCCATTGACAAAGGGAAGAAAATCATGGTGACTGAAACAAACCCTCCTCCTGAAGCACGCATAGTTAAGGCTTCAACTGAAAAATGTGCAGATCCTGATGCACCGTTTTATGTTGATTTAGAGGATGGGAGAAGGGTCTATGGGACTCATGAAGAACTTGCTGAAATCTTACACCAAGAAGACCTCAGGAAGAACCAAGAGAAAGAGCAGTAACTCAACAGGTCTGTAATTTCAGAGGTTGCCAAGGAGGAAATTAAGGAGTCTGATAAAGAAATTCAGGGAGATGAATTCATCAGGATACAAGCCCAACTTCTTCAAGAACACAACAAACAAGCCAAACTTAAGGAAGAAAGGAGGCAGAGAATATATGAGAGGTACTTATGGCACATGACCAAAACCAAGGATGAAGGAACAATCACTGACATCACCATTCATAACACCAAACCCTTAAGCGTAACAATTCATAGGGGGCCAAGAAAGTCTGAACATCTTCCAACAATCAAATTTTCAGACTATGGGTTAAGAGAATGGGATATGATGATGCCCATCCTGAGGAAGAAAACCTCAAGCAAGAATGCCCCAACCCTCATCAAGTCTCTAAGTGCTAAGTATGAGGAACTCTCAAAAGTGGCTAAAAGTCTTGGTATTGACCACGAGAGGGCACTTGCTTCTCAGGGACTGACTATCCCTGAACTTACTTAGAAGACCGGGAAGAAAAGAAAAGTTGTGGCTCTTGAACCTGAACAATACATAGCTGCACTTCACTGCAACAGGATTACTCCTCAGGGAGTCAAGTTCCGTCCCAACCTGGTCATCAAGGAACCTGAGTATGGTATCTTCTTTGTGGATGAATTTGGTCAGGAAGCCTTTCAAAGAGTCTCTGACATTGATAAAGTGGAAACAACAACACTCCTTGCCTACAAACTGATGGCGCTTAATATCAGGAGTCCTAATAATGAGGAGTTTGTCAGGTTGATGGATCAAATGATGAAGGAACGACCTGATAAAGAGGTGTTGATGTCAAAGAAGGCGAAACTAGAACTCATGGGTATCCTTCAGGAACCTTGAGTATTTTGTTTAGATGTTAGGACTTTGTAATAATATGAATAAAATGTTGGTCCATGTTTATGTTATATCAGTGTCCTTAACTGTCTTCTTGTATATTCAGTATGAGAAGAAGCCTTTAGCTCACTCATACTGATCAAAACACTTAGGCATAATTTATATCCAAATAGGGGGAGATTGTTGGGTTCGTAAATACCCAATTATCTAAAACAGGATTTGAACACAAATTAAGCCAAGTGTTTATCAACCGAGAACAATTCAAGTCACTGAGTGAACAGTAACTCAGTGAGTCATCTTCAGGAAGCTTAAGGAGAATTCAAGAAGAAGGATTCACTCCTCAGGAAGGCGGGACTCCCTGAGTGTGACTTAAGCCAAAGAAGAAGATGATGGGTTCAGTGAGTACTGACAAGAGCTCACTGAACCCCTCAGTCTCCTCATAACAATGAAGACTGATGACTAAAGACTGAAGTCCAAGACTGAATCTATATCCTGAAAGAAAGGCGGGATCGAGCGGGAAAGTTTAAAGGAGATAAGGATGAGTCTTATCGCCGCCAAAGCAAACTTACCTTATATGGCTTAAGGATGTGAAATGTCATATCTGACAATTGGAAAGCTTCTTTATGGCCATCCCAAAATAGATTCTTGGAACTGAAAAAAGACTGTAGTGCTTTTGTCAGACTAGACTAGGTTTTCCTTTTGTACTATTAGTCACGGGTTGTTCTTTTATACTTGTGTATAAATAGGATAGATGGGGAGAAAAGTGGGACAAGTTTTGTGCATTAAAAGCTTAGACTTTCACAAAACCACTTTTCTCCTCCAAAGAACAACACATCCCTGAGATAGCTCAGTGGGTCTTTTTGTTGTCACTCAAGGACAGCTTGAGTTTAGAGAGGAGAACACCATACCTTGTCTATTCAAACCCAAGTGTTTATTCCGAAAAACACTTGGGTAATAGATTCTTTTGATTAATTTCTAATAAGAATTTAAACATTGAAAAACCTTTTTTGTTTTAATCTTTACGTTATTACTTATTTGATAAAATTAATCATTACATTATATCAGTCTTAGTACACGATTAGGATAACTTTGTAGTTATTTCTATAAGTGTAACGGGAACAACAGAAAACTATTTGTATTCAAAGAAGACTTCTCTTCTTAATCAGGAAATAACGCACTGAACCGTACATTAAATCGAAGAAACATGGATATAAAGTAATCCATGCCCGGGTGAACATCACCCAGTAGAAGGAATAGCCGTCTTTTTGGCGACGTGCCTTCCCCATTTTGAAACGCGGGTTGCTATATGAAGTAATAGCAAGCCATAATGACATGTTTTGATAAACCTTTTAAACTTCTACTCGAGCATCATTTAAAGACCCGTGTCATTATTGAATGACATTTCTAGGTCCGTAAATGTTATCGATAAACAGAAGACATGCCTAGAACAACTATTTTTGGTATTTTCTATTTTTCTGTTTTTTTATGGTTTTTTTCTTGGTTTTAATATTTTTCTATTTACAATTTTCTGGATTTATAATTTTCTATTTACAATTTTGGTATAAGATATGTACAAAATATGATACTCTATTTAAGACGATGTTGACATGAATACCGAAATAAGGATATCGTTCTGTACGTTGTAGAAGTCTGTAGTCAACATCTCTTAAACTTTCACCACCAAAGCTTTCAAGGCTCCTGAATAATAGACTGAACTCGAGCCTTCTTAATTTGAAGCTTTGACAGCTTCCCCCTAAACCGACAATCTTCCTTTGAGCAGTTTCAAAGCTCTCTTTCAAGCTTATGAAAGGTAAGTGTACAGCGGAAACCGTAGCAAACCACATCAAATATTGCTGCTCCTTTTAAGAATAATTATCGTGATTCTCCGTTCGGGGGATCATCAAATAGATCAGCAGTGAATCATCTCACACTTGAATAATTCTTCTCACATTACTTCCTGCTGAAGACTGAAGGAATGCATACCGAAAGTGTAGGATATAAACATATTGATTGTGTGGATGATTCGGGTGGTCTTGGGTTATGGAATATGAGATCCATGGTGGAAGAGTTAGAGAGAAGTTAGAGAGAAGCTAGAGAGAAATGGGAAAACTTAAGATCTATTAGATTAGTGTGTGTTTTGTTACAAGAGTTCCAACCCTTCCCAAGTGTGGGAAGGGGTTTTTATACTTACTAATATTATGCCCCTAGTGGGCTGTGGAGTGAGCTGACAGTGGGGAAAGCCCCGACCCACTCCACAAATATAAATACGACTAAACTAATAATACTAATACTAATATTGCTAAGCTAATATAAATAAGCCTACGAGCTATGTAGATGCTAAATAGATGCTCGGGGTGACCGAGCCTTCATCTGAATATTTATATTCCTAACAATCTCCCCCTAAGGGAGGTCACCCCGGAAATAATAACTTGAATTCTAGCATTTTATCTTTTGATCTTGACTTCATAGCTCGTAGTCTTCGATTCTTCAACGTCTTGTATCTTTGTGCCTTTAGCAGTGATCTTTTGATGACCGTTCTTCTATCTTGGATGATCATTGAGTATTCTTCGAATTTATCATCCAACATTTGTCTTTAAGTCATCTTTCGGTAGTATGTCTCCATGTGACGTGATAATCTTTGAGCCGACATGCTCACACTATTGGGTGTCATGATCTTCAGCATCAGAGTTTGCAGAAGCTGTGTTGAAGGTCTTTTGGTTGATCATGACTTTGTAGAATTAAAATGATGATGTAGTGTGAACATGTGGTAGAGGATTGTGTGTTGTTGTGTCGACATGCTCACACTTTTCTGAATCATGATCTTCAGCTTCAGAGTTGCGAAAGGAGTGTTGAAGGTCTTTTAGATTATCACGATTCCCTTGATTATGTTGATGACAAAGTGTGAACATGTGATGATGGATTGGCATCTTTTCTGCAACCAGCTACAACAGCAACCAGCTACAGCATTCCACAGCTACAATCTCCAGAAGTTCCTGCATACGACAGTTAGCAACAAGTCGACCGGTACTTACAGGTTTGGACTTTGAGATTGTTAACAGCATAGTGTGAAAACTCTCTCTAATCCTTACCAAGACCGTTCCTAATCGAAAACCCACAGAGGGCTTTTTAAGATCGAACCGTAGCACATCAACGATTAGGTGAGTCGCTGGAGATCACTCCACGACTGTAGACCGTTTGAAACCGCCGCGACCACTAAGCGTAATCCACAAGGAATTACCGAAGTGACCTGCTTTCAGGGCTGCTTGATGTTGACCCTGGCAGGAATTTCCATTCAATCATTGAGAATTACATTTGTAAATTCTCTCATAAATGTTCTGGCAGATTGCTAAGATCTGCGTAGGACTCATGAGTTTACAACTGGTGTCCTTAATGTTGAACACCCAGTGTAGAAATAATTCGTGTCCCTATGAGATCTTATTATGCATCTCGTGGCTCTAGACTCAATTGTGCGTTTTGATTTAGTGAGCGGAGGCTGGAGAGGACTGCCACCTTTTCAATATCATCTAACTCGGAGTGAGAGAGACGATAGAAATGTATTGAACTCCGTGACAATTGAAACAAGAATCCTTTGAGGGACCTTGAGTGGCTAGGGAGGGTTGTGCAGCGTATCACTGGGTCCATGATACTTTGTCTTCAATGCCAGCAATCAACTAAGTGATTCTGACAGCATATGTATTGACCCGGTTTCTGCCTAAGTTGTAAGGAGGGCTTCTTTCTTTTCACCCTTTATCTTTACAATTCTTTTTCATTCTTCAACCCCTTCAGTGCTTACTGAGACTTCATAACTAGCACCTTGTTGGGTTTGTTCCAGTACTAGCTCCATCTCAGTCGGCACTTTTCCCTTATCCACTTTTCTCCTTTTTAATCATACCTAAGGACTTCTACACTAACTAGTGGATTGTCCCTGGGTAGATCCCTCCGGCTCTGGCGGGATCGTGGGAACTTGAGCCTAACCTAACCATCCTTATAACTCCATACATTAATTAAAATGGTCGGTCTCTGGTATTCATCCACGATTTCCAAACCAAATCTTTGAAAAATCTCTCAAAGTGTTCATGATTCTGAAACACATTTTTGCAAACACTTGAGAGTTTTATATTTTTTTCAAATGCTCCCCCTCAACATGTGCTCGGTTGATTGTTTTATAAATTTGCACATGTTAGGTAGAGCTCGCACTTTTTGAATTGATCAACTTTCAGTGAACATGACCGATTCGAGACACGCTTACATCACTGGTTAGACCAGCTTGAAATTATTACCCGTCCTGGTCAAGTCCATAGAAAGTTTCTCGAAACGGTACACTCTACTCAGACACATCCTTTTCGAGACACGCTTACATCACTAGTTAGACTAGCTTGAAATTATTACCCGGCCAGGACAAGTCCTTTCGACTACTGACTTTAGCTATCGTCAATTCATTGGTTAAGTCTGAGTAACGATCTCATGCTATGCCAAATCCTTTTTGTTCATTTGCTCCCCCTCAATATGTGCATCGATATACGAAAGAGTTTAGCACATATGGGAGAGCCTAACGTTTAAGTCCAAAACATCACATTTTATCAGGTTTCATATTTAAATCACATTCTCTCCCCCGATCAAAAATTTCAAACCTTTTGAGATTTGTGATCCCAATTGATTTAAATAAGTTAGAAAATGTGGGAGAAAATGTGTCCGATTTAATGTAGTCTGATGATGAAACATACTTTGCTCCCCCTTAATCTAAGAGGGAGATTCACTGCTTCTTATGCACAAGATGACTTTAATGACACGAATGATATTGACCTTTTTGCACAGATGATGTGATCATCCGCTTCTCTGAAGGGAGTCATTGGTCAACATCGATTATCCATCTACCAACAAGAACGTCCAAGTATTGTAGATCCCCACTTGGCGATATCGGAACAAATATTGCTTTGTTTCACTGAAGGTGATGGTGGTGATGACGGTGTTGTTGTTGTTGCTGCTGCCGATGTTGTTGTCGTGGTGAATTCTGAGCCAATCAATAGAGTTTGAACGTCTGATCAAATGGTTAGAGCGGGAACTGGTACATTCATTTTGGCTATGGAATCTGCATAAGAATATCAATACAGATATACATACATACAGATACACTATCCCTTAAAAGCTACCCTTCAGCAGCTTGCCACATTATAATACCATATTCATTTAATCAAACCACAGTCAGGAAATACGACAAACTACTATCTAGCATGAAGAGCAATCAGCAATCATGAACATGGCAATTCACTCATATTTCATCATTCAATTCAGGATCTTAGGAACAAGATTCTAACACGATAGATATATACCTAAGGATAACCTGAGAACATATGCACTATTTCAACAACAATTATGCAGCAATCGACTAACAGAAGTCAGACAACATTTGAAACTCATTCATTCAGATCATACAAATGTCATAGGAGTATTCAAGAACATCAAACACAACTGGTTTTCTTACTTCTTTTAGGTTTTGAGTCTTAAAGTATTTAGGGGATTAAACGAGGATACCAAAGAAACACAAATGAACCTTCCAGATACATAAAGCTAGGAAACTATAAGCAAATTGCACATAATGTCCTAAAATTCTAGCAATTAACACGTTTGGCCATTTGAAATAAATTTTAGCAATTTCCTCTTCAACTAATACCCCATTAGCTACAAAACCTTTTCAAAGAATATGAATTAATCTAGAAACCCGTTTGATGATATAAAATTTGAATTCACTCTCCCCCTCAATCAATGACCCGTATTCTAGTTAAAGATTTGTAGTCGTTGATTGAGTGACAAATTTTATGCATAATCCAAGAGTAAAAGAATTTCAGGTAACACATAATCACCAAGTGTCTCACAAATAATTTTCAGAAGAATCATTGAATGAAAACTATTTGTATGCAAAGAAGATTTCTCTTCCTTTACTAGAAATGATGCACTGAAACGTACATCAGATCGAAGAAACATGGATATAAAGTAATCCATGCCCAGGTGAACATCACCCAGTTGGAGGAACAACCGTCTTTTTGGCGACGTGCTTTCCCCATTGTGAAGCGCGGGTTGCTATCTAAAGTAATAGCAAGCCATTTAGACATGTTTTAAGAATCCATTTTAACTTCTGCTCGAGCTTCATTTAAAGACCCGTGCCATTATTGAATGACATTTCTAAGTCTGTAAATGTTATCGATAAACAGAAGACATGCCTAGGTGAAACTATTTTTGGTCTTTTCTAATTTTTTAATTTTTATGGTTTTTCTGATTTTACGATTCTCTATTTACAATTAGCAAGATTTCTATATATCTATTTACAAAAATGGTATAAGATATGAAAAAGAATGTAAGAAGCAAAATATATACAAGGATACGAACCAGAAACCATTACTCCTCAGCATTCTGAATCTTCTCCGCATTCATCACTTGACTTGCTGAAGAGCAATGTGAGCACTTTTAAACAGGGAATGATTCTGGCTTTTCACTCTCCCCTCATTAGTGCTCTCCCCCAATCTGACAACCTTTCTGATGAACACCCATAATAGAAAGAAGACTTTGGATGAACGCCCATAATAAGAAGAAGTCTTTTGATAACCAAATGCATGCCGTCTTTAGTCTTCTAACACTCGCGTCCTTGAGTAACGCCGTCAAAAACCTTAGGTATCTTTTCGTTAGTTTAAGTTGAGCCTCAAATGAAATCTAGCTTAACCCCATAACTCATCAAACAAGAACTGTCATGAGGTTAAGCTAAACCACAAATTTAAGCCCAGTAACAACTTGATTTCAGCTTAACCTCACAACTCATCAAACAAGAACTGTCATGAGATTATGTTAAAATCAAGTTGGACCTAACCTTAAACTACAGAACAACTTGAACCTAACTTAACTCCACAACTCATCAAACAAGAACTGTCATGGGATTAAGTTAAATATCAAGTTGTAAGAAAAGAGCTCAACATTTTTGAATGTAGAGAAGACTGAAGACTCGACCTTCTTCAAGATTGCCCAATGTGGAGGAACAGAATACCAATCATCTTCATCTCACCAAATGCCTTCCAGTAACCTTACATATAACCCATCAGCCCGCAGCATACACATGAGATGATAACACCCAACAGAGAACCAAGAGTAGACTGACGACTCGACCTTCTTCAGTCTTAAGTATAACACCAAAGTAACAAGTTGAACCACTGATCATCTATAGTATGTATCCATCCTTGGATATTAAGCCCTGATCACGTGAACCTGTTGTGTGTCCTTGATGTACACATTCTCTCTCCCCTGATGGTTACGATTAATCAGCCCATGACGTAACAGTGAAATGTAAATACCAAGGTAACAAGTTGAACCACTGATCATCTCTGCGGTTATCAACACCGGAATAAATGATTAAGCCCGATCATGTGAACCTGCTGTGCGTCCTTGGTGTACACATTTCTCTCCCCCATGATGGTTACGATTAATTGGAATCATCATCATGATGTGTACATGTAGCCTAATGACGTGTACATGAAGCATTGACTAGAAACCCATTGTTGCTGATTGTACCAACCCGTGAGACTATGTCAATTAGTATTCCATGACCATGTTCTTCAACACCTTGATAGACGGAAGAAGTAGTGTTGGAGAAACATGGTTTGCACGACTCCTGAACTGACGTATTCAGGAGTCGTATGACCATTTCTCAATCATCAACTAACATGTAGATTAATATTCACCCTTTCCCCCCCTCAAAAATTGCATATGCCTGCCAACTGCAATTTTTGATGATTGAACTAGTGAATATGAATACCATCAACGGTAAGTAGCTCCACTTGACGGTTCTTGAAGACTGACATGTTGTTTATTCACCCTTTCCCCCCCTCAAAAATTGCATATGCCTGTCAACTGCAATTTTTGGTTGAATATGTGAATAAAAGTATACTCCAATATGCGCCGATCCACTTGAAGATTGAATAAGCACGGAAAGAGCATGAATCTTGTTGATGAGAATGGCCATAAATAAGAAGATTCCTCTTCTTTTTAAGATAAAGCGCACTCAAGCGTACACTTTTCTTTTCTTTGAAGAACGAGGCCTGAACTGATGTATTCAGACGTCATAATGATGAAGAGCGAGGCCTGCACTGATGTGTACAGACGTCATAACTCTCTCTTTATTACTTCTCTCATCTAACTCGTTACCAACCCCATTATCATTTTATCGGCTTGATGTCGTGACCACTGATGGAGAAAAACCCAATATGATGAACTTGAGACTGAAGTAACATAACCCGAACTTGTGACTTAAACTTGTACTAATGCGAGACAAAGAGCGGTGTAGAGACTTCGTACAACATCGAATCTCTAAGTACTCTATACTCTTCAACCAACCAACCATCAAGTATAAGACGTACATCACCTCTTGAATATCCACAACTTCGTGTGACACTGAGCACTACAACGTAACTCCTTAAAGTGACAGTTATTTTGTAATAGAGAGAAAGAAAAAATAACTAGATATCCAAGTCCTCGTCATTGTAAAGGTTAAACGCTCGAACAAGGATCTCGAAGAATCTTCATCCAACCTCCCCGATGTCTTCAGATACTAAGTGCACGCACCCATGAAATTTCACTTCAGCCTCAAATAAATAATAATGAATTAACGCCGTAGTCACGTCTTGAGGTTAATGCCCAAATCTAGCCCTTGATGATGATTTAACTGAATTTGATAATGGTTTTAACCCGATCATGGTCAAGAGCGCGTAACCCATCATCACGGGATTTTACAAATCTATGATTTAAACCGAGAAATAAGGTCTTTCGCGGGATTTTACAAAATCAAGAAGAAACCGTGAGACAGTAATAGATTGAATGTGGCATGACTGATTTGGTTTTGGTGAACATCAGTTTGGGTTAAGAATATCATGTGAGAATTACAGATCACATCACAACTTTTAAAACCTTTGTCCAACTAACCAACCTTGAACACAGATTAGTGATCACTTGATGAAGGAAACCCGATATACCAATACTGAAAACTGAAGTAGAAGTCCCCAAATTTGTTACTTAAGCTTGCACTAATGTTGGAAGAACGGTGTAGAGAATTAATGCTCCAAGCAAATCTCTAAGTGCTCAATACCCAACCAAAGTATGAGACATTAACACCTCTTGCGATTATCGACATCGTCATTGACGTGTGACACTGAGTACTCCAATAACTCTTAAGTGATAGTTACCCCGACTGCTGGTAACTAGATAACCCAAGTCTTCAACTTAAATTTTGAGCACGAGCAAGTTATCATTGAAGGTCATGAATCCAACCAACCCCGACTTCAAGATAAAATAAGTAGACGCCTTCGTGAAATTCAGCTTCAATTTCAAATAAGGAATACCAAATGAACTTCGTGATCATCTTGTGCTGTTGACTAGCCAAAAGGAGAAGAAACATGCGATAATTCTCAGCAGTGCTCATGACTCATAGTTAGTCCTTTCAAGCATAGCTGTCTGACCCAGCTGCTTGGATGTTATCAGATGCAGTGCATGGAATAGTTGTCGTACTGTGTACAGGATTTTACAGTTCTTGAGATCTAACCAAGAAATAAATTCAAGAACAAACTGCACAACAGTAAGTATCAAACCGCTGAAATCTTAGGCAATTTGCTAAGACCCAAACCACTGAAAGCTAAACCACTGAAACTGGAACCGCTAATATTCAAACTGCTGGAGACTGAACCACTGAATCCTGAATCGCTACGATCTGACCCGCTGAAACCGGAACTGCTAAGATTCAAACCGCTGGAGACTGAACCACCGCAGTAACCGGAGCCGCTAAAATTCACATCGCTGGAGGCGGAACTGCTAGGAAACACGCGCTAATTCTCCCCCTCAAAAAGGACATGAAATGACCTTTTTGCCAAAGTTGAGAGTCCGTGATGGTTGTGAATTTGTCAGGCACAATACATGGAAAGAGACAAATAAAACTACTGCAACGAAGATGGTGATTAAGACTCTCTTGAGGTAACCCCTTGCTTGTCTCCTCATCAATAGTTTAGCAGATTAATAAATTCCCTGAAGCTCATAATATGCCAAAACCGCTTGATGAAATATGTTTAACTTTAGAATGTAAAAGGTTAAACCACGTCTCTAAACAAATCACATCCTGTCTTTAAGTCTGACCACCTCTTGAGAAGATCTTGTACTACAATCCCATTAGAAGCTTGAGAAACAACAATCACTTGATGAAGCTTGATAAAGGGCAAGTCCGCGACTTAAACTTGCACTAAATTGTGATTTAGAACCTATATTGAGCACAACAACGTAACTCCTTTAAATATAGGTAGTGATATATACCCAACCTTCCATCCTTTATTGTATATATCCACTTCTTGAACATCCAAGTCTAATCACCTTAAATACGCTCGAGCAAGGGTCATCAAACATCGTGCATCCATCCACCCCGAGATGTTTGTGACACTAAGTACACCAACCCGTGAATTAACAAACCAACCAAGTCACCATAATTTCCCAATTCCTGCCGATCTCGAAGCACAAACTTATCCCAAAAAATTAGTCACACCCCGTAAGTTTTATTAAGTCTAAATCCAAGTCCAGCCTACTTGTCCAAAATTAATTTCACGGGATTTTACAGCACTTGAGATTTACAAGAGAAACCGTGAAATCAACAAGAATAGCTAAGAGTGAAGTGCAATACTACTCTTCGAAATGCAAGTTATAGAAGTCAGATGTCAACTTGATCAAATTGTAATTAGTCAAGTCACAGTTTGTCAAATTGCAACAAGTCAAATTGCAATCAACCAAATCGCGATAAGTCAAATCGCAAGTGTCAACTCGCAACGTCAAATCGCAACTGGTCAAATCGCAATCAGTCAAGTCGCAACAAGTCAAATAGCAACTTGTCACCTCGCAATTAATCAAATCGCAATTTGTCAACCATAACTCAAATCGCAAAGATCAAATTGCGGGCTCACTCAACTCGTAGGTACCAATAGGACAATGCTGCCAGATCCACAGTTCTGAAATCACATAGACATTCATATACCCAAATAACCAGCCGTGACGTGTGTATCTTCGTGAGAATGTTGACCGAAATACCATTCCTTTTAGTCAACAATATGGCAAAAATAAATTAACACCATGTACAAATAATACATTTGTTGACTAACGCTTTGTGTAAATTGTAAAGTGTTAACCAATTTACACAGATAGATGATTAAGCCCACCATTCGATTAAGGCCCACCATTCTATTAACACCTTGTGTAAATTATGGATTCACGTCAGGTTCACCATTCGATTAAATAGAGACACGGCCCACTTTTCAATGGTCAGCCCACCATTCAATTCAATGGTCAGCCCAAAAACAAGTCACGGATCCAAACCACACTAACCCTAAAATTTCGGTATTTAACTCCCACTTTAGCACAAATCCTAACCCTAACCATTTGCTAATCCGCCCCCATCACTAATTCATATCTCCTCCATACTCACAAACCCTAATCTCCATGTAATCCGCCACTATAAAAAAATCCGCCCCCATTTCATAACATATCCCAGTAATATTCATCATCTCATTCGAATCCATTAACTTCAATCGTGCAACCCTCCCTTCCATCAAACCACTTGTTTCATGTTATAGACAATTAGGTACGAGGAAGAGAAACAAAAGACCAGTCACTATAGCTTCGGCTTCAGGATCCTTTAAGGATCTCAGGTAGGGTAGAATGATAATTTTGGTTATATTATGTTGTTGCTCATAGTCGAACCAAGAAAAGAAGGCAACATAGTTGTTGTGCTTCTTTCTTTATGTTCGAAAATAAATTGAAGATAAACTTCTTATAGATCAATGATGTTGTTTCTCTTTCGTATTGCTTGTCTTTTGAGGGTCTTGAGATATCATCAACGAACGAAAGTAGTATAGCTGAGATCACGTTATTTTACTTTAAATATTCGATGTTAACGATGACGACTGACGACTGACTTTGATGAAATAGAAGTCATTTGGGTCTGGTAATGGTTGTGATAGAATCTATTTCTCGGTTGTTGGTTTGATTATGATTGTTGTGACTGATGATGATTAAGGCTGAAGTCAACTGTTATTTTGGTATATTGTATGTTGGTCATGGTCTGATTCACTGCTTCATCTCCTTCTTTCATTTTGTTATTTGATAACTCGTTAACCGTTTGACCGAGTGACAGACAAACCGCATGGTCTGCAAAAATTTTAGCAGCGTAACCTTTGTTTAGACAAACAGCATCGATGAACAGTTAGACAAACCGCATCGATAAATAAATAGACAAACCACATCGATGAACAGATAGACAAACAGCATCGATGAACAGATAGACAAACAGCATCGATGAACATGGAGACAAACCGCATCCATAAACATGGAGACAAACCGCATCAATAAACATACAGACAAACCGCATCTTTGACCAGTCAAAGCTGTCACTTTCACCCATTTTTGTCTTTATGCCAGTTTTAGTTAAAAAACCAAAACAGTATACTTAGACCATACAAACCGCATCCTCTTTTTGCAGCTACAATCCAAACTACAATCCCAAGATGACACAAACCGCATACAAGAACATAGCATTTTTACACAAACAGCACCCAAGAATACATCATCACCAAGAACAACCAAAAAGCCAAGGACCAAACAAAAACAACCATCTGCTGCTGCATACTCCAAACGTATGCATTAAAACCCAGAAGCAACAAAAACCAAATATCACCACAAGTCACCAACTGTTACATGCCACAAAACAATAGGATACACGAACAAGACCAACAACACGTGATGTTTCTTCACGGGTGACAAATCTTTTATCACTCAACAAGCGTCTCATGTTGAATCAATGATTTTGAACACCAAAGTGTAACCATAGTCACACGTTAAATTCATGAATTTAACCACAAATGTATACAACAGGTCACACTTTATTATCTGTGGACAATTAAAGCCCAACTTCATTTAAGCCCAAAACAAAACAAAAAAACAATAGCAACGCAAGACAGCAACAATTGATGAATGAGATTTGTTTGACAAAAAATAACTCACGTGAAACAGTGTAACCCACTAACCAATGAGAGCATGACATGATTCGAACCACAAAAACATGAGCAAACAGTTTGAGAACAAAGAATGGTTCGAACCACACACAAAAAAAATAAGACCGACACACAATCAAACCGAACCTAACCATGGCTCTTGATACCAATTGTAGGATATAACCATCTTGATTGTGTGGATGATTCGGGTGGTCTTGGGTTATGGAATATTAGATCCATGGTGGAAGAGTTAGAGAGAAGTTAGAGAAAAGCTAGAGAGAAATGGGAAAACTTGAGATCTATTAGATTAGTGTGTGTTTTGTTACAAGAGTTCCAACCCTTCCCTAGTGTGGGAAGGGGTATTTATACTTACTAATATTATGCCCCTAGTGGGCTGTGGAGTGAGCTGACAGTGGGGAAAGCCCCGACCCACTCCACAAATATAAATACGACTAAACTAATAATACTAATACTAATATTGCTAAGCTAATATAAATAAGCCTACGAGCTATGTAGATGCTAAATAGATGCTCGGGGTGACCGAGCCTTCATCTGAATATTTATATTCCTAACAGAAATTATCCAGAGACCACTTCCCCAAGTAGTTGAAGTGATGCAAACAGTCTCATTGTATGAAGCTCAAAAACCCGAAGTACACACTCAATCCCATTAATGAATTCGAAAACGTAACATCATGCGTCAATTAAGACCCGAAAATGCACTTTTCTCCCTTCAGAAAATTGCAGATAAGAATTGCTACACCAAAATCAACTAAGTCCCGAGTGTAGGCAATTTATCCCGTATGTAGTCGAAATGATACAGACTAACTAGAGGAATCATCATACCATTGTATACCTCTTTTATCATCATAAATTGTCTCTTACATCTCTTCCCCCACGTAGTTGGAATGATACACGATAAAGAACGAGTTAAAACACTGATTTTCTCTGCGGTTATGACATTTGTCTTCCCGGAATAACTTCAATTCAGAAGAAGTATAACGTTCATCACATGTACTCGTTGTGCGTTCAGATGTATGTCTCCTTCCCCCTTGCTGGTTTTGATACCTCAGAATCAGCAACACATTTTACGCACATATACTTGAGATCTTGTGAGAAGAACAAACTTGGCTCAAATGTATCCTGTGAGAATCAACAGCTACCGAAACGCTCTCTGACTATCTTTATCAACCCTTATGTTCTGTCGGCTATTGCTGTGACCACTTGGTGAAGTAAACCCGATATACAAAACTTGAAACTGACGAAGAATTCCCCAAATTTGTTACTTAAGCTTGCACTGTTGTTGACTGAAGAACGATGCAGAAGAAAACCCCTAAGTACCTTTTGTAACCACTCGTAAAATTTCCCATTTAAACATATTACTTTACAGAATCATTATCCTTTTTCCACGTATAAATTTTTATTTATTTATTTATAAGTATCTCCTATCTTATGTGACGTAACTCACATCCCTGATAAGCGTGCTCCCACACAGACCTGCCTAACGAACCTAATGTTTAAACATATCTATATGAAAACATTACAATATACCATTTACCATTTTACGATAATTCCTTAACAAACGTACAAACAAAACATTCATTATCTATATAGAGATTCTAGGAAACCCTAAATTCATCACAACACCAAATATGAATAACTAAACCCTATAACATAAAAGTACAACTCATCTGAGCTAATGTACAAGTTACCAAAGCACCAGAAACCTTAATTCAATTTTAACTCCCGATAAAACCCTAATTTCATAAAACCATGATTTTATGTATTAACTTCACAAACCCTAAATTATTTACACAATATTTTTACAAAATATTAAATGTACAAGTCATATAAGCTAAAGTACAAGTCTTTTATGCATAAAACCATATGTTTACAAAATCTTTAATAAAATCCTATTTATAAAGCATAAAATACAAACCATTCATGCATAATTCTTAAAAATTAATTTTTCTAAACTTACTAAATATTTTTAAAAGTATTTAAACCCAGAGTACAAGTGCCTAATGCACAAAAACTAAAAATCTCATTTATTTACTTTTCAACTTAATAAAAATTAACATATAATAACTAAATAAATTATTAAAACTATATTTTTCTCAAAACCTAAAATATAGTACAACCCTAGAAAGCCTATGTTACAACCCTCATAAGCACAACCCATATTTCTTTTACTTCTTACACAAATTCGACATACTTGTCAAATAGAAAATCTTAAATATTTTCTAATCAACTAAAATACATAAACTAAATTAACTAAAATTCCATAAACCTTAAATACAACATGTTAAAGCCCAAGGTACAACATCCCTAACCAAATTTGGTTCTATCCTAATTCCCTAATCGAACCCTAACTTAAATTCATAACTAAATTTACTTATACATGCAACCTTCACTAAATACATTCTCCCTAGCCATGAAAACACGCCTTCCCTCTCCTCAGCTCTCTTCTCTTCAATGAGCAACACCACATGTCCACTCTCATATGCAAACACATCTTCCCTTCCTCTTCCACAAACATACGCCTTCACTTTCCATCATCCTTCCCCTTCCTCTTCCGAAGTGGCAACTTCAGTTTCTGTCAGCCATTGTCTCCTTATCACAACCTTAGAAACCCTACTTCTCTTCCTATAAATAACAACATTACTATCACCCTTTACTTACACACAATTCGACCCTAAATCCCCTCAACTCAATCCATACTATTCGAACCCAACAAAAACAGTTTCATTCCCATTTCCTACTGATCTTAGCCTTGACATATAATCAAAATATAAACCCTAGTAAGCATAGAGGAGGAGGAGAACAAGAGTCGAACCCAAGTCCCTATAAATCCCTACTCGAACAAACCCTAAGTAAGTTACTCTAACTTAATTTTAAATTCACTTTATTTACTATAATACATCTAAAAACATTAAAACATGAACCATTAATAATGAACATAATAAAAAAAAACAATAGTATTTCATTTCTTTTCTTTGTCTGTTCGAGCAGTAAAACCTAAAGCACCCAAGGTGTTCGAATTTTAGTGAAAACAAATCAAAGATCTGTAAAACATGTTAAAATATACATAATATTATCATATCTTACATAAAAACTTAGTTAACAACCTTTAAAAATTTAAAAACCCAATCGGGTTCATATTCTATGTTTATACCGAGCAGAAACCATCCCAGTCACCCAATTTTGAGCTATAAACCAACCTTCAAACGACCTTTATAAATTTTGAAACTTGGTGGATATATAGACCACCTGGAAAACTAAATTTAGGAAAAAGAATCACGAAAAATGATTTAGTTTTCATTCAGTTATCAAGTCTTAAAAGTTGCCATATATCGCTAAAATAGAAACAAGAAATTCCAGTTATTTATTTTTCAAGTTTTCCATGCGAACAGCCTAACTTTTGATCTATAGATCGACCCTCAAACTGCCTTTATAAAATCTGAAATTTGGTGGATTTAAAGACCACCCAGCAAACTTAATTTAAGAGAAAGAATCTCGTAAAAATATTAATCGAGTCAAAAGTTATTGAGTTCCAAAGTTTGCCCCATATCGTTAAATTAGAATTTAAGATTTGTCAGATATTTATTTTCAGTTTTATTCAACCAACTACCCAACTTTCGACCTGTTTTTCGACCCTTAGATCATCTCTAAAAATTATAAGATTTTGCCACATTAAATTCGGCCTAGCTAACTTATTTTAGGATAAAGAATTTTACAAAATGATCAAACAAGTAGAAAGTTATTTACTTCCAAAATATGGTCTATCGCTGGGATTAAAAACTTGTTTTTCAGATTTTATTACAACGTGGTTTTAGTCAATCGACTTTAGCAATATTTTTCTACAATCAAATGAATTTCATAAAATATGAAACTTGGCTTATTTTAAAGACGACCCAGCCAGCTTTTCATAGAAACAAAGAACACGTAAAATGATCTATTACACACTAAGTTATTCGAGTCTAAAATTTTAGCCATGTCACTTATATCATGTGTTTTATTTTTAACTAATTAGAGTTCTTATGGGCTGATTTTGTAAATAATTTAAGCAAGGACTATTTTTGTCAATAACAAGTAAAAAGGGTAGAAAATGTTATTTTTGAAACTAAAGGGTAGAAATTGTCATTTTCCTAAAGTTCAGGGTATAAACTGTCATTAGACGAAGCCTTAGGAATAAAAGTATAACTTTTCATAACTATTATTTTTATCACTTCTATTTCTATTTTCCGATCTAATAAAAATTTATAACGTAATACGTTTATTTCAATAACAAACAAACGAACGAAGGGTATATCAAATGAACGAACAGAAACATAAGAACGAATAATAAGATAAAATCTTATTTTGAAGAGACTTCATGTTGTCTCGTTACAACAATAAATCAACTACCAAATAACGAAATGAAACAAACAAATGAACTATAATCATCTGAAAATGATTACTGAAATTCGACATAACAACCCAGGTTTCTTGTCCGGAGACGTTTATCAACTTCATTTTGTTTTCCATCCAGATTGCTAAGGTGAGTTCATAGTCCCACTTTTTATATACATTTTTCTAAATTTGTGGGGAGATACATGCTACCAAACCGAACATAAGTATTTTCTGTATGCTTTCCCGATTAATATTGCATAAGACACCTTATTTGTGTTAGCCGGATGGATAGTCTTTGTACTAGCCGGATTAATAGCCAAATACACCCCATTTGTGTTAGCCGGATTGATAGACTTTGTGCTAGCCGGATTGATAACCAAATACACCTTATTTGTGTTAGCCGGATGGATAGACTTTGTGCTAGCTGGATTGATAGCCAAATACACCTTTACTTATATCATTTTATGATATCACACACACACACACACACACACACACACACACACACACACCATTAATGTTTAAGTTCATGAGACTTAGTGCAATATATAACCAACTGTGATATTACTGATTTATTTCCTACTTAGCTTATGTTCAAACTGATTTAACTTTAAACACTATGGATTCACTCAACCTTTGTGTTGACTTTTTAGCATGTTTATCTCAGGTAATTTGAAGCACGGCTTGGCACGGAATGGCTATGGACTGTCCATTTTTGTTATCATTCAACAAATAACGTATTTTATTAATGTATTTTGGAACCTCATGCTGGGACCTGCATATTGTAACTCTGATATAAATGAATGATAAGAATTTTATCTAAAAACGTCTCTTTTCGAGTCGTTTTCTATCATCATGACTGTGAACTGTGAAGTAACACCCCAACTTATATTTCCGCTGTGAATATCGAAAACGGGGGTGTTACAGAGTGGTATCAGAGCTCATGGTTATAGAGAACCAAATGTTTTCAAACATTGGACTATAACCGCGTTTTCAAAAAAAAACAAAATTACACCAAAAAGTCCTACGCCCTCCGTGCCGGTATGTTTCAGCATTTAGAGCATCCTTTATTGTGATTATTTGGCATTAATAATCCCCCTATCTGATAACTATTTGATTAGCTTTATTTACAAATTTCAAATTTGCTTATTATCACTATTTGCGGGTTACTACAGTATCATGTCCCCCGAAACTCCCGAACTTAACAAAACAGCTTTCCGTACTAATTGTACATCACTTACCCACTCACTTAAGAAAACCCACAACCAGTAACCGTGACAGGTTATGGGAGTAATGGAAAAGGACATTATAGGAATCAATGTCCGAACTTCAATCCCGACTGGAAGACTAAGACTAATGCAGAAGAAAACTAGAACTCATTAAGGAATCTCAACTATGACCTAGAATGACCTCTAAGTTTAAGCAGAAAAATAAATTGAGGATTTAGAACTCTTTAAGTTGTATTTCCTTTCAGACCTACCTTAGTTGCGATAGATGTAATCTAAGGGTAATAAACTACCTTTCTACTATATGAAATCTCTATCTCGTAACAATTCTTTCATAATCTCAATCTGCGTTTAGTTTCGATTCCTCCATACTCTATTCATAGACATACCTAGTGGAACCCTAGAAAACTCTAAGATTTATTTCGAGGTTATCTCCTTAAGTACCTTAAGAAATCCCTAACCTATCACTGTAGTGTGGACTAAGAATTTTCCTATGCTTTTGAAAAATTATTTATGAAGTTATTTTCCAAAAATAACGCGTTGAACACCATCTAAAACTTTTTGAAAAACATAAATACCACCGTAACTGAGCCAAACATCACATCATTTGGTCCTCGATTATACATAACCTGATCAACTATGTATAATTTAGGAAGAATCATGTAGTGAATTGGACAGTTATATTTTCAGATTTTCTACCAACTAATTTTCATTCAAAAGCAAAACATTGAAACAAAACAAATTCTTTATAAACTATTATTTTGATTTAATGCAACAAAAGTCTACATCTACTACCCATCTTCTCTAGGATAGGAATTCGACAACATTATGGATAGAAAAACCCTAAGATTTTATTCGAAACCTCAGAAGTTCATACATAGAGAAATGACTAAGAACGGAAGTACTAAGGTTACAATGATTATAAAATAAGGAATAGATTCTTCAATAGGTTGACCCGCCATGAATATGAGGATAGCCATCAACAATACAAGCGCTAGAGCCACAACCGGATGAATAACCTTGATTATCCTACAAGAATAGAAACTAGGCATAAGAATAAATAAGAATTTTGAGGATTACCTAGAAAAACAAACCCTTACCCCCAAATCTTGTCGACTCCGATAGCAAAGACCACAATAGGCATAATGATTGCTAGAACGCAAACTAGAAAGCCATAATCTTCATTGGGTACGTAAGCCAAATAGGAAACCGCAAGGACCACGTAAACGATCGCTAAAAATGTAACAAGATGCGGCATTTTGAGGTTTTTAGAAGGAAATTTGGTGGTGAAAGAATGAGGATTAGAAATGAGGTATTTATAGGTGGAAAAACTAGCCGTTACACGACCGTTGGAAACACTATTCCTGACCGTTGGAATCTGACCGTTGCACAGTGATTTATTAGGTGGCAAAACATTCAAATTTAGCTCATCCAGTAGAGATAAGACTGACCAAACCTCGATCGCTTAGATATCAAACGGAAAACCAAGGATTAGCAGTAAAACGACATTATCAGAGATAAGGCCTAAGAATAAGATAATATTTTAGATAATATTATTTTTTTAACTTGAGGCATTTTAAGCATATCAAACTCTCATTCTAAACCTGATCGTTGTACGATTTATCCTTCTCGCATTCCATATTTGAATAGGTTAAAAATCTGAACCTAACTATCTCTATACTTCACTTTATTCAACATTCCAACCAACACAGGCCGAATCTCGGGACGAGATTCCCTTCAACGGGGGGATACTATAATCACTCGTAAAATTTCCCATTTAAACATATTACTTTACAGAATCATTATCCTTTTTCCACGTATAAATTTTTATTTATTTATTTATTAGTATCTCCTATCTTATGTGACGTAACTCACATCCCTGATAAACGTGCTCCCACACAGACCTTCCTAACGAACCTAATGTTTAAACATATCTATATGAAAACATTACAATATACCATTTACCATTTTACGATAATTCCTTAACAAACGTATAAACAAAACATTCACTATCTATATAGAGATTCTAGGAAACCCTAAATTCATCACAACACCAAATATGAATAACTAAACCCTATAACATAAAAGTACAACTCATCTGAGCTAATGTACAAGTTACCAAAGCACCAGAAACCCTAATTCTATTTTAACTCCCGATAAAACCCTAATTTCATAAAACCATGATTTTATGTATTAACTTCACAAACCCTAAATTATTTACACAATATTTTTACAAAATATTAAATGTACAAGTCATATAAGCTAAAGTATAAGTCTTTTATGCATAAAACCATGTGTTTACAAAATCTTTAATAAAACCCTATTTATAAAGCATAAAATACAAACTATTCAAGCATAATTCTTAAAAAATAATTTTTCTAAACTTACTAAATATTTTTAAAAGTCTTTAAACCCAGAGTACAAGTGCCTAATGCACAAAAACTAAAAATCTCATTTATTTACTTTTCAACTTAATAAAAATTAACATATAATAACTAAATAAATTATTAAAACTATATTTTTCTCAAAACCTAAAATATAGTACAACCCTAGAAAGCCTATGTTACAACCCTCATAAGCACAGCCCATATTTCTTTTACTTCTTACACAAATTCGACATACTTGTCAAATAGAAAATCTTAAATATTTTCTAATCAACTAAAATACATAAACTAAATTAACTAAAATTCCATAAACCTTAAATACAACATGTTAAAGCCCAAGGTACAACATCCCTAAGCAAATTCGGTTCTATCCTAATTCCCTAGTCGAACCCTAACTTAAATTCATAACTAAATTTACTTATACATGCAACCTTCACTAAATACATTCTCCCTAGCCATGAAAACACGCCTTCCCTCTCCTCAGCTCTCTTCTCTTCAATGAGCAACACCACATGTCCACTCTCATATGCAAACACATCTTCCCTTCTTCTTCCACAAACATACGCCTTCACTCTCCATCATCCTTCCCCCTCCTCTTCCGAAGTGGCAACTTCTAACAACCTTAGAAACCCTACTTCTCTTCCTATAAATAACAACATTACTATCACCCTTTACTCACACACCATTCGACCCTAAATCCCCTCAACTCAATCCATACTATTCGAACCCAACAAAAACAGTTTCATTCCCATTTCCTACTGATCTTAGCCTCGACATATAATCAAAATATAAACCCTAGTAAGCATAGCGGAGGAGGAGAACAAGAGTCGAACCCAAGTTCCTATAAATCCCTACTCGAACAAACCCTAAGTAAGTTACTCTAACTTTATTTTAAATTCAGTTTATTTACTATAATACATCTAAAAACATTAAAACATGAACCATTAATAATGAACATAATCGAAAAAACCATAGTATTTCATTTCTTTTCTTTGTCTGTTCGAGCAGTAAAACCTAAAGCACCCAAGGTGTACGAATTTTAGTGAAAACAAATCAAAGATCTGTAAAACATGTTAAAATATACATAATATTAGCATATCTTACATAAAAACTTAGTTAACAACCTTTAAAAATTTAAAAACCCAATCGGGTTCATGTTCTGTGTTTATATCGAGCAGAAACCATCCCAGTCACCCAACTTTTGAGCTATAAACCAACCTTCAAACGACCTTTATAAATTCTGAAACTTGGTGGATATATAGACCACCTGGCAAACTAAATTTAGGAAAAAGAATCATGAAAAATGATTTAGTTTTCATTCAATTATCAAGTCTTAAAAGTTGCCATATATCGCTAAAATAGAAACAAGAAATTCCAGTTACTTATTTTTCAAGTTTTTCATGCGAACAGCCTAACTTTTGATCTATAGATCGACCCTCAAACGACCTTTATAAAATCTGAAATTTGGTGGATTTAAAGACCACCCAGCAAACTTAATTTAGGAGAAAGAATCTCGTAAAAATATTAATCGAGTCAAAAGTTATTGAGTTCCAAAGTTTGCCCCATATCGTTAAATTAGAACTTAAGATTTGTCAGATATTTATTTTCAGTTTTATTCAACCAACTGCCCAACTTTCGACCTGTTTTTCAACCCATAGATCATCTCTAAAAATTATAAGATTTTGCCACATTAAAGTCGACCTAGCTAACTTATTTTAGGAGAAAGAATTTTACAAAATGATCAAACAAGTAGAAAGTTATTTATTTCCAAAATATGGTCTATCGCTGGGATTAAAAACTTGTTTTTCAGATTTTATTACAACTTGGTTTTAGTCAATCGACTTTAGCAATATTTTTCTACAATCAAATGAATTTCATAAAATATGAAACTTGGCTTATTTTAAAGACGACCCAACCAGCTTTTCATAGAAACAAAGAACACGTAAAATGATCTATTACACACTAAGTTATTCGAGTCTAAAACTTTAGCCATGTCACTTATATCATGTGTTTTATTTTTAACTAATGACCGGATCTAAACACACATGTTGTGTTGGGGATACTTTGAGTATATTACTTGATAGCACGCGGAATTTACTACCAAGTACTTAGAAGAATATGTGTTTGGTGATTGTATGATCGTATGAATGTAACAATAATAATAAACAAGACAATTGTTTTAACCAAACACTTAGCTTTAATAAATTGAACGATTACAATGAATAAACGTAAAGCTATTAACAATACTTGTACGTATAGGAGATATGGATATCAATCGTAAAACCCTAACTGAGGATCTCTTTTTATAGCACAAAGAGTCCTTTACAAGTAAACTATATTCGTATCATTCTATACAAATAAGATATACATCATATCCATTCCATATTTATCTTCACACGGTTTCACCTTGATCTTGTAAGCAGTACGAACTTTTCTTCATCAGCAGTACTAACTGTTCTTGTATTCTTCAGCAACTGTTCAACCGTACTAACTTATAAAGAACCGTACTAACGAACCATACTAACTGCTTAATTTAATTCCCAACAATCCTCCCCTAAACTTATGATTTCTATGCAAATCAACAAGTTTCTTGAATTAAACTTCTGCTTATGTTGATGGGGTGGATTCTTTCAAACACTTATCTTTAATCTCGAAACACTTGGGAATTTTCTTCACATATCGTACTCTTTTTGGTCAACTCCTAAAAAATTACCAAAATTAAATTTATTCCTGTAAGGAATTAATTCCAAATACCAACCCAAAGAATTTAATTCCTAATACCAACCCTGCATTTAATTACTTTAAAACTCCATTGGTTCTATAAAAAGCCTTAAATTCTCAATACTATCACCATTACACACATCAATCTTCAAATCACAACTATCAAATCCAATGTGTTCATCCAATCCAAACATTGTTGAGATTTCATCAGATTCATCTTCAGATTCAGAAAGTGATGGATGGAGATCTTACTTTCCACCGAACTACACTAATCTGACTATCAGAAACCCATCTCCAAAAGCTCAAGAAGTATCTTCTGATGATGACCTTTTAACTTCCTCTGATGATGATGATCAACAAGCACTTCCACTATCAGTTGTATTGACAAGAGAGATAGAGAAAGTTGTGGCAAAAATGAGTAAGGTTCAAGTGCCCGAAAGACATCAACCACTTCCAAGACCTGACAAACAAGTTTTGGGACTTCCTTGTTGGAAAGTGTGGAACTCAATCGATGGCAAAGGAGTTCACAAATCCATGCCAGACTTCAAGGACAAAGGAAAGAGGAAGCTTGAGTAGTGGTTGTGTGTTAGATTTGTTTAGGTTTGTGTGTTGGTAGTTGATTGGTTTGTATTGTTAGGTGTTGGTTGGTTTTGTTGGTTTTTCTTATGTAATGAATCCACCTCTTTAATGAATAAATTTTATGCACCTGTTTCCTCCCCTGAATTTCATAATCATCTTTAACAACAACTAGAACAAACTTTTAATTCCTCCCCTATTTGGAAGAATCTTCACCATCAGATGAACAAGAACATATGACATCCAAGCTCAGCATCCAATATGACAATTTGTACAAGTTACCATCAATTCAGTTGTTTAGTTTCAAACTGCTCTCAACACTTCCAGATGTGCGACCTTTTGAGAGAGGTGTATCACAGAGCATAAACTCAGTAGGAACTAAGTTTGTATTTGAACAATCAGTACAAACTGGTGAAGCCAGCAGTACAAACTGTCAACCCCAACAGTACAAACTGTTAGCAAAAATTTTCAGAGATAAAATCAAGTTATAATTTTGAATGTGGACCTAAAAACATTTTTGTCCACTTATAGTTTTTAGCAAACTATCAGCTATGAATGGATTTGACATGTCTTTACCAATAGCCGTTTGCTATGGACTAGCCAACTCTTCACACTTAGATTTGGTGAGTTGATAACCAACCGGTTTTTGGTAAACTGTCAACCATAAACGGATTTGAGTAGTCTTTACCAGAAACCGTTTGATCTAGACTAGTTGATTCTTATATCGATTAGACATGGTGAATCAATTACCATTTGTTGTGTGACAAGTATTCACACTTGACAATCCAAACCACCATACTTTCCAAAGCACAATCCAAAGCAAAAAGCTTTTCTTAACCTGAAATGTCAGTCCAAAACCAAAGAAAACACAATACACAATATTTTCTTTGAACAGTTATGACAATTGACTAAAAATTCACAAACAGTACTAAAAATTACCAAGCAGTACTAACTATACAAATAGCACAACTAGCAGTACAAAAACCAAAACCATTTAGACATTTATTTTTTGAAGGATTAAGCATTCCAATACCTGTTACCAAGTACTGAAATCTGCTTACATCAAAACCTTTTGTTAAGAGATCAGCAAAGTTGTCATCAGTGTGTATTTTAACAACTTTTATTAACTTCTTTTCAGCACAGTCTCTTATAAAATGATGTCTAATTTCAATACGTTTAGTTTTTGAATGTTGAACAGGATTCTTAATGATACACATTGTACTGCTATTGTCTATATGTATAATAATGTTTAAGAAATTGTACCCATAATCAAGCATCTGGTTTTGAATCCAAAGAACTTGAGCACAACAACTTGCTGCTGCTGCCACATATTCTGCTTCAGTAGTAGATGTGGCTACCATAGTCTGCTTCAGTAGTAGATGTGGCTACCATAGTCTGCTTCTTACACTGCCAAGAGATTAATCTTCGACCTAAGAACTGACAACCACCTGTTGTAGACTTTCTATCCATGCTAGCACCAGCATAATCAGAATCAGAGAATGCCACTAGATCAAATGCAGACTCTTTAGGATACCATAGCCCCAAGTTAGGTTGACCTTTAAGGTATCTGAAGATTCTCTTTACTGCTGTGAGATAAGACACCTTAGGATTTACTTGGAATCTTGCACAGGCACAAACAACAAACATAATGTCAGGCCTAGATGATGTAAGGTACATCAGAGACCCAATCATAGATCTATACATGTGTACATCCACATCTTCACCACTGTGATCCTTTAATAGCAAATGTGTCTCCTTATCAACTGGTGTGCTAGCAACCTTGGCATCTGTGAATTGGAATTTCCTCAATATTTCACCAACATATTTATCCTGAGAGATAAATATACCATCTGGCTTTTGCTGTACTTGAAGACCTAGAAAGAAGGTAAGCTCTCCCATAGAACTCATCTGAAATTGGTCTTTCATCAGCTTTTCAAACTCCTTACACATCTGTTTCTTTGTAGAACCAAAAATGATGTCATCTACATAGACTTGTACCAGTAGAATATCACCCTTGTTCTTTTTAATAAAAAGAGTTTGATCAATTTTCCCTCTATGAAACCCATTCTTCATAAGATATTTAGCAAGAGTTTCATACCAAGCTCTTGGAGCCTGATGCAATCCATATAGAGCTTTCACCACCTTATAAACCTTGTCAGGATGCTCTTGGTCTATAAAACCTGGAGGTTGTGAAACATAGACCTCCTCATCAATAGTACCATACAGAAAGACACTTTTCACATCCATTTGATAGACCATAAACCCCATAAATGAAGCATAAGCAAGAAATAATCTTATAGCTTCAATCCTGGCAAATGGAGCAAAAACCTCCTCATAATCTATACCCTCTTCCTGAGTATAGCCTTGAGCAACCAATCTTGCTTTGTTCTTTATCACAATGCCCCTCTCATCCTTCTTGTTCCTGAATACCCACTTTGTACCAATCACTCTCATTCCCTTTGGTAGATCAACCAAAACCCATACATTCTGAATTTTGAATTGAAGCAGTTCTTCTTGCATAGCTTCAACCCAACTTGATTCTTCTAAAGCCTTTAACACATTCTTGGGTTCAATCTGAGATAGGAAACATACAAACATACACTCATGCTCATCTTCATGATGTTTTTCTTCATATACCACACTGAGAAAGCCATGATGATTTGGGTCATGAATTTGCCTTCTGGTCTTGACTCCAGATTGTACATCTCCTATGATATTGGTAAGTGGATGATTCCTATGTACAATAGTATGGGGAGTAGAAGGAGTTGCATAGCTGGTAGGCATGTTTTGCAGACCATCTCCAAAGAAATCAAACTCATCAACTTGAGAAGCAGTATCAACTGGTGAATCAAGATGAGGTTGACTTGGTCCAGCAGCATCACTATTTTGCTCAGCAGTAGGAACTTGTGGCTGAGTAGTACTAACTCTATTTGTACTGCTCGTTGGATTTTCAGCTTCTTTACCATTCTGACCACTAGTTTCAGCAACATCTTTCTCTTTGTCTACACCACTTGATGATGGAATATCATCTTTCTTTGTAGAAGACTCATTCACTGGACTTTCTTCCATGACTGGTATGAAAATGCAATCATCATCTTCCTCCTCTGAACCTGCATCATTGTTAGTATTTGTACCTGTAACAGGCACATAATTCATGGAATCTGAAAGACTGTCAATATCAAAGATCCAATCTGGACCTACACCTGCAACATTTGGTTTATTCTCCAAAAATTCTATGTGCAGATTTTCTTCTACATGCTTGGTGCTTGTATTGTACACCCTAAAAGCCTTACTGTGCAGAGAATAACCAACAAAGAAACCTTCCTCAGATTTCCCATCAAACTTTCCTAGTTGGTCTTTGGTATTAAGGATAGTAACGTGAGGTTGTACAACTAAAACCCTATTCAATACATAACAAGCAGTGCTAACTGCTTCAGCCCAAAATGAAACTGGTAGCTTAGAGTCAGCTAACATTGTCCTAGCAGCCTCTATAAGAGTCCTATTCTTTCTCTCAGCTACACCATTTTGCTGTGGGGTTCTAGCTACACTAAACTCCCTCTTAATACCTTTTTCTCTGCAAAAGTCATCCATCACTCTATTCTTAAATTCAGTCCCATTGTCACATCTGATTATTTTAACTTTCTTATCAACTAGGTTTTCTACTTCAACAATGAAGGTCTTAAGGATTTCACTTGTCTCATCCTTAGTTTTCATAAAGAATACCCAAGAAAACCTACTATAATCATCAGTGACAACAAGGCAGTATCTCTTAAAGTTCAAGCTATTCACAGAAGTAGGACCAAACAAGTCCATACGCAACATATATAAAGCTTGAGAAATAGAGTTCTGGGTCTTTGGCTTACATGAGGCTCTGTGTTGCTTACCTTTAAGGCAAGAAACACAAGTTTGGTCATTGAGAAAAGTTTTATTTGGTAAACTTCTTACCAACCCATTTTTAGCAATTTTGTTAATGGTTTTAAAATTAACATGACCAAGCCTTCTGTGCCACAACATTGATTCTTCCAATGTGGCTTTTGCAACAAGACAAGTAAGTCCAACCTTAGGAACTAGTTTATTCATCTCAACACTGTATGTGTTATCCTTCCTAGGGATTTTAAGCAATACTTGACTTTCATCAGGTAGCTTGAAATCAGGAGAAAGAATAAGACAATCAGTATCAGTAAATAAAAGTTTGTTCTGTTTATAACAAATTTGTGATACACTAAAAAGATTGTACTTAAGTTCCGGTACATAATACACATTTTCAAAATCAAGATTACCAGTTTTAATTACCCCTTTACCAGTAATCCTTCCTCTAATACCACCACCAAAGACAACTGGTCCTCCATCCAGAGCAATAAAGTCTGAAAGATATGACATGTTGCCAGTCATGTGCCTTGAACATCCACTGTCTGAATATCCTCTATCTGCTTATACCATTTGAAGGATGTTCCTGCACACAAAATAAAGGTGTTAGTTTCTTTTAGGGATCCAAACCATCACTGGTTTGGATCTGCCTTGTGCATCAAGATGAGAAAACTTGTTGGAGGTCATTGATGCACCATTGGGTTTGTTAGATTGTCTAACCCAATGGGCTGAGGCCTTGACAACATTGCCCCATTTTCCCTTAACATTTAAGTGCCTAGCAGTAGGATTTGCTGGTCTAGCAGTTGGAACTGCTGACCTAGCAGTTGGAACTGCTTGTTTAAATTTAGGCACCCACTTCTGATTAGTCATTGCTGTTTTCTTATAAAAATGGCTTTTAACTGTTTGTGCATGATTTGAAAATTGTTTTGCACTTGAAACAGTTTGCTTGTTATTAAACCACTTATTTTGACTAGCAGTTGAAACTGTTTTGATGCCAGTCTTTAACATAACAGCTTTGGGTGACAACTTATGATTTGCATTAGGGCTTGTCAATCTAGTTGGACTGTTTTGAGTTACCCTAGCATTGTTATTCCTATTCATCCTTGAATTCCCAGAAACCTTCTTTTTCCATGGGTTAGAATCACAATAAGCAGCCATATGATCAAAACTTCCACAAACAAAGCACACTTTTCTAATCATAGGAAACTTATTATCCAATTGCTTAGATTTTGAGTGATTCCAGTTCCTATGACTACCCTCAGAAATTGGTGATCTATTCTTAGTCCTATACATCTCAGCATATCGAACACTTTTCCTAACTGGTTTTATGTTTTAAGTCTTAACCACTTTAGGAGCATGTTTAACTTCTACCTTAACAACATTAGGTTTGTCCTTAACCTCTACATCCTCATCATCAGATGTCCAATCCTCAATAGTTGGTGCATCTGAGTTCCTATCAGAGGACATCTTTTCCTCAGAAAGAGATTTATCACTAGCACTCACAAAAGAATCTTATGCCTTAACAAATTTAACAAGATTCTCACTAATCTTAACACCATATCCAGGAAAATCTATATCCTTAAACTCTTCTAAACCTGTATGAGCTAAATCAATTCCTGGTGGAACAAACATTCCTCTAAGAGGGGGTGCAACTGACTTATACCCTAAACCAGACTTAGCTTTGTTAACTATTTGAGTCTCTACTATCTTCTGAACTCCCTTTGAAGTATGTTCAAGAGTTTCTACACTTAACTGGATGTTTTCTTTTTCCTTCTTAAGCTTTTCTAGTTCATATACAAGTCCACTCATTTTATCATCTTTTATTTGCAAATCCCTCTTTAAAACTCCTATCTCATCAGAGAAGTTTGACTCATTCTGTCTATAAAACAAAATTAGTTCTTCCAAAACAGCTAGTCCTCTTTTATGATTTAACAGACTAAAATTTACTTGATTATATTCTACTCTAAGATCATCATACTGTTTCTTAAGACACTCATAATCTTTTAAAGCAGAACAAGTATTTGAACATTTTTGAACAATATGTACCTCAGTGTCTGAGAAAGCCATCAAACCCAAGTTAGCTGGTTCCTCTTCTTCCTCCATGAAGCTCCAATCAAATCCAGCTCCATCTACAGCTACCATAGCCTTGGAAGAAGTCTCTTCAACATTAACTGTTCTTTTTGTTCCTTGCTGATTCTTAAACCCTTGACCCTGGTTGCTTTGTTGTCTTGGACCTCTACATTCCCTGGCAAAGTGCCCCATCTTGTGACAATTAAAGCATTCCACCTTAGACTTATCATACCCAGCAACATCTCTTTCATTGAAGGTAATCTTATTCCCAGTCCTTTGGTAATACTTTTTAGCCCTGATGCTTATCAAAGCCAACTGCCACTTTAAATCCATAGCTTTCAAATCATCTTTAGCAATTTGAAGAAGATCTTAATTAAAGATCTTAGACCCACCAGACTGTTCTGACACAAATGCATATATGGTCTCTTCAGTCAAGCCAGCAGTACTAGTTTTTACACTAGCAGTGCTAACTGTTGGTTTAGCAGTACCAACTGCTTCTTCATCTTCATGATTCGAACTGTTTGAAGAAGATAAGAAAGCCATATTCCCTGAACTAGAACTGGTGCTACCACTCTTCTTGACCTTCTGCTCAACAATCTTAAGATTGTTGTAAAGCTCATTCATTGTCATTTTCTCCAGCTCTGGTTTATTGCTCCAAACCACAACATAAGTGTTCCATTCAGCAGGTAAACTGTTTAGAAACTTCATGTTGAGGTCTTCTTGTCGAATCACAATCTTCAACACAGTAAGTTGACTGATGATCTTTTGAAGCCTATTAAAGATATGGTCCAAAGTTTCATTGCTTGATGCAGTGAAGTTCCCATAACTTTTCTTAAGTAGGGTTTTATGTGCCTTCTTGGTAGCTTCATTGCCACCAAATCTTTCCACCACTGCTTCAAAAAGGGTTTTAGCAGTCTCGTAATGGCTAAAATTCAGCACTTGATCATTAGGAATTGCCATTAGTAACAAATTCCTAGCCTTCTGATCATTCTTCTTTTTGATTCTCTCCTCGTTTGTAACTGGCTCAGTATTAAGCTTTGTGATCTTGGAACCATCAACACGTGTTTCTTTAACAGGAATTGCACTAGTACAAAAATGGGATTTAGTCACACATGCTGTTTTTTGAACAGCCACACAGTCGCCTTTTTATGTGACTAAATGTACCAGAATAAAATAAACAGCCACACTTGATCCGACTTGTGTGACCATTTCGGAATTACATCCGAGGCTATAGCCACACATTTGAATATTTTCGTGACTATACGTATCTGGTAAATTTTTTTTTGATTTTTTAGTCACTTATAATTTGGGACGTGTGACGGATACAAATAAGGTTGAAACATTAGTCACACTATATATATACATATGTGACAAATATATGTCACGCAATTGAAAAGTGTGACCAAAATCCATATATGGTCACACGAAGTAATTGTGTATGTGGCTAAATCATATGCTCAAGTTTGTCACACATTATTTAAGCGTGACTGCTAGTTTTTGTTGAAAATTTAGCCACATATGAATTTGAAATGTGTGACAACTGAAAAGTAAGTTTGAAGCATAGTCACGATATGCATTTAAAAGTGACAAATATATGTCACACACTTGAGATGTGTGACCAAATGTCATATATGGTCACACTAAACCATAGGCATACATGATTAAGTGTGACCAAAATTCGATACAAATAGTCACGTAAGTTAATATGTGTGTCTAAAGTTAAGTGTGTGTTTGCCTGCCAATTCCTAATGTGTATGGTCACATTTAATTGTAGCACAATCATGTGACTATAGGCTATACAATAGTAACACCATACCACAAATGTGCATCTAAATTATGTTTATGGCCACATTATAAGGGTATTATATGTGACCAATACATTGAAAATAGTCACACTGAAATATTCATGTGACTAATATGTATAGCAAAATGTGAACTCAGTTATCATTAACCTTGATATTAGTCACATTGAGTGTTTGTGTGACTAAATTCAAGATGTTACATATGGTCACATGAAGTATTTATTTAGGTGTCTAAATCATAGAGTCATATTTTGAGTTCAGACTGTTAGTCATGACTCTTCATTTAATTTGCCCCATTACAATGCTGGGATTTTATAGTCTATCTAGTTTAATGCAGTAGTATGTAAGTATGTTACTTGCCCCTAGCTGGAACCAGATTACTTGACTTTCTAAAGTCAATTTTCAACTTTATAATGAAGTAACATGTTACTAAGTGCCTGCAAGTGCATATACATGATAAATGGAAACTGCAAATACAATAAAGCTTGACTGCAAGTGGACATATACATGATAAATGTCAGACTATACATTCTAGCAGTAATAACTATACATTCTAGCAGTAATAACTATACATACTAGCAGTAATAACTATACATGTTTAAGTCAAACTATACATTGTGGCAGTAATAACTATACATTCTATTTCTTGTCCTTGGGTCCTAGATACTCTTCCATCTTCCTGAGCAGTTCATATGCCATGTCATCATAATTAAGCTGAAGCTTGAGTGTTTTCTTCACACGCAACATCTGATGTAGAATGTCTTTGTGAAACTTTAAAGGGTAATCCTTTTCTACAAGCATGTAGATCACCAACTCATTCACAGTTAAAGCATGTACTCCACATCGTTGAAAAATTTTCCATTCTTTAACAGTATTGTGCGTTAGTCTTCTCCAACATTCATCTTCATGATTTGGTTCAAACATTACCTTTAAATAATTCTAGACTTCTCTATCATAATTAGCTTGTTCTGGTGTCTTATTACCAAATCTTTGTTTGAGTAATTTCCATAGAGCTATCATATCTTGTCTATCAAAATCATGAACCATGTGAAGAAAGCTTACATACCTTCTAGAAGAACCATCATGCCTCTTAATATCGTAATAAACTGTTTCCCCAAAAGATCCAGACTTATAATCAACAATGGGATGTTTGACAGTTAAAGGTTGTGCATCCATGGCTTCTCCTACAGAGGCAACTGCAAGTTCAGTGTGAGCTTGCATTTGTTCTTCAGCAACAGCTTGCTCAGTTTGTTCTTGTTTTCTCTTTTTACTGCTTTCTATTTCCAACTGTTCACCTGCTCTCTTTGAACTGTCATTCAAGAAGAGATCATTGTTTCTCTTGGCAATTGCATATAATTCTTCAATTCTTTTATCATCCAAGAATTTCAAATCCTTTAGTTTCCATCTGTCCACATTCTTCAAATACCTGCACATGAGTAGATGTTTATGATATGATGTACATATTGGGTATTGTTGATATTAATATAAATACCTTTGCAAAAAAAAAAAAAAAAAAAAAAAAAAAACTACCTGCACATGAGATCTCTTCTTTGTTTTTGAGTGGGTGGCTTGTTTTTCTTAGCTGCATATCTTTGTTCTGCATACAACTTCTTTTTTTCATCAAAAAATTCTTTCAGCATCCTGGCTTTTTCATCTACTGAGTACTTATCTTGCTCTTGTTTATGTAGTTTCTTAGCAAGCTCAGAATCAGCTGCAACCTGAGCCCTTTGCTCATCCCATGAAGCTATTAACTCTGCATCTTTTTCTTCTTGTATTCTCCTTTGTTCCAAAATTGTCTGATGTTCTGCATCATACTTTTCTGAGAATTTCATAGCAAGTTCAGCATCAACTTTTAATTGCTCTTCTTTTGATAATGGTTTCTCCACAGGCTCTTCAGTAAGAATCCCTTTACCTTTGCCTTGTACCTGTGGAGTTGATTGTTTAGCTTTTGGAGAGGATGATGGCTCTTGTATCACAACACCTTTGGTTACTGGTTTTGCTGTCTTCAGCTCAGCAAGTACACTAACAGCATTTGCAAAAACCTCTGGTGTAGCAGTACTAGCTTTTGTAGTACCAACTGTAATTGGCTCAGTAGCACTATCAGCATTTGTAACCTTGCCCAGACGATGATCAATCACCACTTGATTCCCTTGGTTATCCTCCCCTGAAACTTTGCCTTCATTCCCTCCCTGTTTGGGAGCATCCTTAGAAGCTTCAGAAGATTTAACCTTTTGTTTGGGAATTCTTGATCCTTTGACTCCTTCTAAATACCTAACCCTTCTCTTCAAAGCCTTTATCTCCCCACCTTGAGCTTTGATGACTCCATCTTGGGAAGAAGCTATTGCTCGCAGATCACCAATTTGTGCAGACAGCTTGGCACAGGTATCCTTCAATTCATTCAAAAGTTGCATACTATCCTCACCACTTCGGCTTGTGTTACCTAGCCCGAGAGGTGGATCACTGGAAAAGTTAAGTTCAGTCTCACCCCTAGGATGAACATCCGAACCCCCCATTGTTTCCATGTGACTGGGACCTTCACCTGAATCAGTTCCAGAGGAACTTTCTTCATTAGAAGTTGTCTTGGTTCGGGTCTTAATGATGTTACCACTGTCCTGTGCTGCTGCTAAGCTAGACACAGTAGTGGCAGCCCTTGCCAACATGTCACTCTCCCCCCCAGTGACATCCTCATCTGCAACAGTTGGTATAGAACCACTAGCCTGAGGTAGCTCAGTGTTCTTGGTGTTAGTCCTACGTTTATAGGTCTTTTGTTGTTGTTCTGTGGGTGTGTGATGGGTACCAGCTGGGATTGCTGAACCTTCACCCATTTGGGTTTGGGCTAGTGCCAACATTGTTGGAAACAAAGGTGTCACTCTCCCTGAAAAATCTTTTCCAACCCTACTCATATTAGCAAAAACCTTTTTGGTAAGGCAGGGAGTGGGATAAACATTTTTTTGACTTTTCTTTTTTTTAAATTGGTTGTCCAAAAAGAGTTGCAAAAACCTTGGATATATAAAATTGGTTTGAAGGAATCACCATTGATAATGATATCCCATAATGCATAGTCTTGCACCATGAAATATTGCTCTATTCTGAGCCGCCATAAATCGTATTCATTCTGTTTCAGCATGGGAAGTTTAGCAAGGATTGAGGTTTGAGGTGTCTCCATGTCCATCTTCTTGGTTGCTAGTGAGTAAATACTTCTGGATCTTCTAAACTCAAAATATCAGAAACCTGTCTCTGATACCACTTGACCGGATCTAAACACACACGTTGTGTTGGGGATACTTTGAGTATATACTTGATAGCACGCGGAATTTACTACCAAGTACTTAGAAGAATATGTGTTTGGTGATTGTATGATCGTATAAATGTAACAATAATAATAAACAAGACAATTGTTTTAACCAAACACTTTGCTTCAATAAATTGAACGATTACAATGAATAAACGTGAAGCTCTAAAAAATACTTGTACGTATAGGAGATATGGATATCAATCGTAAAACCCTAACTGAGGATCTCTTTTTATAGCACAAAGAGTCCTTTACAAGTAAACTATATTCGTATCATTCTATACAAATAAGATATACATTATATCCATTCCATATTTATCTTCACACGGTTTCACCTTAATCTTGTAAGTAGTCCGAACTTTTCTTTATCAGCAGTACTAACTGTTCTTGTATTCTTCAGCAACTGTTCAACCGTACTAACTTATAAAGAACCGTACTAACGAACCGTACTAACTGCTTAATTTAATTCCCAACAACTAATTAGAGTTCTTATGGGCTAATTTTGTAAATAATTTAATCAATGACTATTTTTGTCAATAACAAATAAAAAGGGTAGAAAATGTTATTTTTGAAACTAAAGGGTAGAAATTGTCGTTTTCCCAAAGTTCAGGGTATAAACTGTCATTTGACGAAACCTTAGGAATAAAAGTATAACTTTTCATAACTATTATTTTTATCATTTCTATTTCTATTTTCCGATCTAATAAAAATTTATGACGTAATACGTTTATTTCAATAACAAACAAACGAACGAAGGGTATATCAAACGAACGAACAGAAACATAAGAACGAATAATAAGATAAAATCTTATTTTGAAGAGACTTCATGTTGTCTCGTTACAACAATAAATCAACAACCAAATAACGAAACGAAACAAACAAATGAACTATAATCATCTGAAAATGATTACTGAAATTTGACATAACAACCCAGGTTTCTTGTCCGGAGACGTTTATCAACTTTATTCCATTTTGTTTTCCATCCAGATTGCTAAGGTGAGTTCATAGTCCCACTTTTTATATACGTTTTTCTAAATTTGTGGGGAGATACATGCTACCAAACCGAACATAAGTATTTTCTGTATGCTTTCCCGATTAATATTGCATAAGACACCTTATTTGTGTTAGCCAGATGGATAGTCTTTGTACTAGCCGGATTGATAGCCAAATACACCCCATTTGTGTTAGCCGGATGGATAGACTTTGTGCTAGCCGGATTGATAACCAAATACACCTTATTTGTGTTAGCCGGATGGATAGACTTTGTGCTAGCCGGATTGATAGCCAAATACACCCTTACTTATATCATTTTATGATATCATACACACACACACACCCCATTAATGTTTAAGTTCATGAGACTTAGTGCAATATATAACGAACTGTGATATTACTGATTTATTTCCTACTTAGCTTATGTTCAAACTGATTTAACTTTAAACACTATGGATTCACTCAACCTTTGTTTTGACTTTTTAGCATATTTATCTCAGGTAATTTGAAGCACGGCTTGGCACGGAATGGCTATGGACTGTCCATTTTTGTTATCATTCAACAAATAACGTATTTTATTAATGTATTTTGGAACTTCCTGCTGGGACCTGCATATTGTAACTCTGATATAAATGAATGATAACAATTTTATCTAAAAACGTATCTTTTCGAGTCGTTTTCTATCATCATGACTGTGAACGGTGAAGTAACACCCCAACTTATATTTCCGCTTCGAATCTCGAAAACGGGGGTGTTACACCTTTATACACTCAACTAAGAGCCGAAGGAAGTACAACACCTCTTGAGACTATCCACAACTGCATCTGCATGTGACACTGAGCACTACAATGTAACTCCTTGAAGTGATAGCTATAACCCGTGAGAACTTCATTGTAACTCCTTTCATCGGGTATAACTAGATAATCCAAGTCCCAATCATAAATTTTAAGCACGAGCAAGTTATCATTGAAAGTCATGCATCCAACCAACCCCGAATTCAAGATAAAATAAGATCACGCCTTTGTGAGAGTCAATTTAAATCTCAAATAAAGGATGCCAAATAAACTCCGTGATCACTTGACATTCTGTGTCCAAAATCTTAGCCGTTTTGACGTTTTAGCCGACATTTTTCTTTATGTTCTTGTGGTTGATTTACAGAGTGCACATTGGAAGGAATATCAATCCGTGATGAAGATGAATCTCCAGAACTCGGGTCTGGAGTAAGATTATGGAGGAGGGGTTCATAATCACTCACGGGAGGTAGAATTCCATGAATTTGTTCTTCAACACCTTGATGAATGACTAGAGATATAATTTCATGAGTTGTTGGAGAAGTACTAACAGATGGTACTTCTTGAACCATTGTGGTTCATGGAGGAGTACCGGTTGTATCAGCAGATATCTGAGCATCAGCGGGAAACATAGGAGATACAACACTTGATGGAGCTGAAAGTATTCTTCAAACCAATGGTTGAAACAGTATATCTTCTTTCTTCATAGACGGTGGAACATATAGTGTTGAAGAAACTTGGTTTGCACGACTCCTGAACTGATGTATTCAGGAGTCGTATGGCCATTTCTCAAACATCAATCCACATGTAGTTTATTCACCCTTCTCCCCCTCAAAAATTGCATATGACTGCCATTTTTGATTGAACGAGTGAATAAGAATACCATCGACGGTAAGTAGATCCACTTGATAACTGACATCTTGTTTATTCACCCTTCTCCCCCTCAAAAATTGCATATGACTGCCATTTTTGATAGAACAAGTGAATAAGAATATACTCCACTGTACGTTGATCCACTTTGGTGACTGAATGAGCATGGGAAGAACATGAAGCTTGTTGATGAGAATGGTCAAAAACAAGAAGATTTCTCTTCTTCCGAAGATAAAGCGCACTCAAGTGTACACTTCTCTTTTCTTTGATGAACAGGGCCTGAAGAGATGTCAGCAGACGCCATTATGTTGACATTGAAGCCCGAGGCTTGAACTGCAGTGTTCAAACGTCATAAGTCATTGAAGAAAAATGCTTGAACGGATGCGTTCAAACGTCATTGTCGATGAAGAACAAGGCCTGAACTGATGTGAACAGACGTCATTGTCATTGAAGAACGAGGCCTGAACTGATGTGGACAGATGTCATTGTCGATGATGTTCATCAAGCTTGAATTGCCTGAACCCCTACATCATGAGATATCACTCTTTTCGGCACCCAAACCCTGAGTCTTTTCTTAATAGGAGGGAACGATGTACCTGCACTTAAGTAAAGACTTCCTGCATTGACATTAAGAGTTTGTTTTCATTTATATGGGTTAGTGATATCTGCATTTAAACCAATTGGGGTTTCACTGTCAACCTTGGTTTTACACTCACTGAACATCTTTCTAATAGGTATCCATCTAAGGCCAACAATCTTAAAAATTCTACCCGTCGGTATCCACCTATAACAAGATCTAGGAGTGTTTGGTTTCTCATGCCCAGTGACAGACTTTTTGGGAGAAAACCTTTGTCCTAGAGCAATCGGCCTATCTGGTTTCTGAATACACCTCTTTGGTTCTACGGGCTTGTTGTTGTTTCTAGTCTTAGAGGTTTGAACCTTATCACGAGCATTTACTTCCTTCAGGAATTTTGTTATACAATCATCATGGTTTGCATTAAACACACATTTCTGACAAGTTGAGCAAATATAGTGTTTGGAGTCAGAAAAGGATCTAGAATTCTTAGAGTGATCTGGAACGGGAATCGCTTTAATCGATACGTAACTACTCTTAGAAACAGGAAAATTCCTAGACTTTTCATGTGTGTTTTTCTTAGCATCCTCTAGGTTGTAGTTCTGAACACTGTTTTTATGTCTAACATGTTCCTTTTGTGTCACAAATGACACACGCTTTGAACTAATCCTAGAAGAACTAGAGGCACTCATATGATGAGGTTTTGCAAGCATATATTCCTTTTCCTTAGGTCTAGACTGTGAAGTGACTGGTTTTGACAAAACTTGTTTCGAATCAACTTGGGAGGCAAACCGTGGTTTTGAGGATTTTGGTCGTTCAGATCTAAACGCAGTCGGTTGTCTAACAACTGATTGGTTTCTAAGTGGTGGTTTTCCCAAGATTGATGGTTTTGCAAACTTAGTGTTCACACTATTTTCTATCGATTTTCTTAACTCGTTTTTCAACACTGCAATTGCAAAACCCTTTTCCTGAAGTTGAGCTTTGAATTCATCATTTTTGGCAATCAAAGAGGTTGTTTGCTCTACAGTCTTAGTTTTCGCTTCTTTGATTGAGTCACACAGTTCTTTGCAATGAATTTTCAAAGTCTCATTTTCATTAAGAAGTTCAGCCACATTATATTCTAATTCAGCATTTTTTGTTGCAAAAACATCATTGTCATGTTTAGCCTTAACTTCATTACACATATCACACATCTCAGCAATACTTTTTTTCAGGTTGTTGATCGTCAAGTTTTTGGCTTCTAGCTGAGCTTTCAAGTCGTGTATTATAAAAAATTCACGGAATTCAGGAAATTCCGGATTCCTATATGGTTGGTTAGTTTGAAGACTTTCTTCCTTTTGTTGCATTGAGATTTCAAGTGAAATACAATGTTTTTCGAGTTGTAAAAATCTGTTTGAAAGTTCATTATAAACTTCTTTTTCAACCATATCGTTTGATTTGAAAAACTCAGCCATAGGCAAAGAACTTGATGCATCATCATGTTCAGCATCCTGATCAATTTCTCCCCCTTATGACTCATATTTGTTGAATCAGAGGTGATATTGCTATCAGTCTTTTCCAACAGATATGTGTCATAAGTAGGTTTAATTTGATCAGTATGTTGTTGTTCATTAGAAAGAACATTATGTTGATCAGACAGATGTACCTCAGCAGATGGTACTTGGTGATTTACTGGACTGAAATTTGCATCCATACTAGGAGTGATAACAGTCCCTGAGCTGTTGCTATCATCATGCTTATTTGACTCTGTCTCGTTCCCCATGTGATGTGCTCTTTCATTAATGAACTCCTTAACATTACTCATGAGCTGGAGTAGTGTTACTCTAAACATGTCAACCTCGATTCCAATGTAATTAGCAAAACACTTTTTCGCCATTTGACTGTCATCATCATAATCCTCAGTGTATTGCGAATCAATGAACACTTGGAGTTGGTTGTTGACCACACACAAGGCAGCCATGGATCTATCTTCAGAAAATTCTCCTTTGTCAAGTTGTTGTTCAAGTTGATCCAAATACAGAATCATTTCGACTGTGAAAGTTTGAACATCCTGACCAAAGAGTGATGCGAAAGCACGTCTGTATCCTCCCAAGTATCCAGGTTGTTCAAAGAGAACCTTGAGATGTGAATGAAGTAATCGAAAACATTCAATGCAACTTTCCTTTGCATTAGGCAACGTTAGTGACTGAATCAACTCTCTCTCTTGCGAATTCGAGCACAACAATTTCATATTAGCATTATCAGAATCACACACGTTTATTTGTTGTACAGGATTGGAAGTCTTGTGTTTATCATTCGTGTCGTACAACTTGAGTATCTCAGATATGAAAGAATCTGACGTAGTGGACATGATCTAAACGTGCACGGGATTTTACAATTCTATGATTTAAACTGAGAAATAGATTCTTTTGCGGGATTTTACAAAAATCAAGAATGAACCGTGAAATGATAATGATAATGTGATTATGTGTTGAGGGTGATGATTAATTGTTAGACTTTGTGAACTTGTTGTTTGATTTTGGTTGAAAGGGTTTAAGTGAATCCAAATAACCACCGAAGTTATATCCAATAAACTCAAAAATATCTAATAACTAGCACGGTAGTTATATCTAACGAACCCAAAAAATTTCACCCAAGATTATGCCACAGATATTTATCTCAAAGTCTCAAACAAACAAATTTGTCCTTGCGATAAAAACCTAATAATATTCACCCAAAAAAACTTTAACAACACAAATCGTCCAGCCCAATGACAGGTTTAACTCGGCCCAACTAAGAATCCAATTTAACTCGGCCCAAGGAAAGTCAGGTAGAAGCCCAATCCAAATACAATTAACCCTAATTCTTAGTATATAACACACACTAATCCCTCTTTCCCAACCCTAATCTCCAATAAACGCAGACCACCCACACAAAAAAAATTATCCGCCTACCACCTCTTCTTTTTCACGATGTGCAATTAAACACACGATCAACACTAACTCAAATCCTAATCAAACATAAGATTCATTCCTTTCCTGATCTCTATAAGCCACGGATAACAAAATCAAGTGAAAACCTTGTCACATTCATCGCATATCAAGGCACGGCTCGTATTCAAGACCTCCAAGTGAGGTCACAGGTAGGTTCAACATATGGTTGGCGTTTTGTTATTATGTTTTTGAACGAATGAAAGAAGATGGCATAACGTAATTGTTATACTTTCTTTTTTACTTTTCGGATATAAATTGAAGCTAAGCTTCAAACAGAGTCAATGATGATATTCTTTCGTTTGAATGACTTTTAAAGTCTTGATTTAACTTGGTATTGCACGAAAGAAAAACTGAGACTTCAAAATTGAATTTTTAAATTTTTGGTACAAATCTTAGATGATGTAGAGATTAGGCTTGATGTTTTGTTGTAGATGTATTGTTGTTGGTTCGAGATTTGGAGTAGATTGAGTTGATTGAGGAGGTTGTTGTAGATTGTTGACTGGGTTTAGGATTAGATTGAATTTGTTATGGTTCTGTTGTTGTAATTGTTATTGATTTTGGTGACTGTTAAAGTTGTAGTTGTGTTTAAACCGCTAAAGATATATCAAACCGCACGACACTTTTGAGATATATCAAACCGCTAAAGACATATCAAACTGCAAGATATATCAAGCCGCTAAAGATATATCAAACCGCAAGACACTTTTAAGTCAGGCCAAACTGCAACTACAAATTGACAAACCGCAAGTCACTTTTGAGATAGTACAACTGTCACTTTTGTCACTATACCCGTTTTAGTTAAAATCCAAACCACAAGTTTTAGACCAGTCAAACCGCAAGAGACCAAACTGCAATTTCACTTTGATAAACCGCAAGAGACTGTGTAGTCATTTTCACTGACATTGTCTTTATACCTGATTTAGCTACAAACCAAAACACAAATCTGCTTTTCCTCTTCTTCAAAACACAAAACCGCAGTCAAGCATTTAGACACAAAACCGCAGTCAAGAACAATTTATCAAGTGACAAAAAGCAGTGAAGAAAATATACTCCAATCTTGGTTTTCATGTAATTTTCAATTCGAACCAAAAGCAGGGAAAGAAAAAATGAGTCAGCAACATATTATGTGAGCAATCCACTAGCAAACCAAATCCTTAAAATAGTTAAGGCCCAAAACACAAATCTACGTGAGCAATCTAACTTCTTAAACTGATAAGGCCCAAAATACAAGTCATCAACATATGAACAAAGCAAAATGGTTCGAACAAAATAGATGAACAAAGAACTTTGGATCGAGCAAAACATATTTTTAAGAAAAGTGATTCGAATCCACAAATTAAATAACACACTTTCTTGGAATGGTGTTCGAACCAAAACAACTGGAACCGACAAAATAGAGACCACAAATCCAAGCACACACAATCAATTGAACCTAACCATGGCTCTTGATACCAATTGTAACATATGCATACTTGGATTTAATGTTAGAAGGGGTATTTATAGTTACTAGCTACGGTGCCCCTAGTGGGCTGAGGAGTGAGCTGACAGTAGGTAAAGAACCGACCCAACTCCACAAATATTAATATAACTAAACTAATGATAATAATACTAATAAGCCTACGAGCTACATGAATGCTAAATAGATACTCGGGGTGACCGAGTCTTCATATGAATATTTATATTCCTAACAACCTCATTGCGAGGGCAATACTTCTTGAGTACCATTTCTTTGAATTTTTCCCATGACATTGCGTAAGCAATGTCATAGCCAGCCGATTTGAGATAATTGTTCCACCAAGTTAAGGCAGCATCCAAGAAGGTAAATGATGCAAACTTAACTCGGTCCTCATCAGCACAACTATATATGCGGAATACAGTCTCCAACCTTTCAATCCATCAAACTAAGACAACTGCCCCCTTGGTTCCTCCGAAACCTCCGGTCATGGTCTTGCGGAATTTTTGGTAGGTGCAACCGTGAGTGTTGTAGTTTGTTGGTCTTGAATTTCCAACATCAGTAGTTGAGTTGTTTGCGGCGGCCAGTGCTGCTGCCACCCGTTCTTCAATTAACTGATCGAGCATTGTTCGGTTTACTGGTGGAACTGCTACAGTAGCCCTAGCTGGGCCTGGGTTGGCTGGTTGCGCACGAGTAGATCTGTTTGTCTTTCTTTTAGGAGGCATTTTGCTGCATCACAACAAAAGATAGAGGCAATTGAGATTCGGAAAGTTTGTCATCGCACAAGTGTAAAATCACCATAGGTAGAGTATATGAACAAGAATCAATCATAGAGAAAATGACACAATAGAGTAATCAAACAAGCTTGTCATAGATTAGGGTCAATATATGTTTACAAAATTACAAGCTTAAAATACATAAGAGAAAAGTACAAGTTTCGAATACAGACGAAGGAGTACAACTGCCACTAACTAATGACTACTCAGTTTAGTGGAAAATACATCACAACTACTAAAAACTAAAATTAATCACGCCCAAGGCATAGCTGCTCCAACTTTGCTGCCATCCGTGCTACGGTAGACTCCAACCGTCCTATCGTAGACTCCAGTTGTGCGATGCGTCTCCTCGATGCCAAAACCTCCCTACGGTCCTCCTGTTCTGACCTCATAACCCTGGCAATTACTGACTCTAACTCGTGCATCGTGTGCCAATTGGTCTACACTGCATCCCAATCTCTCGCCTGATCCCTCCCGATATCATCCATCCTCTATGTACTCCTGCAAGCTCTCTACCAACTCGCTCATCACGTCTAGTAGGCTCGCCTATGCCTCCAACTGAATCAAGAACCTCGTGACATCATCCTCTTCCTCCTCCGCCATGGGTGAGACAGCGGGTGGAGGGGAAACTGGTACCAATGGAGATGGTGGCACAAAAGATGGTGAGGATGGCTCATACATGGGACTATCAGCACGAGGTTGAGTGTTGTGAATGCACTCAATGTCTCTCCATATTTCACCATTAATCTCACAAGTTGCAGGAACATCCAAAGCCTCTTTTCTAGCCCGTAACATAGCAGCTCTCTGTCCCAATCCAAGAGGTGTATCCATGTCTCCTCCTATCATCTGAGCAGCCCTAGAACTCTGCCTTGTCTCAAAAGTACTCGGCACCTCCTCCATAATCGCCTTCCCACGTCGCGGCTCAGCTGGTATAGTCTCCTCAGGTGTAGGATCTGCTACTGGCTCATCTTCTGGATCCTCCTCCGGCTCTTCTTCTGGATCCTCCTCTGATTCTTCCTTTAGATCCTCCTCTGATTCTTCCTCATCCCCTGCTGAATAAGAGTCATCGGCCCTCCTGAGCCTCTGACAGAGTGGTGATTGATCAGGAGATGAAGCGGGTGAGAGAGATAGTGGAGTGGTAGAGGTACCCATGTAAACGGCTCGGGTCCTCTTATGGGGTGAGGATGGTAGGTCTGAGTACCGCAGTCGATGTCCTGGGACGCGCATGCGGGTGGTGCGACGAACAGGGAGAGTATGTGTGAAGGATTATGCAAACACTTGAGATTTTAATCTTAATAATGTGTTTGGGATATTTAGGAATGAATGTGCTTTAGTACGCGGAATTTACTATAACACACTTAAAGGAACAAAAGGTGGTAAACATGCAAACGTGAATTGTAATGAACAATGAACACAACTTGAATAGCACAAAACGATTCAATATTATTTATGAAATAATACGGATGATCTAAACTATCACCAGGATTACAAAAGTAACCTTGAATCTTTGGTTTGTTTAAGGATTTATGAATCAGTAACTAAGTTACTAGAGAGGTTGTTCTGTTTTTGGATATTACAAAGTTATTAGTTGAAAAGATATATGTCTAAGTGGTGACTAAGGGATCCTTTTATAGGATAACACCCCTTATTACAAGTTGTCAAGTTGCACAATATAATAAGATACTTGGACTTTTCTAACCTACTAATTACAACTTTCAATGTAAATCACTCAGTATAATCTTCTGCACAACATGGAAGACTGAACTACTTCTACTTAACGTGTTACATTGTACAAAGACTAATAATACAACTAAATATCTACAAATAAATATCTATCAACTTGACCTTCAACTTGGCAGGACCTTCTTTAACTAGCAGTACCTTCTCACCCAGAAGGTACTGTTAGTTTATCTTCAACTTCTTCAAAATCAACTAGCAAGCTCAATACTTCATCTGGCAGGCTCTTTGACTTGAACATTTTATTCCCAACAATCCTCCCCTAAACTTGTTATTTCCTTTAAAATACACAAGTTTCTTATGAATAAAATACATACCTTGAGGATCTGAGGGAACTCTTCCAAAAACTTTTACTCTCTATTCTTCCTTTTTCTTTCACATTGTTCAAAGATGTTCATCAACAAACTTTGAACAACTTCTGACTTTTCTTCATCTTTATCACACCTTAACCTCTTGGAAATCATGGTTGTGAGAACTTCATAGCTAAGTGGATACTCTTTTTCAGCCAACATAAAGAGTTCAATCCCACTTTGTGTAAAAAGTTGATGCACACTGCTAAGACTTAGGAATTCCCATGTGGTGGTAGGATCATGATATGGAAACTTCCAATGAACATCCTGTGGATCAGGATCATACATCCTATTAAACTCTACCCAAAGTTCTTGTTCCTTAACATCAGTCTTAGGCTTAGTGTTTAGCCTGATTTGAACTAGATTTCATAGCTCTTCTAAATCAGCTCTATCACATGCCCTTATCAGATTTTCAAAATTTTTGAAAATGGCAGTTTGATTCCCAACCCTGGTTATCTTCCATGCCTTTCCTGATCTATCATGGTGAATCTCCCAATCTATAATAGGGTGCCTAGACCTAATTGGATCAGCATGTATAATTGTTGGTAAAGCAATTATCATTTTACTTACTTGCTCTGGATCCAATTCTGCTTCTTGTTTCTTTTGATCACCATTCTTTTTCTTTGAAGGTTTAACATCAGATGGGATTTTGAAGTAGAGAGTCTTGTAGGCATTAAGATAAAGGAAATGAATTTCTTCAGGAGTTTTCTTCTTCAGTTGATATTCAGTCCAATTAGCTTGACTTCTTAAAAACTTCTTCACGAAAATCACTTGATCTTTCTCAGTTGAGCCCACCTTAAAACCTCTTTTTTGACTTTCTTGAATCTTTTGAAAAATATCATCCAGAGCTGCTTCTCTATATTTCTTGTTGATAAAAGTTTCAAGCTCTGCTGTTTTCTATTCAGTGTTAAGATTCTTGTCATCAATAATTATGGAAGCTTGACCTCTCACAACTGGATCATTGGCAATAATCCATTGCATCTGTGCATCAAATATTTCCTGAGCAGCTTGAGTGTCAAGAAGAGTTTGAGCAGCATCCTTTTGTTCTTGCATTTCTGCAAGCAGTCTTGAAGCTTCTAAAGCTTTTTGCATTTCTTCTTCATGAAGCTTTTTGGATACTTCCTCATCTAAAGCCATCTGCACTTGCTCTCTTTTCTTCAACCTTTTGGGCTGAGGTTCATCTTCAACCATAATTTTCTTGCCCTTGTCTTTTGGAGTTGGTTCTTGACTTGGAGCAGCAGATTGCTCATCAGCAATAAATAACCTCCTTGAACAAACAATCCCCTTGAGGCTGTGATTCCCTCTTTCTCTTGTAAACCTTTTCAGCAGAACCTTTATAATCCATAGCCAACAGCTTCTCAATCCTAGCAGGCTCTTGCTCTGCTTCAGCAGGCTCTTTATCACTAACAGGCTCTTGCCCTGCACCAGCAGGCTCTTCATCATATACCTGAGTTCCTTCATGAAAATTAAATTGAGCCTCCTCTTCACCTTCTGAACTACCCATCCTCCCCTTTTTGGAAGAGAGACCCAAACTTTCTGCATCAGAACTTGAAGAACTAGATAAAACCAACTTTGAAGATCTTTTACCCTTCAGCATCTTCACTTCATTCTCCAATTTCTTAACCTTCTTAACTAGCTTGGTGTTGATCTTAGAAAATTTTGTGTTCTGACTTTGAAGAGCATTTTCCAAGAGCTGCACTTTCTCCTTTAGTTCCTTCAAAGTCTGAGAATCCAGACTTTGATGTTGAGGTGATTGGGATGGTGTTGCATGATATGATGGTGATGGTGTTGTAACAGGTGGTATTGGTGATGGAATTGGTGATGGATGATGAGATGATGATATGTAACTAGGTGAAGAACTTAATGATGGTGATTCAGATGATTGGGATGGTTCTTCAGCATGTTGTGGTAACATTTCCTCAAAAAGTGGTATTTCTTCCCCATTGAAACCAATTTTCATGTTTGAAAACACCTTGTGTGAAAGTTTTGGTGTTTCATAAAGAGAGTGTGGGGGAAGTAACAAATGTTTTGATTTTGTGATGATGCATTGAATAAATCTGGGATACATCAAAAACTTTGTTTGGCTATCCACATTTTTAACCAATCCTTCAAAAATATGTTTTGAAAAGTTGAATTTTCTGTTTGTTGCGAAGCAAATGAGAGCTGTAGCCATGTTACCACTAAACTGCTCCCATGAGGTTTTCTTTTGGCTTAAACAATGAAGGATTGTATGGATCAAAAATCTCCATTGTGGGGTAAAATGCTTTTTAAGAAAAGTGAGTTTAGTAGAATCAACATTATACCCCATTCTTTCCAAATTTTCAAAAATTTCAGTATCAGGCAATTGACTAATACCATCTGAATCATCCAAATGAAGATGTCTTCTAATGGATGACTCAGTAAGAGTCAAGGTTTTTCCATCCACTTTGGCTTTTATCCTTTGGTCCCCATTTTCAGAAGTTTTAACTTTAGCTGTTTGCCAAAATTGTAAAATTTGTGATTCATAAATAGTGGGATTTACAAGTAAAGCAAACCTGATGTAAGAAGCATTTAGAAAGTCCACTATTTGATGAAAAGATTCGTTATCCACAGACTTTTCCAAAAATGCTAACTGGTTGTGACATTTAACGAAGTTTAGATTAGCCATGGTGAAAGTTAAGGAAAAACTTGATTAGGATGGTGGGATTTGATGGTGGTACTGGTAGAAGATGAAAGGTGAGAGTTAATTGTGATAAGGACTGATGAAAGATATTATGAGAGTTTTACTTTTAACCGACAATAAGAAAATTTATAATAAGTAAATGAAGAGGCGGTTAAAAAGATCTTTTATATGTGAAATATAATATAATATAACATCAGTAATTTACAGAATTACCCCAACGGCTAATTGTAACTACCAGGCCTAACGGCTAGAATTTTATCTGACAGACTCAACGGTTATCTAGCAGTACCATTTTACTCTACCAGTACCAAAATTTGAACTACCAATACCTTTGAAAGAAAATTTTACTTGGCAGTCTCTTTGAAATTTTAGCAAAAATCCCTTATAGTTTTTAGCAAACTATCAGCTATCAACGGATTTGATTTGTCTTTACCAAAAGCCATTTGCTTATGGACTAGTCAACTATTTACTGTAAAGTATGGTTAGTTAAATACCATATAGTTTTTGGTAAACTATCAACCATCAACGGATTTGATGTGTCTTTACCAAAAGCCGTTTGCTTATGGACTAGCCAGCTCTTAAGTTTGTAAAACTTGGTGAACTGAATACCATTTCCATATTGACCTAAAGATGGTGCAATTTCCTTGGATGGAGGAATTATAAGAGGCAATGATGCTGTGTATCTTGGATGCTTGGTTCAACAAGTGAAATCATCTATCAGCATGCCTTTGCATTGAAACTTTCCTTAGTTTGATCTAGATAGAACTTTCTCCTTTAGGAATGCTTCATCCCTTCTGAATATATGATCTAATCTTATCATTTTCAACCTCTACATCATCTTGTATGCTCTTGGCTTCTCCTTCCATAACATTGAGTTTTTCTTCCTTTTTCTGGGTTATTATTTCCTCCCCTGAGATATAAATAACTTATATTTCCCCCTTTTGTTTGGAAGATCTCTTGTTTTGTTATCAACCTGAAATTTGTTAGTTGCAGACCAAACGAACAAAGTGCAAAGCACTTGTTTTTATAGCATTGTAAACATTTAATCATCAAGATGAACAAAACAGAGCAAACTTTATACTAGCAGGACCAATTATGAACTGACAGTACCTTTTGACTAACTAGCAGTACCATGTTTAAGAGCCAGTACCTTATACTTTTATGTACAAAAATACATGTTTTTCAAAGATTAATCATTCCAATACCTCCTACTAGGTATTTGAATCTACCTAAATCAAAAGCTTTGGTGAGAAGGTCTGCAAAATTATTTTCTGAATCAATTTTGACAACTTGTATTAACCTTTTCTCATTGCAATCTCTTATGAAATGGTGTCTGATTTCAATGTGTTTTGTTTTTGAGTGTTGAACTGGATTTTTAATGATACAAATAGTACTGCTATTGTCAATGTAAATAATGGTGTTAAGAAAATTGTACCCATAGTCAAGCATTTGATTTTGGATCCAAAGGACTTGCCCACAACAACTTACACCAGCAACATATTCTGCTTCAGTTGTAGAGTTGGCCACCATTGTTTGCTTCTTGCATTGCCATGATATGAGTCTGCAGCCAAGAAATTGACATCCACCAGTTGTGGATTTTCTGTCTAGGGTTGCACCAGCATAGTCACTATCAGAATAAGCCATCAAGTCAAAAGATGATTCCCTTGGATACCATAGACCCAACCTAGGTTGACCCTTGAGATATCTAAAGATCCTTTTGACTGCTGTGAGATGAGAAACTTTGGGATGTACTTGAAACCTTGCAAATACACACACTGAGAACATGATATCTAGTCTTGATGATGTAAGGTACATCAAGGACCCAATCATTGATCTGTAATTGTGCAAATCCACATCTTCACCCTCAGCATCTTTGAGTAACCCCTTTTCTGAATCCATTGGTGTACTTGCAACCTTAGAATCTGCAAACTGAAATTTCCTCAGGATCTCTGCTACATACTTATCTTGGCTGATAAATATGCCTTCATTTGATTGTTTCACTTGGAGACCCAGAAAGAAAGTAAGTTCCCCCATGGAACTCATTTCAAACTTACTATGCATAAGTTTTTCAAACTCTACACACAACTCTTGGTTTGTGGATCCAAAGATAATGTCATCAACATAAATTTGCACCAGCAAGATGCCTTTCTTGGTTCTTTTGATGAACAAAGTTGGATCAATCTTGCCTCTTTAAAATCCATTTTCCAATAAATAGAAAGCCAATGTTTCATACCATGCCCTAGGAGCTTGGTGTAGACCATAAAGAGCCTTGGTATGTAAGATCCTACAAAAATCCATCATGATAATTTTTGTTAATTAATAATACCCTTGACTTATCATTTAACAAGGCCCATTTTTACGGGGAAATTTAAATTTTTCTTTAATATACTATACTCACGACCAACACAAGATTAAAATAAGCCTACATATTTTATATGAACTATTTCCACTTTATTATATTTTTTATTTATTTTATATTTACTCTTTACGTAATACAAATATTCAAACCCTATTAGATTTTATTAACATATACGTTCTCTGTTAAACTTATCCCGTGTCTAATATTATTAGTTGGAGTATATTAATAAACTTTGATATTTTTATAAACATTATATTTTACGTTACCTGATTTTAAGTTTCGTGAAATAAAGACTTAACATTAGTAATTACCGGGATCAAACTATACCATAAACTAATAATCTATGTCCTAAAATATGCATGCAATCTTTCTAAATAATCCTTTACGTGCACTACCTCTTTTCATACAAAATTATATAACGTGTACATGTAAACAATGATTGAACGTGTATACTTTTCTATCACAACTTAATATCTTAACGTGTATACTTTTTCATCATGAAATACTACAACTACTTCTATGTATATGTGTATAGCCTTTGTACCTTAAAATTCAACAACCCAATAAAAGTATAACGTGTGAAACCTTATCATCACTTGTCTTCTGTACAATACCAATATATACACTCCCTCCTTCACTTATCCACTCACACACACACATCATATACTAAATCACCCACATCTCTCTCTCCTCTCTATATTCCGGCCCCAAATCCGGCCACCACCAGCCCACTGCCGACCACATAACCTCACCGCCACCACCACTTTAATCCTCTCACTTTTCTCATCATTTCCACATAAATCACGCGCCAAGAAACCCACCCTTATCTATTCTCTCTTTTTCGGTAACTATTGATTTTCCGGCGAAATTTCCGGTTGTAACGTGTATAGATCGAAGGTATATATTTTTCGGATGTTTGATTGGTTCGTGACTGCGAGTTCCCGCACCACCACAGCCACCGCAGCCGCTATCTTCCTCCTCCTCTTTATCTCTTTCTCGTCATGGTAAAACCGAGAAAGCACGTCTTATATATTTTTATTTATTACCGATTTATGTTGTTATTTTTCGTGGATTTAAAACTATATATAAACCGAGGTTACTAGTTTTTATGATTTAAAAACGAGATTAAACAAGTTGATAATGGTTTCGTGTGGTAAGAATTTAAAGGGCGTTTGTTTGATTATTTGGTCGCGAGTCAGCTCGTTTTGGTCTCGATTGATACTGGAATTTTGATTTCTATTTACTGGGATTCGTTGTGTTGGTTTGCGTGGTTTAACAAGAACACACGTAGGGTGTGTTTGAGTTTACAGTTGTGTTGCGATAGGAGAAGACCCACGTAGGGTGTTGTGTTGTTTTGTGTCCGAGTATCATGGTTCGACAAACCCACATAGGGTGCGTTTGGCTGAGCTTATTAGTAGATGTTGGTTGCGTTTCAAGTGAGATCCGAGGTAATATTGGTTAGATCCTGGTGATATTTGGATGTGTTGTTAAGTTGTGGTTGTTGTCTTAAAGCTTACAATCTCTTTTTCAGCTTATATGTTAGCTTATTTTCCAACTTATTTTCAACTATTAAGTGGAGTGAGTATATTCTTTTAAGCTAAAACTGTGTCTATGTTGGTGGGTTGTTTCAACTAATCAGGGTGCGTTTGATTTGGTCACGGGCCAAGGCTCAATGGGTTAAATGGTGTTTTGTTTTGTGATGAGTGGGCTAGCAAGCCCAGGTAAACACTAAGGATGAAATTTGTTAATAAATTAAGTTAGTAAGGTGATTAGTTATTTTAGTGTTACCGTATTAACGAATTAAACATTGACTAACGGGTTTGACTTGTCTTGGTTCATTGGTACGTTTCGGATTACACTTGGGATCGTGAATTAGATTTGAATACGGAATAAATATTTGGAATTAACTATTATACTTGGACGTTTGGATAAATGTGGATCGTTATCGGACTTACGATATTAGATATCGGACTTATTGAACATTTTGACTCGAGACGGTGTAATATATTAACTTCAAGATGAACTTAATATATTAAACACGAACCGGACACAAAATCTTCAATAAAACTAAAACTAATATTTACACGAACGATAACGAGACATAAACTTATTAAATATTGAAATTTCATATTTGATTAACCTAACTCTCGACGACTCGAGACAAACTAATTTTTATTAATTAAACTTATTTTTATTATAAAACATTTATGTTTTATACAAACTATTTGGGATAATGGGGTAGATGTCGAAGCTTACAAACTGAGTTATTTTATTTGAGATTGTTGTTTGTTGTTAACTGCTAGGCTTGTCTTCCTTGGTTTGAATTCTTGTCAGTATCCTCTTGAGTTAGTTGATGTCTATTCTTTTTGGCGTGAGTTGTACGTCGAGTCTAGGTTATCTTACCACACCACATGAAACATTTAAACTAAGCTTTTGATAAATTTTGGAAAACTGAATAATCCACGAAAACTACGACACTTTGTCTTTTGTAGACTTTATTACTTTTGCGAGATGTATTTTGAGATAATCGTATACGTACTAGGTTGTGCCGGTACTAGATCGTTGTGCTATATGAGACCGTTGTGATATGCTCTAGATGCCGGTCGTGTCATTGTGATCTTTGCTTTGCTGTGGCTAAGGTGAGTCGTGGCCCCTACTTTTCACACTTGTTTTTAATAATTCTTTTGGGGGAGATACATGCTTTAACTGTTTTATAATACTTGAAAACTCTCATGATTTGCTCAAAACTATCAACTATGCTTTATATGTTTGAATCATACTTGAAAGGGATACGTGTACGTTATATGTGCAAATTGTTTGATTAGCTTAAACACTGAACTTGAAACATAACATCTTCGGACTACTTGACGTAACATGATACTGAAACTCACTGTATGTATTCATATAACAAATGAATGAACTGTTAACTTTATTATGATATTCTACATTTTCTGGAGAGAATTGCCAAAAACCAGAATACGTATACTTGATGAACCCTGAGACCTATATTGCCTAAGTACCCCTTTATTGCCATAAAGTCCCTCGATCATGAGCCATTAATCACTGCGGTGAGCGCGAATATAGTGAACAGCTTCGAAACCTGTTGGAGGCTGACGACCTACCCCACTAATACTTTGACGGAATGCCTTATGGTTAGTCGTATTAGTCGTGGTGCACTATATTTGAGAAAAATAGGAATTGGCAAATCCCCTATTCACATGAGGGCCATAAATCCCCCATCAGGTAACCCTGGTGGGACCCCGCCGGTTTACGGAAATGGTTAACGTTTTGCGTGTCATGAGACTTAGGGCAATATAACTTTATGAATATATGAATGTTTCATATATATCCTAGGATACAGCTGTATTAGAAGACCATCACTTTACATTGATAGACTTCAGATTCTAGATTATCATTCCCACTATGTAATATGACTGTGAATCCTGTACTTGAACTTTAACTGTACTAAATGTGACTTAAATGAGAATTCTGCACGAGGCAAACCAAAATACTTGATATATCATTACATTTAAAAGCTGACCCAACAGTCTATATCGAGCGTATAACAACGTAGCTCATCTGCAATTATACTTGAACTTATGATTTTGGTGATCATACATGATTTACTTGTGAATTTTATACAACACAACTTATTAATTATTTCATGAAGGATTACTATTTATTTCGACAATCACTATACACCTTTTGAAGAAAATTATTTTCTATAAACTCCACGAACTCACCAACCATTGTGTTGACGTTTTAAGCATGTTTATCTCAGGTAATTAACGGAGCAGGACAAGACACGGAGCGGGCATCTTTTACTCTGATAACTTAGATGGTGTAAAATCAAATATGTCATTCTTCCCAAATTATCACATTTTCTTATGGGATTTTCAAATCAAATAAATCACTTTTGTATCAAGAATATTCTTCGAATGACATATAGCTTTCAAAATGCATATTCTGGACCGTTTTCTGAGATTTAAACTTCGATCCTCACCGTAACACCCAAATTACTTTTCCGCTGCCACAAACCAAATTTGGGGGTGTTACAGTTTGGTATCAGAGCCTATGGTTATAGAGAATCAAACATTTTAAAACATTGAACTATAACCACACTTTCAAAATGAATGATTTTACACCATACCATTTTACGCCCTCCGTGTCTGCAGACTGCCGTGCTCAATACATTACCTATTAAGATTATGTTGCACTAATCTTTACATGCTTGATAATTACTCTTCACACATTACACACTGTATTATTTCACACTTACCGTTACGCTCTTAACGTACAAAATACTTATAATTATTATTTTCGGCTACTACAGTACCATGTCTTCCAAACCTGTTAATATTACCAAGGCTACCCTTCATACTACTCATACATCACCTTGTTATCATATCACTACGGATGCTAAAAATCCCTATGTACTAATATCTCAACCCCAGACTAATACGGAACTTACTCACATACCACTCTCATTATCACCAATTCACTCACCCTTACGTCAGAAAATTAGAGGAACTACTGAATCTTATCCATTGAAGAGTTGATTGGTTGTCCAACAACATTCGAGGTTAGACAGAATACACACTAAGAAACGATTTGAAAAGAGATTGAGCCAAATTCTCCTTTAACTAAACTACCACACCCATATGCCCCGGTAACTCGACACAGAAAAGTTAGGATTTTAGTACCTTACGAACTCGAACCTTTTATGACACTAAATTGGAGCTACCTCAATGGACATATTAAGAAGATATACCTATGTTTAGTACCAGTTATACTACAATTTTTATCTTATTTCACCCTTAGACATGATCAGGATAATGTCACCATACTTTACCACCACTACTATCATCATTCCTTTCACGTCGGTTGGACCCGACTACTCGTTAAGACTACTCACCCAGACTTACCTGTTTACACTCCACCAACGGGAGTTGACTCCTAGAGAGAATTTACCCTCTCAGGTCTCCCTCGTCATTATTGTTTCCACCTGGTTTCACTCCTCTAAACCCGAGTCCTCAAGACTGGATAGAACTTTAGAACAACAGTTACCCTTACACCTACTCCTTCCACCAACATGACGCGACTGGAGCGTCATAAAGAACAAATTAATACACTCCAGAACATCATGGATAAACCCCACTCACAACCAACGACGCCCTACCTGACCTTTTATCCGACAAGATGGACTTTCAGGACGGACTGATAAGGTTTCAGTCAGAGATATTAAGAAACACTCCCATATGACAGTCCTTACAATGAGCAAAAAAGAGGCATATTAACCCGCTGCATGGAACATTAATAAGAGACCTTGTATCGTTTGCTTTGTAAAACAATCGATCAAATTATTAATATTGTGATATTTACAGTGATTATACCCAGACCTGCTACAATATTACCTACGAATGTTATGATACCTTCTACCAGCCCTGACTAGGCTATGACCATAGAATTCTCTAAGACAAAATTTCGGAAGAAAACTTGATGAATGAAGAGAAAATTTCTGAACTTCAGCTTTTGTGAATGAAACAGTTTGTTCCCTAGCAATCCCATACCAAGAATTAAGCATTTATCTACGACATTACCCAGACACATCGTGATTTAGGGTTCACAACTGGTTAAAGTTTCACATTGTGACCACATTATTAAGACTAGTATACAAATACCTTGTCACTCAAATTATTCTGACATGGCCATTAGGTGGATTTAAATCCGTTTTTCTTGAGATATTGATAGAATATGGCCAGCATAAGCATTACAAATACTCCACTAGCACCAACCATAACCTTGACTCTTAAAGCTATCCAAAAGTTAGAAACCAATACTGTTGCTGTGATACTCAAGGTAACTATAGTAGCTTGTCCGAGTAGCAACAAAATAGCAAGAAAAGAAGAGGAGACGACTAAGTTCTATAAGCATATCAATGAAAGTTTCACGAATTTTAGACCAACTCACTTTAAGAATATAGAAAAAGGTGACTGAACCTACTATTACCATTACCCAAGGATTTTAGACCAAAAGTTAAGCAAGACACTGCAAGAATCAAAGCCCAACCCAGAATATCACTTAGGACAAGAAGACCAGTGAAAGAAAATGGAAACTCTTTAAAACCTTAACAACGCCAAAGGATGACACCTATGTTTAAGCAGAAGATAAATTCCTATTGTGGATAAGTAAACCCTAGTTTAAAACCTTCTAAGTTGTAATTTCTTTTATACTTTACCTTAAGTACGATGGATGTAACCTAAGTGTATCCACTACCTTCTTACCGTACAAAGACTCTACCTTGTAATATTTCTGAAATAATCATAAATCCACGTCTATTTCAATCTCTATTCTATTATCCCTATACATATTCATTATGTAACAATACCCTGGCACCACTTTAGAAATTTGACTTAAACACCAACTCTGACCAAACAATAGATTATCACCACTTTGTAAGAAATTCTCACCCAAAACTTAAGTTTATACCAAAGGTATCCTAGTATCACTTTAAAAATTCATGACTTATCCTCGGGATATGAACAAAAAACTTTATAATTAATTTGAAAAATAATCAGAGGGTGTCCGACTTTGTGACGGAACCATTATAATTGAACAATATAAAACACTTTGAAGAAGCATAAATATCACGGTGACTGAGCCAAGCATTACATTATTTGGTCCTCGAATTATACATAGCCTGATCAACTATGTCTAATTTAGGAAGAATCATGTTATGAATGAAACAGTTATCCTTCAGATTTCCTAATAACAACTTCCATTCAAAAGCAAAATCTTGAGACAAAGCAAACGTCACTTTTGACCAACCACAAATAAATACCTGCACATAATATCCACCATTATTATGATAAGAAAATGACAAAAGTACAAGCACTAGAAACCTAAGAATTCACAAAGACTTATGGAAAACGCAATTAGCAAGAAATCTTATTAGAATACACGGAAATTAGTACATAACTAGCAACGATAATGCTAAAATTACAACTATTTATTCCAACCTTCCTACTACCTATTTTCCATACGCCATATCCACGATAAGGGCTACAATCACCAACGGAATGACAAACACTAAAATCACGACCAAATATTGAAAGTCTTCGTCCGGAGTGTACCTCAAGTAGATAACCACAAGAATAACGTACACAATTGCTAGCATAATTATGAAATGCATCAGTACTTGACCTATTTATACTGTGATACGTATTTTTATATACATCTATATCTGTTCTAGTTCTAGTCTTAGTCCAAATCATTTTATAATACGTATTTCTATACACATTCATACTCGTTCGAGACTATGTTAGCAATGGGTTGTAAACACACAGGTTGCAAGCCTGGAATGGGACGGGCTTGGAACTGAGTGGATTTATAACGCCTTTGCTGGGAAACTCTATTTACTTACTGGTAGAAATACTTTACCTGTTTATCAAATACATGATTGGTAGTATACACTGTTCACTAGCCGTTAAATTTCCACAGTTCCTGACCGTTGTTCTCATTATTCTAAACCTTTAGGTTTATTAATTAACCAAACATTCGAATTTATTCCATATAGCATGAATAAATCTAATTAGATCCCGTTTCCTCTATTTCCGGATAGAAACCTCTCGACAACATTCTCCATAATCTATCACTTCAGAACATCACATTTTTCAACACCTATCGCAGACTGAACTTCGGGACGAAGTTCAAAATTGAGGGGTAGATACTGTAAGATCCTACAAAAATCCATCATGATAATTTTTGTTAATTAATAATACCCTTGACTTATCATTTAACAAGGCCCATTTTTACGGGGAAATTTAAATTTTTCTTTAATATACTATACTCACGACCAACACAAGATTAAAATAAGCCTACATATTTTATATGAACTATTTCCACTTTATTATATTTTTTATTTATTTTATATTTACTCTTTACGTAATACAAATATTCAAACCCTATTAGATTTTATTAACATATACGTTCTCTGTTAAACTTATCCCGTGTCTAATATTATTAGTTGGAGTATATTAATAAACTTTGATATTTTTATAAACGTTATATTTTTACGTTACCTGATTTTAAGTTTCGTGAAATAAAGACTTAACATTAGTAATTACCGGGATCAAACTATACCATAAACTAATAATCTATGTCCTAAAATATGCATGCAATCTTTCTAAATAATCCTTTACGTGCACTACCTCTTTTCATACAAAATTATATAACGTGTACATGTAAACAATGATTGAACGTGTATACTTTTCTATCACAACTTAATATCTTAACGTGTATACTTTTTCATCATGAAATACTACAACTACTTCTATGTATATGTGTATAGCCTTTGTACCTTAAAATTCAACAACCCAATAAAAGTATAACGTGTGAAACCTTATCATCACTTGTCTTCTGTACAATACCAATATATACACTCCCTCCTTCACTTATCCACTCACACACACACATCATATACTAAATCACCCACATCTCTCTCTCCTCTCTATATTCCGGCCCCAAATCCGGCCACCACCAGCCCACTGCCGACCACATAACCTCACCGCCACCACCACTTTAATCCTCTCACTTTTCTCATCATTTCCACATAAATCACGCGCCAAGAAACCCACCCTTATCTATTCTCTCTTTTTCGGTAACTATTGATTTTCCGGCGAAATTTCCGGCTGTAACGTGTATAGATCGAAGGTATATATTTTTCGGATGTTTGATTGGTTCGTGACTGCGAGTTCCCGCACCACCACAGCCACCGCAGCCGCTATCTTCCTCCTCCTCTTTATCTCTTTCTCGTCATGGTAAAACCGAGAAAGCACGTCTTATATATTTTTATTTATTACCGATTTATGTTGTTATTTTTCGTGGATTTAAAACTATATATAAACCGAGGTTACTAGTTTTTATGATTTAAAAACGAGATTAAACAAGTTGATAATGGTTTCGTGTGGTAAGAATTTAAAGGGCGTTTGTTTGATTATTTGGTCGCGAGTCAGCTCGTTTTGGTCTCGATTGATACTGGAATTTTGATTTCTATTTACTGGGATTCGTTGTGTTGGTTTGCGTGGTTTAACAAGAACACACGTAGGGTGTGTTTGAGTTTACAGTTGTGTTGCGATAGGAGAAGACCCACGTAGGGTGTTGTGTTGTTTTGTGTCCGAGTATCATGGTTCGACAAACCCACATAGGGTGCGTTTGGCTGAGCTTATTAGTAGATGTTGGTTGCGTTTCAAGTGAGATCCGAGGTAATATTGGTTAGATCCTGGTGATATTTGGATGTGTTGTTAAGTTGTGGTTGTTGTCTTAAAGCTTACAATCTCTTTTTCAGCTTATATGTTAGCTTATTTTCCAACTTATTTTCAACTATTAAGTGGAGTGAGTATATTCTTTTAAGCTAAAACTGTGTCTATGTTGGTGGGTTGTTTCAACTAATCAGGGTGCGTTTGATTTGGTCACGGGCCAAGGCTCAATGGGTTAAATGGTGTTTTGTTTTGTGATGAGTGGGCTAGCAAGCCCAGGTAAACACTAAGGGTGAAATTTGTTAATAAATTAAGTTAGTAAGGTGATTAGTTATTTTAGTGTTACCGTATTAACGAATTAAACATTGACTAACGGGTTTGACTTGTCTTGGTTCATTGGTACGTTTCGGATTACACTTGGGATCGTGAATTAGATTTGAATACGGAATAAATATTTGGAATTAACTATTATACTTGGACGTTTGGATAAATGTGGATCGTTATCGGACTTACGATATTAGATATCGGACTTATTGAACATTTTGACTCGAGACGGTGTAATATATTAACTTCAAGATGAACTTAATATATTAAACACAAACCGGACACAAAATCTTCAATAAAACTAAAACTAATATTTACACGAACGATAACGAGACATAAACTTATTAAATATTGAAATTTCATATTTGATTAACCTAACTCTCGACGACTCGAGACAAACTAATTTTTATTAATTAAACTTATTTTTATTATAAAACATTTATGTTTTATACAAACTATTTGGGATAATGGGGTAGATGTCGAAGCTTACAAACTGAGTTGTTTTATTTGAGATTGTTGTTTGTTGTTAACTGCTAGGCTTGTCTTCCTTGGTTTGAATTCTTGTCAGTATCCTCTTGAGTTAGTTGATGTCTATTCTTTTTGGCGTGAGTTGTACGTCGAGTCTAGGTTATCTTACCACACCACATGAAACATTTAAACTAAGCTTTTGATAAATTTTGGAAAACTGAATAATCCACGAAAAACTACGACACTTTGTCTTTTGTAGACTTTATTACTTTTGCGAGATGTATTTTGAGATAATCGTATACGTACTAGGTTGTGCCGATACTAGATCGTTGTGTATCATCATGCTATATGAGACCGTTGTGATATGCTCTAGATGCCGGTCGTGTCATTGTGATCTTTGCTTTGCTGTGGCTAAGGTGAGTCGTGGCCCCTACTTTTCACACTTGTTTTTAATAATTCTTTTGGGGGAGATACATGCTTTAACTGTTTTATAATACTTGAAAACTCTCATGATTTGCTCAAAACTATCAACTATGCTTTATATGTTTGAATCATACTTGAAAGGGATACGTGTACGTTATATGTGCAAATTGTTTGATTAGCTTAAACACTGAACTTGAAACATAACATCTTCGGACTACTTGACGTAACATGATACTGAAACTCACTGTATGTATTCATATAACAAATGAATGAACTGTTAACTTTATTATGATATTCTACATTTTCTGGAGAGAATTGCCAAAAACCAGAATACGTATACTTGATGAACCCTGAGACCTATATTGCCTAAGTACCCCTTTATTGCCATAAAGTCCCTCGATCATGAGCCATTAATCACTGCGGTGAGCGCGAATATAGTGAACAGCTTCGAAACCTGTTGGAGGCTGACGACCTACCCCACTAATACTTTGACGGAATGCCTTATGGTTAGTCGTATTAGTCGTGGTGCACTATATTTGAGAAAAATAGGAATTGGCAAATCCCCTATTCACATGAGGGCCATAAATCCCCCATCAGGTAACCCTGGTGGGACCCCGCCGGTTTACGGAAATGGTTAACGTTTTGCGTGTCATGAGACTTAGGGCAATATAACTTTATGAATATATGAATGTTTCATATATATCCTAGGATACAGCTGTATTAGAAGACCATCACTTTACATTGATAGACTTCAGATTCTAGATTATCATTCCCACTATGTAATATGACTGTGAATCCTGTACTTGAACTTTAACTGTACTAAATGTGACTTAAATGAGAATTCTGCACGAGGCAAACCAAAATACTTGATATATCATTACATTTAAAAGCTGACCCAACAGTCTATATCGAGCGTATAACAACGTAGCTCATCTGCAATTATACTTGAACTTATGATTTTGGTGATCATACATGATTTACTTGTGAATTTTATACAACACAACTTATTAATTATTTCATGAAGGATTACTATTTATTTCGACAATCACTATACACCTTTTGAAGAAAATTATTTTCTATAAACTCCACGAACTCACCAACCATTGTGTTGACGTTTTAAGCATGTTTATCTCAGGTAATTAACGGAGCAGGACAAGACACGGAGCGGGCATCTTTTACTCTGATAACTTAGATGGTGTAAAATCAAATATGTCATTCTTCCCAAATTATCACATTTTCTTATGGGATTTTCAAATCAAATAAATCACTTTTGTATCAAGAATATTCTTCGAATGACATATAGCTTTCAAAATGCATATTCTGGACCGTTTTCTGAGATTTAAACTTCGATCCTCACCGTAACACCCAAATTACTTTTCCGCTGCCACAAACCAAATTTGGGGGTGTTACATGGTAACCCTATACACCTTGTCTGGATATTCTGCATCAATGAAGCCTGGAGGTTGAGAAACATACACTTCTTCTCCAATAGTACCATATAGGAAGGCACTCTTGACATCCATTTGGTAAACAGTGAAGCCTATGAAAGAAGCATAGGCCAAGAACAGCCTAATTGCTTCAAGTGTTGCAACTGGAGCAAAAACCTCTTCATAATCCACCCCTTCTTCTTGAGTATACCCTTGGGCTACCAATATTGCTTTGTTTCTGATCACAATCCCCCTTTCATCTTTCTTATTTCTGAACACCCATTTGGTTCCAATTGCCCAGTGACCTTTAGGCAAATCAACCAGTTTCCAAACCTTCTGAAGCTTGAATTGAAGAAGCTCTTCTTGCATTGCTTCAACCCAACTTGGATCATCTAAGGCTTTGTTAATGTTTTTGGGTTTAGCCTGTGAGAGAAAACATGAAAACAGGCATATGTTGGCAACTTCATGATTCTTTTCTTCATAAACAGATGAGATAAACCCTTCTTGGTCTGAAGATAAGACTTGAGTTCTTGTTCTAACACCAGAATCAATGCTACCAATCACATTATCAATGGAGTGATCTTTGAGAATTCTTGTGTTGTGTGTTGTAGGAACTTCATAGGTAAGTGGAAGATTGCCAATCCCCACTTCTTCTGGTAAAGAATCATCTGATTGAACATTTAATGGTTCAGCAGTACCAACTTGTGAACTGGCAGTACCATCTGGTGAACTAGCAGTACCATTTTCATTTGCACTACTTTCTTGATTCTCTTGACCCTGAGTTCCTTGATCATCTTCAACACCTTCATTTGTTGTATTTGAAGGTTCTTCATGATTTGAAGATAAATCCAATCCTTTCCAAATTGGCATCCAGATGTAATCTTGATTTTCAGCTGTTTCAACATTGTCTTCAAAACCTGCATTATCATTAGTATTTGTACCTGCAACAGGCACATAATTCATAGATTCTGAAAGCCTATCAATGTCAAACATCCAATCTGGCCCAATGCCTTTAACATTTGTTAGTTTCTCTTGAAACTCTAAGTGCAGATTTTCTTCCACTAGCCTAGTGCAACTATTATACACCCTATAGGCCTTACTTTGCAAAGAATACCCTATCATGTAGCCTTCATCAGCTTTTCCTTCAAACTTTCCTAGATGATCTTTGGTATTGAGAATAGTGACATGACATCCAAAAGGTCTCATAAAACTTAAAGATGGTGTTCTACCAAAGAAAAGTTCATAAGGAGTCTTTTTATGGGGTTTAATCACAAGAACCCTGTTCTGCACATAACAAGCAGTACCTACTGCTTCAGCCCAAAATGAAATAGGCAACTTAGAGTCTACTAACATTATTCTAGCAGCCTCTATTAGTGTTCTATTTTTCCTTTCTGCAACTTCATTTTGCTGTGGGGTTCTAGCTACACTAAATTCTCTTTTTATTCCTTTTTCTTTGCAAAAGTCATCCATAACCCTATTCTTAAATTCTGTCCCATTGTCACATCTGATTACTTTCACTTTCTTATCAGCTTGGTTTTCTACCTCATTTATATAAGACTTAAGGATCTCACTAGTTTCATGCTTAGATCTTAAAAAGAAAACCCAAGAAAATCTGCTGTAATCATCAGTAACTACAAGACAATATTTTTTACCATTCAAGCTACTCACATTAGTAGGACCAAAAAGATCCATATGAAGCATGTATAAAGCTTGAAAAATTGAGTTATGGGTCTTGGGCTTACAAGAAGCTCTATGTTGTTTGCCTTTTTGACAATCAACACAGGTTTGGTCATTTTGAAAAATCTTTTTGGGTAAACCTCTAACCAAATCATATTTTGCAATTGTATTGATTGTTTTAAAGTTTATATGACCAAGCCTTCTATGCCAAAGCATAGATTCATCCAATGAGGCTTTTGCTACTAGACAAGTTAAACTCTCCTTAGGATCAATGTTCTTTAAATCAACACTGTACATATTGTTCCTTTTTGGGATTTTAAGAAGAATCTGACTTTCATCAAGAATTTTAAAATCAGGAGAAAGAACCATACATTCATTGTCAGTAAAGAGAACATTGTTTTTTTTGTCACACATTTGTGAGACACTGAGGAGATTAAACTGAAGTTCTTTCACAAAGTACACATTTTCAAAATCTAATTTACTGGTTTTGATTGTACCTTTACCAGTAATCTTTCCTTTGATTCCTCCCCCAAAGGTAACATATCCTCCATCAAATGATTTGAAGTCTGTGAGGTAAGACATGTTGCCTGTCATGTGCCTTGAACATCCACTATCTACATATCCTTGATTAGCAATATCATTTGAATGTTCCTCAGGATTGGAGAAAGCCATTAAAGCCATTTCATCTGAAGTTGACTCCTCTTCACCCATAAAGCTCCAATCAAAACCCAGCCCATCAATAGCTACCATAGCTTTAGGCTCAGTGATTTCCACAGCCTTGCTCTTGTTCTCAAAGCTTCCTTTGTTCTTGTTCTCAAAACCTCTTCCCTTATCATCCTGCTTCTTTGGTCTTCTACACTCTCTTGAGTAGTGACCCTTCATGTGGCAGTTGTAGCACTCCACTTTAGACTTGTCATACCCAGCAGGCTCATTACCATTTATGGTAATTTTCTTTCCAGTCCTCATCAGTAATTTCTCAGCCCTTATGCTCAGAAGTGAAAGTTGCCACTTTATGTCCATTTCCTCAAGATCATCATCATTGATCTCTTGAATATCTTCAAAAGTCAATATGGAACCATTGTGTTGTGATGTCAGGAAAGCACAACCAATTGTTTCATCTAGAATTGTTTTGGTATTGCTAGAAGTATTGGCAGTACCAAAATTTGTGTTGGCAGTACCTTCTTCTCTATCATCTTTTTCTTCATCTACTATTTTTGAGGTGCTGGGAGATGACACAAAGGCCATATTCCCTGAGCTTGAACTAGTAGACTTCTTCACTTCATGCTCTACTATCTTGAAGTTGTTGTAAAGATCATTAAGACTCATTTGATCAATATCTGGTTTGTTTTTTCCAGACAATGACATGCATGGCCCATTCAAATGGTAAACTCCTAAGAAATTTGGAGTTTAAGTCTTCTTGAGATATCAGCACTTCATGAATGGCTAACTGACTTGAAAGCTTTTGTAGTCTATTGAACATGTTGTCCAAAGACTCATTTGTTGTGGCTGTAAAGTTTTCAAACTAATGTTTGAGGAGAGTTTTCTGAGTTTTCTTGGTGGCATCATTTCCACCAAATCTAGCCAAAATAGCTTGAAAAAGGGTTTTAGCACATTTGTACTTGTTGAAGATCAAAAGCTGGTCATTTGGAATAGTCATGAGAAGCATACTCCTGGCCTTAAGATCATTTCTCTTTTGGATTCTTTCTTCTGCGGTTGTTGGGTTCACTTGCATATTTGTTACTATTGCATCGTTCACTGTGGAGGTGGTGATTGTAGCTTTGAATGAATTTCCTTGTTCAATAATCTCCCAAAGTGCACAGTCTTGCACTTGGAAGTATTGCTCTACCCTCAGTCTCCACATATCAAACTCATTCTGTTTGAGTAATGGAAGTTTTGCAGCCACATTGGTTTAAATGTGTTCAATGTCCATTGTTCTTTTAAATCATAAATATCCGCCTAGCTCTGATACCACTTGTGAAGAATTATGCATACACTTGGGATGTTAATCTTAATAATGTGTTTGGGATATTTAGGAATGAATGTGCTTTAGTACGCGGAATTTACTATAACACACTTAAAGGAACAAAAGGTGGTAAACATGCAAACGTGAATTGTAATGAACAATGTACACAACTTGAATAGCACAAAACGATTCAATATTATTTATGAAATAATACGGATGATCTAAAGTATCACCAGGATTACAAAAGTAACCTTGAATCTTTGGTTTGTTTAAGGATTTGTGAATCAGTAACTAAGTTACTAGAGAGGTTGTTCTGTTTTTGGATATTACAAAGTTATTAGTTCAAAAGATATATGTCTAAGGTGGTGACTAAGGGATCCTTTTATAGGATAACACCCCTTATTACAAGTTGTCAAGTTGCACAATATAATAAGATACTTGGACTTTTCTAACCTACTAATTACAACTTTCAATGTAAATCACTCAGTATAATCTTCTGCACAACATGGAAGACTGAACTACTTCTACTTAACGTGTTACATTGTACAAAGACTAATAATACAACTAAATATCTACAAATAAATATATATCAACTTGACCTTCAACTTGGCAGGACCTTCTTTAACTAGCAGTACCTTCTCACCCAGAAGGTACTGTTAGTTTATCTTCAACTTCTTCAAAATCAACTAGCAGGCTCAATACTTCATCTGGCAGGCTCTTTGACTTGAACATTTTATTCCCAACAGTATGTGATGAGACGAAAAGTGTACCGCTTTTAGGGGGTCATTTAAGCCCTAATTCGTGATTATTTGATCAAATATTGCCCTAAATCGTTCCTTTTGTCATTTTAGGTACTTTGGAGAAGAAATCTGGAAAAGGAAGCATTTTGGACGTTTTTGGAGCATAAAAGTGAAGAAAACGGCAAAGTCTCAAAATCGGCTGGAAAAGTACCTGTGACGGCGTCAAGCCCCAGTGTGACGCCGTCAACCCTTGATAAGCCAGAGAGGATTTTGGAAGATTAAAGGGGGACGGCGTCAAGAAGGCCGTCAAGTGTTAAGTTAAAGAGAGACGGGCCAGAGGATTTTTGAAGGTGACGGCGTCAGGATCATAGACCTGACAACGTCAGATGATATAGAGTGACGGCGTCAAAGTATTCTTACACGAGAAGGAACCTTAGTGAAACCGCCACAAGTTAATCAAGACAATCACAACTCGCGCGCGGAGTAGCTGTCACTGTTTTGGCCATAAAATCTTCATACGAACTCGGATTTAGGTGATTCAAGAGGCCACGGAATCGGGACGAAAAGATCTACAATTTGGTGAAAAAGGGGAGCCGACGCCATCACTTGTAAAGCCTGACACCGTCAGATCGATGCGGACAGAAAATCAGCTATAAATACAACATCACAACTTCACTTTTTGTAAGCCCTAAACCCTAAGTCCGATTCTAGGGTTTAGGTAGGTGTTTTTCCAGCAACTTAGAGGGTTTCAATCATTTCATAAACATCAAATATTGGTTTGTTGATTCTAACTTAATTATGTCTTTCATTATTATGGTTGTTTGCCCTTCATTGATCATGCTTTGCTAATTCACCTTGTGTCTACTTATGATTGTGTGAAACTTGTATATAATTAATTAGATCTTATTGATTCCTTGTTGATGTATGTGTCTATCGTCATCAATAAAGGTGTGACACTTCAATAGATCTTATTGATTTAGCTTATAATTCTTGTTTCCTATTGTCTCTTGTTTGATTGGGTGATATCGATGTTAGGCTTAAGAAAACTGGCTAACCTCCTATAAGGTAACTTGCTTGAACGTCTTAAGAAACATGAACCAATGCGTACTAGGTTTATTTGGTTGTATTTAATGCATGAGCGAATTCTAGTGATCCCATGTTAGGAGCTTCTTAGCCGGCTCGACATAGAAGTGAAGTAGGAGCTTATAGAGTTGGGGAAGTACGTACGCCACCCCACGAATGGTATTAAGGAATACAACCCGTCAATTAAAACAAGGTGTGACAATTCAATAGGTAGAATTGGATAGCTAGCAAGGAGTAATACATCATAGGTAGATACACTTCACTTCCCTTGTAGAACCCTAGTTTACTTTCCTGCGCATTAGTTTAATTAGTAGCTTTTGGGTTAGTTGATTAGCAACTAATTCCGCCCCTTCTTCCAAAACCAGAGATTTTTACTTGCTTTCCATAAAATATAAAAATACAAAAAGAATCATCCCTCACCTCTAGACCTAGTAGATAAATTTCAATCCTAACGAACACTATTCTTTGAGTTGAACGATCAATCCTCCGGTACTTGCCACTTCACTATACTACATCGGTCAGGTACACTGCCTGGTGGGGATTGCAAGCCTCTTGAGATCCCTCGAGAGGTAAAACCTGTTGTAAGGTCGCAAAACCACGCATCAAGTTTTTGGCGCCGCAGCCCGGGGAATAGTTATTGTTTAGGTTGAAATTTTATTTTTATTAGGTCTACTCATTAGATTCCTATCTAGTGAGATTTTTATTTTCTTTTTATTAGCTTTCTCGTAGTCTATATTTTCTTTGTACTTTTGTTCGTAAAGTTTTTCCATTGACTCTTCCGTTCACCATTATGGAGTACGCGAATCCACCATACTACCGACCACGAAATCCATTCGCCCCTAATGACATCTTGATGTTCAACCAATATCGAGATGAACCCATATATGATGCATGGACTCGTTTTAAAAACTTACTCCGAATAGTTCCTTATCATAGTTTCGATTTAGCATCCCTAACCTAAATCTTTTACGATCGTGTCGACCGATATGACCAAATGTGCATTAACGATTTTGCCAATGGGGACCTTAGGGAATTAAATGCTGAATAAGCATGGGATACCATAGAAGATTGTGCCCAATATTATTATAGAGTAGACAACCCAACAAACGTTAGTGCAAGTCAATTGACCACAAATTTCAAGGATCATGAAACATGTTTGTTTGGGGATGAGGGTAGAGTTGAGCCACCTAGTTGCATGTCAAGGTTAGGCACTACCATAATACAAGATGAACACATAGGTGATCTTGACACAAGGAATGATGAGGTAAGTAACATAAGACCACTAAATACCCCACAAGTCCTACCATCATTTGAGGCACACACACCGCCCGTGACTTACCCGGAAGAAGTAGAAGTGACTTTAGGAATCACAATGGAGGTAGAACCCTTGGAACAAGCACAACTAGAGGATATAGGTTTGAACACTTTTAGTGATGACCTTACTCTTAGTTCTAGGGAATTTCCTAGTGTTGATGAAACGGAACCTCAACCTTTACACAACTTTCCATCCTTAGATTTACATCTAGGAGACAAAAGAGGAACCGACCCACCCATCAACCCTTATTATCCGGGTAGTTTTAGGATGAAGGAAGCCATTCACTCACCCCCTTCACCTCACGTGGCATATTTCCACCCTAAGGGTGTGTATCGCTACTTTCACCCGCACTTAACCCTAATTGTAGGGAAAACCTTTCCTTTATCCGTTAAATAAGGGCAGAGTCAGGCTCGTGACTCGAACAAAAACAAGCGCTTCTTGGGAGGCAACCCATGTTTTTAATTGTTTGATGTTTTTATTTTATTTGTTTGTTTGTGTCATACATGCTTAATCATAATTGTTAAATTTTCATGTTTCGAATAATTTGTGAAAATGCTTTATTTTGTTTTTAACCTCGTCTTAATTGCATATAAAGGTATTTTACAAAAAAAATAAGTGTAGGAAAGTTTATATTTTGTTAAAAAGAACAAAATTTGAACATGGAAAATTTACAATTCATGATTAGCATGTATTCTATCTTGTTTATTTGTCAATACTTGTGGACATGATTTATGAGTTCCTATTTGTAATTCATCCCGCAAGTATCCTATCCTTTTATTGTTTTGTTTTGTTTTTATTTCTAAGTCTGGAATTACATCTAGTTGTGGTTTTTCTTTGTTCGGTTTGATGCTTTGTTTTTTTTGTTTGATGATTACAGGTTATATTGGAAAAGAAGATGTACGTGCAACACATCAAGAGGATGATTATATTTCTGGAGTGAAGCTTGTCATGCTCATTCTCTTGGAGGGAGATTTAACCATATTATCACATCATCCATACCGAGCGAATCAGGGGAGTATTAGTTTCTTCCATTCTCATTTATTTTTACTTTTACATCTTTTTTCTTGAACATTGGGGACAATGTTCGGATTAAGTGTAGGGAGGGTAAATTAGGATGCCTTAGAAACTACAACTTCGCTTGATTTTTGTTTTGTTTAATAGTGAATGTGTAATAAAGCCAAGAGAAATATTGGTTAGGGCAATTTTAGCACCAAATTTAAAATTTTTTACAACATATAGGAGTGAAACTTTGATTTTAATAAGCGTCTCATGGATAGGGAATTGTATGACTAGCACAAAAACCATACCACTCAAAAATTTCCACCCCAAATATGTGAGGTTCGCCTTTAGATCTTTAGGAAAAAGCATTCATTGTTGGTGCTTATGAGTGAACCGGTAGTTTATAGATTCTAGAACTTGCATTTGTGATGCATACCGAGATCGCTAGTGAGACTACATTGGTGTAGTTAGGATTGACTACATGATAAGAGGCATTAGCATTAACCCATTGTTTTACACCTGTGTTTTTGTTATAATTACTTTGGCTACATTGGTCAAGTAATTCTCCCACACCCTTTGCGTTGTACTCATTTTTAGTACACGATACCCCTAGTACACCCCTCAGAGCCTATCTTTTCGTTTCGACCTTTAAGCATTTTACTTAAAGGAAGAATTTGTTTACACCCCACTTAAATGTACACCAAATCGCCTTAGCCTACCTTGTGTGCACTCATCTTTAGTGCATTATTGTGACAACATTTGTTTAAACCCTTAGTTAATTATCTAATTGATTACATGGTTGCTAAGTCGAGTCATATCCTTGTACATATTGTTTTGGGACGATTGGGACTTATGGGTAAAGTACTAGTGTAATGGAGTAATGGGGAAGAACATCATTTATTACCCCCATATGTACGTTAATATTTTAAAGTACTCCAAATGTTTCGATTATCTTGATTCGAGTCATTAGAATAATTTTATGTAAAGTATGTAAAAGTTCAAGTGTAGGGATGGTACAAAGAATCCCTAGTGATGTATTGTTTTGGATGGTAGGGCAAGAGTGTATGCATACGGACTACCATCCGCCTCTATCTTTTATTTATGTTTTGTTTTGTTCTATGTTTATTAGTTCGTGATTAGTTTAAGTTGAGTCGAGTCTTGGCTTAGCAACGCCTCATTCTACATGTAATTGACCAAGATGATTGACTTGCCACCAGTAAAAATATCCTTATCCAACAAACCGTGTTTTCCTTATCCCTACACCTAACGTTATAACCCTTTGTAAAGACCTCTTTGATAGTTTATCCTAGGTGCTTACGCCAAAAGTGGTAGAGGCGTGATCCTTTCCCAAGCCTATGGTAATCTATTTTCTATGACAGGTAGTGAGCGATATTCTTCCATTTCCATTTATGATATATAAATTTACAACACCCGAGGGATGAGAGTATCCAAACACTTATTGTGAGGTGCTAGTGTATAATTTCCGTGCTTATTTTGACCAAGGTGGAATGATCATTTGTTGTAATTACTTTTATATTAATGTTAAATGACCCCTAACTTGTATTTTGATTGGTGGAAAAGCTCATTTGCTTGAGGACAAGCAAATCCCAAGTGTAGGGATATTTGATGAGACGAAAAGTGTACCGCTTTTAGGGGGTCATTTAAGCCCTAAATCGTATTTATTTGATCAAATATTGCCCTAAATCGTTCCTTTTGTCATTTTAGGTACTTTGGAGAAGAAATCTGGAAAAGGAAGCATTTTGGACGTTTTTGGAGCATAAAAGTGAAGAAAACGACAAAGTCTCAAAATCGGCTGGAAAAGTACCTGTGACGGCGTCAAGCCCCAGTGTGACGCCGTCAACCCTTGATAAGCCAGAGAGGATTTTGGAAGATTAAAGGGGGACGGCGTCAAGAAGGCCATCAAGTGTTAAGTTAAAGAGAGACGGGCCAGAGGATTTTTGAAGGTGACGGCGTCAGGATCATAGACCTGACGACGTCAGATGATATAGAGTGACGGCGTCAAAGTATTCTTACACGAGAAGGAACCTTAGTGAAACCGCCACAAGTTAATCAAGACAATCACAACTCGCGCGCGGAGTAGCTGTCACTGTTTTGGCCATAAAATCTTCATACGAACTCGGATTTAGGTGATTCAAGAGGCCACGGAATCGGGACGAAAAGATCTACAATTTGGTGAAAAAGGGGAGCTGACGCCGTCACTTGTAAAGGCTGACGCCGTCAGATCTATGCGGACAGAAAATCAGCTATAAATACAACATCACAACTTCACTTTTTGTAAGCCCTAAACCCTAAGTCCGATTCTAGGGTTTAGGTAGGTGTTTTTCCAGCAACTTAGAGGGTTTCAATCATTTCATAAACATCAAATATTGGTTTGTTGATTCTAACTTAATTATGTCTTTCATTATTATGGTTGTTTGCCCTTCATTGATCATGCTTTGCTAATTCACCTTGTGTCTACTTATGATTGTGTGAAACTTGTATATAATTAATTAGATCTTATTGATTCCTTGTTGATGTATGTGTCTATCGTCATCAATAAAGGTGTGACACTTCAATAGATCTTATTGATTTAGCTTATAATTCTTGTTTCCTATTGTCTCTTGTTTGATTGGGTGATATAGATGTTAGGCTTAAGAAAACTGGCTAACCTCCTATAAGGTAACTTGCTTGAACGTCTTAAGAAATATGAACCAATGCGTACTAGGTTTATTTGGTTGTATTTAATGCATGAGCGAATTCTAGTGATCCCATGTTAGGAGCTTCTTAGCCGGCTCGACATAGGAGTGAAGTAGGAGCTTATAGAGTTGGGGAAGTACGTACGCCACCCCACGAATGGTATTAAGGAATACAACCCGTCAATTAAAACAAGGTGTGACAATTCAATAGGTAGAATTGGATAGCTAGCAAGGAGTAATACATCATAGGTAGATACGCTTCACTTCCCTTGTAGAACCCTAGTTTACTTTCCTGCACATTAGTTTAATTAGTAGCTTTTGGGTTAGTTGATTAGCAACTAATTCCGCCCCTTCTTCCAAAACCAGAGATTTTTACTTGCTTTCCATAAAATATAAAAATACAAAAAGAATCATCCCTCACCTCTAGACCTAGTAGATAAATTTCAATCCTAACGAACACTATTCTTTGAGTTGAACGATCAATCCCCCGGTACTTGCCACTTCACTATACTACATCGGTCAGGTACACTGCCTGGTGGGGATTGCAAGCCTCTTGAGATCCCTCGAGAGGTAAAACCTGTTGTAAGGTCACAAAACCACGCATTAGTATGAACATATGGGGTTGGCTGTATAGCAGTATCAGTAGTAGAGGTAGGCTGGATGGGAGCATGATCAGTGGTGGATGTAGGTAGTGCTGTAGTGGGTGTGGGCTCAATGAGGTCGGGGTCTGGTGCATTGTAAGCCTGTAGCACCTGCATGTACGGGTCATCTGAGCCCGACGAGATCGGAGAGATGTTGTGGGAAGACATAGTCTGTGACAAAAATGGTATATGTGTGTAAGTATATCGAAAATACTCGTAATAAATAGTGTAAGTTAAGTATGTATAAGTATACATATAATACTTATAGTACATGTAGTTGAGCAAAATCAACAAACGATAATATATAGTTAAGACAAGTAACCAGCAAATAAACCGCAAGCAAGGCAGGCAGGCAAGTGGCGGTCATAGGGACTTATTTTTGTAAAAAGAGGTTATAGTTTAGGGTTTATATGTACCTCGTTCTCTATAAACCTGGCTCTGATACCAATCTGTAACACACCCAAAATCGGGTATTGCGGAAGCATTTGGGTCATGGGGCGCTACTAAATTGAAAATCACAACACAAGGTAGTAAAGAACGGAATACATACTCCGTTCTAATACATTCAATCAAGTTAAATAAGTTTATAATATAGTTTGAGTTCATAAAATAAGGCCCATAAATTCAGTTGTCCCAGTAAAAAACAAGTCATAGTTAAAATGCCACTGTACTTCAGAAAGTAGTCTATGACCCTTGCCATGCCACAATCTTGTCATAATCAATCAGCTTAAACACCTGAGAAAAACAAGCTAAAAGTCAGCAAAAATCTGGTGAGTTCATAGGTTTATCAACAAGCAGTAAAATCAACAGTTGGGACCATGAGTTTGGTATATGAACATTACAACCCATGTAATGTCATATAAAAATATAGTCTATTACGTTAGCACTAAGTTCATGCAACCAAAGCTATAACAGTGTGCACGCTCTAAAAGCATGTTAAATATAAGGGTCTGACAAGTGTTTATCCTAGACACTTGTGTTTCGATATGGTATACGTTTGTTTGCCTATCCGGTCAACCCGAACGAGGACGTTACTCCCAATAGATCTATTTATAACATTCACGCTTCCCAGCAGGAATTGACGGTTCATGAGTTGGGCATAATGGGACATAACAGGGCTTAGGCTAATCCACGTAATAGCATAGACAATAGTTTGGTCCATAAAAGAGTTTTGCATGTTTCTCACCCCAATTGTAAAACAAGTTTAAATAAAGTGGAGCTATAAACTCACCTTGGTAAATAGCAGTCAGATAATACAATAGTTTCAGATAGTGTTCAGCACCAACATGCGACCTAGATTAGTAAGGTTTGTTTTAGTTCACAGACTAAGTTTAAGAACTTACGAAATTTAATTAAATTCAAAAGTTTAAAAGTCTATGTTATTGTTGCTGGTGTGGCAGCATTTAAGTTTAAAACAATTTCCTATCATTTGGAGGTATTGGCTCTTGGAAGTGCATAAGTGTATATTAGAAAAATATCTAGGCGGATAAGTCTCTGGTTTGACAGTAACCGAAAGACTATGTACGGAAAACCATTACTATCACATATTAGACGTTGACGACATATGGAAATGTTGTCATTAAGTGAACACATATTTCTAAGTGCGTGTATATATATTACATGTGTAAGTGTGTGTATGAGAAGGATGGTATGTGTATATATATATTTGTATATATATAGTTTTTGTAAAGGTGATGTTACGTTTGAAAATTCCTCATCATTGTTTATGACATTAACGAAAAATTAGTAAGCTAAGTATATACTCTTTGATAATAGGCAATTCTCGTGCTAACAAAAATTATAAGGTTGGCGTTTAAAATAATTGTTTCATAATCTAATAGATCTATGTGAATTTTGATAAAACACGTCAAGTTTATATGCAATCGAATTAATGAACGAGTTTAAATTCACAGGTTTAGTTTTTACTTTGTTCATATAGTTGTTAAATGTGAAAAAGAGTTTTTTGTTGTATGTGTAATGACAAGCCATCTTGGTTTATAAGTTAAGTTGACTTGTTATAAAAAAAATCATGTTGAATTTCTAAATATGTCGTATGATCTATATATATATATATATATATATATATATATATATATATATATATATATATATATATATATATATATATATATATATGATCTATATATATATATATATATATATATATCGAGCTTTTAGGTTTTAGTGAAGTGTAACGAGTCGATAACAAGTTGAGTTGTTTTTAAGTCGTAAAATATAAAGTTTGAAATAATCGAGAAAGATCACTTGGACGATGGCGACAACAACTCGTGTTCCGAAACCGATTATTCAAATCCACTCTTATGTTGGGATTTTGGCGGATTGGGCTGTGGCCCAACATGGAAATAATAGACTAACTCTCGGTTGGACTGATAAGAAAACCAAACGGACTCTATTCTTTTTATACGTGGGCTTTGGCCCAGTCTGGCTAACTTGAACCCAACAAGTTCTTTGAGGTCTAAAAGAAAGGGCTTGGCCCAATTCTTAAGTATTTCCAGTAACGCAACATTTAAAAAAAATAACACAACTATCACTTTGAGGTTTAAAAGGGCTTCGGCCCATTCATGGTTTAAATAAGGATCCAGTACACCAAATTTGCAACAAGTTACACAAACAATTTCCTTGAGTTTTTAAAATATTCGATCCATCCTAAGAAAGCAAAAGAAAATCAAGTATACTCAATCTCACAAGTTGTGTTAAAAACTGCTTGTGTGGAACAACATATGGGGGGAAGACTCGAATACATGAACTCGACTTGTGAACCGACACAACCCAAACGTGCCCTTATTATAAGGGTGTGAGACTTTTTTTTTTCTGAACAAGCAAGAATAACACCCTCATGGGTGTTTTAATGACCAAAGTGGTCGAACCAAGACAAGCAAACCCAGTCAATACTTGAGTTGAGCTCGAGTGACCTCAATACATGGCCTCTCGGCTCATAGTACAACCAAGACACGCAAGTCGTTATTAACTTTCAACACAAGACCACGAAGTGTTGTGCCAAGGACTCGAGACAAACAACTGCAACACCACACACCCTTCGTGGGTGTATTTCTCTAAAATCAAACAAGGACTCATTCGACCTAAGTACACCACTGTGAATCCATCACAGTGGGTTTCGAACCCTTAATGAAATCCACACAATTGCAAACAAAATCCGCACATGAACACAATTCGAACAGGAATACAAGCACACTTGAATCTTAAGCACAAACACAATTTGAACCTTAACACAACCTCGAAACTGAGCACAAACACAAACAAAAATCCGAACACAAGCACGAAGTTTGAGCATAAATACCAACACTATTCGGACATGAACTCAAACACCTTATGAGCATACACGTTTCGAATATGAACACAAACAAATCCAAGCATAACGCAAACACAAAATTCGAGTATAAACATAAACACAAAATTTTCATTATCTATTTAACCAAATCCTTAACTGCTTACTAATCGACCAAAAGAAATAAGCAAGATTCGAACACCATTTTACAACATACACTTCCAAATTTTTGTGCCAACATGGTTTTGATTTTTGTTTTAGATTTTCGGTTTTAATCTTTACCACACCTCACAACAGCACAAACAGCACATCACAAGATCATAACAACAAGAATAAAGAAATGAAACATATCGATTCGAGTAATTAACGACAACATCAATTCAAAATTTTTAGATGCTAAAGGAGTTAAACATTACAAACAATCAAGATGTCGACTGACAAGAGTCACCAACAAAACCCAATCCCGATTTTCCAAGAAATTCTACACACACCACTGGTTGCCTCTTGAGCCCTTCAAACTTTGTGAGAATTATGGTTGTGAGATGTGACTGTGTGGATCGTTGCTGGAAATCGGTGGGTTCAAAAAGAAGAATAATGGGAAAGCTTTCAATTCCCTTTTGATCATTAGAGGATAAGAATCCACTATATCTAGCTTCTCTCCCCATCTTTCTTCGATCATTAGAGGATCTACAGCGTGCGGGTTTGCTTCTCGTAATAGTTATGTAAGCACATAAATGCTTAATCTAACAGTTAAGTAATAATAAATTGACATTTATTATTAAAATATTTGTGGAAAAATTACCGTTTGTCACAAAGAACGTTGTTTTCCTTGGACACATGAATTAGCCTTGGTCGCACCTAAGACTGAACGATTGCCAATGTTTGCATACATAAAATTTTTATCACCACTGTTTTGCTTCCCAAACCAATATTTCTTTGAAATCCTTTGATGTGATTTCTGTCATATCATAAAGCACATCAGCATTTCATAAAAAATTTAAAACATATTTTCTGTAAAAAAGGTAGAAACGCAAAACAGAAACCTCTTCTCTCTTTGCTTTTGAATCGGATGGAGTTAAGGAATATATTTCATTTGTTTCCATTTTTTCAATATAAGTTTGACCTGCTAAATATAAACCATGACCCAATTCAACTCGCATTCAACGAAGTACCACCTTTAGTTTAAGGATCAACTTCAATTCAAAGGAACACTACACGTCATGAGGGTAATAAGGAATGAATACTCTATCATCCTAAACCAATAAATAGATAAACGTAACAGCTGCAAAACTTTGAAAATGAAACAAATTTAAATGATACCTCAAAGATTCATGAAGCGGTGCCGAAAATACTTGCTATTTTTTGTTCCAGTTGTGTTGGTTATCATGGAATCATCATCATTCCTCTTATCTCAGTCAGTTGGGACATCATCATCCCGATACTTGTCGGTAATTAAAAAAAAAAAGTAAACCAGGGCATATAACGAACCACAAAACATGATCATAATTTAAACGATCATGACTGGAAAGAGTAAATTGCAAAAATCGTCCTTGTGGTTTGGCCAAATTGCACGTTTCGTCCTTGTGGTTCATTAAGTGCAAAGATCGCCCTTATTTTGCAATGTTACGTGCACTTTTAGTCCTCCATCATTGCAAAAATCGTCCTTGTGGTTTGCCAAATTTAACTGTTGAAGGACCAAAAGTGCACGTAACAATGCAAAATAAGGACAATCTTTACACTTAATGAACCACAAGGACGAAACGTGCAATTTGTCCAAACCACAAGGACGATTTTTGCAATTTACTCTGACTGGAAATTTAAAAACTCCATGCATATAGATGACTAAGAATATAAATATGTAAAAATAGATACTCACGTTTTGATGTTTACACCATGGTTTTCTCATTAAGGAATTCTTGTTCATAGCCCATCCTAAACAAACATTACATGAAATACTATGAGTAGAAAAAAAAAGGGCAAATGGCACAAAAAGGCATCAAAGTTAGGGTCCATTTCCAATCAAGGTATCCAACTTTTTTTCTTGCATAAAAAGGTTCCCAACTTTTTTTTTGGCGGATTTGGGTTTTTTCTTAACACCCGTTAACTACAAACTAAATTTTTTTTTAAACTTTTATAAATCTTTTATAAAAACTGAAGGGTCATTTTTAAAACTTTAAAACTTTTATATACACCTTTAAACGTTCATCCCCAAATTCAAAATTAGGGAAAAATCCAAATTAGGGCAAAATAATTTCTTCCCCAAAATTAAAACATGACAAACTCATGTAATTCATTAAACACTTCAAACTGGGCGTACTGGAATCGAAGAAATGCAGGTTGGGAAAAAGATAATTTGATGAATCGTGTTTGTGTCTTGTGTGAATGTGGTGATGAAAGTGGTAAGTGGATTTCTTGGACTGAAAAGAACCCAGGCAGGAGGTTTTTGGGATATCCTAACTATAAGGTAAACACATTTGTTGGTTTAAATGGTTTGTGAAAAACATGTTTTAACTTTATTTTCGTTAAATAGGCAAGAAAGCATTGTGAATTCTTTCACTGGTGGGATCCAGATTTACCAGCTGAGCATTACAAAGGTAAATTGGCAGAAGTGGAAAAAAAATGAAGAAGGATGCTGTGGAATTTGAGCTGACAAAAAAGAGATTGGAAGAAGAAGTGGCAGTGTTGAAGACTACAATGAATATGCAATCTAGGGTTATCTTTGTACTGTTAGGGTTGCTTTTCATTCTAATTATGAAAGCTTTTTAGTTTAGTTTGATCAATGAATGTATTGAAAAGGTTTCCTTTTGATGAACTATAATGTATTTGTTTAACTTTGATCAATGAATATAATGTGTGTTTTATGTTTTAATTTGAAGTGCAGTAACATGTGTATTGACTGCCACATGAGTCCACACATTATATAAAGGCATAATATAGGCTTCATTAGCAACTCACATTTTGAAGAAAACAAACAAGTGAGAAAATGAGCAAAAACAAGAAACCAGGTTTAACATTTAACTGCACAATGTCAGTAATATTTGATAGATTGATATTTAATATGTTCTTACAAGTACTTAGGTAATAAGTTGTTACAAATAAAACTGACATTACAAACTTTTGACTACTTATTCTACATCAAATGCATCATCTGGTGTGAGTCCTTGACCTTCATAATCCTGGATGATCTTCCTATTATAATTTTTCATTAATAATCTTTGAGAAGTCCTTCTAGGGGGTCTGTATCCTGCATTATATTGAGCTTGCCAGAAGTCATCATACCTCCTTTTTAGACTTGCTTCATCCTCATTTGCAGGAACATCATTCGCATTTGTATCCTCATTGACTTGTGTTGTTGTTTCCTCATTGACTGGAGCAGTTGTATCCTCATTGACTTGTGCTGTTGTTTCCTCATTGACTGGAGCAGTTGTATCCTCATTGACTTGTGTCGTTGTTTCCTCATTGGCATGTGTAGCTGTGTCTTTAATGGCATCACTTTGTTTAACTGCATCAACAATCATATCTTATGTATTTGCTTGCTCAAGTTGTATATCAACCAAGTCATCGTCATCAAATAGCATGTGTAGAACATTCTGTAAAATGGGTGTGTTAATTAGAATATACATCACACAAAAAAAACATAGAAACAAAAAAAATTAAAATTAACATTAAACTTACCCTGTTTGAAACACTAGCACTTTCTCTTCCCCTGTTTGATCCACTAGCACTTCCTCTTACCCTTCCCCTGTTTGATCCACTACCACTTCCTCTTCCCCTGTTTGATCCAGTACCACTTCCACTTCCCCTACCCCTTCCACTATTTGATCCACTAGAACTTCCCCTTCCACTGCTACCCCTTGCACTTGTTCCTCCCATCCATATACCACCTCTAGCAGTCACAACTTTTTTCTTTCTACTACAACTTGGGGTTCTAGAATTGACTGGGTCATTAACCCTAGGTCTGCCCTTCTTTTGAGATTCATCACCTAGGTCTGAAAATAAAGGATCTACTTCATCCTCATTCTCATCACTTTCATTTTCCAACACTAACTGACTTTCATCAAATACAACAACTTCATTTGTTTTTTTCTTTTTATCTAAGATTTGCCTTTCCTTTATCCTAACCTGCCTCAACTCTTCTTCACCCTCAGATAAATGATCAAGTGATGCAACATCACTTTCATCATCTGAGTCTTTGTAATAAGTAGCAGGGTTTAAAATTACAAGAACATAATCACCACTGTATTCTACTAAAGATTCATTCTTATGAGTAACATATAATGCTATGATACCTTCATCTATACTATGCCACTTTTCGACAAACAACCTAAGATCATCATCAGACTTAATACATTTTAACCCATTACTAAAGTAATACAAGCCACACACTACTGAACCTATGTTGTTTTGAACAAAATTTTTCAACTCACTATAGGTTAAAGGGGTCACATCAAGAGTGGTTGAGAGCATATCAGCATTATGATAGGTTAAAGGTTTCAGACTGAAATACCCGTTATAATAAAGATCCAAGGCTAATGTACCTCCTTTGGATGAAGAAGCCATCCTGCTAAACAAAAAAAATTAACAAAAAAGGTCAACGTGTGCTTAACTTAGCCGTTATTAACATAATTAAAAAAAACAATAAGTATTAATTACCTTTAAGAACACAAAAAAGGGTTCAATTTTGTGAATCGCACTCTTAACCTTTTTTAGGGTTTATGTGTGGAAACCAATTTGGGGGGAAATCTGGGGAAAAATGAAGTATCAGTGGTTATATAAAAGAAATTAAAATTGTTCATTTTTGGTCCTTCAAAATTTACAAATGTATCAAATTTTATTTAACAAAAACTTGGGGTTAGTAGTTAACGGGTGTTAAGAAAAAACCCAAATCCGCTAAAAAAAAAGTTGGGAACCTTTTTATGCAAGAAAAAAAGTTGGATACCTTGATTGGAAATGGACCCTAACTTTGATGCCTTTTTGTGCCATTTGCCCAAAAAAAAAGATAAGCAATTCAAGAATCATTAGACTCTAACCAAGTGGTTTGAAACTTTGAACTTTTGATCTCACCATTAAACACATCATCATTTAGCTATACAGTTCATCCTTGCATTTCTAACTACAAACAATTATCTAATCACTTAATTTGGAGAACCCCATTTCCAGATCTCCTATGAATTCATGTACCTGACCAATTGGTTTGACATCAGTTTCGTTTCCCAGTTCAGTTTTGTTACACCCCTAATCCAAATAGCCCTTAATTTGATGTTATAGGTTTAAGCAATGCAAACACATTTTAGACATATGTCTCGAAACAGGCGAAAGTACACCCCTAGTCTAAATAGACAATACCCAAACAGCTCCTAATTTAACGCCATAATTGTAAGCAATGCAAGCATTGTTCAGTTATGTGTTTCAAAACCAACCGAAGTACAACACCAATCCAAACGGGCCCTAATCCAAACAGCCCTTAATTTGATACCGCAAATTTAAGCAATGTAAACACAGTTTACTTCTAAGAGGCATCCATTGTATTACAGTTTGATTTATTTATTTATTTATTTTTTATTTTTAATTTTTTTTCACACGATCCCTTGTAAACCTGGTTCCATCATCGTACGTGTGCCTTATAAACTATCTGATTTCAACTAACTTTCTTAGATCATTATTTTGACTAAACATCAATGCATAGCAACTTACATATTTTGATATCTCAGAAGTTAAAAAAAAAATAGTTCATCAATTTTTTTTACCGCATTTTCCTCTAATAAAGCCGAGCTAGACAATGTGTGTATGCTAGAACCACAACCGCAACAACACATCAGCAGAACCACATTAGCAGCAAGGCACATTAGTAGCACGCCGTACCAATAGTGATACCAGCAGCAAGTGGCAGGCCGCAACAGCAAGTGGAGTCATCAACCTCAGAATAAACAAACATACCTCTAGTTTCCAGCTCGGTCTAGGAAATCATGCCAAGATATATCACCCTCAAACAATGTTGTACTTAAGCAAGAGTCTCTTGCAGGAATAACAATTGCCAGATGTGATCGAGCATCAACAACTCTGTTGCAAAATTTAACATTTTACTGTGAGAATCATATTTTCTTGTCAAAAAATTACTTTTTTTTTTAAATGGGAACCGATAACAGCACCTATATAAGGGAAGGCTTATGTTACAACAAATTATGTGATCAATGAAGATTGTTTCCTTTTTTCTAGAAACTTGAAGTTGCTTATGATGTTGTTCACTACCATGTCAAATAGTTTGGAATTTACGATTGTGAGTCAAAAAGCCAAAGGCACAGGTATACTAAAAAAAAAAAAAAAAAAAAAAAAAAAAAAAAAAAACACTTTAGAATAATGAATCAACCATTAAACACCAAAAATAGGTAAAATAAAGATAAATCCAAACACCCGTAAATCATTTTGCACACTGGTAAAGAAAACTTCCAAATCGCACCTGTCCATGTAAGATCACTTATAGACAATCCCTGCTGTGTAAGATCACTCACGAAAGCATTGTTAGAGTTTGTACAGTAACCTCTTTCAGAGAAACACTCTATCGCTTTTCCATAGTCCATGACCCTATAATAAATGAACAATCATGATCAAACAAACCACGTAAGTTTCACTAACATACAATTATCATACAAAACTACGCAAGTTTCACTAAGATACAATTTTCATAAAAAACTAATCTTACTTAAAAGAGACTGTGAGCTTCAAGTCTTCGAATGTTGAACCCCCATCTAAACCTCTAAAACCGACGGCTCCTATTCATTCACCATACCACCATCACTTGCAACATCCATATCATGACTAACTCCCTCGCTACACACTCGTCTTTCTTTCGCCACAGAAACAACACACTCTCTTCTCATTTACACAACATCATTCCCAACTTCACTTCCTTTAGGGGTCTCTGTTTCAATGTTAGGTTGGGAGTACTCAACTTTAACTTTCAAGAACATTATATATAAATATATAAATATTTCAAACCATCATGCAAAATTGGTTTCATGGCAGTGCCATATCAAAATTAAAAATTACTCAAACCCATTATCAAATTCAAAAGCTAAAATCATTGAAAGTACCTTGATTCCACAAGCTTCTTTTTGACGTGACCCTTTCAACATCCACAACCTTTGGCTTCAAAACATAACGAATCAACAAAAAGATTAAATTTCCAACTCAAACCCTTTATCAAAATCGGAAAAAAAAAAAAAAAAAAAAAAAAAAAAAAAAAAAAAAAAAAAAAAAATCATTGAAAGAAAACCCTAAAATACACCATTACCTTGATTCAGCAAGCTTATTGGTAACGTGAGCCTTGCAACATCCACAACCTTTAGCTTCAAAACATAACCAATAAACACAAATATTAAATTTCCAAACACCCTTTTAAAAACCCGCAAGAACCCCCAAACAATTTTCCAAAGCAATCACTAAAAACACAATCTTTAATTCAATCGTTATACAAAAAACTTACATAAAGGATTTGCAATCTTGGTTCTTAATTTGAACTAAAATGGATCTCGAAATTGATAAGGTACTGCGTTTTTTTTTTTTTTTTTTTTTTTTTTTTTTTTTTTTTTGATGTTGTGTCGGTTTGTTTGTGTGTGTTTTTTTGGCCGGTGGTTTTGATTGAAGTAGTAATGATAAAGCTTAGGGGAAAATATAGACATCGCCCGGTAGCTTAAAGTGTTGGGCTTTTTTGGCCCCAAAAAAATCGTTTTCCCAAAATGGCCCAAGGAATAGGCTACTTCCAAAAAGTCGCTTAAAGCGATTTTTTTTGTCAATTAAGCGACCTACTATTTGTCTCTTTTTGCAGCCAAAAAGTTTGACTTTTTAACTTTTTTAAGCGACTTTTGCTAGATTTTAAGCGATTTTTTGACTTTTTAAGCGACTTTTCGCTAGGGGCCAAAAAGTACACGCCACATGTCACTCCCACATTTAGTCGCTTTTTGCTTGGGCCATTTTGAAAAATCGACTTTTTTGGGGCCAAAAAAGCCCAACACTTTAAGCTACTGGGCTATTTGTAGAATTGCCCCTAAAGCTTAATAGCAAAGATAACGAAGGGATTTAAAACGGTTTTCACCATTCAATGATGTAGAGATGAAAGGAACATCGGTTTAGGAAGATGGACTGCAATGAGTTATTTTGACAGTGTCTTAAAGCCGATCCTCATAAATGAGGCTTTATACCTTCTCATCGTTGTTTTTTTTTTGTTTTTTTTTTTTTTTAATATATGACTATTAAGAGTGGGCTGTAATGGGATTGGAAGTGTCTTAAAGCCAGCTTTTTAATGAGGATTTATATATTTATGCAACATTAAAAGAAGCTCCATAATGGCACACTTGGTGAGCTTATTTTACAAATTAGAGTTTCTTAGCTTATACTAATAATGCTCACATTCAATAAATGTTTAACTTGCAACTCATTCTTTATATATAGTTAGATATGTTAACCGGTAATAGTATCTTGTTCCATTTATCATACATGTATTTATTATTTTAGTTTCGATCAAAGATTTATTTAGCGTTTAGAATATGTAAATATGTTACTATATGTAAAACCATATGTATAGGGACAAAAATTTTTAAATGCAAACAAACTTTGATCTCAGTTGTCTAAGGATCTCACGTCACAAAGTTACATATGACATAAGTAGTGTGGATTCCTGTTTTATTAAGGGATTTATAGGAAGTTACGTAGTGAAAGGGGTTGATAGGATTTACAAACATTTTAAGAGACCCGATCCGACCCGACCCAAATCCAATGTTGACCCGTTACATGGGGTATAAATTGTTAGAGTTTTGAAAAAATATTAAATCGTGTATGACTATAATCGAACACGGGACCATGGGATTGCACACTTTACTTATGAATGATGAATGTAAATAATTAATATATATATAACCGTTATGTATTTAATTATTTAGACACGAAATAACGACTAACGGACGTTAAGTAATTAACGAAATTGACTAACGACCGTTAGTGAATAAAGAAAGGACCGTATGTGAAATTAGAGGCTCAAGAATGATCTAGAAACCCTTTGGAAGGGGGGGCGATCGGCCTAAGGGTTACCATAACCCATTCGATCCAAACTTGTGCTCCAAGATAGTTTCACTATAAATACAAACTCAAGGGTTATTAGTTTTTTTACCTTTTGTGCATTGTTACTATAACCCTAAAAGTTTTCTTCTTCCTTTTTGTGCTAAAATCCGATCGACCCACCATTGAGGGGGGGGATCGACTTTATTAATTAAACAACTTAGTTTGGTTTAATTCGTGTTCTTTCACTAGCATAAAGCATTAATTGGTTATAGTACGTGTGTACAAGACTTTATAGTTAACTTACTTTAGTTAACATCATCTTGGATTGAGAAACAAAATGGTAAGGGGTTTCTCGTTAATCCTAATTGTTTGATTAAAGAAGAAGATTTAAAGTTGTGATCATTGTTCTTGCTAGGATCAAAAGGTACGTGTCTTTAAATTTCGGTTAATCTTTATACATGTTAAACAATTGATCTTTGCTTCCACTATGTGCTTTGATGTTGTAGATTTATTTATATGAATGTCATGGTATTTAAATTCTAACATAAATACCCCCAACTAGTCACATTGTTGTGTGTGACACAAGTGGCACATGTAATTAACGTTAAAGTTTTTCTCTAAGACCACACGTAATGGTCGTGAGTGTGTAGAGGTGAGGCCTTACCTCACGGCTCATGCTGCATCCCCAAAACACCCGCACCAACTCACGCATGAAAAAAAAAAAAAAAAAAAAGTGACCGGCTTACCTTTGGTGAGGTTGAAAAAATGTGGGCCATTTTTTATTTTTTTTTTATTTTTATTATTTTTTTATTTTTTTTTTGAACGGCTTATTAGTTGTTAGTGGTTCAGTTTCAGCAGTGACATGCAATTGGGCAATATGTTGACCTTGAGACCTGCCTGCTACTCATTTATCGCCTGAAGGGGTAAAAGTCCTGAGTGGGACTCAAACTTGAGACCTCCCCTATCCAAACATCCCCTCCCCGAGGCACATTAAGGAAACCTTGGTGGTCAACTAAGCTAGCCTAGTTGGTTGGCCCCTCTTTTTGTTTTAATATTTTTTATTTGGTTTGTGAGTGTGTGGGGGGTATAATTGTTTAAACTTTAAAGTGAATATTTTAATGAAAGGTGAGGGGAAGGTAACCACGACGGGTGAAATGTGAGAAGGGGTGAGGGAAGTGAGAGAAGAAAGAAAGCTGAGATTAGGCTAATGTGTAAGATGAAAGGGTGACAGTGACACCATTACTTTCAGCCTAATTGTCTGTACATCATTAACATATCTCTTTCTCTCATTAGACACGGGTTCATCTTTGCATGGACGAATAGCTTACGAATTAATATGAGACCACAGTATTGTTGTTGTTGTTGTGAAATTTAAGCGTTCTTATATATCCAATGAAAGTGAAACAAAATTGAATAATTAGAACACATATATGTTAAAAGTTGGATCAATTAAACACTATCTGTTCCCGAGTATAAAAGGGAAAGAAGAGAGATCGAGAGGGAAAAAAGAGAGAAGTAAAGAGGAGAGGAATAAAAAACTATTTTTTTATCTTGTATTCCTGAGTTGAAAAGAAAAGAGAATGATATAACAAAAAAAAACCTTTAAAATCAACATCACTCCATTTCATCCCAATTTGGGAAGTAAATTAGGAGAGTAATTTTAATGTAATTTACTATCATTTACTTTCCTCTCCCCTTCTAAAAATTCTCAGGAACACAATTTTTTTTTTATTATCATCCCAAACCTTTCCCTTTCACTCCAGAAAATAAACTCGAGAACAGAGTGTAAGGGTACATTTGGTTCAAATAAGGTAATTGGAATGGGAATATAATAAAGGTAACTAGAACATGATTAGACACTAGATTGTGCTCCCAACCATTTGAAATGGCACCGTGTTTATTCCTAGTATGACATGTTGGGTGAAAGTGAATTTGCTCAACAATGAGGAAATACAAATAATAATAATAATAATAATAATAATAATAATAATAATAATAATTAGAAAAAAGTTCATAAAATCCTACCTACTCGTTTTTCTAGAAACCACATGATGCATGTGATAGAATTCCAATAATGTGATTTCGTTGCATATTCACATCTTTAACCGTGTTTAAAATAGTAGTAACAAGCAGAGTTGCCCGCGCGTTGCGGCGGGGTGTTTTTTTTTTTTTTTTTTTTTTTTTTTTTTTTTTTTTTTTTTTATGTTTTGTAGTTTGTTCAACTTATTTTGAATAAGTACATTAAACTCTTTATATATTTAAGAGAAAAGTCCAAAATACATCCCTGTGCTTTCCCCAAAAACCGATTTACATCCTTAAACTTTTTTTGGAACAAAATCATCCCTCCGTTAGTAAAGTTGGCAGAAATACATCCCTCCGTTAGTCATATCAGTTAGTATGGACTAACGATGCAAATGATTTTCCGTTATCTCCTAACAAGAGTTAAAATAGTTGCATCGTTAGTCCTCCTTCAGTTAAAATTTTTGCATCGTTAGTCCTCATTGACTATAGAGTTAAAATATTTGCATCGTTAGTCATTCTTAAGTTAAAATTTTTGCATCGTTAGTCCTTTGTTACGTTTTCGTCCGATTTTTTACGTTTTCGTCTGTTTTTTTACGTTTTCGTCCGATTTTTTACGTTTTCGTCCGATTTTTTACGTTTTCATCTGTTTTTTTTTTTTCGTTTTCGTCTGTTTTTTTTACGTTTTCGTCCGATTTTTTAAGTTTTCGTCCGATTTTTTACGTTTTCGTCTGTTTTTTTTACGAAAACGTTTTCGTCCGATTTTTTTCGTTTTCGTCTGTTTTTTTACGTTTTCGTCTGATTTTTTACGTTTTCACCTACCCACCTCCACCACCACCGCCACCACCACCCACCACCACCACCACCACCCACCACCTCCACCCATCACCACCTACCACCGCCGCCACCACCACCACCGTCGCCACCGCCACCACCACCGCCGCCGCCACCACCACCCATCGCCACCACCACCACCCACCACCCATCACCACCTACGACCACCGCCACCACCCGCCACCACCACCACCACCGCTGCCACCAACACCACCACCACCCATCGCCACCACCACCCATCGCCACCTACAACCGCCGCCACCACCCACCACCTTCAACCACCACCGCCACCAACATCCACCGCCACCACCACCCATCGCCACCACCACCCATCACCACCTACCACTGCCGCCACCACCACCACCGCCGCCGCCACCACCACCCATCGCCACCACCACCACCCACCACCCATCGCCACCACCACCACCACCACCCACCACCAACATCCACTGTGGTGGTGGTGGCGGCGGCGGTGGTGGTGGCGATGGGTGGTGGGTGGTGGTGGTGGCGATGGGTGGTGGGTGGCGATGGGTGGTGGTTGAAGGTGGTGGGTGGTGGCGGCGGTGGTAGGTGGCGATGGGTGGTGGTGGCGATGGGTGGTGGTGGTGGTGGTGGCGGTGGATGTTGGTGGCGGTGGTGGTTGAAGGTGGTGGGTGGTGGCGGCGGTGGTAGGTGGCGATGGGTGGTGGTGGCGATGGGTGGTGGTGGTGGTGGTGGTGGCGGTGGATGTTGGTGGCGGCGGTGGTGGTGGTGGTGGCGAGTGGCGGCGGCGGTGGTAGGTGGTGGGTGGTGGTGGTGGCGATGGGTGGTGGTGGCGGCGGCGGGTGAAGGTGGTGGGTGGTGGTGGTGGTGGTGGTGGAGGTGGGTAGGTGAAAATGTAAAAAATCAGACGAAAACGTAAAAAAATAAACGAAAACGTAAAAAAAAACAGATGAAAACGTAAAAAATCGGATGAAAACGTAAAAAAACATATGAAAATGTAAAAAATGGGACAAAAACGTAAAAAAACAGACGAAAACGTAAAAAAAATAGATGAAAACGTAAAAAATCAGACGAAAACGTAAAAAAAACAGACGAAAACGAAAAAAATCGGATGAAAACGTAAAAAAACAGACGAAAACGTAAAAAAACAGACGAAAACGTAAAAAATCGGACGAAAACGTAAAAAATCGGACGAAAACGTAAAAAAACAGACGAAAACGTAAAAAAAACAGATGAAAACGTAAAAAATCGGACGAAAACGTAAAAAATCGGACGAAAACGTAAAAAAACAGATGAAAACGTAAAAAATCGGACGAAAACGTAACAAAGGACTAACGATGCAAAAATTTTAACTTAAGAAGGACTAACGATGCAAATATTTTAACTCTATAGTCAATGAGGACTAACGATGCAAAAATTTTAACTGAAGGAGGACTAACGATGCAACTATTTTAACTCTTGTTAGGAGATAACGAAAAATCATTTGCATCGTTAGTCCATACTAACTGATATGACTAACGAAGGGATGTATTTGTGCCAACTTTACTAACGGAGGGATGATTTTGTTCCAAAAAAAAGTTTAAGGATGTAAATCGGTTTTTGGGGAAAGCACAGAGATGTATTTTGGACTTTTCTCTATATTTAATGTGCACATTAAAGTTTACTTTTTATATATTTAATAAATGATAGTATATTGATAGTGGGTAATTAAGCCAGATGATGGTTAACACTAAATTGCCAACTCCCTTTAAACCAATGTGAAATGAACACATATGTTAAGAGGCAATTTTTTAATTATTTCTCAGCCAATAGGGTTTCAGATTAAGAGTTTTAATTGCAGTCATTTATGTCACATCAAAGTTGGGGTTTAGTATATATTATAACGAGGCATGCAGAACCCGTGCTACGCACAGGCTTTTAATCTAATTGTTAATTGCGCGTATTGTTTTTGTGTATTGTCGAGTGAATTTGTATTTTTAGTTTAGTATGTTGTATGAAACATTTTTATTTTGTTGTTTAAAAATATAAAAATGGTTGATATTGTTTTGGTTTTTTGGTCTTTATATTTTCTAAATGGGGTTGTCGTTATTAAATTGTCATACGCTTGATGTAATTTCATTTGATTGTTTTGGCCTATTACGTAACCCAACAATAATTTTGCATTATATGATTTTTGCATGGTAATACGAAGCACACTGGCTTTTTCTTATTTGTTATAGTGTAATTTGCGTTAATTATTTTTTTTATTAGGTTCGTAAGTTATGATTGTATTACATCTGTTGTAAGTATGCCATTAGTTGTTTGGTGATTTTTATATTTAATATTTTTATAACATATTAGTATTTATTTATAAAGTTTATGATTAAAAACTAAAGTTAGCTTCATCTCATTTTATTGTACAACTAATTTCATTGGAAATTAACATTGAAGTCTAACTAATATTAATAAATTTTATCAATAAACTCAATTCCAAATAGCTAACCAAATGAATATTAATTAATACACTATTAATAATTCCTAAAACCTTTTGGACTCCACTATTATGTCTTAAACTTAATTTTTTTAATTTACAAATGGGTTCAAGCAAAAATTATGTACTTTTCCTTTTATATTCATTATTCAAGTTGCATGCTTACATATACTAATCACGCTAAAAAATATCATTTAACCATTTAAATGTTGCTTTACATATATGCTCGTGCACATTTTCTTGAATCAATTCACACATGTGAGCTACATCAATAGAAAACACACATAAATTACTTGTATATGAAAATGCATTAACATAATACATATATCTATATATATTGCATTAGGTTAAATTATCAATTATTCTTGCAACCTTTTCAACTTCATCTCAATCAATAACCAACTTTTAATTCTCTACTAATTACTAAATATCATGTGATCAATTCCGGCAAGCCTTGCACTTCCATCTTGATGTTGTATATACTTCATATTAAATGCACTGGTTTTGTTTTTCGATAAAAGTTTGAACTTTTGCTTATGTTTAAAACTCAACTTTTTTATTTGATATTATAATTTACAAATGGCTTTAAGTCAAAATTATGTATTTTTTCCTTTCTATTCGTTACTCAATGTGATATTTTTAATATGTTGTATTTTGCTATTATGGCAAACTCATTTAATGGGCGTCAATATTGGTTTCTTACTAATGATTCTACATATAGAAAAAGAAAACACTTTGCGATGCGCAAACCTTCTTCTTTTCAATAATAATTCAATTGCACACAATAAATTCATTCTAATATTTCTCAAAGAGCATTCGAAAGCAACTACTTACATAAACTAATCACACTAAAAAGTATCATTTAACCATTTAAATGTTGCTTTACATACATGCTCGTGTACATTTTCTTGAATCAATTCGCACATGTGAGCTACATCAATAGAAAACGCACATAAATTACTTGTATATGAAAATGCATTAACATAATACATATATCTATATATATGCTTATCTATAACGATCACCTAAATATGTATGAAACAAAGAAAATAGTTGGTATCCCAGTCTTTGGTTCCATTTATCTGAGCATGCATTATCTTGTGTGAGTTGCATGGTACCTGCGTATGATAACTAAATTAAGAAAAAAAGAAGGCCGGGTTAATTACAAAGATCTAAAAGATGTGTGAATCATGTCCTAAATGTTGCAAAAGAGAATTTACATACCGCTACCAACAATCAAAGATCTAAAAGATGTGTGAATCTGTACATACTAAATGTGATTTTGGCCGGTTTATATAGGCATGAATTAGGTTATATCATTAATTATTCTTGCAACCTTTCGCAACCCTTGCACTTCATCTAGCCGACTTTAATTCTATACTAAATGCCATGTGATCAATTCGGGCAACCCTTGCACTTCATCTCCTTTCATGATTGTATAGTTATTATGAGGTTGCATTGAATTTCGAGTATTAGCTATCTTGTACTATATGCAATGGGACTCCATCTTGAGTATCTTGATTACTCCACATTAAAATGAATTCGATACAAAAAATGGAGCCTAAGATTACCCCTTCCCACTAATTACGACACATTCTCACTTTCATGTCCCTACAAACATTCCAAAACTCATCTTTTCATTAATAACAACATCAAGTTTTATACATATTTGTAAGATCAAAATTAAAACAAATAATTTGTGAACTTCAATTAATACCATATAGTAACCATTGGTAAAGAGACCCTCAAATCCCTATAAAATAACGTAGATTAAAATAAATTCTCAAAATATTAATTTTGTCTAGTTATACTTTCCATCAATTCAACTTTGATTTTGTATTATTTCTAATGTTATGGGGTGGATACATTGCAACCTCTTAAACTGCTTAAGTAGAAGGAAAAATAAAATAAAAGCAAGATTCAAGCCACCATTAATATTCATCAAAGCTTTGTCACACTAATTATAAACCTTGTTTACATATGATTTTCATTATCTTGCATGCCTAATTTTTTGACAGTTTTTTCATAAATGTGGAGATATTATCCACTCCGTCTCCATCTTCCACTTTGTTTTGTTATCAACATCTTGAAATACCCCGTTAGCGTCACTAACCACTTATCAATACCTGCAAGAATAACATTAATAAACTACTAACCAACCCAAAATTTTAAAATAGGTTAGCAGATCTAACCCTCGGTTCCTTCTCAGGCAACAACACATCCATTTGTCTTCCATAAACTTCAAAGCTGGACTATCAACCGACTTCACATGCAAGCAAGTTAACCATTTTCTTACCTTTGCACGTATACCCCCTTGCGTTAATCAAGTCAATATTTCTACATGAACCATTGCACGTAACATTAATATGGATAGTACACTTTCATTGGACGGAGAAATTTTACATTAACCAACTAAATTCAATTCCATAGGTGAGAAGCTACACCAAAAAGAACTTTATCACACTATAAGAAAAAATATGGAAAAACTATTGACTGAAAAATATGATCATGTCAATATCTATTTCAAAACTATTTATCTAATTAGCAAGCTTGTTAATTCACAGATCTTGAGCCATAAAAACAGATGGGGTACATACCAAGGTTACGGTTATTGATGCCAATGAGTTCAATGCCATCAATTGCTAGCATGCGATCCATTTCATTCTCATCATGTGCCTAGAAACAAAAAGTAGAGATCAAAAGGAAATTGGTTAGTTGGTGTTGCACTGAATTTACACACAAACAATAATAAACTAACAACAAACATGTGATTCATAAAAAATCATCAAACTACACACAAATTAAAGTTTCACACACACACACACACATCAGTAACAAAGACCAAATGGTGTTATTTATAGTATTCAATGATGGTGGTTCAAGGGTTTGTACATTTATTTGAAGGCAAATGAAAGGAGCAAATGATTAAATGAAAATAAAGGCTAGCAACACTTCGTATGGTTTCAATCATTTACATTTGAAACACTAAATATAGCTCATATGTACTTACCACTTAAGCATGAACATTAAATCAAGGTACTTACGCATGAAGCCTCCGCATAATGAAACTCTATTTTCTGTATTTAATTTCGAGCATTAGGTAACTTGTACTCTATGCAATCTTGACGCCTCCACAATAAATTAGAGGGCCTAATCTTATAGTATTATAGATGTGCACATTAAATTGTTTCTATGTTTTGAATAAACATATTAAAGTTTTTTTGTTGTATATGTTCTGTGGTTTGTTATTGTTTTAATAATTTTTTTAGAAGTTACGACTACCTTTTTTTTTTAAAGGCATTTTTTTCCAACGTATATTTTGGTTTTTGATGTTTGTTAAAATAAAAAAGGTTTGGTGAATACAAAAGGAAATGAGGTATTGGAAAGGCCTATAGCACAATTTGGGGAAAAAATCTTGGATTAATAGTGTCGGCTTTCATGTTTATGTCGAAACTTTATAAAAGAATACCACAGAACGTTCGTTTGGTTTGCAGATTTGGGCATATTTCGTTCTAATCATACCAATTAACACTAAGATCAGAGTTGAAGCAGCAGATCCAATTTACTGGTAACCGATTGCGAGATAAAATTTCAATTTGAAGTTTTCATTTCTATGAAAGAAGAAAAAGTGGCTGAGGTATTGATGTTTTAAAAGGTCAATTGGTATCGAAATCGAAACCATATGTGGGTAGTGAAAGAAACCAGTAAATTCGAATGAGGGTATTTTAATTTTTTCATTGGTTTTGTGTTTCAAGATCCTTTTAGCTGCTGTTTCATATTTGAAGTAACTATGATTCCAAAAAAAATTGGTGATACTGTGTTGTTAAAATATGCAGAATGATTCTAGGTATGAATGTCAATTAGAAAGTGGTGTTTCATATGTTTGTTTTTACTGTGTTAAAAAATGCGAATGGAAAAATAATTGTTGCACCAAATATAGGTTTGACTACCATTGAACAGGAATGTTATGGTTACATGAATGTTGGTAGTAGTTAAACAAAACATAGACTGAAGCATCTGTTCAATGCACAAACCTACTTTAACAGAATTTATGCTAGTACTTGTAGGTATTTACATATGTCATCAGGCATGAGTAGTTCTAGTAATGATACTTACTTACATAGTTAACCGTTCGTATGCTGCACTTTAGACGTGTGCAGTTAAGTAGCAAAAGGGTAGACAGGCTAAAGTTTAGAAGGTATCACTTAAGCAGCGACACAATGTGCGTGCACCTTTCATATTATGGCTTCTTTTTTTTACTGTCTGTTGCTTCTTCTGTGAAGACTGGTCGTTTGGCTGTTTTTTGAGCAGTACTTGAGCTTGTGTCTGTTTTCAATCTTGTTTGCATTCCTGAGTATACTGGTGGTAGTGTTGCTTGCATTCCTGAGTATCCTGGTTGTGTTGTCGCCATGTATGTAAAAGGAAAATAAAAATAAAAAATATATATATATATATATATATATATATATATATATATATATATATATATATATATAATGAAAATAAAAGAAGCAAATAATTAATGTACAGTTTAAGATTAAATTTTTAGTTTAATTAGTTATTTGGTAAGTATGAAAAGCTTATTATCTGTTTGCTTTTCTTCTGTTGTTAGGTTCTCGCGCGTCGGTTCCTGAATAATGGTTGCCGTTATTTCTGAAACATAGTTGTTTAGACCCAATGGTATTTTTGTTCTTGGTCTGTCGTGCATACTGGTGTATGTTGGGTTTGTTGTTGCCATTTCTATAGTAATTTCAAAAAATTTAAGTCAGTATCGTAGATCATATTTAATGTGTCATGGTAAGTTATATTGATTGTCGAAGTTGGTTACCTTTTGGATATTCTCCTTGGTCTATAGGCTTCTGTTGTTGTTCCATAATGGTTACACTGGCTGTTGCTGGAATGCTGTCAATAACAGCTAAAGCTCTTGGTGATGCTTGGGGAACTGTAATGTAAAAATTAGGTTGTTTTGTCATTAGTTTTTTTAGATGCGGAAATTTTTTAAGTTGTGTATTAGGCTGTGTTGTTAAATGTATATGTTTACCTGAAGGTTGCTCTTCGATTTGTCTTGTCATTCCTGTTTTATCAAATATTTCGTCGACGAAAAATTCAACGGATCCTTCTCTGCAACTTGGATTATAATGAAGCTGAAATGTATGTTATGTTCCGACAATTGCTTCTAATTCTTCTGGAAAATGGTGTAGGTTAGTATTCTGATTTGCTGCAACCAAAGTTGCATAATCACCAACAAATTCATCTGCCTTAGGTGTAATGAATATAAATTGTGCTGTTGCGCTGCCGTCTGTTAGAACTGCTCTGAAATTGTATCTGTATGCATGAATTGGGTCAGTAAGTGAGTGCAGAAAAAAAGTATGTGGTATATCTGTTATCTGATTACCTATAGTTAGGAGCTGGTATAACTCCATGTTGTTTGCATTCGAAGTTTCCAATGATTTTTGTAGCTTTGAAAGTGCAAAAAGTGCATGAAGTGTAGTACCAGCCTCTGTCTTTATTCAGTTCCATTATTGTCGCTTCACAACTAAATCGGACTCCCTAATAAAGAGTGAAAAATGATATGTCATATATAGGTGTTTTATGCAACAGATGGTAAACTATAAATGGAAATTTGTTGTTGTAACAGACCTTGTAGGTATCTGGATTATGTGTAAGCAGTATTGCAAATGGGATGCGGTTTTTCTTTCTTTCCTGGTCGATGTCTTGTAAACGGTGTTGGGATTCTAGATTTGATGAGACAAAATAAATAAAAGAATGAAACAAAAAGGGCTTAAAGTGACAAAGGATGAAACTTCAAAGAAGAAAAAGATTCTACGATATCTTTTATTTATTTAGTATATATCCTTTGTAACCCTAGTATCTCTATTATATAAAGAGATACAGGGAATTAGCTTTTAATAAGTCTTCCATAATGTAGTCAAAAGGTGTGTTTGTGTGTTCTAGGGCGTAGTAGATTGTAAACGCCTAGAATTAGTTGTTTGTCGCTTCAAGAATCTCTTGATTCCTGTTACATATTAAGTGTAAATGTATTATTCTGATCAAATAATATTGAGGTGTAAAGAGTTAAAAATAAACTTTGTGTCAATAACAATTGATTTGTTCTTATTCCGCTGTGCATTAATATTCATTGTTATTGTTGAACCCTAAGGCTCAAAACGATCCAAGAAACTATCTTTAGCACGTTCTTAGTTTCTACAAACGGTACCTGGTAACACATAAGGGTGGTTTTTCTTGATAAAGTGCTATGTACCTGTTGCATATGCATATTGGTTTAAGTAAAAACATTTAGAAGTAAGACGCGTATAATAATTGGTAAGGATATATGAATATTACTCTGCTATATATTCTTGAAGCTGGGGTATCTTAGGATTTATGTAATAGTATGTTGCCACTGTTGACGATAGCTGTAGATCTGTAAATATCAAACAGTTAGATATATAATGTTTGTTACATTGACTTATAAATAAGCCATTTTTTTTATATGAATGTAACTAAAAGTACCTCTGTTTTGATATCTTGAAACCCGACATGAGTTGACAGCTATTATTATTGGCCTTTCAAGTTTTTCAATAGCTTCTTTTTCAAATTTGTCGGCAAGCTCGTCCCATAATGTCAACTCAATGGAGTTGCGACTGTTGATGTAAATAAGTGCATATGTATGTTATGCATTTAATCTATTTTATTTGTTTATTTATTGATTTTTTATTTTTTATTTTTTTTAAAACTCGTCCCATAATGTCAACTCAATGGAGTTGCGACTGTTGCTATAAGTAATTGGATAAAATGAGGACTGTTGATGTAAATAATTGCATAAAATGCCTTACTTCAGATTCTGTATTTCCACTTTGCGCAGCCTTGTTTGAGTTCTGTTAGGATTTCCAATGTCGCGTGGTTCTCCGGCTGTAATGTAACATCCAATATAATCTGCACATTTATACATGGTTATAGATATACGTATTTTTTTTATTATGGTAAATGAAGCTCTTTAAAGTTGTTTATTGGTACCTGTAAGAACCGGATATGGTTTTTTTCCTTTGTCGCGTGGGTCAAAGACTTTGTTAGGCAACTGATTGTAGGATACAAAGTTGAAGTAGTGATCTGGGAAGGATTTAGATGGGATAGGGTCCAATTTGGTCAGCCTGTTAAATGAAAGTGAGGTTTTGTTATCAAGAGTTTGCTGCCAGTTGTCTGTTTTAATACACTGAAACTCTGCTGCACGGTATGCAAGTCCAAGAATAAGAATAGGTCTGAAATGGTGTATGTCGGCAGCTAGCATGTTGACCTGTATTGCAGTTCCCTAGGTTTATAAAGTATTGTTAGAATAAAGTAAACGTAGTACTGTTTTCATAATATTAAGTATGTAAATTACCTGTCTGTCTAATAAGATTGCCCGATAACCTTTTTCAGTTGTATCTGGAGGATCTCGAGCGGTCCATGCACGGTATACTTTGAACTCAATTATTTTCTCTCTATCTCCAGGTTTAAGGTCTTCTATTGGTGTTAGTTCCATGCTGCAATCACCAAGTAGTCAAAATATTAGAAGAATAAACTAATATATATATATATATATATATATATATATATATATATATATATATATATATATATATATATATATATATATATATATATATATATATATTGGTTTTTGGAAAAAATGCACTTTGGTGAAAAAGTGAGAAAATAGTGTAAATCACCATCTCCTTCCCCTCCCTTTTTTCACACCAAACTATAGGGACCTAATTGTATTTTCCTTCATTTTTTAAGGGAGGTTTTGTATATTTCGTACCTTACCCCCCCCCCCCCACCCCGCCCCACCCGAAAGAAAAAAAAATTCCCGCCAAAAAAAAAAAAAAAAAAAAAAAAAAAAAAAAAAAAAAAAAAAAAAAAAAATTGGGCCAAAAAAAAATTTTTTTCGGGCCAAAAATTTTCCCGCCAAAATTTTATAACTGTGATGCACCTTTTTATTTTGGTGCATCACAGTTATAAATTTTAGTTATAACTATGATGCACCAAATTTTATAACTGTGATGCACCAAAATAAAAATGTGTTTTTTTTGTGCAAATTTGTTTTTTTTTTTTCCAGGCAAAAAATTTTCCCGCCTAAATGTTATAACTACGATGCACCTTTTTATTTTGGTGCATCACAGTTACAAATTTTGGTGCATCATAGTTATAACTAAATTTTATAACTGTGATGCACCAAAATAAAAAGGTGCATCATAGTGATAAAATTTTTGGCCTGGAAAAAAAAATTTTGGCGGTAAAAAAAAAATTTCGGGGAGGGGGGGGGTGGGTTTCAAAACTTACCCTGAAGTTTGAGATGTTTCAAATTCTACCATATAACTTTTTTTCTCACTTTTCTATCTAATTACACTTTTCCCTAGAACCGGACCCTATATATATATATATATATATATATATATATATAAAAGGAAAAAAGGTAAGTTAATGCAAAGCGAGATTAACGTTAATGTTCATGTTTAGTATATTGTGCAATATAATAGTGGCTACTTAAACCTCTGTCTCAGCAATTGTGTTGAGAAAGACTTTATATACTATGTTTTTTGTTGTGTTGGGTGGGTGGCCAGTGTGCGTTTTTGTAAGGATTTTGAGACCAGTGGCCGTTGTAGCTCGTGAGAGTGCAACATAAAGTTGCCCATGTGCAAATATAGGTTCAGGTAGGTAAACTCCGATCTTGCTTAGAGACTGCCCCTGGCTCTTGTTGATTGTCATTGCGTAGCAAACCTTGACTGAAAACTGTTTCCTTTTGAAAATAAAAGGCATTTTGGTATCCGTGGCTTTCAGCGTAATTCGTGGAACAAAAACTTTTTCTCCAATCCTGTTGCCTGTGATGATTTCTGCTTGTATTAGGTTTGACAATAGTTGTGTCACAACCATTCTTGTTCCATTGCATAGTCCACATCCTAAATCGACATTGCGAAGTAGCATAATTGGAGTTCCAATTTTGAGTAACAGCTTGTTTGGTGAGAAACCGGGAAATTTGAGTGTGTTTAGAAATTCTGGTGGATAGAGTAATTCATTTGCAGCACCGTCTTTTCCAAGAGGAATAGCCTCATCAGAACTTATGTAAGTTGTGGTTTCTCCTTTCACCAATGACAGAATTTCTGTGTTAATTGCATCCGCTGTTTCATTCTTAGGACATACGATTGCTTTTTTCTGTAAAATTTCTGCAGTGGGTGATTCCAATGTCTGTTCGTCATAGATGAAGTTAATAAGCATTCGCAGACCCTCGTCGGTATCTGGTATTAGGTATTCTTCAGGTATTGTCACCCAAGCGGCACTCTCCGCATCTTCTTCATCAGCGCTTCCTATTTTACCATCTCCTATGTGTAGTAGCCACGAAGAAAATTGTGTCGTTTTGTTTCTTTCATTATCATCAAGTTCCCTCTGTAAAAGCCTCATGTTTTGTGTCAGCCTGCATACTTTAAAATGTCGCCAAAGGTATGAAGAAGTTATTGATGCAGCAAGTATATCTGACTTTGTGCCCTTCTTTTTTACCGGTAATGTTTGTCTAAAGTCGCCACCTAGCATTACTGATTTGCCACCAAACAGTTTATCTGGGTTGCTCAGAACATCTTTAAGAGTTTGATCAAGTGCTTCAAAGCATCTTCGATCATTCATTGGGGCTTCATCCCAGACGATCAGGTCTGTGTCTGATAGTAGTTGTGCAAGTAGCGTTTTTTTTTAACATGACACGTCGATTCATCTGTCAATTCAATAGGCACTTTGAATCTTGAATGGGCTGTGTGGCCGGATGGAAGCAACAAAGAAGCAATTCTAGACGATGCAACTGCTAATACTATCTTTCCTTCTGAACACAGCTTGTTAATTATTGTCTTCCACCAAAAAGTTTTTCCTGTTCCACCATGGCCATATACGAAAACTAACTGTTGGTTATTGTTAGTGCATGAACTAACAATAAGATCGTAGATTTTGTGCTGCTCTGAATTTAGTTTTTTAATAGCAAGTGAAACTTCTTCTTTAAGCTCGTCCTGATTGTAATTTTTTTCTTCCATCAACAGCTTGTTGTTTAACTCGTTGATGAACTCAAATAAGTACATTTTATTACCATCATTTATCCTATTTATTTGACTTGTTTTATTATATTATCTGTGAGAATTGATACGTTAATGTTTACTTTTGTAATTCTCAGGTAAAAACAAGTATTATGTGAAACTTGGCGATTTTGGACTAATTATGGAGCAAAACAAGCAAGAAGTTAAGAGTCTATTGAAATGTACAAGATCAAGATCATTCTGCTCCAGATACGCCGCATCCTACTTCTTACATACGGCGCATCACTATCAAGATTTCACAAGTTACGATCCAAGACGGCAAAGGACATGCGCCGCATAGAGAAATGGAGTTACGCCGCATCTTCTGGCGGTGTACGAATATTCCTGAATATATTAATCTTGGACCCCACGCGAAGTTAAGTCAATGCGCCGCATCTACTTATTCAATGCGCAGCATCTAACCCTCAGACAGAAACTATAAATACCCCAAAGTCAGACGAATTTTGTGTGCAATATACCTAGTACGAGACTTAGCAGAAGACAGCCGAATTCAGACGCATTAGCAGCACAAGACACACCCTAAACGAAGATACAAGAGCTGTAAGAAGGTCCTGCATGTATTCAATTCATTAAGTAGTTTTGTTTTATTGTATTAGTACACTTTAATTCATCAGGATTGATGGGCCGATTCCATGTGACTACGGAAAACCATGGGCACCCCTTAAAATTGCTTTCCCATTAATTAAAGTTTATATGTTGATGTCTTTGGTGACTTTTATTAGTGCATTGATAACCTCTGTGTCTAGCTGAGCATTGCTTGGGTCGCCATGCCCCTTCCTCGCCTATTTGTTTTAGTGTGTCTTTAATAAAAAGGATAGACATAAGTAATCATTAAGGGTTTACTCGCCGATAAGATTAGAGCCAACGAGAAAGGTTTAACTCTCGGTGCGTCGCATCGAACTATACACTTCATATAAAACTAGCAATAAAACAAGTGACAAGCTACTTAATTATCAGGACAGGTCTTCTTATTGTCTCAAGTATCTATCTGTGTACGTGTGTGCTAATCGCTGATTCGTGCTCATTAGTTTAGTTTATATTTAATCATAACCAAACTGTGCCAGTCTATCAGGCTGAACCCCCTTGCGTTAGATTAGGATTGTACAGCTAACTTAAGATATTAAAATACTGATTAGAATAACTAGATAATACGTTCCACTCTTAGTGATCGACACTCTACTTACCATTATATTCATACTGATCGGGTACACTGCTCGTTAAAGTGTGTGTTTAATTGATAAGTCGGCTAAATATAAATTTAAAACTTGAATACTGCTAAAACCACAACGACATACCGTGGATAAAAAAATTAGAGCAATACACACGCACACATCAAGTTTTTGGCGCCGCTGCCGGGGAGTGAATTGTTATTATCTGTTAATTTGATTAGTATTTTAATTAGGTTTTCTTTTTAATTTTTTTTAGATTCTAACCGCTAACCCCGTTGTATATTAGTTAAATTGCATTCATTGTATTATTTTGCATATTTTCTGTTTTTGTGTGTTTTTATTTTCTTTAAATTTTGTTTCTTATCGATTGTTTTTATTTTTGTTTTTATTTTTCTATTTTCTTGTATTCTGCTATCGTTGTACTGAGCTAATATAAACGATACGGCGCATCTGTTTTCACAGATACGGCGTATTGCGTTTAATTTTTATAAAATACAACGCGTTTACTAAATTCGATACGACGCATCTTTCCCCAAGATACGGCGTATTCTGTTTTTAATAAGAAATTTTTCTAAACGATAACGCCATACGACGCATCTGTTTTATCAGATACGGCGTATCTAGTATTTAAATTAAAAACAGTTTTCGAATTATTAAACAGATACGACGCATCGATCTCTATCGATACGGCGCATCTTCTAAATCAAAAATCTTGTATTTTGAAACGTAACGAAAATACGGCGCATTAACTTTTGTTAATACGACGCATCTAATTTTAATAAATATAATCGATTTTTGATAATTAAACTGATACGGCGCATTCTAAATTATAAGCGGCGTATCTGCTTTCTGAATAAAAGTCTGATTAAATTTTAACGATTATAAGATACGGCGTATCCAACTTTCTGGATACGGCGCATCGTCTGCAGATATCAGTTATTTTTATATCCGTTTCTAAATTCATTAATTTCTCTTCTAGCGAACAAATCCTACTGACGATTTTACCTATGATGACAGGTTTTGCTATGGAAGACATGTCAGTGAACGGATATCTTGCTAAGGAACTCTTGCTTTCGGATTCATTCGAAAGGGAAGTTTTTGATGATGTCAACTTCGATGTGCTCATGATTAATGCCGATTTATTCTCTTGGGAGACCCCTCTTGAAGCTACTTATAAGGAATTCCAACGCTTATGCAATATTGAAGATGGGATATTCTCTTATGATTTACTAATGAGCTACACTGAAGATGAATTGTTACTCTTATGGCCCATCATTGAATCTAAAGGATTAACTTGGACTACAATCGAAGAAAAAGATGGGAAATTCCAAATTGAATACATGAACTCAGCAAATGTAGTCAACGAATCAAGCAACAAAAGCTATGAAGTCCAACCTTTACAAACTTCTTATATGCCTTATTCCGAACAGTATTGGGGATTAGATAAAAGCTATCTGGATAACGAAAGAATGTATGCTGAATCGGAGATACTATTTCATGGAAAGTTGGTAAGGTTGATGGATATCTCTTTAGAAGAATGGCTTGAACTTAAATACGGCAATCCCAAATTTGCTCCTATGAATGAAGTCAAAAGGACTGTGACCTCATGGTTGACACGAAGTTTTAAAGAACAATTTAATGAGTTCATGGAGATAAGAAGGAAAATGATTGGTAATACTAGCTTTGACGTTAACCACGATCCTAGTAATGTTGATTTTTCAAATTGGTTAGCTAGTAAGTTCAATAACCATAAGAACATGGACCGAGCTACTAAAGATGTGTTATGGGTATATTGGATGAGAGGGGAAGATGAGGAAGTAGAGAGCAACAATGGATCGTCAGATGACAATTCTACAATCGAGGAAGGCGTTGAAGAATTATTCAGCATTGACATTGATGTGTTCAATTATGAGACACCCTTGTGCAAACAGTTCAAAGAATTTAAATACCTTCTTCAAGTCGACGCTGATGTGCTAACTGGAGACCTACCAAGATTCAAAACTTATGATGATTTCAAAAACACCTGGTACTACGAATGGAATGACCATATACCATGGGTTTGGGATAAACCATGGGAATTTGAGCATATTCATCACACTTGTAACACTTTCCATTTCAAGGATGGGAGTAGTGTATGGCCGACCTGTGATTATAAGAATGATGGAACCTGTAATGGGGGAAGTATAATTGGAATGAAACGGGTTGGAAACGATGTATACTTTGAAGACGATGATTGGTATGAAAAAGTTGAAGACTGCCCACGTAAAGCAGAGGCTTTGCAAGAAAAAAGTAGAATCAACTACTTAAAAGAACTTAAGGGAGCATCGGACACTACTTTCTGGGAATGGGTGCATGGACAATTTGATGATTACAAAAAGCTTAGTCGACGCTTGCAATGGGAATTGAAAAAAGAGTGGGATGAGATTCAAGATTATTATCAATCCTTTAACGTGGTTAATTATGATCCCTATGATAATAACGATGAGTCGCAAGGAGAATTAATTGATGAACTTGATGACTATTTGAACGAGGATCCTTATTTCAAGTTTGTTGATAAAGACGAAGAAGAATTCATCAAGAGAAAGTGTCGACTACTTGGGATCCCTTATAATAAGCCACCCACGATTATTTCTGAAAAAATTAAAGTCATCAAATACTCTTTGGGACCTGATGAGGAATATGTTGCGACAAAGACCAAAGCATATATTAGATTAAGTCGAACGGAAGAAAATGTTGCGGAGCTATACGGGAACATCTTTCGGATGAAAGAAGAAGGATGGCACGTAACAAGAACAAAATAAGGAGCTGAACGTGAGTCTAACTTGAAGACACTGGAATAAAGACAAGTGCTGACCGGGAGACAACCCGGAAAATTTTTACTTTTATGTTCTGTGTCGAGTCTGTCAGGCCCGCAGAAGATACGGCGCATCTCCATCCTAAGATGCGACGCATCGCCTGCACTGGTCATATCTTACTTTATTTTCTGCATTTTTATTTTTAACTTTAAAACTTTCTGTCAGTATTTTAATGCGGCGCATCCCTGGTTAAGGATGCGACGCATCTTTTATTCTGATTCGTATTTATTCCAGGCTCGATACGGCGTATCTTCTTCCATAAGATACGGCGTATCGACTGACCTGATGATTTTCAATTTAATTTTTTAAGTTTTATTTTTACTAACTACTAATGTATTATGCAAGTTTGAACCTTCTTAACTCAGGTGTGTTTAAGTCTTGATGGTATTATAGATTCCTGCATTTCCTGTGGATACATCAAATATGAAGCTTAAACGTTCTCATCTACAAGAAAGTTGATTTTTGCTCTTATACAAAAAATGGAGGATCATACCGAGCAAATCTCAGGGGAGTTTTTCTGTTCTAATTCTTTTATTTTCCAATTTTTAATCTTTGATACAAACAACGAGGACGTTGTTTAACTTAAGTGGGGGGGATTGGAGAATTAGAACACTTACTTGTCCTAAACTTTTTCAAAATATGCTTAAAATACACTTAATATATCAAAATTTAAATTTTTTTTAGCATGTTTTATTTTAAAGTCTAAATTACATAGCTGCACACATAACATTATTTTCAAAAATTGTGAACTTTTCAAAATTCACAAATCTATGAGTGTGCCGGTGACTTGTAAACTTTAGAACTTGGCTTGTATACTATTCGAGACCACCATAATAAGTATTATCTACATAATTGGAATGACTTGTCTAAATTGGTAAATTTTTAGGATTAGACCCAAATAGCCTTTATATGTTATGTGATATTAGCTAACTACACTGGTTAGTTAACCCCCGTATAAACCCTTTGTTACTCTCATTTTTAGAGTAAGATACCCCTAGAAAAACACTCAGAGCCATTCCTTTCGTTTCTTACACCTTTGTTATAATGTTTCGTTACACCCTTACACCTTAGCCTACCCTGTAGATTAAAATCCGTGGTTGGTTAATTGCTTTAGGCAAAGTGTGTTTCCTTACATTACCTGTGTTCGCGTGCGTAATTCATTATCTTTGGTTGAGTCAGGAAATTGCACAATGCAATTGGTATGAAAGTAAATATTGTATATCTTTGAGTTTATTTTTCGTGTGTTTACTACTTTCGCTATTACAGTTATTTCTGAAAGTATGAAAAGTATGGAAAAAATTATCCGGAAAAATGGAGATAGTAAAGTTGTGAAATTTTACACATTTATGTTGATGTCAAAAAAAAAAAAAAAAAAAAAAAAAAAAAAAAAAATCGAAAAAGAAAAAGGAAAAGTTGGAAGTTTGTTTTAACCAACTTATGTAAAGTTTTGTATTAAGTGGGCGATATCACCACTATTTGTTGTATATTATATTTATGGATTGAATGGGAGTTGGCCGTTATGGGAACGCCAACTAAGGTTATTCTTTGATTGAGATCTTGTTGAGTATAATTCGTGTCTACCTAAAGCGTGTGTTTCAAGTGTTAAAGCGTGAGTTATTCAATGATATGAGTCTTATTCATGGGATGGTTGGGAAAGCAATTTACCACACTTAGGATTTTAATTTATCTGTTTTGTTTATTTTTCATTTTACACCAATTTGTATCCCAAATATTATCCATACCCTATATTATTCTTTATCCAAACCTTTGATTTATTGAGATTAGGGATTTGAGCAATCTTAAGTATCGTAGTCGTGGATTCGGCTATGTATTTATGATTTTGTCGCCCTTTTTGATATAATATTATTGGTAAAGATTACTTGGTCCTATCTTTAGCCTATTCGAGTTAAGGATTTGAGCAATTGCAAGTATCGTGTTCGTGGATTCGATCATGTATTTGTGATTTTGTCGCCTTTTCTGGAATTTGAGATCGATAGAGATTAAGAAGAATGATTAACCCTTAACCAACAAACCCTTTTTACCGCTTTAGACTTGTTATTCCTTGGCTTTAGTGGGGGAGATGCGTATACTTGCCAAGCTTATGATAGAATATTCGTCACGACTGGACAGTTAAACGATTAGATTTGCTTTTATCATAATATTTTATTTTATTTCTAATTCGTTAAGTGTTAGGTTGTGCAATTATGACAAAAACGAATACATGCTTAAATATAAAAATAAATCCTAATATCTTTTAGGATACGTTTTCATCAGATTTATTCTAAGGTTTACTTGGGGACAAGTAAAGTTCAAGTGGGGAGATATTTGATGAACTCAAATAAGTACATTTTATTACCATCATTTATCCTATTTATTTGACTTGTTTTATTATATTATCTGTGAGAATTGATACGTTAATGTTTACTTTTGTAATTCTCAGGTAAAAACAAGTATTATGTGAAACTTGGCGATTTTGGACTAATTATGGAGCAAAACAAGCAAGAAGTTAAGAGTCTATTGAAATGTACAAGATCAAGATCATTCTGCTCCAGATACGCCGCATCCTACTTCTTACATACGGCGCATCACTATCAAGATTTCACAAGTTACGATCCAAGACGGCAAAGGACATGCGCCGCATAGAGAAATGGAGTTACGCCGCATCTTCTGGCGGTGTACGAATATTCCTGAATATATTAATCTTGGACCCCACGCGAAGTTAAGTCAATGCGCCGCATCTACTTATTCAATGCGCCGCATCTAACCCTCAGACAGAAACTATAAATACCCCAAAGTCAGACGAATTTTGTGTGCAATATACCTAGTACGAGACTTAGCAGAAGACAGCCGAATTCAGACGCATTAGCAGCACAAGACACACCTTGAACGAAGATACAAGAGCTGTAAGAAGGTCCTGCATGTATTCAATTCATTAAGTAGTTTTGTTTTATTGTATTAGTACACTTTAATTCATCAGGATTGATGGGCCGATTCCATGTGACTACGGAAAACCATGGGCACCCCTTAAAATTGCTTTCCCATTAATTAAAGTTTATATGTTGATGTCTTTGGTGACTTTTATTAGTGCATTGATAACCTCTGTGTCTAGCTGAGCATTGCTTGGGTCGCCATGCCCCTTCCTCGCCTATTTGTTTTAGCGTGTCTTTAATAAAAAGGATAGACATAAGTAATCATTAAGGGTTTACTCGCCGATAAGATTAGAGCCAACGAGAAAGGTTTAACTCTCGGTGCGTCGCATCGAACTATACACTTCATATAAAACTAGCAATAAAACAAGTGACAAGCTACTTAATTATCAGGACAGGTCTTCTTATTGTCTCAAGTATCTATCTGTGTACGTGTGTGCTAATCGCTGATTCGTGCTCATTAGTTTAGTTTATATTTAATCATAACCAAACCGTGCCAGTCTCTCAGGCTGAACCCCCTTGCGTTAGATTAGGATTGTACAGCTAACTTAAGATATTAAAATACTGATTAGAATAACTAGATAATACGTTCCACTCTTAGTGATCGACACTCTACTTACCATTATATTTGTAACACCCCAACCCGACAAGGGTAAAGATATCACAATAATGGATTCATATCAGATCAAAACAGAGCATACATCTACAGTAATACAAAAATCTCAAAGGATTACAATTGAAATACTGAATCTACAAGGTTACAATGAAAACTTTCAAAACTAATTATAAACATAATGTCTTCTATCCAATTCTAATCCAGAATAGCTACCAAGCCTTCTAAGTCCAGAGGTACACTCTCACTCATTCCCAGCTTCCTACTAAAACCTGCCGCAGGAAAAGAAATGCGGCTGAGCTACGAGAGCTCAGTGAACAGATATATAGATGACAGAAACAATAACAGATAACAGTACAGAAACAAATCCGAAATACAGATTATACAGATACTGAATTAAAGTGAAAGAATAGGAAAGGAATAAGGGTAAAAGAAAAGAAATGAGAAAGGGATAATGTACAAACCAGGTTTAGGGAAATACAGAAATCCATCACGAGCCCAGAGGTAACAGATAATATCATAACAGAGTAATCATATAATAATCCAGAGGGGATACCTCTCAAGTAACAAATAATATGAGGGGTGACCTCATGTATCAAATCGGAGTGATCAGCTCCCAGATATATGTGAAAGACGTGTATCGTACACACCATCAGTCACCAGATATAATAATAAACATATAACATAAACAGATAACAGATAACAGATAACAGAGTCAGAACTAGGATGCATCCATGCGCCCGCTGTGGCCAGAAACTCCTTAACACACCAGATAAAATAAATCAGGGACGGGACAGGTCATCACTCTCCTGCCCTAGAGTCATGCCAAAGGTGCATCAATGACATGGACATGAAACCCTCATGCCTAGTGATTGGCTCGGATATCAGACTGTGGTCAAGGTCAGATGTCATATAATAAACAGAGTCACATCTAAGGGTTCATGGCAGAAGGGTCATGTCAACAATTCAGATTAAGATAATAAGGTTTAAATCAGAGTTTATCAGATTAAGTTTAATATCAAAGCTTAAGTTCAGATAAAAAGGTTTATTTCCAATAGTCCAAAAAGTATATCAAAGGTTAATGATTACAAATTTATAGCAATAATCCATTTCAGAAGTTCCTGTCAAAAGTTCATTTAAATCAATCCTTTAATAATGGTTTTCATTGAAATGATTTTACGAAATAGTTTTCATAAAAATGGTCTTCCAAAACGTTTAGTAACTTCCATTTCCAAGTGGTATCGCTTCCTTTTTAAAATAGCTTTTCTTAAACAGTTTCATATGTAGTTTAATAGAGGTTCAAAATCAATTTGGTTCAGATAAGGATTTAACAGGTTAAGGTTTACCAAAATCAAATCAGAATTTACAACAGATATATCAGGTTAAGGTTCAGAACAAGGTTCACAGATCAGATTCAATTAAGACTCACAAATTCAGGGTTCAGAACAAGAGATCAATCAGAGTTCATGAAAAAGGTTCAGAATACAAGAATCATAGCAGAGGTTCAAACAAAAGGTTCAAGACAAACAGATCACAACAAAGATTCACAACAGAAGGGAACATAGCAATGGTATCGGGAATCCTAATAAGGAAAAAGAATTACTGAGAGAAAAGGAAAAGAAACACCCTTACTGAAATAGGGCAGAATATCTGTACCTTATTAGCACAGCTGAAAATCAAACACACACATAGAAATGATCAAGACTTCTCCTTCTTCACACCTAAGGCAGAGGAAGACAGAATTACAAAAGTTTCTTATTCAGATTATTCCTTTTAGTTTATCTCTTCATTTTATGTACTTTCTATTTTTAGTAACTTTCCAGATTTAGTAAGTTCCCATAATTAGCAGGTTTCCTGAATTAATAGATATTATCATTTCAGATTAGGTTTAACCCTTATTCAGAGATTATTATGGAATACAGTACATTTTATCAAGTTACAGAAGTTTAGGGTTTTAAATGACAATTATACAAAGTTTAGGGTTTTAAATGTAACTTCATTAATTTCCAAGGTCATTAGTGAAAAATACTTTAAGTTACAGAATTATACACTCATTTTATTCAGAATTTCATTTTATTCCCTTAAGTTTCACAATTTACAGATTACACCCCTTTAGTTACATAATTTACAAAACCAACCTTATAATTACATATTTTACAAATTAAACCCTACAATATCCATATTTACCAACCAAGCATATTATATTTCATAATTACAGAATATACCATCAGAAGTTAGTACTTTACATATTTGACCCCTCAGAATTCAGAATTTACATATTTAACCCTTTAAGTTTACAAAACATATATATTAAGTCATAATTCATAACAATTACATAATTAGCCTATAAATCCTCAAAATTACACAAAAACCTTTTTATATCAGTATTAACTCAAAACAACTTCAGAATTTCAGATTTACACTTTTGGTCCCTCACTTTTAATTAACTTCAAATCGAAACCCTAATATGCCAATAATTCATTATAATGCAATATTTACACTTAGGACCCCAAAGTTATTTTTTCCCACATTCCTACAGATGTATATGATCTTACAAAAATATCCCAGAAGTTTCAAAGTTGGCAAAACAGGTCCTTGTACTTTTTATTTCAAATCGGCAAGACCTTTTTAAAAACAATTTCAAACCCTACTATTCACCAATCATTGAACCATCATTAATTCACCCTTAAAACATCATTAAATATCAGATTCATGTCCAAGAAACCAAACCCTAGTTACCCCGATTTTTATTTATTTGTTTTCTTTATTTTCATGAAATCCGGTTTATACAATAATTCACCACGTTAATTTTAGGCCTCCAAAAATCAAACTCATATTTTTCCCAGATCATATGACTTATAAGGAACCCAGGAAAAATAATTATCATGCCCATAAAAATCGTTTAACATATATTTGATATTTACGTACGTTTTAGACATCAATATTACCACGACATGATTTAGACTACTATAATTCGATCTATCATTTTTCCCAGGTCTATTACATCATATGAGGTCTAAATAAAATAGCTATCATGTCCAGAAATTCGGATTACATATTTTTGTGATTTACGTGTTATTTGACCATTATATTTTCATACGCATAAATTAGCATGCATGCTTCGATTCATATAATTTATATGAGTTATATAACATCTAAAGATCACAGAAAAATTTCCATATTAATTTTAAAACATTTGGTTTAGTCGTATGAATTATTACCTTGTTTTTGAGCAATTCGACAAGAAATCAAGAACAAGAACGAACCAATGAAAAAACGCAGCAACCCTTATTTTTCCTAGCTTCCTTGCACCTCCAAGAACCCCAGAAAAATACTTGTACACATCCAGAATTTCTGTGATAGCCTTGGTCGAATTATTCTTGATCGCTAGGGTTTTTGTATGCTTTTTGCGATTTAGGTTTTTGAAGGAAAATAAAAGGATTTGATTTTATCTTATAAAACCGACTTTGGGGGGCATAAAATCAGAAATTTCGGTCCATAGTATCAAGAATTATTTAGGTTGATTTTCTTTAATCTTTCCTTAATTTATTTTAGCTATTATCTAATTAAAAGGAATTAAACATTACATTTAATTAATTGTATATAATTCGGAATTTTAAATAAATAAATGTGCATGATTATTTTTGAACATTTAAAATGATGTAACATTGTCTCAGAAATTAGTTTGTTTCAGATATAATTCGATTTCAGAAGTTTTGGAATTATTTTGGAATTTTTATAAGTTATTTAATAAGGTTTTATGTTATCAGGGGTAATTTGGTAATTTTACTCGTTATCTGAATTTCAGGTATTACATTATTCATACTGATCGGGTACACTGCTCGTTAAAGTGTGTGTTTTATTGATAAGTCGGCTAAATATAAATTTAAAACTTGAATACTGCTAAAACCACAACGACACACCGTGGGTATAAAAATTAGAGCAATACATACGCACACATCACTCGTCTAACAGGTCTTTTGGAGGCAATTGAAGACCGAAATTTGTGACTGATTTGGAACAGCTGTTGAATATCATTTCCAATTCATATAGAACATATCCTTTCAATTATGGATCATTGAGATGGAGATTTTTTATGTGAGTCATGTCTGATGCTTTTGCTGGAATATCATCAATCATTAGTGTCCAATGCTTCTCCCATAATTTGATGGTGTCTGCGACGTCGCAATACAGCAAGATGTGAGCGAATAGCTTTCATAAATCTGAAGTTGTTGCTGAAATAGCTGCTTCTTCCAATGCTATCTCCCATTATCTATCGTCCTTGAGTAGCCCCATAGCCTGGCATGCGGCGCGGTATGTAGGGAAAACTGTGTTGTTTACTTTGCGGATGTCAGAAAATGATCGACAACCTTTCTGATGACATAGAAGCATTCTGAAATAGAAAAGTTCTCCTGCAGCAGGATGAATGTACGCGAGTCTTCCAATTGATGATCGTGGCCTGTTTTTTCTATGCCTCCATGTTTTTGAAATTTCATACCAGACGAAGTCAGAAGGGAAATCTAAGTACGTAAGATGTCGTCCTTCTTCGTATGAATTATTGAATGTAAACCACACAGTAAGTGTTGTCAATGTTCTTCCATCGTCACTGACAACATATCCCAAAGGTTCTTTGTCACGAAAACTTACCTTTTGCATACCTTCTAAATGAACAGCAAGAATTTGGACGGCTGGTTCTCGGTGATGTATCGAAAAGTTAAATATTCTCCAGCAAGCTTCATGAGGACATATAAAGCGACCGTCAATGAAATTTTTGATTTCGTCAACATTGATCCTTGGAGCATTTGCTGATGTTGATGGCTGACCTAATGCTCTTCCAATTCGTGCTGCAATTCTGTCGCTTCCTTTTGATATGTATTTGAATAAGTACTTTATCAACATGCTCCATCCACAATATTCAACATTTATATGTGCATGAAACATGATACATAGCTGTCTATTGTATGGAACAACATACGTGTTATCCAGGTTTACTTTATTTCTCATCACGTAAGCTGTGGTTTTCCTTCTTTGGTAATGTACATGACCATTTTTGTCAAAAAAATGTTTTGTCATTGTATTTTTTGGAAAGTTCTTTGTACATGTACCTTTGTCTGTACATGGAGCACTTGGGTTAGCTGCCCCACATGGACCATGTATCATCATTTCGGACACAACCTTATACCCTTTTGGATCTGTTGTCTTTTCAGGTAATTTTGCACAAATAAATTTGTCCACATCTTCGGGTGATTGTATTTTGTCTTTTGAATGTAGCCATAGTAGAGTGTGACAATGTGGTAGCCCATGTTTCTGGAATTCAATTGTGTATAAGATTGTAGTAATTATCATGGAAAAAGAAAGTTAGTTACTTAAACTTACCAAGTTTTTTTTTTTTTTTTTTTTTTTTTTTTTTTTTTTTTTTTTTTTTTTTTTTTAATAATAATTGCAGCGATAAGTTGTACATACCTCCAGTAACATGTCCAAATAGGCTGCCTTCTTTTAAAACTTGTACAAAATCCTCCACCTTTTGTTCGAACACCCGGACAATAATGTCAGCCTTGTCAGATGGTGAAAGTAGAGGAAACTGTTCCATGTGTCTGTGGATTTCTGGCCAGTTTACATTACATGTGAACTTAATGAAAAACTGTGGATTCCCTAGGACTCGGCAAATGGCATGAGCATCAAGGTAATGGCTGTACATATACCTTGGCCCGCCAGTGAAACTTGAAGGAAGGATTATACGTTGACCTATGTCGGCACCACAGCGATCGCCTTTCGAAATTGCATCATAAATGCCTGATAAGTACTCGCTTCTAATGTTATTTTGTTTTGCTCTTACAAAATCAAGGCGATCTTGTTCGATTGCACAATATACTGATACATCATATTGCTGAAATAACCTTCCTCCTTTGAATATTAACCCATAAAGATGCGGCCTTTCATGTAACTGGTAAGCGTAATACGTATTCATAGACATTTTTTTTTCTTTCACCATTCACATTACGTGTGTGTAACTTCAATTTCGTGTTGTATCCTGGTTCACCATATACAAAAAGAAGCGGAAACTGTAACGACATATATGTTGAATGTAGCTTGTTAATTCTTTGAGGACCTACACCTTTTTTGTGTATGATTACATCGTAATCTGTATTGGTATTAGGTCCATCTTCAAAAATTATAGCACCCAGGATGTCTGCAGTTGGTAGTTGGTATTCGCGAGCTCCATCGACATTGTAAAGATGAATTTTGAAATCAGGTACACTTTCTTGATCACATATGTCACGTGCTGTTCTGAACAATGCTACCAACTGATTGTGTTCGTCTAGAATTTGTATAAGTTGTCGAACAATTTCAGGTTTCAAAGTGCCTGACGTTGTTGCACCAAAAGCCGTTAGTCTGTTGTCGACTTCATTTTTGGTATCGTATATGTATAACTGCAAAAACTTAGGAGTTTCATTGTTTGCTGGACATAGTGTTCCTATCTAATGGTATATTTGCCCTGAAATTTTAAAGACATAAGGGTCTCTTCCATCATTCACACGATCATCTATCTGAGCACCAAATGATGTCATACTAAACATTTGGTTATAGGCACGTATGCTTTCCATCAAATGCTTGTCCTTGAGTAATTCTTTTATAGAATCCGGTGGATCAATTTGTTCTTGCACACGTACTTTTCCTTCCCCACAGCAACCACTATAGCGAACCCTTTGCTATGTAGAACTTTTGAGCCTTTCACCATACCAAAATCTAGCACCACAATGCTTGCATGACCAGTCACAGTCTCCAATATCAATGTAGAAGTTTGTAACGCCTATAAACAAAAAATTGTTACCAAATTCAGGTAAAGTAAGGTTTTGTTTTTCATGCTGCAATAAGAGTACGAATATATGAATTTAAAAGTTACCTCCAGGTCTACTTGATGATGGATTAGTTCTATTATAAGTGTTTGGCTGTTGTCTTTTGCGCCTTTGCTGTTCGATTATATTAGAAGTACACTCATAGTATTGTACAGGCTGATCCCCAAAGTCACCATCATTATTTGGAAAGGGTTGTATATCGGGTTCCATAGCAGTGTTGTCAATATTATTTGTGGTCGTACATCTTCTTTTTATGTTGCGATTTCTATTGATGCATGGTTTGTCACTCGTTTGAGGCCCAAATCTTCTTATTAATTTATAAGGTGATCCATCTGCAGGGCAATTTAAAATACTGTATAAGTGTAAACGTACATTTATAAACTGTTATTGATGGTATACAAATGGTTGTTTGACTACTTATGTATTATTTTCAGGTTGCGTACCTGCATGTTTAGTTTGTGTATGAAGAGGAGGCATTCTGATATTACAACTCTGGATAGAGTCAAAGGTGTTTGGATTGTGCATAGCCGAATGTGAATTCTAAATACCACATGGAGTCTGCACATTGCAAGAGACACCGTGCGACACGGACGGCTCATTGTTTGATCGTAAGCCTGAAACCAAATTTTAGGTATTAAAATCGAAATTTAATATGTTATGAATACTATAGAATAAAATTAAGAAACTAATCCATATTTTAAAGGTCACCTTGGTCATTTCGACGACATCGTATAGCTACTTCCATAGCCGGGTCTGAACTCTGAATAGCATATGGAATCTACGCATTGCAAGAGAGACCATGTAACACGGACGGCTGATTGTTTGCTCCTAAGCCTGAAACCAAGTTTTAGGTATTACAATGGAAAGTTAACATGTTATAAATACTATAAAATGAAATTAAGAAATTAATCCATATTTTAAATGTCACCTTGATTATTTCGAGAGGATTGTATATCTGCTTCCATAGCAGTATTGGCAATACTATCTGTGATAAGACACCCTTTTTTCAAATTGAAGTTTGTATTTCTGGAAGTTCCATCAGTCACTTGAGACTGACATTTTCTTTTTAATTTATCAGGCAATTCATCTGGAATACAATGTACAACAGTGCGTCAGTGTAACACTACATTTATAAATTGTTGTTGACGATAGACGAATGGTTTCTAAATGCGTGATGTATTATTTTCAGGTTGCATACCTGCATTTGTAGCTCGCGGACAAACAATGGCCCTTTGGAGCTCGCAACTGTGAATAGACTCTAAGGTATTTGCATTCTGTATAAGCATTTCTGACTTATGGCCAACACATTGATTTTGCATATTGCAAGATAGATCATACAATGAGTATGCCTTGTTGTTTGCTGATAAGACTATAACCAAACTTTAGATGTTAAAAACTAAGGGTACAAATCTGAATGAAACAAAAAAAAAGGAAAAAACCCAAAAAAGACAATTTACCTTTCGTTTTCTTTGAAGCTGCAACAGTTTCTTTTCCACCGAGATTTGATTTCTCTTGTTGGTATTAATATTGGAACCCAAAAACTGGTGTACGAAAGGTGGATAGTAAACTGTTTCTGACTGTGTACCTGTATCTGCAATACGGGTCTAATATTTGTTAATTCCAACTGTTTATATCAAGTAATATCTGTGTATGATGATAGTAACCGTTACCTTTCATTTGGTTTTGCTGGTTAACTATTGTTGATTCAGTTGTCATACATTCAGGCTGCCAGTTGTTAATATCGCCCAAGATTCCCAAAGTACTGTTTGAATGCATTCTTTGCAAGTTTATTGCATGAATTTCTTATTCACACATCGTCTTCCCTTTTATAAATTCTGCAAAGCAAAAGGCATATGTAGTAGGTTATACATTTTTACCTAATTTATTTACTTATAAAAACGAAAATTGTAAAACTGGCCTGTAGCATTAGGTGGCATATTATGACGGGACTCTGCATTTGGATTTTTCAATGAACCCTGTTGTATCTCGATGTTCTCTTTTCTTTGTTGCAATAGATGATGTAACATGGTAGATGGTATTTGTTTGTTTGAGCTCTGTTGAATCTGTGTACCCGTTTGGTTTATACCATATTGCAACAGTGTAATTGCCTTATTAGTTTTCTGAACAGACTCGATCCCACAGCTGCTTGCTGAACCACTGGCATCTTTATTTTTGACAGAACTTATTCAAAACCTTCTATAAGCTCTTAGGACCGTTTTGGACTCTAGGTTGTTTAGACCTTTGATCTAGGATAAACTATGATAAACATAATGATAATATTGGCGGAATATTCAAATGAAAGAATCAATACTATCACAACAAGGTTTTGCCAAACTTTCTCTTTGTTGTTAAACTTAGCCCCAATGCTATGTGATCAAATATAGCACGATTACACTCTAATCAGGGATCAAAGATCCTTGAGGCTAAACAAACCTAACAACATCAGATCCCTTGTCTGATGTTCCCATACACACTCACTGTTTGATGTTTTACATTTGTAACACACTTTGTGTTTTGAGTTCTAAGCACAGTAAAACACTCTGGTGTCTTCACAGATAACACATAGTGAAGCACAAAGACACACTTAACTTCTAAGCTATGATCTCCCTTTTATACAACAAAGGAGATCATTACAAATTTGATAAGTCTTATCTACTACTTGCTTGTGTGTGTCAGTCATTAAGATACAACATGTATCTGTGTTTACAACTTGTTGACTGATCACATATGAAAGATATTATCTACCGTATATAATTGACTCTTATACACAAATATCTTTTTCAAACATATCCATTAAGCAGTAGTATGAGTCACTCAGTTATCTTCTCAGTAGTAGCTTCTTTGCACTAGCAGTACTAACTGCTGCCTTCTTTGCACAAGCAGTACTAACTGCTACCTTCTTTGAACCAGCAGTACTAACTTAAGTTAGTACTGCTCGTTATAACCTGAGCAAACTTCAACAATACACTAGCAGTAGAATAAAATACTCTAGCAGTAGAATCTTTTATGCCTAGCAGTAGAATCTACTTGGTGTATTTTGCTTATCTTTTTAGTAATCCTTGTGTTTCATTCTTTTTGTTTTTGATCATCAAATCTATGAAATATGTAAAACCCAAAAATTTTCATGGTATCCTTTTTTTTTTCTACATTCATATAATATACAACTGGTCTTTGAACATTCTCATGTGTGCAGGCCATTGGTGGAATTTCATTGGGATGACAATTTATTTTTTCAATTTCACTTAAAAAGTCAGTAACTCCTGCGAAATTAGTGTTTCCATACCTCTTTTTCTCATACCCTGGTATATTACAACTAATGCTACAATTTTTGTTTATTTTATTAGGAGTTCCACTATCCATGGGAAACTAAAGGATGCAGAAACAACAGAAAGCAAAGAGGTATTGTCTGTATGCAAGATGCAAAAGAATAATATGCTTATATATTATGTAAAAAAAAAAAAAAAAAATTAGCTGAATAATGGAACACCAACTTTATGGACAGGGGAAAAAGGATAAAAAGAAGAAGAAAAAAAATACAGCAAAGAGAAAAAAGGGAAAAAAAAAAAAAGAAAAAAAAAGGCATAAACCTGTAGTTGTAACTAGGTGTCGCAATTTCTGACCCGACCTGAAACCGATACGAAAATTAACAGGTTCGAGTTGAGCTAAATAGATTTACGGTCAGTTTTGGGTCGACATATCTAACCCGTTTATTAAACAGGTCAGGTTCGGGTTGGGAATAAAATAAACGGGTCGACCCGCCAACCCGTTTAATATTTTTTTTCTTAAATTAAAAATTATTTATATTTAATTATACGGGTTAAATGGGTTAAACGGGTCGACCAGCTAACCCGTTTAACTAGTATAATGTGCTAACTTTTGTATATAAAACGGGTTAAATTGATCAACCCGAAACCCGTTTAACATATTCAACCCGTGTAACCTATTTAACCTGTCAACCCAAGTATATATACGAGTTAAATGGGCCAGGTTCGGGTTACGTGTAACCAGGTTAGGGGTTACGTAGCTGACCCGATGATTTAAATGGGTCAGGTTCGGGTTGATGTTTTCTGACCCGCCAACCTGACAACCCGAACCCGCCAACCCGAACCCGACCAGAACCCGACCAGAATTGCCACCCCTAGTTGTAACATATTGAAAGTTGATCTAAAACACTACAATGTACCTATGCTGCTAATCTGAATTCCTTCAAGTGGGCAGGGTTCTTACTTTCTGCGGATTTTAGCTGATATATCAAGCAGTTATGGTGCCTTCTTCTTTGTATTATTATTATTATTATTATTATTATTATTATTATTATTATTATTATTATTATTATTATTTGTCTTTCTTTGGCTGGGTTCAATGTATTTGTTTAAGAATGTGTATAATCTTGAGTTTCCTTTAATTAATTTGTCACGTACTGTATTTAGGAAGGTTCATTGTCAGAATAAGAGTATGATTAGTGTACACATGTATGGTTTAAATTATGTATCGGTATAAGTAAACATGCTAACTGTGTATTAGGAAGGTGGCCAACAGGTTATTGCGTGAACAGTAAAGTGGAGCCTTCGAACAAGCCAATCATATTGCGTATTAGGAAGGTGATTACCAGGCTAGTGCGTGAACAGTAAATTGAATGCGTGAACAGTAAATTGAAGGGCCAATCACATTTCGCAACAATGGGTTGCTACATAATTTATTTTTTTTTTCTTTTTCTTAAACATAACACATGGGCCAATCACATTTAAGATTAGCGCATAAAAACACACATAATGACACACCACTTTGCATAATCACAAATGGGTTTTAATATATATTATAATAAGGATGATTAACAACTTATTAAATACTAGACGTATACTTGCAAAAAGCGACGGTGTATATTGGCAAATAATTATAGTTGTAAAATCGTGATTCTGTTTCGACCTTTGATGCAAAATGTGTGTTTTTAAAAATTAATATAGTGTGTGTTTTTGAAAATTTGTCAAGTTTATAATTGATCAAATTTAAGGTGTATTAAAGGATACTCATTGCTAATTTAAGCAAGCTTTATTAATTTAAAGTTTCAAGATTAAAGATTTAAAAAATTGTCATTCACTCTTTATAAATAGCATATAGATATAAAAGACGTCACAATGTAAAAAGATACTAAAGTATATGTTTAAAATCGTCTTTGTGGCATGACCAAATTGCACGTTTCGTCCTTGTGGTTCATTAAGTGCAAAGATGGTACATATTTTCTACTGTTACGTGCACTTTTGATCATTCATTTTAACCAGCGTTAAGTGAGTTCCGTTAGCAGTTACACGTTAGTCCTTTTGGCTAACGATCGTTGCAGCGCACATCCTTTACACTAATGGCCATTTATTAAAAAATATATATATATATATTTAAAATTAAAAAAAAAAAAAAAAAAAAAAAAAAAAAAAAAAAACGTCCATTTTTTTTTTCGAATTTTAACCGGTGTTAAGTGAGTTCCGTTAGCAGTTACACGTTACCCCTTTTGGACGAAACGTGCAATTTGATCATACCACAAGGACGATTTTTGCAATTTACTCTTTATATACGAGTATCATCAAGGTTGTTGTCAAAGTTACACGACATTATTAAACTCGTCACTAGTCGTTTGATCCACAGTATCCTACAAGCAAAAAACACGTGACGTTTTACTTAATTTATTTTATTTAAATTGTTAACCTCTCATTAAAAAAAGGAATAAGCAAAAAACACGTGACGTTTTACTTAATTTATTTTATTTAAATTGTTAACCTCTCATTAAAAATAGGAATAAGGGATAAAAAAATGGTTTTGCTAACAACAACTCAATGGATTTTGTTTAAGCTAACCATAAATAACAAGGTTTCCAAATATGAACTCATAATTTCTATAAATACATGGTTTCAACACATATAATTAAGGTAAGTGAGTTTTACTAAGGTATATATTAATACCAAGTGACTTCATATTTGGAAACATGGTTAATTATGGTAAGCTTAAATAACACCCATTGGGTTATTGTTAGCAAATCCCAAAAAAAAAAGGGGCTCTTAGTTAAAGCCTCGGGGTTTGTTTTTTTTTTTTTTTTAACGGCATAATTTATTAAAACTAGCAATGAGCTAGAAAGAGAGTTACAAGTAAAGTAGGGAGATAACAATGGATTTTGGATCCAGTTAGTCCAAGAAATGTTCAACTTTCTACATCTATTTGAGAACTAAACATAAGAAAGATCAACTATACTATCGAAAATGTCTTGCCGAATAGGACGCTTGAGACTGAAAATGGAGTCATTGCGAAACTTCCAAATAGACCAAGTCGTGACACCCATAATAGACCGTACAACATGCTTCGTGTGAGGATTGATTCGGAGATCTTCTACCCAATCGAAACTAGCTTAGACAGGAAAGGAAAGATCCAACCACACTAAGACTTTATGCCAAATCTCAGAAGTTAACGGGCAATTCTACAAACATGATCTGAGCTCCGGACTTTGGTTACAAACAGGACATAGAAGAGAGTTTAATTCAATACCTTTCTTGCTTAGATTCCAGCGTGTGGGAAGGCGATCACGCAAAGCTCTCCAAATCATAATGTTGACCTTTTTCGGGATATAACGAATCCATCTAGCAGGGGAATGAACATCCGGCAAAATGATATTATCAATATGAACATGAGTTTCTTTAACGGAAAAAGAATTGGTTCCTCCGATAATCTATTCCCAAACATCAGGAGTATCAGATATCCGAGAATTATGCAAAAGGTCTGAAAGAGCTTGGAGCTGAGAGTGCAAAGAACCTCCTGTAATCAACCTTGACCACGACCACGACCATGACCATGAGCCAATGATCCATCGATCTCTAACAAAACATTATGGATCAATATCAAGACGAAATATTATATTTTTTGTTGGAAACTAGTACAAAAGAGTTGAGTATATGTAGAAAACAAATAAAAATCAATATCGCGTTTCATCATACATGGACAGATTCCATCATAATTCATAGTTTCATACATTTGACAATAGAAATGAAAATATACGTAGGTTTGTAACAACCACATAATAAATACAATTTGATTAAATAACAAAATATAACCTGAAATAAATGTACACATGTAAATGTGTCCATAAATCCTATATATACCTTCCATTGTATCCAACGTTTTTCACATCAAAACAGCCCATCAACATGGAACCACTCTCCTCATACACCTACATTCTCCTACCGGACTCCGAACACCACCGCCAACCACCACAACCTCGTCGTCGTCCATCTACGACCCTTATATCAACCACTATCCTCTCCCTCTTGCTCTTTTCGTCTTTGATAGTTCTTGTCTGCCTTAGACAAGGTGACTATCAGGATTCTGGCAACCCAGAGAAGCAGTTTTATAAGCCCGTTTCAAGAGGAGTGTCTCAAGGGGTGTCAGAAAAGAGTAATATAGGGATGTCATCTTCTGGCGAGGATGATAATATATACCCTTGGACAAATGCTATGCTCACATGGCAAAGAACTGGTTTTCATTTTTCCATAATAAACAACCTCCAAAGAATTGGATGAATGGTACGTTCATATATGAGACTGCATTCATTATTTTGCGTTTACTAATCACTTTTTACTACTTTTTCCTAGTTAAACCACTATATCTAATTAATATTGCTATTTATAGATCTAGTTAAACCCATGTCGTTTTTTAAAAGGCCAAGGATAAAATCGTTGAGAAAGTATATGTTATGTGCAAGTAATATATGTAACTAGCAAGCTTTATCATCATTAGTTAAGTTGAATAGTTGGTTATAATTTTTACTGATTAAAGTTTTGTTTTGCATGCATTGTGGGGATTTTGCTGATCAATCAGATCCTAATGGTACGTTCTTTCTGTCTTCTTTTGTTATCACTATTTCTTTAATTAGTACGAGTAGTAATTTAGAATATTTAATTAGTACTTATCCAATCTCCAATTTGATTTGGCTTACCCAAAATAATCTACGAGTATAAGTTATTATAAACTGCCAAATGGGTACTTAGAAAATTAGAATATCATGCTGCTTGAGTAGTTGATTTTTAACTTTTTTAAAACATGAGAGTTAAATGACTTTATCTTGATCAAGACTATTATGTTGGTAGAAATAGTTTAAATATCAACTTAATTTGTCCATTTATTAACTCTTTAAGTAGTATCTTTAAAGTTAAAATCGTACTCCGTATTCAACAATTGCAATCATTGCAACAGACTCACTTTTTTGAGCTGTTACTTTGATGTTTAGGCTGAAGGGAGTGAGGCTACCCAACTAGGGGCGACTCGCGCCACGTGGCGCTGAGTCAGCAAGTTGGGTAGCCTCAAAAAAAAGAGGGGGGTGGTGTATCAGCCAACTAAGGGGCGATCCATATGTATATAAAGTATTAAATAGCATTAAACTATTCTTTTTATTCTTCTCAACCTGACAAGTTGGAATATATAGTACCACTTTCAACAAAACATCACTATTAAATATACTATAACATCACTAGCAAGTACAAAAGTAGCAGTATGAAGAGGCGATCCATTTCTATCGCCTGAGGTGGAAATCGGCATATGGGGGTGGTGTTGGAGGCGATTAAGGGGCGATCCAGGCATCTATCGCCTGTGGGAACGCTCCACTCCCTTTAGTCTTAGTCACCGGCCTAATCGTGTAAACATGTCAGTTAAATGACGCAATTCTAGTAAGTTATTTAACATGCTTTTTAACAAATTTTATAAAAGCCTTTTTTAAGAAATTTTATAAATTGTGTATGAGATGCTTATCAGCTCCTTAAGAGAGAAAATGCTTTAAAGTAAAGGATAAAAAAATATAAAAATGCACAAGTTGTTTTAACTAATAGCTAATATTGCAAGGCATTGTATAGAGGATGCATTACTATTCAAATAATTATTTTAATATATTTATAATACTTTTTGACTAATAGAAATTGGAATTTAGAGAACTTCCAAAAAACTATAATCTACATATCTTAAAAACAATTTGAAAACTGGTACATTATAATGAAAAACAAGACAAGACTAGAAAAAGGCCCCATGTCACAAGACACATGATACTGTTTAATATTAGTTGGCAATGACATGGATAGCCAAACGTGGAGAACGTGGTAAATGTCTAATGTCAGTTAGCCAATCACCTCATGACACGTGGAATATAATTTATAGTCTAAAGTTTTACGGTATCCATTTTAATTATGTTATGATGTTACACAGGTCCATTATATCACATGGGTTGGTACCATTTGTTCTATCAATACAATCCTGATTCGGCTGTTTGGGGTAATATTACGTGGGGCCATACGGTATCCGAGGACTTGGTTAACTGGTACCATCTGCCTTTCGCGATGGTACCAGATCAATGGTATGATATTAACGGGGTTTGGACAGGGTCTGCTACAATTCTTCATGATGGACGAATTGCTATGTTGTACACTGGTGACACTAATGAAGGGGTGCAAGTCCAAAACTTGGCGTACCCCGCCAACTTATCTGACCCTCTCCTATTAGACTGGGTCAAGTACCCCGGTAACCCGGTCATGGTCCCACCACCCGGGATTTTGGACACAGATTTTAGGGATCCAACCACAGCATGGGCAGGGTCAGATGGGAAATGGCGGCTTGTTATAGGATCTAAAGTAAATAAAACGGGCATTTCACTTGTTTATGAAACCGCTAATTTCACAAGTTTTGAATTGTTGGATGGTGTCATGCATGCGGTTCCGGGTACAGGGATGTGGGAGTGCATTGACTTTTACCCGATTTCTACAACTGAGTCAAATGGTTTGGACACATCAATAAACGGGCCGGGTATAAAACATGTACTGAAAGCTAGCCTTGATGATGATAAACATGATTACTACGCATTGGGGACATATGACCCGAGTAGCAATAAGTGGACACCCGATGACCCGGTTTTGGATGTGGGGATTGGGTTACGCTTAGATTACGGGAAACCGTACTATGCATCTAAGACATTTTATGACCAACATACGCAGAGGAGGCTTCTATGGGGTTGGATTCAGGAAAATGATAGCGAAAATGCTGATATTTTGAAAGGATGGTCATCTGTTATGGTATAACAACAACACCCTCTTTACACTATTGTTAAATTACTTATATAATTGTTACAACAAAAAACATATACTCCTAGTCCTACTAATTACCATATTTTATAAATTTGACGCAGACGACCCCAAGGAATGTGGTATTTGACAAGAAAACGGGGACCAATATTCTTCAATGGCCTGTTAAGGAAGAAGAGAAGTTAAGATCTGATGGCAATGTTTATGAAAACACATTGCTTGAACCAGGATCTCTCGTGCCACTCGGTGCAGGCTTGGCTACTCAAGTATGATCACTAATGATTTGGTTTCTTATACTATTTAATGAAATAATATTAAAATGTGTCATGTCGTCCTGATATCTACAAAACAATTAAACAACCTAAATAGACGACTGAGCACATGTTATTGACAAAAATATATTGAAATGATTGTAGCTGGATATAGTAGCAACATTTAACATTAGCGAAGCGGCTTTTGATGCTATAAACGAGGTGGACGTTGGATACAATTGCAAAACAAGTAGTGGTTCTTACGATAGAGGAGTTTTGGGACCATTTGGATTGCTTGTTCTTGCCGACCAATCACTTGTCGAGAAAACTGCTATTTATTTCTACGTTGCCAAGGGAGTTGACGGCATTGCTAAAACTCATTTTTGTGCCGATGAATCAAGGTATTTCAGTCGATTTATATTCAAAAAGTCATTTCCTAACGAAAGAAATTAACTATAATATTCAACTTGTACATAGATCATCGACAGCCACAGATGTTACAAAGTCAATATACGGAAGCAGCATTCCAGTGCTAGACGGCGAAAATTTAACCATGAGACTGTTGGTATGTCAATGCTTTATGTCCAAAATATAAACTTTAAAGTCTTTTTTTATACATTGTCATTTGTCAACATGATTTTTTTTTTTCTTTTGCTTTGTATTTCAGGTTGACCATTCTATAGTTGAAAGCTTTGGTCAAGGAGGAAGAAGTGTAATAACATCAAGGGTATATCCAACAAAAGCAATTTATGGGGCAGCAAAGGTCTTTTTGTTTAACAATGCCACAGGAATTAATGTTACTGCCAATGTGAATATTTGGAATATGGATTCAGCATATTTGGACACTTACCCTCTTGCTCAACAATAGAATTACTAGTTTTCCATCATGCAATCAATCACCTTAATGGGTTTACTTTACCTATGCAATTGAACTGAAATTTCTTTCCAACTATTATCTCGTACATCTCGTTCACTCAATCATATTGTATGGGGAGAAGAGGATTATGAGTCTATAATAGGTTTTTTGTTGTGTGCTATCACTACTATGGTTATGATTTCAAACATATTTGAAAGTTTTCGGCTAGTTTATGGATGTTTAAACTCGAGGATGTTTGTAACAACTAGTATCATATCATTTGATAGATACTAGAAATTACAAGTCACTTAAAAGTATCAAGTTGTGAGCTCTCAATATATTTCTCACGCATTTAAGTTGAAATAAGAATATATTGGGCTAATCTATGAGTTTGGGCTTTGAGGCTGTAGATAATGTATGTTTTAAACTGAGAAAATATGTTCCTAGCTTATTGGATATATCATATATGGCTTGCTGCACTTATGAATTGTCCCAAAAACATATCAATCAGATTATGGTTGAGACGAAGCCAAGGTGAGTCTCAGGAGTTTACGGTACATCTATGGATTTTTCTAACGTAATGGAAATTTTTGTAAAATGCATCCGTGTCCAGGGACGGAGCCAAGTGTGGAGAAGGGTATGACATGGCCTATCAAAAAGTTCTAAGAAAGTTTACATCCTTATAGATTACAAAGTGAATTTGATCAATATTAAAATTTGGCCCACCCTAAATATTTTGGCTCACTCATTTCTTAGTGCAAACACACATTTGTTTATAACTTCTAAGAACAACCCGATATATAATAGTAGCAAATATATAATTGTTACTAAAGTTGAAAATCAGTTTTGACTACCTTTTACTATAATCATGTCAGTTTTCTCTTTTAACGTTTTTAAGTTTTTTTTTATATTTTTCTGGCCCACCCCAATAACAAATCCTGGCTTCGTTACTGTCCCGGTCCAAAAACTTGTGTTTCTAGTCTTGTTTTGTTTTTTAGATGCACATGGTCATTTTTAGCATTGGTTTCGTCCCTTGTAATGATCATAAATTCAAAATTACGATTAGGTTACAGATGATTTGCAAATCGATGAATATATTTTCCCTCGTTCAAAAATTTTGTAGCTAAATGAAAATCGAGTCCAAAGTTGTCGAAATGCGTTTAAATGCAAAAAAGTATCATGAAAAAATTAAACGTGTTAGTATGTTACTATGCTGATAATTTGTGGGTGTTGTTGGGCCGGACCGTTGAAATTGAACACTTGAATGGAACCAAATTTTCAATTTTCCATAATAATTCATATTGAGATCAATTTGAGACATGCCTTAAGGCTTAAACTGTCAGATGATGATACAATTGTTGAAAACTAGTACAATGTTTAAGTTTTCATAGGTATAACAAAATCTGTTGGTAAGTCTTGCCTCAAAATATGGATTGTTATTTGATAACTCTAAAAGTAAATGTATAGCTTGAATGAAACTAGACGCTCATATTTTATGAGTGTGTTTGGCGCAGATTAAAACGGTTAACGTTTAGGATAATAAGTTGTTTGATAACAAGCGGTGAAAGCAAATATTAAAATTATAACACTGGTTTCTATAATGCTACTCAAACAATAATTAAAATTGTAACGCTAAAATTATAACACTGGTTTCTATAATGCTACAAAGTTTACAATTACAACCAGGGCCGGCTCAAGTTTTTTGGGGGCCTTAAGCGAGATCAATTTTGGAGGCCTAATTTACTAGCGTATAAACTAAAGTAAAAAACAAATAAAGCAAAAAAAATAGTAAACTCATAATGGTGTACCTGCTGCTATGCTAAAAAGGTAACTGAGTTCATTTTATCCAAAATTTTGTTTTCCTCCTGCATAAAAATTCCATAGGTTATCTTTATGCTATCAAAAAAAAAAAAAAAAATGGAGGCCTAATAGACTTTTCAGAATCATCTTGGTAAATTGATCAAAACCCTCCTCCTTTGTCCGGGCTTGGGACCGGCAAATATAAACTAAAAAGCTTATAAATGGCGGAGTTAAAAAAAAAATTATCTAATTTTTTAAGTGTAAAAAACAATAAAAATATTTATATAAAGTTTACCATTCTAGCTTTTTTAGAAGCAAACTCTTTAATCAAATCTTCTAACTCAAGTTCATAAGATAAATCTTTTTCAATTGACAACATAGCTAACTCATTTAATCTTTCTTGTGATATTGTAGACCTTAAATAATTTTTTTATAATTTTTAGTTTAGAAAAACTTCTTTCAGCGGTGGCAACGGTGACGGGAATAGTTAACGTAATTCTATAAGCAATATACGCATTTGGAAAAGTATTAAACTTTTGAATATAATTTAAAATGTTAATAGGTGTGTCACTTTCTAAATCAATAATATGTTTTAAAAATTTTAGTTCTTGAAATAAATCAAGACCATCAATATCTAAACTATCACCATATTTTAAAACTTTCTCAAGATTAATACAATGCTCTTTTAAACTTTTATCATCAAAAGAATTTAACTTTTCAATAGTAAATAGAAAACCAAAAATATTTGCATACTCTTTAAATTGATCAAATCTACTTCTAATCGAAGAAATAGCTTGATCTAGGTTTTAAATAATTCAATAGGACTTTTTATAGTATCGTTAGTAACATTGTCATCAAAACGTTTATTTCTACGAATGACACGTTTCTCACAAAACTTAGGTTCTACATCCATATCTAATGCTAATTTTTTTGCTTCGGTCATAGCCTTTTCAAATACATTTTCTCTATAATTTTCAAAATATCGCAAAAACATATTCAATTCTTTTATAGCATCATCAGTACACATGTTTTTCGCTTGTAATAATTTACTAACCGAATTAATAGCAAACAAAACAGCATACAAAATAACCATTGCTAAAAGAAACTCAAAGTTTTCAAATTCATTTTCCACCAAGCCTTTAGCATTACTTAGAGTTTCGGGGTCTTTACAATCATCACATATTGCCAATAAAGCTTCTCTTATTTGTGGTGCTTGAGTTACAATTGCCTTAACACTTTCTACCCGACTTTCCCAACGTGTTTGTGATAAAGATTTAAGAGTCAACTTTGGTATATGTTCAAGTAGTACATCCCACCTTTGAGTTGAAGAAGCAAATATATTATATATACGTTGTATATGTCCAAAAAACTCACATGCTTTCCTACATGACTTGGCCATATCACAAAGAACTAGATATAAACTATGACACCCACAAGGAGTATAAAAGGCTCTAGGATTAATATCTAACAAACGTTTTTGGACCCCTTGATGTTTCCCTTTCATATTAGATCCATTATCATAACCTTGTCCTCTAATATTACTTATATCAAGTCCTAATCTATTAATTTTAACAATAATAGTGTCAAAAAGACCTTTACCGGTTGTATCATCTACTACTAAAAATCCTAGGAAGTATTCTTTTACTTATATTGGAGTTGAGGAAATATCTAAAAACCGAACAATAATTGACATTTGTTCTTTATGACTTACATCGGGAGTGCAATCAAGTATAATAGAAAAATATCTAGCTTCCTTTACTTTTTGAACGATTTTGTTTTTAACTTCACTTGCTAGTAGACTAATTAATTCGTTTTGCGTATTATGCCCAAGGTAATGATTATGAATTTCCTTGTTCTTTATACGTCTGACATGTTCTTTCATTACCAGATCAATTTCAGCAAGCATCTCAATAAAACTCAAAAAAATGCCATTATCTTTTTCATATAATTTTTCATTTTTTCCACGAAATGCTAAGTTATTCTTTTCTAGAGTCTTTACAAGAGCGATTAATTTTTCTAGTACACTTCTCCAATGTTCTTTTTCTCTATTTATACGGTCTTGAGTTTCTTTATCAATTGTTTTATTTTTCATCAATCTTATCTCTAAATCATACCATTTTCTCATATTTATAATGTGTACTCTACTCTTTTCATGACTTTTCAAAGTTCCATGAATATTTTTCCAATCGTTAATACCCTCGCTTGCTAGTCTACTTGTACATTGATTATTAATATCAAATAACTTACAACAAAAGCAAAATACTCTATCTAACACTTTAGAATAAACCAACCACTTTCTTTCATATTTTTCTCCATTTGGAAAATCTAACACATAATAAGTAGAACTAAAGAATCTTAAGTGTTCATCCTTTGAACCAACAAAAATTTTAAACATTATAGGACCTTTTTGAACTAGTAAATCTCTTAACTTATTAGTTATATTATTCCAATTACTTGGTTCATAAATATTAGCACTCTCATCAAAATTAACATCAACATTAGCATCAACATTAACATTTTCATCAAAATTAGCATCAACATTAGCATTATCACCAACATTATTATCAACATTAGCATTTTCATCAAGATTAAGATTTTCATCAAAATTAGCATGAACATTAGTATCAACATTAGCATTTTCATCAAGATTAGCATCAACATTAGCACTTTCATCAAGATTAGCATCAACATTAGCATTTTCATCGACATTAACAGGTTTTATAAATTTTAGTAATGACCCTTTTTGAGATTCTATTAAAGCCTCTCGTTTTAACTTTTCAACCCTTTTCGTATGACCAGATTTGTAATTACGAACTCGATTTGACATTGACAATCAAACAATTAAACTTAAAAAACACAATAAAAAAACAAAAAATCACAGAGAGTCGTACCTGGTGGTGCGTGGTGGTGACAGTCGTGGACAGGTGGTGCGTGGTCAGGTGGTGCGTGGTGGTGACGGCCGGTGGACGGCGGACCTGGTGGTGATTGGTGAACGACAGCAAAAGATAATAATGAGAGATTGAGAGAGCTAAGAGATTAGATAGAAAATGAGGGATAATCAACATACCTTTTATAAACTCGAATGACACAATCATGGCAGAGCAGACAGCCATAGAGGCTCTTCAATTTTCTCTAGCAGAGTAATGGAACTTGGATTCCCAAGAAAAGCGTGATGGTTACTGGTTACTTGGATAAAGAAGTGGTTGTTTACTTGGATAAAGAACCCTACTTATAAAATTATTTGAAGGTATTAGATTCAACATTGGAATTTACCTCTGCAAAATTTTGGGGGCCTTAGTAGTTGGTGGGCCTTAGGCTTGTGCCTAACCCAACATTACTATTAGGCCGGCCTTGATTACAACTAGTTTCGCAAAACCTATCTTATAGATCAAGTCTATCAACACAAAAATGGTTTTTATTGGAAGTTACATATCATTATATGTTAAAGGGTCACGATCGGTTGCAAAGTAAAATAAAAATAAAAAAGCTAGAAAGCCAATCACAGAATGACAAGTGTCCCACCAAAATTATCTCCCTTCCTCCCTTTTTTTTATAATTTTCGGTCAAAGGTAATTTAGTAATTTGTGTTTTTTAATTTCACCCCGGACTTCAAACGCACGTATCTTTCAAACGACAAACTTAAAAAAAAAAACCGATTTCGCCAAAAATTATAAAATTTCATTCTCTTTAATTTGATATACATTTTGATATATAAATCAGGCTTTTTTTTCTTTTTTTCTTTTTTTTTTCTTTTTTTTTTTTTTTAGATTTCAAGTGGGTTATGATTTTCTTGAAATTTTCGGCATATTCAATCCTACTTTTGTCTAATTTAAAGGTTGAATTACACAAAACTTAAAACACGAAAGTTGTAGTTTTTTGGCCGTTCTTTAACTAGAAATTTAAATCACTCAATTTCGATATGATATGAGTAAGATATCGCATTTTAAAAATGACGTTTTACACATATTTAGTGCACACAAAGTGTTTGATAAAATGCCTAAAAGATATTTTTCTTATAAAAGTACATTTAAATACACTAATTGGTTTACCACAATACATTTTTTGTTATTTTTAGCTGTTTTTAACTGATGAAGAAGACTAAATGATGAACAAACTAATTGATGAACAACAACAAGCTAATAAACTGATGAACATTGTGACTTAATTGATGAACATTGTGATTTTTTTAGACAATTGATGAACATTATGATTATTTTTTTTGTTACAAAACTGATGAACAACTAACGTATGAACATTTTGATATAACTGGTGAACAAAATTAAAGAGAACTGATGAATGTATAAACTGATGAACAACTCTTTTTATTGATGAATAACATTTTTTTATTGATGAATAACACTTTTTGTTGATGAACAAACGAACAACTCTTTTTATTGATGAACAAATGAACTCTTTTTATTGACGAACAAATGAACAACTCTTTTCATTGATGAACATCACTTTTTATTGATGAACAAATGAACTCTTTTTATTGAAGAACAAATGAACAACTCTTTTTATTGATGAACATCACTTTTTATTGATGAACAATACTTTCTATTAATGAACAAAGTATACGATGAACAATGTTTTTTATTGATGAACATTGTGATGTAATTGATGAACAAAAATTAAGAGAACTGATGAACAATATTTTTTATTGATGAACATTGTAATGTAATTGATGAACAAAAATTAAAAGAACCGATGAACAATATTTTTTATTGGTGTAAAAGGGTTAAATCACCCTGGCAAAATTTAAAAGAACCGATGAACAATATTTTTTATTGATGAACAAATGAACAGCTCTTTTTATTGATGAACAACACTTTTTATTGATAAACGATATTTTTTTTGTTACAAAACTGATGAACAAACATGGCTAACTGATGAACATTGTTGTGTAACTGATGAATAAAAATAAAGAAAACAACTACAATAATTTAAATCGAGTACATAAGCAACAGATGTATAATTTTTAATTCAATCCATAACGCAATCTAACTGATGAACATGTTGATACTAACTGATGAAAAATATCAAAGAAAACTAATATCATCAGTAATCGACGAAATTTAACTAAAAAAATGTCAGTTATATTTTCATCCTACACAAAAAAATATCAACAAAAACAATGACCACATACAAAAACTATAAACCAATCACGTCTAAAAAAAAAGAAAATACATTACTACATACACAAAATAAATATTACTGTAACTCCAAATGTCAAAAGTGTATATAAGAACCACCATGTGTTGTTTGCAAGTGCTACTGCCATCTTCCATCTCTCATAAAAAAAATAAAAAATAAAAAAAAAATAAAAAAAAATAAAAAAACCATAAAAAAGTGACTTGACAAGAATTTATTCAGTCATCTTTTCCACACCATATTTCAAAACTAAACCCGACCCATTTCACATAACCTCATTTCATGATCTGGGTATGATCCAAAATCCAATAAAAATCAAATGCTTATAACAAATGGGTTGTGTTTCATCAAAACAAACAGTATCAGTAACACTTGCAATAGATCATTCAGGTGGTTTTCATAGTGTCATACCCATCTCTCATCTACAAAATAAATATCTGATCTTTGTTAAACCATCGTTATTATGATTCATCACCAGTCTTCTCGGTCTCAGATTCCACATCTTCTGCAACAACGACTCATCTTCGAGAGATTTGCTAACTTGGAAACTACATGAGATGACGTCAACTTGATGCAGATCCTGTTGCAGCTGCTAGTACTTGATCATTTGCGTTGATTGGTGATGACGTCATCAGATTCGTGATCGGAGTGATGATGATTACAGAGCGGAGAAAAGTTGTGTAGTGGTTGTGATTTTGACGGTGATGGTGACGATGATGGTGACGGTGCAATGGTGGTGACGGTGATGAAGATCACCGATCGTCTTTCATTTTTGGAAGTGAGATTGGGGATTTGATGGGAAATAAAGAGGAAATGGAGATGGGAAATAAAAAAGTAGAATGACCGCTATGCCCTATTTGTATATGTACCTCTTTAATTTGATCGGATCTTGTATTATGATCCAACGGTGTACATTACTTTTTAAACTTTGCAAAATAATTCCACTTTCTAAAAGATCCGGCACCATATGTTAAAAGGACGTTATAAGGAGATCATCTCTTTAAACATAGGATTAACAATTGGACACCTATGCACTTTTAAAATTGACAAGTAAGGGAGGGTTTTACCTAGTTTGAGTCTGTGTGACGGTGGGTTCAAATCCCGTGAATTAGTCGGCCAAAAAGTCAGAAATCATGGTTACCAAAAAAAAAATTGACAAGTAAACTTTTAAAGTTTTTAGTTACTAGAATAAAATAGTTTCATTTTTTATGATAATCAATTTAGTTATATACATAATCTTTTTGATTTTATTATAGGCTAATGAAATACAAGTTAATGAGATAGTATTTATTTATGTATATCACATTCTTATTTAAACAATCCTTAATTAATTCTCTTTCAAAACAAACAAAAATTACAAAAAATGTAGTACAAAACAAAAACAAAAAAAAAGGCAATTTTAATTCAGCTTCTTAAACTTTTCTAAGACTACAGCTTCTATAATTTGAAACTTATACATGCAATATCTTTGTAGTTCTATCAAATCATATTATAGTGATCATTTGTCTGCTTTTAGCTTTGAGTGTGTTATTTTATGTGTTTTAGCAAAGTGTTTTGCTATATCCTCCTACAATACATTCTTACATATCCTCTTACGCTCACACTAATATTTTATGTTTTTTCTCCACTCATTATCTATCCGCATCTAAACCGTCAATTCTGACACATGTCAGGATTCTGTGAGTAGGAATATTTGTAGGAACAACATGTATCTATTATAATCAATAATTCACTTGGGTCGTGCTTATGCATGGCCAAAAACGAAACATAGTATTCAGTGACGGATCTAGAATTTTGGAGTAGGTATGCACAGTTTTTAGTAAAGTTATTAATAACAAAATATTCTGGGTAAGGTTCTTTTTGGGTCGGATTTTTTGGGTCGGTTTTATGGAATTGGGTTAGGCGTTGTTATTTACTTTTATGAATCATAATATTATAGCTGATGTGGTTTGTCAAAAGTTTTGGGTTATTTGATATGAAATTGGTTAGTTGGAACAGAGTATTATAACTACGGGGGAATTGCATATATATCTCTTCAAAGCCTCATAATTGCATATATATCTAACCAAAACTCATAATTGCATATATATGTTTTCAAAGCCTTAAAATTATCGAATATATCCAAATTATTATTTTAAACATATTTAATAAAAAAAATGTCTAATAGTTATAATTGATATATAAAATGACGATTATACCCTTATTCTTCTTATTATTTTTTTACAATTACAAAATATCCTTTAACTATTTTTTAAGAAAAGAAAGGGCAACCATGTTCGGCGACTCAATCGTGTTCGGCATCGACGAATCTTGAATAAGAATATCAACAACACCATCAATTGTTCCATCTAAATGTAAACTCCTATATATATAGATCAAATGACATAATAAAATTCAAACCAATAAAAGGATATTTTGTAATTGTAAAAAAATAATAATAATAAGAATAAGGGTATAATCGTCATTTTATATATCAATTATAATTGTTAGACATTTTTTTCTATTAAATATATTTAAATTAATCATTTGGATATATTTGATAATTTTAAGGCTTTGATATGATATATATGCAATCGGCCCTATAACTAAAATGTGTTTGGTATTGGTTAGTTGGAATAGAGTTCAACAAACCAATAGGTTATATTAAAATGTTAACTACAAATAAGAAGAAGCAGATACTAGTCAAAAGTCGTCTCGATATCTTCACACACATCGAAACTCGCCAATTTTTCGTTAGGGGGTTGGCATCACCCACAGTATGGCCTCTGCGGTATGGAATCACTCACGGGAACACCTCCGCCGGTCATGCGGTATGGGAAACACGGTATCGAGTCACGCACGTGAAAGGGAAGAAAAATGTGAACGTTGGCAATGCTAACGGTTATATATATATTTTTTAAATACTCCTTCTTTTACCAAATCAAACATACAACTACAAAAAATTCCCAACTCAATCTTTTACCAAATATATATATATATATATATATATATATATATATATATATATATATATATATATATATATATATATATATATATATATATATAAAACCCTCAACCATATATGGATAAAAGAATTGGTTCGACTATATTGTTAGATTAGCCGTTTGAGTGGTATAACGATAGTAGTCTCGACGTTTTTGTGAACGCGATTGAGGAAGATGATACGGCAAGGTCGAAACGAAAAGTAGTAAACCACAATCGGGTCAAAGCTTCAGAAAGATTGCATCGTGATTATTTTTGTGACGATCCAAAATTCGACGAAGCATTTTCTCAAGATAGGTATCGTATGCCTAAACATTTATTTTTAAAAATCACACATGATGTTGAGTCTAGATACGAGTATTTTCAAGAGAGTTATGATGCTATATTGAAAAAAAGTTTCACAGCCATACAAAAATGTACGTCTGCCATTAGACAACTCGCAACCAGTAATCCACCAGATGAGTTTGACGAATATTTAGAAATGGCACAAAGAACGTCACGTGAATGCCTTCAATATTTTTGTGCCGCTATTGTTGAGTTATACGGTCGAGATTTCCTACGTAGGCCAACAAGCCATGATATTGCACATTTGTACGAAGCACACGAAGAGAGACATCACATTCCCGATATGATCGAAAGCCTAGATTGTAACACCCCAACCCGACAAGGGTAAAGATATCACAATAATGGATTCATATCAGATCAAACAGAGCATACATCTACAGTAATACAAAAATCTCAAAGGATTAAAATTTCAATACTGAATTCTACAAGGTTACAATGAAACTTTCAAAACTAATTCTAAACATAATAACTTCAGTCCAACTCTAATCCAGAATAGCTACCAAGCCTTCTAAGTCCAGAGGTACACTCTCATTCATTCCCAGCTTCCTACTAAAACCTGCCGCAGGAAAAGAAATGCGGCTGAGCTACGAGAGCTCAGTGAACAGATATATAGATGACAGAAACAATAACAGATAACAACACAGAAACAAATCCGAAATACAGATTATACAGATACCGAACTAAAGTGACAGAATAGGAAAGGAATAAGGGTAAAAGAAAAGAAATGAGAAAGGAATAATGCACAAACCAGGTTTAGGGAAATACAGAAATCCATCACGAGCCCAGAGATAACAGATAATATCATAACAGAGTAATCATATAATAATCCAGAGGGGATGCCTCTCAAATAACAGATAATATGAGGGGTGACCTCATGTATCAAATCGGAGTGATCAGCTCCCAGATATATGTGAGAGACGTGTATCGCACACACCATCAATCACCAGATATAATAATAAACATATAACATAAACAGATAACAGATAACAGAATCAGAACTAGGATGCATCCATGCGCCCCAGTAGGCCAGAATCTTCTCCTACATAACAGATAAAATCAGGGACGGAACAGGTCATCACTCTCCTGCCCTAGAGTCATGTCAAAGGTGCATCAATGACATGGACATGAAACCCTCATGCCTAGTGATTGGCTCGGATATCAGACTGTGTTCAAGGTCAGATGTCATATAATAAACAGAGTCATATCTAAGGGTTCATGGCAGAAGGGTCATGTCAACAATTCAGAATAAGATAATAAGGTTTAAATCAGAGTTTATCAGATTAAGTTTAATATCAAAGCTTAAGTTCAGATTAAAAGGTTTATGTCCACTAGTCTAAAAGAGTATATCAAAGGTTATTAATTACAAGTTTATAGCAATAATCCATTTCAGAAGTTCCTGTCAAGAGTTCATTTAAATCAATCCTTTAATAATGGTTTTCATTGAAATGATCTTTCAAAATAGTTTTCATAAAAATGGTCTTCCAAAACCTTTAGTAACTTCCATTTCAAGTGGTATAACTTCTTTTTAAAATAGCCTTTAATAAAGGTTCAAAATCAATTAGGTTCAGATAAGGATTTAACAGGTTAAGGTTTATACCAAAATCAAATCAAAATTTACAACAGATATATCAGGTTAAGGTTCAGAACAAGGTTCACAGATCAGGCTCAATCAAGACTCACAAATTCAGGGCTCAGAACAAGAGATCAATCAGAGTTCAGGAAAAAGGTTCAGAATACAAGAATCATAGCAGAGGTTCAAACAAAAGGTTTAAGACAAACAGATCACAACAAAGATCCACAACAGAAGGGAACATAGCAATGGTATAGGGAATCCTAATAAGGAAAATGAAATACTGAGAGAAAAGGGAAAGAAAACACCCTTACTGAAATAGGGCAGAATATCTGTACCTTATTAGCACAGCAGAAATCAGACAAACAAACACAGAAATCAGATGATCAAGACTTCTCCTTCTTCACACCTAAGGAAGAGGAAGACAGAATTACTACAGATTTTAATTCAGATTATTACTCTTTGTTTATTTCATCATTTTATGTACTTTCCATTTTTAGTAACTTTCTAGATCTAGTAAGTTTTCCAGAATTAACAGGTTTTCCAGAATTAACATATCTTATCATTTCAGATTAAGTTGAACCTTATTCAGAGATTATTATGGAATAACAGTACATTTTATCATGTTACAGAAGTTTAGGGTTTATTATGACAATTATACAAAGTTTAGGGTTTTAAATGCAACTTCATTAATTTACAAGTTCATTAGTGAAAAATACTTTAAATTACAGAGTTAAATGCTCACTTTATTCAGAATTACCTTTATTCCCTTAAGTTTCATAATTTACAGATTACACCCCCTTTAATTTCATAATTTACAAAATAAAGCTTATAATTTCATATTTTACAATTTAATCCCTACAATATCCATAATTACCAACCAAACATATTATATTTCAAATTTACAGAGTATACCATCAGAAGTTAGTACTTTACATATTTGACCCCTCAGAATTCAGAATTTACATATTTAGCCCTTTAAGTTTACAAAACATATATATTAAATCATAATTACATAACAATTACATAATTAGCCCAAAAATCCTCAAAATTACACAAAAACCTTTTTATATCAGTATTAACACAAAACAACTTCAGAATTCCAGATTTACACTTTTGGTCCCTCACTTTTAATTAATTTCCAAACGTAACCCTAATTTCCCATTAATTCATTATTATGCAATATTTACACTTAGGACCCCAAAGTTATATTTTTCCCACATTCTTACAGATGTATATGATCTTACAAAAATATCCCAGAAGTTTTAAAGTTGGCAAAACAGGTCCTTATGCAATTAACTTCAAATCGGTAATACTTTTTACAAACAATTAGAAACCCTACTATTCACCAATCATTGAACTATCATTAATTCATCCTTAAAACAACATTAATGACCAGATTCATGTCCAAGAACCCTAACCCTAGTAGCCCCGATTTTCCTTTTATCTTATTTCTTTGTTTTTCCAAAATCCGGTTTATACAATAATTAACCACGTTAAATTTAAGCTTTTAAAAATCAAAAACATATTTTTCCCAGATCATATAACTTATAAGGAACCCACGAAAAATAGTGAACATGCCCAAAAAATTCGTTTAACATATATTTCATATTTACGTATGTTTTAGACACTAAAATTACAACGACTTGATTTAGGCTACTATAATTCGATATATCATTTTTCCCAGGTCTAATACATCATAAGAAGTCTAAATAAAATAGCCATGAAGCCCAGAAATTTGGATTTCATATTTTTGTGATTTACGTGTTCTATGACCATAATATTTTCATACGCATAGATTCGCTTGCATGGTTCGAGTTTATCATTTTTCTTAGGTCATATTTAACATGTAGAACACTAGAAAAATACTGGAAAAATTTTAGAACGTAAGGATTAAGAATTAAAAATAATTACCTCTTTTGTGATTAACCGAATGAAAACAATTACCAAGCACCAACGAAGGCCTCTAAATTCTTGTTCTTATTTTTCTTAACTTCTCAATGACCCAAAGATCACCAGAAAATTCTTAGATCAGCTCCAGGAGTCGTGGTTTGGGTTTGGGGAATTCTTTTGTTTGTCGATATAAAGGATTTTCGGAAAATTAGGTTTTAAAAATAAAAGATTATATATATAATATATACAAACCGACCTAGGAGGGGATATGTATCAGTATTTTCGGTCTCATAAGTCCACACAAATTAGGATTTGTTATTTGATATCTTTTCCTAATTTATTTTGCATTATATCCTAATTAAAAAGATTTTATAAGTATATTTAATTTAATTTAATTATTTCGGATGACATATAAATGTATATGTAAATAAATAAATTTTTGTACATTCAAAATATTAAAATGTTGTCCCAGAAATTAATTCGTCTCTTATATAGTTCGTTTTCAGAAGTTTGGAATCGTTTCAGAATTTAATAAGTGATTTATTTACGTTTTATGATTTCAGGGGCAATTTGGTAATTTTATAGCTTATCTGAATTTCAGGTATTACAACTTCTTCCCCACTAACAAAAAAAATTTCGTCCTCGAAATTTGCAGAAAGCAGAAAGGAAAGAGAGAGCAGAAACAAAACAAGACATACCAGATTAAAACGAGAATTGAGGTGAAACGAAACAGGAACACAACTGACGGTGAACAGACATATGAAAGATTTGTTTCTCATAACTCGAACTTGCAGATTCCAAAATTGTTTCAGGTCCTCAGAACAGACATAACATACTGAATCCAGATCAGAAGAATAGCATACCAAACGTAGTAGATGAAAATCAGATTCATAGGGTTTTGACAGATATGCCGTTCACAGAAATTGATTTGACAGATCAGATTAGAGCGTACAGAAATAGATTATCGATAACGTCAATTGAAAGAAGTTTTATAACAAAACTGAATATTATTATCAGAAGTTCAGAGGTCAGCAGAATGCGTGACGAGAATCCAGATGTATCAATTCACATAACGGTGGAAGCAGATTACGCGTATAGGTAGAATGAACTTAAAGTCTCACTAACGCAGACGATCTCAAACAGTTATCAGAATTTCTTAAGCTTCTAAGGCACTTCTCGAAATATCCTATGCCCACAACAAGTGCACGTTATATGATGTAAGTATTATCACGTTGGCCAGACGTCATAATACTGGCATCATATAAATATGCCCTCATGATGGTCATCCTTTATCTCAAGTTGTGAACAGAACCAACTTATCCTAATCCACCTAGTCTTCCTACGGTCTCAGAGGTCATCAAAATCAAATACCCTAACTAAGAGGAGAATGAATCACTCGAAAAATAATTTTAACGGAAGTCCCAAAATGTCTATCAGAATTTGGTACATCAGATCATCCATCATTCGTCAAATTTCAGATAACAAAACCATCATCCGACATACGCAGAATGAACACAGAGCGGAATTACTGATAAGGAACTTAAATCATTCAAAGGATTTATCATCAGGTAACAGAAATTTAGATAGGTCAAGCAGAAATGAATCACATCATCCATAGTTTCGTCCGTCACAGAATTTATTCGATTCAGAATTTTCTTCTATTCAAGGTCATGATCTCAGTTTCTATTCTCAAGTCTGCTTCTACTCTCAATTCATCTTAGTACAACTAAAATGAATAGAGAAGCAAGACTGCGAGTCTTGGACAGGTCTACTAGCACAGTTCGGAATTCGCCAACTCAGATTGCCGTCGTCATCGGATGCCCGGTAGTGGTGTCTTCTACAATTTCTGAATGCCAATCAAATCTACTCTTCCAGAACAAAGGTCATTCCATTTAATACGAAGATGGTCTATATGTTTCCTCGTTCGTCTCAGGGCACAAACATGCTGTCATACTATGACAACTATCCAGATACTCGTGAAAACATGATTCCTATTAGCCAATACTATTGGCATTCTTTAAGACTCATAAAGATCACAATCACTTCAGGGAAACTTCATATCTAAATCACATTACCCATCTTTACGAATAAAACTGAATTACTTTACGAAATTTGCTCTCAGTTAGTCATCTCCCATCTCAGGAGTTCTTGTGGTTGCTTCTTCAGTCCTTCGAACATTAAATGAGGTTGTCTGATACAGAGTTCACAAGGATAGAATAATTTAATCATTTATACTCGGAATTGAAAAGTGATTACGGTTGAGATTACGGTTAGGTTTACGATAGTTGATATGCAGACGCAAAATTTTCTCTTTCTTCTTCATAACAAATAGGGGTATTCAAGGGGAACACTGAGGTGGACAAAAACATATCTCATCAGTTTCTCCAATCTCTCAACTTCTATAGCATCATGGGTCGTTAACTGAGATCGGTTCAGAATCAATTCTACTTCTCAAACGGAAGGAAAACTCAGAAGTTTCATCAGAAAATGCCAAAAAATTTGTACAACAAAACTTTCTAGGGTGGATACTAATAGGTGTCAGGAGAATTTGACAATCAAATGAGATCAGGGTAAATATAGTGATAAGCTTAACAGATTTAAGCGGTTAAAGGTTATTATAACCAAATAGGGTGGGTCAGATTGTTACATTTCAGATGCGGTAGTTTATGATAGCTGAAGAACCAGTCAATCAATAATCAAAAGATCTCCAAAATTAAGTATATCAATAGTAAACAGATCCGCAGAACGTATATGGTCACTTAACCAGACGGATAGTTCATATGTCAGAGTCAAGTACATGGTTCAGTATAGTGTGGGGGTAGGTACGCGAATAGTTCTAGGTGTTGGAGTTTTTGGTTTAGCTTTTAGCATAAGTGACAGGTAGGGTGCACATCATTGGTAATACGAACATCATATAATTGCAGAAGTGAGACTTATGAGATATCGGATATCAGCATCATATGCTCAGTTAACAATTCCATACAGAGACGGTATTTGCATCAAATCCTTCCAAAGGAAAACTCATTGGCAATTAAGATTCATCATTCAAGGGAGCAAATAAGATTCATCATTCAGGACAATATAGTTTCAGTGGGTACATTTATATCCAGCATGGGTCATGAATTTATAGGATGTGTCAAACATATTAGGGTTAACTGGTCTTCGGGATGGTCGGAGAGATATCAGACGGTTTATCCACATATCAGAAATGAAGGTCAAAATCAGGTAGTGGCAGCAAAAGTTTAACAATCGGTAATCATGTCAGGGGTTCCAAAATTGTTTCAAACGTCAAAGGTGAGACATAGGAGGATAGTCGTCAATATTAAATGATCAAACAATTAAGAATAAAATCAAGGTTACTACCAAAGAAAAATGGAATAACAAAGCAGATTTTACCGTTCAGAATGAGAGGGAAAACATCCGTATATTCGTGGTTAAAACACCACAAGGCTTCTCATGGGAACAGAGATGGTTAAGTAGAAATAAAATAGTGTCAGAAGATTCATAGATGATTATTAGAACCTAGAAATAACTAACAGAATGTATCAAGTGTATCATCGTCATGGGAATTCTCAGATTGCCCAAAGAGGCATCAGAATGATTTACAGGAGGTTCAGAGGTCGGAGTGGAGGTCGGAAGGCAAGGATCAAATAATGTCAGATAATTTCTACGCAATTTCCAATGCTTCAGATTTTATTTAGGTTTTACTCTTAGGTGGTGCAAGGCATAAGCTCTAAATTTCCCAATGAAATTTCAATAGTCTTTAACCAAAAACAAGGCACGAATCAGAGTGGTGCGGAAGCAAGATACTTAAGCAAATGTCTTATAGTCTACCCATTCCTCACTGGTCAGAATTTAAGTTCTTACGGGGAAAATCCTAAGGCAAATTCTCAAAGGTTGTCCTACGAGCGCCTACAGTGGAAACTTAGTGGTCCAGACTTCACAGGTCAAGGGTAAATGTATTACGAGTCGCAGCCTGTTAGCTTTGATACCATAAATTGTAACACCCCAACCCGACAAGGGTAAAGATATCACAATAATGGATTCATATCAGATCAAACAGAGCATACATCTACAGTAATACAAAAATCTCAAAGGATTACAATTTCAATACTGAATTCTACAAGGTTACAATGAAACTTTCAAAACTAATTCTAAACATAATAACTTCAGTCCAACTCTAATCCAGAATAGCTACCAAGCCTTCTAAGTCCAGAGGTACACTCTCATTCATTCCCAGCTTCCTACTAAAACCTGCCGCAGGAAAAGAAATGCGGCTGAGCTACGAGAGCTCAGTGAACAGATATATAGATGACAGAAACAATAACAGATAACAACACAGAAACAAATCCGAAATACAGATTATACAGATACCGAACTAAAGTGACAGAATAGGAAAGGAATAAGGGTAAAAGAAAAGAAATGAGAAAGGAATAATGCACAAACCAGGTTTAGGGAAATACAGAAATCCATCACGAGCCCAGAGATAACAGATAATATCATAACAGAGTAATCATATAATAATCCAGAGGGGATGCCTCTCAAATAACAGATAATATGAGGGGTGACCTCATGTATCAAATCGGAGTGATCAGCTCCCAGATATATGTGAGAGACGTGTATCGCACACACCATCAATCACCAGATATAATAATAAACATATAACATAAACAGATAACAGATAACAGAATCAGAACTAGGATGCATCCATGCGCCCCAGTAGGCCAGAATCTTCTCCTACATAACAGATAAAATCAGGGACGGAACAGGTCATCACTCTCCTGCCCTAGAGTCATGTCAAAGGTGCATCAATGACATGGACATGAAACCCTCATGCCTAGTGATTGGCTCGGATATCAGACTGTGGTCAAGGTCAGATGTCATATAATAAACAGAGTCATATCTAAGGGTTCATGGCAGAAGGGTCATGTCAACAATTCAGAATAAGATAATAAGGTTTAAATCAGAGTTTATCAGATTAAGTTTAATATCAAAGCTTAAGTTCAGATTAAAAGGTTTATGTCCACTAGTCTAAAAGAGTATATCAAAGGTTATTAATTACAAGTTTATAGCAATAATCCATTTCAGAAGTTCCTGTCAAGAGTTCATTTAAATCAATCCTTTAATAATGGTTTTCATTGAAATGATCTTTCAAAATAGTTTTCATAAAAATGGTCTTCCAAAACCTTTAGTAACTTCCATTTCAAGTGGTATAACTTCTTTTTAAAATAGCCTTTAATAAAGGTTCAAAATCAATTAGGTTCAGATAAGGATTTAACAGGTTAAGGTTTATACCAAAATCAAATCAAAATTTACAACAGATATATCAGGTTAAGGTTCAGAACAAGGTTCACAGATCAGGTTCAATCAAGACTCACAAATTCAGGGCTCAGAACAAGAGATCAATCAGAGTTCAGGAAAAAGGTTCAGAATACAAGAATCATAGCAGAGGTTCAAACAAAAGGTTTAAGACAAACAGATCACAACAAAGATCCACAACAGAAGGGAACATAGCAATGGTATAGGGAATCCTAATAAGGAAAATGAAATACTGAGAGAAAAGGGAAAGAAACACCCTTACTGAAATAGGGCAGAATATCTGTACCTTATTAGCACAGCAGAAATCAGACAAACAAACACAGAAATCAGATGATCAAGACTTCTCCTTCTTCACACCTAAGGAAGAGGAAGACAGAATTACTACAGATTTTAATTCAGATTATTACTCTTTGTTTATTTCATCATTTTATGTACTTTCCATTTTTAGTAACTTTCTAGATCTAGTAAGTTTTCCAGAATTAACAGGTTTTCCAGAATTAACATATCTTATCATTTCAGATTAAGTTGAACCTTATTCAGAGATTATTATGGAATAACAGTACATTTTATCATGTTACAGAAGTTTAGGGTTTATTATGACAATTATACAAAGTTTAGGGTTTTAAATGCAACTTCATTAATTTACAAGTTCATTAGTGAAAAATACTTTAAATTACAGAGTTAAATGCTCACTTTATTCAGAATTACCTTTATTCCCTTAAGTTTCATAATTAACAGATTACACCCCCTTTAATTTCATAATTTACAAAATAAAGCTTATAATTTCATATTTTACAATTTAATCCCTACAATATCCATAATTACCAACCAAACATATTATATTTCAAATTTACAGAGTATACCATCAGAAGTTAGTACTTTACATATTTGACCCCTTAGAATTCAGAATTTACATATTTAGCCCTTTAAGTTTACAAAACATATATATAAATCATAATTACATAACAATTACATAATTAGCCCAAAAATCCTCAAAATTACACAAAAACCTTTTTATATCAGTATTAACACAAAACAACTTCAGAATTCCAGATTTACACTTTTGGTCCCTCACTTTTAATTAATTTCCAAACGTAACCCTAATTTCCCATTAATTCATTATTATGCAATATTTACACTTAGGACCCCAAAGTTATATTTTTCCCACATTCTTACAGATGTATATGATCTTACAAAAATATCCTAGAAGTTTCAAAGTTGGCAAAACAGGTCCTTATGCAATTAACTTCAAATCGGTAATACTTTTTACAAACAATTAGAAACCCTACTATTCACCAATCATTGAACTATCATTAATTCATCCTTAAAACAACATTAATGACCAGATTCATGTCCAAGAACCCTAACCCTAGTAGCCCCGATTTTCCTTTTATTTTATTTCTTTGTTTTTCCAAAATCCGGTTTATACAATAATTAACCACGTTAAATTTAAGCTTCTAAAAATCAAAACCATATTTTTCCCAGATCATATTACTTATAAGGAACCCACGAAAAATAGTGAACATGCCCAGAAAATTCGTTTAACATATATTTCATATTTACGTATGTTTTAGACACTAAAATTACAATGACTTGATTTAGGCTACTATAATTCGATATATCATTTTTCCCAGGTCTAATACATCATAATAAGTCTAAATAAAATAGCCATGAAGCCCAGAAATTCGGATTTCATATTTTTGTGATTTACGTGTTCTATGACCATAATATTTTCATACGCATAGATTCGCTTGCATGGTTCGAGTTTATCATTTTTCTTAGGTCATATTTAACATGTAGAACACTAGAAAAATACTGGAAAAAATTTAGAACGTAAGGATTAAGAATTAAAAATAATTACCTCTTTTGTGATTAACCGAATGAAAACAATTACCAAGCACCAACGAAGGCCTCTAAATTCTTGTTCTTATTTTTCTTAACTTCTCAATGACCCAAAGATCACCAGAAAATTCTTAGATCAGCTCCAGGAGTCGTGGTTTGGGTTTGGGGAATTCTTTTGTTTGTCGATATAAAGGATTTTCGGAAAATTAGGTTTTAAAAATAAAAGATTATATATATAATATATACAAACCGACCTAGGAGGGGATATGTATCAGTATTTTCGGTCTCATAAGTCCACACAAATTAGGATTTGTTATTTGATATCTTTTCCTAATTTATTTTGCATTATATCCTAATTAAAAAGATTTTATAAGTATATTTAATTTAATTTAATTATTTCGGATGACATATAAATGTATATGTAAATAAATAAATTTTTGTACATTCAAAATATTAAAATGTTGTCCCAGAAATTAATTCGTCTCTTATATAGTTCGTTTTCAGAAGTTTGGACTCGTTTCAGAATTTAATAAGTGATTTATTTACGTTTTATGATTTCAGGGGCAATTTGGTAATTTTATAGCTTATCTGAATTTGAGGTATTACAGATAGCCTAGATTGCACACATTTCGTTTGGAGGAATTGTCCAAACGAATTGAGGGGTCAATATAAAAGGGGTGATCATCAATACCCCACGATTATGATGGAGGCAGTGGCGTCTCAAGATTTGTGGATATGACACTCGTTCTTTGGACCGCCGGGTTCAAACAATGATGTTAATGTTGTGATGCAATCTCCGCTATTCCTCACCGAGCGTAATGGTACGGCACCTAAGTGCCCATTTGTTGTGAATGGGCGTACGTACAAGCGTGGCTACTATCTAACTGATGGCATATATCCTAGGCATGAGCAAAAATCCCGAAATACCGAAACCGTACCGGTACCGAACCGGTACCGGTACCGAACCGGTACCGGTACCGATGGTATTCGGTATCGGTATCGGTATTGAATATTTGAAGTTTTCGGTTTCGGTACCAAACGGTTCGGTACCGGGAAAACCGAATATGTACCGGAATTTTAAGGGTTTTTTTTTAGTTGGCATGCATAATAGAATATCAAAGAGTCCATCACTTCCCAATGGGTCGATCAGTTAAATAGCAGTGCTGGCAAATACATTACCGATCTCATCCCAAACACAAATACATTACCGATCTCATCCCTAATTTCTTGTATGCTGCAACATTTTAGGTTTTCTTGTATGCTGTTTTCGACTAATACTTACAAGTTCCTTCGCATGCTGCAACATTTCTGTATGCTACTGTAATTTAGCTAAAATACACATTGATTATAACCCAAAAGAATCATTATGCAGGATCAATTTATCACAAACTGAGTTATTAAGATCTTCAAATGTCTGTATAATACGAATGGGCTATTTGTCCTAAACATCCATTCATAAATGAACCCCCTAAAAAGATTAAATGAAAGTAACATAGCATAAGAATACATAGAGATTAATCAAGACACCATACTCTACTATATACCGCTGGTAACTTTTCTGGTTTGAAAAAACAAGCATTGAGCTTTCAAGATATCAACTTACAACTGCCATGTTATGTAGCTGTGAAATTCGGTATCAATAAGGTATAGAACCGAAAATCTCGGTACCGAAACCGGTATCGAACCGGTACCGGTTTATTGAATTCGGTACGGTATCGGGATTTGATTTTGGGTATTTTCGGTTTCGGTATTCAACGGTTTCGGTACAGTTCGGTACCGGTACCATACCGATCTCATCCCTAATATATCCTACATGGTCTACTTTTGTTAAAGCGTTCAAATATCCGACCGACCCGAAAGAGAAAAAGTTCAAAAAAGTATAAGATTCGGCTCGAAAGGATGTTGAACGGGCATTTGGTGTTCTCAAAGGTAAATGGGGTATACTGAATCGACCCTTACGGCCACACACACTAGACAGAATTAGAAACCTAGTGTGTGCGTGTGTGATATTGCACAACATGATTATACGTGAAGCCGGTAACGCAATCTCGCCAGTTCATATTCGGGATCCTCCGATCCAACCGGTGTTTGACGAAGAAGCCTTAGACGAGATACGACATGAGGAAACACATTTTCGCCTCGGATTTAATCTTATGGAGCATATTCACGCTCAACACTTACCATACATTGAGGTGGACGATGAAGACGATGAAATTTAGTTTTTTAGTATTACGAAATTTAGTTTTTTTGTATTATGTAATGTTTTTAGTCTTATGTAATGTTATTTTATGTTTTTTAGTATTATTATGTAATGTTTTTTTATTTTAATGGAATTTTAGTTTTTTTTTTTAAAGAAAAGAAAATTGAAGTGAGTGATGGGATGTAGTGTGGTATGGTGATGCCAACAAAATTTAGGAGTGTGATATGAAAAAGTAAGTGAATGATGTGGCATAAGGGGATTGGTTGGGAGTGAGTGATGGGATTTTGGGTGAGTGATGGGTTGACAACCCTCTTACCAATCCCTCATTTTCACAATAATAAATTCATACTCCTTACGTCTCAAAATTATTGTCCACATTTTAATTTTGGGATGTCTCAAAATAATTGTCCACTTTCATTTTTAAGTAAAAACTAGAGGATATAGTAGGGGAATATTCTCTTTGAGTGGTTGAAAATAAAAGTGATCTCACTTTTATTAAACTTTGTGATTCTTGGCTCCTGACAATAACTTGAAATGGAGGGAGTAGTAGTTTTTAACATTTTATACTTAAAGAAAAAACAAAATAATAATCTTCACAAGGTTTCAAATAGCACGCGAAGTTCTTGTACCCCACCCCAAATAAAATGGGCAAATATATTATTATTGCGTGTTATCCATTATATCGAACCTATAAAGGGAAATTTTAATAATAAATAAATGTGAACAAACATAGCATTGAAAATGAAACAGAATGGTGTAGAATGTCTTTTTGCCTTTGCACGTGAGAGGAAGAAAAGAATATATCCGTTAGGATACGACAAAGATATGAAACAGACTAGCCAAATACCGGCTGATATCAAGCCTGCACAGGTCACTCTTTTGGTTACCGGTGATGACCAGTAAAATTGATTTTTTATGTTTTCATTTTTTATTTTGTTTTTGGACTTAATTTTTAGTGTTATAAGTGATGTGAATATTACACAAACGCATATTTAGGGGCCGCTTGGTTCAATTGTTGAGGAATGCAAAGCAATGTATTCTCTTTTCTCCCAAATTGTTAGGTAATGCCTCATTACCCACTACCGGGTAATGGGCCATTGCATTCCCCTACACCAACCATCATCAATCATTATATTCCTATTCCCCACCTCTCCTATCCCCCAACCAAGCACCCCCTTAGTGTTGAACGTGCGTTACACATGATTTTATGTTGTTCATATCAATTAATGTTGTTCATATCACCTCAAAAATAATATAATAATATATAGAAACATATTACTTAAGTATGTTGTAGTTGGAGCTTACATTATGAAAAACTAAAACCTTCATTTTGAGACATGTTAGACCAAGTACCTGAAGTTGATATTACAAATAATAAAAGGGATTTGCTAACAACAACCTACTGAGTGTTGTTTAAGCATTTCATACATATATATAAAACTCATTTAATAAACTCGTATATTCCATAAGTGTATTCCATAAGTATACACTTTTAATTATTTTAAACATGGTATGTGATGTTAAATATAAAATATTTAAAGATCACTAAATTCTTATTTTTATAGAATGCTTAAACAACACTCATTAGGTTGATATTAGCAAATCCCATAATAAAATAATGCCTTTTTAAGGATAATAAAATTATGTTAAAGGACATAAAAACATAAATCCAACATACAATAATCTTGTGTCTAATTGATTGTTAGTCATAAGATTAAGCATATATTTAGGTCTTCTAATCATTTTTTTAACTAATTATGGGTGAGAAAATATATTAGATGATTAGGGTGTGTTTAGTTGCGAAAAATGTAAGCGGGTTTTCACAATTTTCTCTTTAAAAATATAGAAAACAATAAATGTGTTCAAAATAAGCATTCCTTTTGAAATTCATTGTTAATATATATATATATATATATATATATATATATATATATATATATATATATATATATATATATATATATATATATATATATATATATATATATATATATAATAAAAATAATAATAATAATAATCCATCAATTATATTTATAATTTGAGTTTAGAAACTTGTGTTAGCTGTCTATCTATCTCGTATATAGGATAAGTCCAAAGAGTCATGTATGTGCTAAGAGATATACTTTATGAGTTGTCAATTAGTTGTGTATAATCTTTAACAATATGAAGAACCCTAATAAGGGTTTATATGGATCAATGATTAACCCCTTACCGTTTTGTTAATCGATCCCTTGATAATTACTATAGTGAGTAATTACCCACTGTTAGAATTTAATAATCAAGACTATCATATTATTAAGTAAATCAAGTAGTCACATATGCGGAAGCGAAGGATACATATAACATATAAAAGATTAACATAAACATAAACAAGAGCGTACCTTTTGATTCTAGCAAGAACAAGAATCATACTTCAATAATCTTTAACAATATGAAGAACCCTAATAAGGGTTTATATGGATCAATGATTAACCCCTTACCGTTTTGTTAATCGATCCCTTGATAATTACTATAGTGAGTAATTACCTCGTTCTTGTTCACACAAATTAAACCGTATTAAGGTTATGCAAGTAAAACACAAGATTAGATTTTTGATTGACAAAAATCGATCCACACAACCCTTAGGAGGAGGTGTACGATCGGCAAGACCAAAGAAAGAACAAGATAAAAACTTAGGGATAATTGTGTGCACAAAAGATTAACCAAACAATTACCCTTGAGTTTGTTTATATACTAATTAGAAAACTTGGAGGAAAAGAAAAGGGTTGGGTCGATCCAACCCCAAGGCCGGTCGATCCATAACCCAAAGGAGGGTTCTAGATCTTTTCCTTGTTTCCTAATTTTACACAAACACTTCTTTCCTTATTTGCGTTTAACGGTCGTTAGTCATTTAACGGAAAACACTAACGGTCGTTAAGTTCTTGTGTTAATAATAAATATATAAAATACATTTATTATTATTCCTTAATACTCATTTGTAATGTGTGCAATCCCGAGGTCTCGGGTTCGATACTAGACATACGACTATTAATATTTATCCACAACTCCAACAGCTCCCACTTGGATATCTATTAATAGCGTAATGACATTGGTTGGCGTCTTGCAACACTCCAATGCCCCTAGTTCGACTCGAGCTAGGTTTCCTGGAAAAAACCTTTAATGATTCATCATTATTATTATCCTTTTGTTACTAATACCACGTTAATAAAGATATGGATCTCAGTCATTCTTTAATTAACAATTCTGTTTCTCGTTGTTTATGATTGAGCAAGATTACCAAAACATCTGAACGTATTCCAGATAGACTTTGGGCGTGCGCACGCAAACACCTTGTCAACCCTACGAGGGGCCCAGCAGTATTAAACTTCAAAACAAATTTGAAGGAACAAATTCTTTCTTGACTACAAGAATAACCCATGAACTTTGCAACACTTCTGAAAACAATCCTTATAACTTCCAGTTACGGTAAGCGGTAGATTGCTTTACAAAAATGCACTACATCCATGACTCTTATCTGGTATCTCAAGTCTGAGGATAACTATTTCATGAATTACTTGATGACAAGATCCATAAGTAATCTCATGCTTAGTTGGGATTAAGTCCTATACTCTACACTTAGAATATCATGTGAATTTGGTATGACTACGCATCAATATACTTTCAAGTATATTCTTTAACCAACATTCACATTTGTCTTAATTTAATGATATTCCCATATCATTAATTGACAATGGACAATTTAGAATAACATAAGTTATTCATGGATTTAAACATGCAAATATAGGACACAATTTATTATTAATGAAAACAAACGTACCTAGTACTTTAATTCATTATGAATAATAATTGCTTAATGTCCTTTATCCAAACACTAAATAGATCAATGCATGATAATTCTTGTTAATGAATTATGCCTCAAGTCATGTCTATCATACTTGTTGATAAGGCATAAATCAACTAACTTTGATCTATAAAATTTTGAGAATACTTTTTTCAAGAATTATAAAAATTCTTGTATGTGTGTATCCAACTATGTTGATTTAGTCACACATCTTTCATAAATGATGTGATATCCTCAACCATCAGTTTATGACAATCAAACTTTCAAACATTTTAAAGTTTAAAGTATTCTAACCTTTTAATGTATAATGCAACTATGCTTCTTAGTTAAGCATAACTAGTTTACATGGCCATTATCCAGGATAAAATCCTACCATGACTAGTATTGAGTGTCAACTCAATCAAACAAACACTATTGTATAAAACTACAATATGCCTTTTTAACTATTCCGTAAACCTTATATCAATTGTGTAATTTGGATGCCATATAATCTTTCAAGATTTATCGGCTACAACAATTACGCAACAACTTGCCATATTGTTTATACTTAGAATTTAGGAGCAATTCCAGGTTGAGGATCATTATTCTAAGTTTAAACATATTCGATTAGAATATTACACAATTTATCAAATATCTTTTATTAGATATAAAATGTTGTCAAATCATTTTATATTTAAACATGACACAACAATGATATACATGAAAATCCTAGAATCAATCATAGATTTTATTCATGTTCTAACTTATCAAAAGATATATTTTTCATTTAGACTTTCTAAATGATATGTTATGTCTTATTAGATTTAATTACCGCACATGTTTATAATAATAAACATATATCTCAAGGTTGTATGTTTTACTTCTTAAATTCTTCAAGTAAAGTTTCATTCCAAGTTAAGACTTAACATTTTAACTTACATGGAATGTTACTTCCCATATGTTATACAACATACATTATTTAAGAAATTAAACGCAATACTCCCACTAGCTTTTAGGAATACTTAGAAATTGTCTTATTTCAATTATAAATCAAACAACGGATTTAATAATTAAACATAAGAATATTTCATTGATGCATGCATAAATCCATTCATGGATTTTTACACTTTGTACACTTCCAAAATAATTATGAATTCAAACATCCTTTCGATTACTTACCGTCCTCGCTCAAGTAATCACTCAAGAAAGAGTTTTGATATTCCATTGCCATCCTTCATATAAATGAAAATAGATATGACAATTATTATCTTTATATATTTAATGTGCTTATGAAAGAGTATTCAATCATAGTTAATTACTTAAGTATGATTAATAATCTTGTCACAATACATACATTTAATATGTGTACAATATTGTCCATATGATTTCTACATAAAGATTTAAACTACTAGGGTTTTCTATCTTTAAATAAACTCATCATCATTCTCTAACTATTAAGAATTAAGATAAACCAAATTTGTAAAATTTGAATATCTTTATGAACAGCATCTATAACATTCATAGTATGAGTAATTTACCCAATTCATTATTTGGTAATACTTCATCATATAATCCTCAGCATATTAATCAAATATCTGAGATATCCAAGTGGATCTATGAATGAGAATTCCATCATTTGAGATCTAACATTTATATGTCTAATCTCATCATGATATTTGCTAGTGTATTTTAGAAGATTATGTATCTTGTAACTTTATCTCTACAAGATAAAACTCCCACTTGCCTTTTGTAATTTATAGACTATCTATAAATAATTAGCAATTAAAGCAACACCATATTGTTCTCTTTTGGGATATTACAAATACACATGATAGTTCCTGACATTCGTTTGTTAATATCTAGCTTCATCAGAAGTTTAACAAATTCAGAACTTCATTTTAAGACTTAATGTGATTCATCACATTCCATAATAATTAATGTCTTATAAATCTTCTAGGAGTCTAATTGAGTATATTCAATCCATACTCAATTTCCTAACCTTGATAACTTTTGGAAGAAAAGAAGTTATAGTTATCTTTAACCAAACAATACAAATAAAGTTTGATTTTCCTAACTGAACACACCACAAATATGTGGTATTTCATTAGAACTCATATTGTGAGATAATCTAACAATATGAAAGATAACTTTGTATTCCTATTGGCTTACCTATTTCCCAACCAAGTCATCTTAATGATGAAATAGAATTTCAAGCCTCTTGCATGCCTTATAACTCAAGTACTTATTAAATAAGTCATTTCATGTTCATGTTTCAATTAAGAAGACATAAACTGTTATAATCCCACTACACGTTATAAATCATTAATCAACTCAATGACTTCTTGTATATGTCTTTTAATAAAGAAGACATAACAAGTTAACGTCTTACTTTAGATTATACTAAGTCTTAAAGACTTCATATTTATAACTTTACAATAAAGTATAAATATTTATAACTAAAGTAATCATGAACACCATCATTTGGTTTCAATAGTATTTTCAAGTTAACTTATTACTTCATTTATTTATGTCATTCAAAGAATACATAATTATTGAAGTAGTATTATATTACTTCATGCATTTATGTCATTCCAATAATACATAAATATTAAAGTTGAAGTAATCTTGTTATCACTTTGACACAAGTTCTAATAAGTATCTAATTTAGAAACTGTAAATTTTTCCATGTGTGGTCTCACGCACACTTTGAAATTTACCTTGTCATTAATTTTGGTCCAGGTCTCACGCATACCCAAAATTAACTCCAAGTGTTTTTAAGAATAGATATGTATAATCATATTAGAACAAGAATCTCTTACCTTGCGGTTAGGAGAATCTACTAAATCATATTCTCATATGTTGTACCTTGCACATAATAAAGATTTCTCCCACTTGTGCATGGAACAACATCATGTACCACATAGACAACACTACACGCGTTTGTTTAATGTGATCAATATGATTTGCGTCATTAGCATAACTAGTAGATATAGAATTACTCAATCAATCAAGGAAACGCACATGACTATCCTTGAAAATATTAGTATCTATATTTGGAAAGTAATTATCTTGAGGCATTCAAAAGATAATCTGAGTTACAATCAAGACAATAAATCTTGTAACTCCCACTGAATTAGAGAACTTACAATAATCCCTTATTCAGTATTAAGAACACATTACTCCCACTGAATTCGACACCATAATAAGTGTTTCATAAACCAGTGAAAGGAAAGAGCGTCCTTGTTACTTTCCTACATCTTTGACAAAACCTATTCGTAACAATTACTTAGGTTCTAAAAGATTTGTATTCTACTATGTAACTGATGGACTATCCACATTTACATCAAATGTGATTCATCACATTGCTTACTATTAACTTGAAAAACTGGCATGCAATTTCTTCCATAGTAGGTCTACAATTCCAACAATTGTATGTAGTACTTTAAATGGTCAAAACAAAACAACTAGTTATACTAGCTTGTCCTTTACCATTATGCGGTAATTAGTCTAGCTTCTAATTTAATAACTCATAAATTCGCAACAACCTTAACGATTAAAACTTGCTATGAGTTATGTATTTAGAATTTAGACAATTCTAATTTTTCCCATCATACCTTTCTCATTCATGAAAAGGAATAGGATTTAGTCTCACGCTTCTCATATGAAAGGAGACCCTTTATACTCTAGCTAATACACAACTAATTGCCAACTCATAAAGTATATCTCTTAGCACATACATGACTCTTTAGACTTATCCTATATACGAGATAGATAGATAGCTAACAACTTGGACACGTGAACTAAAAAGTGTTTTACTTTTTGTTTCGGACTTTCATGTTTTGTTTCAATATGTACCTAAAACTGTTAAGTAAATTACGCATGTACAACCTACTTAGTCAACGAGTTATTTTCTGATAAAGGTAACTGAGCTCATCTTTGTCTAGCTATGGTTTGCAGGTTCACTGGTACTTTAACAAAAGCGGAAAGTTGTATGTTCTCGAATTTGCTTATGTTGATTTTTTTTTTCTTTCTTTTTTTTTTTGAATGGCGAATTTCATTAAGCAACGTCCCCGGACCAAGCAAGGAGCTCAACCCGGGCAGCCGGTAAACAACAGACAACAAAGCCAACAAGGGCTTATGTTGAATTGTCTCCTAAACACATTAACAAAAAAATGTATGATTACGTCAATACTAAGTTTATCTTATGTCATGTTAAACAACTTTACAAGTTATGTCGATTACTAGTTGAGAAAAAAAATCATTTTATCCCATAAAAAAATTATGCATAATAACTAAACTGATACTCCCTCCGTCTCAAAAATATTGTCCATATTTTTATTTTGGGATGTCTCAAAATAATTGTCCACTTTCTCTTTTAAGTAAAAACTAGAGAATATAGTAGGGGAATATTCTCTTTGAGTGGTTGAAAACAAAAGTGGCCCCACTTTTATTAAACTATGTGATTCTTGTCTCCTAACAATTATTTTAAGACGGAGGGAGTACAAGAGAAGAGTTTAATTACTATGATACGAGGGATAGTAGTGAGCGCACCAACCACAGTCACATCAACATTTACTCTCACCACCAAACCAACTATAAAACATGTATAGTGGTTGTTAATTAAAATATCATATAAAAAACGTTATTTATAATTTATGATTTTTGCTATATTTTGTTAAAAACAGTTATAAATTTTATTTTAGGAAAACATAAATCTAGTTAATTCTTTTATATATATAGTTACAAGTCTTTCTTAAACACAAATAGATTTTAACATAAGTTACAAATTGTTTGTTAATATATAGCATTTTAGTCATTTTAAAAAAAGTGGCGCATTAGGTGTCAAAGTAAAATTAGTACGGAGTATGTTTTACAATCAATAAAAATGTGTCTTATGATAACATAAGTAATCAAACATTTTTAGTAACTCATTAACTAACTAAATACTTCTTAATCAACATCATTTATCTAGCTATTATATACATTTTACAAGTTTACATTCCTAAACATTTTAATAAAAATGAAAATGCATTTTTACATTATCATCCTACTCTAGTAAATCTAAGATTGCATATCACTATAGGATCATTGGAAGACATGGTAAATATTTTGGTTAGATTTGATATGGTAAATATTTTGATTAGATTTGATAAAGATTTTGAAAATCCTATGTCAGGTGCTAGCGGAACCAAAATACTACAAGGACGGAACCAAATTATTGGTTCCGCCTGATCTGCGGCTTGCTGACACTTGTTGCCTATAAACACCATGTTGTTACTAATCACTTACATACATAAAAACTACATACATTCTCTCATTCATCATTCTCTGTAACTAACTCATTCATATTCATTTTAGTGAACTTCTTTTGTAGCAAGAAGATCAAAGCAACATTGAAAGACTCACAAGCTTCAAAAAAACGTTGCAAGACTTGTCTGTTTGTCATTGTGTGAATTGTATTAATTCATATATCATTCTTTGTATCAAACCATCATAAACCTCTGTAGTGATCGGTTAGTATTTTAGTCCTCAAAATACGTAGTGTGACGGGAGTGGTTGTACCCTTGTAAAAGAACTCGACATCTAGCCTTGTGTCGGAAATATTGTGTAAGCGACGTGTAAAGGTTTTCTCCGCCGAATAAAGGAGCTTGTTGATTAGTGAAGGATACTCTCGAGATGGATACTCGGGGAGTGGAGTAGGGCAAGGAAAAAGAGTCCTTGTACACCGAACCACTATAAACCCTTGTGTTGTGGTTTGATCATTTCTTTCTTTACTTGCATATTACTTGTCGTTTATTATTTACATCAGTTGAATTCACATAAATTCCTCAAAGTAAATTAATTTTAAAACGGCAAAACTATTCAACCCCCTTTCTAGTTTTCCAAAATTGGTATCAGAGCTACGTTACTCAAGGATTTTAAAATATATTGTATTTTAAAACTTAGAACGATCCATGGATTTTGAAAACCTCAAAGAAGGGCAATATATGCAAAGACCACCACTATTTGAACCAAATGGTTTTATCTATTGGAAAAACCGCTTTGAAACTTATGTGAAATCAAAAGACATAGATCTATGCTATATAATTATAGAAGGTGATCATAAAGCTATAATAAAAGATATCACAAGTGGTCGGGATGAGGATACTTCACTTGCTCGTCATAGTGATGAGCAAAAGTAGTTGATTGCTAAAAATAATGAAGCAAAAATGATGCTTTACAATGCTTTACCTAAAAAGGAGTATGAAAGAGTCTTTATGTGTAAAACCGCTAAAGAAATTTGGCAATCTTTAATAATCACTAATCAAGGAAACTCACAAGTCAAGGATAACAAAATTGATCTTTTTGTTAAACAATATGAATAATTTGTTATCCTTGAAGATGAGATCATTGATAGTGCATTTGCGAGGTTTAATACTATCATTACTTCCCTTAAAGCACTTGATGAATCTATTTGTAGCAAGAACTTTGTCAGGAAATTTCTTAGAGCACTCTATCCGAAGTGGAGAGCAAAAGTGGCGACCATTGAAGAATCTAAAGATCTTTCAAACATGTCACTTGACGAGCTAATTGGAAACCTCAAAGTTCATGAAATGGTAATTAAAAAGGATTCGGAGATAGTTAAGGGTAAAAAGGAAAAAGTCAAATCTATTGCCTTGAAAGCTAGAGTGGACTCAAGTGATGACGAAGAATCTAGCTTGGGTAGTGAAGATGAAGAATATGTCATGGCCGTAAGAGATTTCAAAAAGTTCTTTAGAATACGAGGAAGGTTCGTAAGACAACCTCGAGAAGACAAGAAATCCTTTCGAAAGGATCATGATGACAAGAAAGGAAAAGGCGAAAGAAAGTGTTTTAGATGTGGAGATACAAGTCATCTAATAGGAGATTGTCCCAAGCCACCCAAAAACAAGAATCAAAGGGCTTTTGTAAGTGGTGCATGGAGTGGAAGTGAAGATGATGACGAGGAGACAAAGAATGACAAAATTGCTCTCATGGCTCAAGACTCCAACGAGGTACACTCTGACTCATCTTATTCTTCTATTGATGATGACACCTTGCAAAAGGAATATAACAAACTGTGTGAACTTAGCTTAAAAATCATTAAAAAAAAAACAAGTTTTTGAAAACCAAAAAGGAATTTTTAGAAAATGAAATTTATGAGTTAAAAGAAAAAGCAAAAAGTTTACAAAAGAGTAAAGCTATTGACGAGGTATGTACAGCATGTCAAGAGCTTAGACTTGAATTGGAGAAACTTAAAATCACACAGGATGCACTTATCAAACAAAACTCTAAGTTCAAAAAGTTTGATAAAAATATTTGTTGTGCGGATGAAATAATGAAAATCCATAAATTACCATACGATAAAACTGAATTAGGATTTATGAAATTAGGAGATTTGAGTAGTCTAAAGAAACAAGCTGAAAAAGTACAAGAAACTGTTCCAACTGTCTCAGGAACCCACGGATCAGATGGAACCAACCGCCTGTGGAAAAGATTGGTTCCGTGGGTACCTCAGCAGAACAGAAAGCTTGTAAGTCGGCTCGTACTGAGTTTGTTAAAGTCACAAAGAAACCTAACACGATTACAAACGAAACTAAACAAAAACCAGCTGTTACAATAGGATTAGGACTTGCTAACAATGAGTATAGATCCAAAACTACTCAACAGAGGCCTAAAACACCTACTCCCAAACACCCCTTTCCAAAAAGCAATTACAACGCACAACCCAACTATCAACATAATGGTTGGAATCAAAACTTCCCAAGGCAATATCAAACTCCTAACTACATGTCATGGAACTCATATCCACCATTCCCATACATGAACCAAGTAAATGGGATGTTTAACCAAAATGGACTCATAAGATATTGAGGACCAAATGCTTGAGTTTTTATGTGACTTAGGTATGCTTAAAAGTCGGGTTGGAACCAGACGAGTGGATCAAAGATAGTGGATACTTAAGACACATTATGGGAGATAAAAGCCTCTTCTCAACATACCAAGATTACGACGGAGGTAATGTCACTTTTGGTAGCAAACTGAAATGCAAAATCATCGGAAAAGGTATAATCTCTCATGACTCACTCTCTATTGAAAATATTGCTCATGTGAATAATTTATGATTTAATCTTCCTAGCATTAGTCAACTATGTGATAAGAAGTATAACGTACTATTTAGCGAAAATGAAAGTAAAATACTAAAAGATGGAATAACCATAGCTAAAGGAGTTAGGAAGAATAACGTATACGTTATGAAGATTGATAAAACATCTAGAGATAAACTTTGCCTCACCTCTTTAGATGATACCTCAACTCTTTGGCATAGACGTCTAGGCCACGCCAATATGAGACTCATCCAATCTCTATCATCAAAAGAACTCGTTAGGAACTTACCCAAAATTGTAAAACAAGTTCATAGTAGCCATAAGGCTAAAAATATGGTGTCTAGAACTTTTGCATATGGAATTATTTTATCCATCCGATTTACAAAGTTATAGAGGTAACTTCTACACTTTGGTCATAGTAGATGATTATTCAAGATACACTTGGACAAAATTTTTGAAAAGTAAAAACGAAGCTTTTGATAAATTTGAAATTCTTAGTAAGAAAATTCAAAACCAACTAGGAAGTCGCATTGTGTCAATTAGAACGGATCATGGTCGTGAATTTGATAATGAAATACAATTTGGAGTTTTTTTGTGATGCTAATGGCATAACACATAACTTTTCAGCTCCTCGTACTCCTCAGTCAAATGGTGTAGTAGAACGTAAAAACCGGACTCTTCAAGAGATGAGTAGAACAATGCTTAATGAACAAAACATACCACAAAAATTTTGGTGTAACGTCGTTGACACATCCACCTATATTTTAAATAGAGTTTTAATATGACCATTTTTGAACAAAACTCCATATGAACTATATAGAGGTAAAAAGCCTACGCTAGGATACTTTAAAGTTTTCGGTAGTAAATGTTTTATTCTAAACACAAAGGAGTATCTCACCAAATTTGACCCAAAGTCTTATGAAAGTGTATTTCTTGGATATTCACAAAATAGCAAAGCTTACATTGTTTTAAACAAAGAAACCTTAAGAGTCGAGGAATCCCTAAACGTAATATTTGACGAAAGTCCACCTCGCTCTAAGACATCACCTTTGGTAGATGAGAACTTAGTTGAAAGTCAAATTGTTAAAAACCAAGAGAATCTAAATAATGACCAGAAAGATGAACTATTAAATAAAGAAATTGTCAATATCAAAGAGTCTAAAAGTCATCAATTAGATAGTGTCATAGGAAAAATTAATGAAAGAACCTTAAGATCAAAATTCTAAAATCAAAGTAACTTCTTTTGTTTTGTATCAACCATTTAACCCAAAAATATAAACGAAGCTATAAAAAATGAATCTTGGGTCATAGCAATGCAAAAAGAATTAAATCAATTTGTTAGAAATGATGTTTGGACATTAGTTCCTCAACCAAAAAGTCAAACTATAATTGAAACAAAATGGGTCTTTCAAAATAAAATGGATAAAAATGGTGTAGTGTCTAGAAACAAAGCTAGGCTAGTAGCACAAGGTTATAATCAACAAGAAGGCATTGACTACGATGAAACTTTTGCTCCGGTTGCTAGGCTCGAGTCTATTAGAATTTTACTTGCATGTGCATGTGCACATGATTTCAAACTTTTTCAAATGGGTGTCAAAAGTGCATTTTTTAATGGATTTATAAATGAAGAAGTATATGTCGCACAACCTCCGGGTTTCACCGATTTTGAAAAACCTAATCATGTCTATAAACTTAAAAAGGCTTTATGCGGACTTAAACAAGCACCAAAAGCATGGTATGATCGACTTAAAACATTCTTAGTTGAACATAAGTACACCATGGGTTTAGTAGATAACACTCTCTTCACCAAGAAAAATGATTCACATATTATCATTGTCCAAATATATGTGGATGACATCATATTCGGATCAACTTGTCAAGAGCTATGTGATGATTTTTCAAAAATCATGCACGACGAGTTTGAGATGAGTATGTGTGACAAATGGTAATTTTCACGTTGTTAATTAATATTAAATGAGTATTAATTATTTTTAAGCTAAGCATTTCTATGCGCATTTGCATGTTTCTGAGTATTTTTGAGCATTTTTTGGAGCTGTTCCGCATACTGTAGCTTACAGTCACTGCATAAAAAGTATATTTTTTTCAGTAAGCCTAAATTATCATATTTCTGATAGTTACTGACAAGTCTCGTAATTAACTGAGAGCTTTCTCGTATTTTTCTGAAAAACAACCGCACGCGCGTACCGACAGCACAGTACACATGGTAACAGTCAAATAAATATATTTTTGAGTCAGCAATAATATTTTATTACATTTCTGACAAAAACATGGATAAAAACTTTATTTTACGCATACGTGTCCAAAAATGTCAAACCGGGACTTTACGGTCACGTTTTAGCTCAAACCGACACACGATACACCAACGCGGAGTAAAAATAAATTTACCCTCCCCTAATATACCCCATAACCGGCCATATGGTTACTACCCCACTACAATCCAAATTATCCCACTAACATCCCATATAATCTTATATATATAGTAACATTACTCTAAATAACCTCAAAACAATTTTTCTTATCCATTACACCATCTAAAACTTTCCTTGATCATTTTCTCATCATCTTACACGACACACACTAAATCTCCAAGATCTCATAATTTTCTTTGAAGTTCAAGCTAATTAGAGTGTATATTCAAGCTTTACGGGTTATTTGGAACGTAGTTTGGGTAAATTTGGTGAAGTTTTGGGTGTTCTTGGTCTCACATACCTCACGTTAACTTCACAACCATTGTAAGGATCATCAAAATTTTCTAATCTTGTTAATCTCTTGTTCATTTGATGTCTAATGATGATTAAAAGTGTTAAATGTATATGTTTTGATAATATGGAAAAAGCTAGGGTTTGTGTTCTTATATATAGTGCTCGACTTTTATGTGATCTAAGAACAAATTAGTAAATTTCTTGCTTGTGTGGTAAATCTTGTTACATATAGTGTTAGTTTGATGATACAAACAAGCTTTACGATTATTACGCGAGATTAAGCAATATATTGATTTTTGAAGCCATATATATGAATCGGCTAGAACAAAAATAAAATATTATTGGGGTTTTGAAAAACATAAAATTTTGGCTCAAATGGTGAAATGGTGGTAAAATATATTTAAGTGCTTATTTGGAATAACTTATTGAATAAGTTATAAGTTATAGAAAATGACTAGTAAAAATGAGAAAATAAGTTGACACATTAATATGGGTCGAATGACACTTATTTTTGGTCATGGTTGACTATTTTACTAAGTAGCTTATTTATTAGAGCTTAATTGATAAGCTTAAAGTTTAATACGTAACTAATAACTATTAAGTTACTAAATAATGGACTAAGTATGAAATTTTGGACTTAAATGCCCACGATGGGGCTATTGGGCCGAGCCCATCATGGAGTTTTGTAAGTTTGACTTTTTGACCCAACGGACTTAATGAACGAATAAAATGATCTTTAGAAACGCGTCGATATATACATTTTAACTAAAAATGTGTTTTGGGCTAAAAGTGATTATTTGGCTTACTTCATGATTTTCGGCCCAATGAACAACTTAAATGTCGAAAATGATTTTTGGAATATTTTCCGACTCGCTATGATTATTAATACTTAACGATACGATAAATATAACGAAAACTAATTTTGGACTTGTTTTGAGACGTTTAGTCTCCGGAAGGGTAAAAATTGACATTTTAACCAAATTAATATTGAAATTGATTTTCGTTGACTTTTTGACTAATTATTGACTTGGTATCGAAATCTATTGTTAATACTTAAGCATAACAATAATGAATAATATATCGATAAAAATATTCACGACGACAAAAATATATATCACAAACACTTTTTGCACATATAGTTAAGTAGTGGAGTTATTTGGGAATAATTGCAACACTTGAGGAAAATGGAAACGTTGTATAAACGAATGGGTCATGCCCAAATTTTCTAAAAATCTAGCACTCGGAGTATTTTAGTAGAAACACTTAACTTAAGTAAAATTTCTAAAATTATTTACAATGTTTTATTTTCTTATAGTTAAAAATTGTATTATAAATAATAAATAATATTTATAATATAATAATCCTCCACTAATTCCATTATTTTATTAATTTCTCAAAAACCTATTTAATTAATTATAATCTTAATTAATTAAATGCATAAGTACTTAACCTAATATATATATATATATATATATATATATATATATATATATATATATATATATATATATTATATATATATAATACTTGCGCATTTTAAACTGCGAATACTAGCACGGATGTTCCGTTATGTATTCCCACTGTACACTTTCACCATGAGCCACCACCATCAAGGGTTACAACAATAAATCATTTCGAAATATACTTTACCACACAGCAAGCAAGAAATACACGAGCACTGGTCACACGTAAACTTTTCAAATAAAATAAAGACATATGAGACACGAATATTTCGCTAAGACTTACCGTACTGATTTAGGTTGTGTGTCGGCGCGATTGCACTATTTTGTTGATTAGCAGATTGTTGTTGTTTGCAAGGTGAGTTTATAGCACCATATTTTTATACGATTTTGTTTTATAAGCTTGGGGTGAGAAACATGCAAAACTGTTTTCACGGACCAAAAAAGAAATTTGTTTTTTTTATATACACACTAGTATGCAGAAACCTAAGTTTAGCTGAATCCCATTTGTGCCCACTATCATCTACCGTTAATTCCTTTCTAGGAATCCGTTTGTTATAAATAGATCTATTGGGGATGACACCCCCTTTCGGTTGGCTCGGCATAGTCAAGGCGAACGTATACCAATCGAATAATAGGCCGAGTGTTTGGGGATTAACACTCGCGGGCACCCATTTTTATAGCTAATGCCAGCTTGGCACGTGGCAATGTCATAGATCGGTCAGATGAGGCTTAGTGTTTGCATAGCTGAGTAGTGTGTATTTGCTGAATTGTTTGATGATTATTGCTATTGGTCCATATGTGTTATTTACTTTAAACCTATGAACTCACTAGCGTTAGCAGACTTTTAGCATATTTTCTCAGGAAACTGAGGTGCGTTAGCAGAAGGCAGGGCATGGCAATGGTCATAACAAATGTTGGAAATGTTTTTAATAATGCGTTAACTCTGAAATTTGGACCTCTTGTTTAATGGGCTACATTTTCATTTGAAATGGATTTTATGTATGACAACATAACCTAAATTATGTAATTTATTTTAAAACGGATTTTTAATCCGTTCCCTATATCTTGTGTTGTGATTATCGATTTAGTAGCACCTAAAGTATATGCTTCCGCAATATTATGATTTTGGGGGTTTTACAGTATGATGGGAGAGCTAAACTTTTTCTTAGGACTTCAAATCAAACAATTAGAAGACGGGATATTCTTTAACCAATCCAAATACATAAAGACATGCTTAAGAAATTTGGTCTTGAAGACTCTAAACCCATTAAAACACCTATGTCTTCGGAAACCAAACTCACCAAGGATGAAGAAGGTGAATTTGTAGATAAAACTAAATATAGAGGAATAATTGGTAGTCTACTCTATCTCACGGCTAGTAGACCCGACATTATGTTTAGTGTTTGTCTATGTGCTCACTTTTAAGAAGATCCTAAAACATCACATCTTGAAGCAGTAAAACGAATCTTTAGATACATAAAAGGCACCACACACCTAAGATTATGGTATCCCAAAGGAACGGGAGTTGAAACTATTAATACAAATATCGTCCTAAAAATGTTACTTATATTTTACGATCTTTACTTAGTTTTGTTAATGAAAATTACAAAGTATATCCTTTAGCAAATTATAAATGCTAGCTAAAGTCTCTTTAAAACACATTTTACATTTCACAAGTTTTCTTAAAATTACATTTTACACATCTACTAGTTTATTTCCTTAAAAGGAAACTTTATTTTTAAAATGATACAATGACATCATAGCATGCATCATACATAATATCTTGGCTAGATCTTCAAGCAAGATAGTTGACTTTGGAAAATTTTGATATGACATGACAAAGGTGTGGAGGATACAGCTGGATTTGGAAAGATTTCCAAAAACTCTTAGCTGTCATTTTGCTGTCAAGTTGGCGGAACCAATCGATATAAAGGACAGATCCCTTTTATGGGATTCGCCGGCTGTTCAACAGCTTGCCTATAAATAGCAAGCTGATCATTTGGACACACCATCACTCATATAGCCTAACATTCATACTCATTCATTTACATATCATCTAACATTTATCATTCATTCATTTCATTGATCTTTCCTTTTGTAGCAAAGGAGATTAAGCATCAAGGTTCAACACAGACGTGTAAAACCTTTAGCATAAGTTACTGTATGATATAGTTGTAGTTCACACATCATTATTTGTATCATCTATCTCATTGAGTGTGGTTAGTGTTTTAGTCCTCAAAATACAAAGACTGTAGGGAGTGGTTGTACCCTTGTGAAAGAACCAAACGGGAGTGGTTGTACCTTTGTAAAGAACTCAACATCTAGCTTAGTGTCGGTAATTATATAGGCGACGTTAGGTTGGTTCTACCTTGAAATAGAACCCGGTGTTTAGCTTAGTACCGAAAAAGGAAGTAAGCGACGTGTAAAGGTTTTCTCCACCTAGAAGAGAGTTTGTTTCTTAGTGAAGGATAACTCTCGAGTTAGAGGCTCGAGGAGTGGAGTAGGGCAAGGAAGAGAGTCCTTGTAGCCGAACCACTATAAACATCCGTGTTGTGTGGTTTGATCTTTCCTCTCTTTACTTTTCATTTATATATTGTGTGAATATTTGTTTGTGCTTGTTTCCTTTGAAATAACATAGAGTAACAAAGTGAATTAATTTTAAAATGGTAAAACTATTCAACCCCCCCCCCCTTCTAGTTTTCCACAATTGGCATCAAGAGCTACGTTACTTAAGATTCTTAAAATATATTGTATTTTAAAACTTAAAACGATCCATGGATTTTGAAAACTTTAAAGAAGGGCAATCTATGCAAAGACCACCTCTATTCGAACCTAATTGTTTTATTTATTGGAAAAATCGCTTTGAGACTTATGTGAAGTCAAAGGATATAGATCTATGGTTTATAATTGTTGAGGGTGATTACAAGGCCATAAGTAATGATATTTCGGGTGGTCGGGATGTAGAAACTTCTCTTACTCGTCACAGTGATGAGCAAAAGAAGTTGATTGCCAAAAATAATGAAGCCAAAATGATGCTTTACAATGCTTTACCTAAGAAATAATATGAAAGAGTTTTTATGTGTAAAACGGCTAAAGATATTTGGCAATCTCTAATTGTCACTCATCAAGGAAACTCACAAGTCAAAGATAACAAAATTGATCTTCTTGTTCAACAATATGAACAATTTGTTATCTTTGAAGATGGGACCATTGATAGTGCGTTTGCTAGGTTTAATACTATTATTACATCACTTAAAGCACTTGACGAATCTTTTCTAGTAAGAATTTTGTCAGGAAATTTCTAAGAGCACTCCACCCAAAGTGGAGAGCAAAAGTGACAGCTATTGAAGAATCCAAGGATCTTTCAAGCATGACACTAGATGAGCTCATAGGAAATCTCAAAGTTCACGAAATGGTGATGGAAAAAGATTCAGAAATAGTTAAAGGCAAGAAGGAGAAAATGAAGTCCATTGCTTTGAAAGCTAGAGCAAAGTCAAGTGATGATGAAGAGTCTTGTTCTAGTAGCGAAGACGAAGATTATGCCATGGCTGTAAGATATTTCAAGAAATTCTTCAGGAGACGAGGAAATTTCGTAAGACCACCTCGTGAAGAAAAGAAATCCCTCCGTAAAGACCGTGATGATAGAAAAGGCAAGTTAGAAAGGAAGTGCTATAGGTGTGGAGATTTTGGTCACTTTATAGGTGATTGTCCAAAGCCTCCAAAGAACAAGTCTCAAAAAGCATTTGTTAGTGGAGCTTGGAGTGATAGTGAAGGAGATGATGATGAGCATAAGAACAACGAAGTTGCCCTTATGGCTCATGACACAGAAGAGGTACATTCTGACTCATACTCCTCTATAGATGATGAAACCTTAGAAGTAGAATATAACAAACTATGTGATATAACTTTAAAAATCATCAACAAAAACAAATTCTTGAAAACTAAAACAACACTTTTAGAAAATGAAGTGTATTGGCTTAAAGAAAAAGAGATACGAATGGAAAAAGGCAAAAATAGTAAAGATACATGTGTCTCTTGTCAAGAACTAAAATTAGAATTAGATGCACTAAAAACCACACAGGAAGATCTCATTAAGCAAAACTCTAAGTTTAAAAAGTTTGATAAAAACATAAGTTGTGCAGATGAGATAATGAAGATGCAAAAACTTCCTCATGATAAAACCGGACTAGGTTTTATGAAACAAGGAACCTTAGGTGACTTTAAGAAACAAACTATGAATGAAAAAGAAACTGTTTCAACTATGTCAGAAGCCCACGGATCCGACGGATCCAAAGTTTTGGATCCGCCAGTTGTACCCAAGGGATCCGCGGGTACAGAAGTTGAACAGAAGGATCTCAAAATGAACCGTACTGAATTCGTTAAGGTCACTAGAAAACCTACCACTAGTATAACTAACAACAAGCTAAAACCAGCTGTTTCTGTAGGAAGAGGTCAAGCTAGGAATGAGTATAGAGTTAAAACAACTCAACAGAGACCTCAAACTAGGTTTCCCAAACACCCCTTTCCTAAGAGTAATGTTAACTCACAACATCATTATCAAAATAATTGGAACCAAAATATGCCTAGAAACTTCCAAGGTCCCAATTACATGCCATGGAACAACTATCCTCCATTTGCTTACATAAACCATGATAATGTTATGTTTAACCCAAACGGACCCATGAGATATTGGGGACCAAACGCTTGAGTCTTTCTTGAACTTAGGTATGCTTAAAGGTTGATCTAGAACCTGATGAGTGGATCAAAGATAGTGGGTGTTCAAGACATATGATGGGAAACAAAAGTCTTTTCTCAACTTACCAAGTGTACGATGGAGGTAATGTCACATTCGGTAGCAAACTTATAAGCAAAATCATTGGAAAAGGTACGATCTCTCATGACTCTCTCTCTATTGACGATGTTGCTCATGTAGATAATTTAGGATTTAACTTGCTTAGTATAAGTCAATTATGTCGCAAAAAGTATAACGTCCTTTTCAGTGAAAATAGAAGTAAAATACTTAAAGATGGCATAACCGTAGGAAAAGGTGTTTTAAAGAATAACGTATATGTTATGAAATTAGATAAAACACCTAAAGACAAGCTTTGTCTTACCTCTTTGGACGAAAACTCAACTCTATGGCATCTACGTTTAGGTCATGCCAATATGAGGCTAATTCAATCCTTATCATCTAAGGAACTCGTTAGGAACCTACCTAAGTTGAGATATGACCAACACTTTTGTGATGCTTGCAAAATTGGGAAACAAGTGCATAATAGCCATAAGGCTAAAAACATGGTATCTACATCTAGGTGTCTAGAATTGTTGCATATGGATTTGTTTGGCCCGTCAGCTATACAAAGTTATGAAGGAAATTTTTACACATTAGTTATAGTAGATGATTACTCTAGATATACGTGGACTAAATTTTTGAAAACCAAAAATGAGGCCTTTGATAAATTTGAAATTTTAAGCAAGAAAATTCAAAATCAAATAGGAAGTAACATAATATCTATTAGAACCGACCATGGTCGAGAATTTGACAACGAAATCCAATTCGGAACTTTTTGTGATAATAATGGAATAACACATAATTTCTCGGCTCCCCGAAGTCCACAATCTAATGGTGTAGTAGAACGGAAAAATAGGACAATTCAAGCACTAAAAAAAAACAGGCTTTCAGAGACTGAATTTCTAGGGACTGATATATCAGTCGCTGATACATAGCATCGGTAACTGAAACATCAGTTACTGATACTTTTAAGGACTGACCTTTTATTGACTGATTGCGGCAACTAAAAATCAGTCTTCGATTCAGTGACCCCATATCTGAGACTAAATTTCAGTTACTAATATGCCTGTACGAGAAAAAAAATTGGAGGCAAATTTGTTAGTGACTGAATAAGGGTGACAATTCAGTCCCAATTACATGTACATCGTATCTAAGACTAAATTTCAGTTACAAATATATTTGCGCAATAAAAAAATTTGGCGGAAAATTTGTTAGTGACTGAATTATAGTCATAGTTCGGTCCCTAATACATGGAGATCATAGTTAAGACTAAGTTTCAGTTACAAATATGTCTACACAATAAAAAGGTTTGGAGGGAAATTTTTTAGTGACTGAATTTCAGTCACAGCTGCGTCCCTATTACATGGACATCATACCTAAGACTAAAATTCAGTTACAAATATGTTTGCGCAATAAAAAAAGTTTGGAGGGAAATTTGTTAGTGACTGAATTTGAATCACAACTCAGTCCCTAATACATGGACATCATAGCTAAGACTAAAATGTATAAAAATAGATTAAAACGGACTAAAACGTTTAAAAATGGACGAAAACTTATAAAAACGGACGAAAACGTATCAAAAGGGACGAAAACGTATAAAAATGGACGTAAACGTAAAAAAAAGGACTAAAACGGATGAAAACGTATAAAAACGTTAAAATATAACAGAAAAAAACTGATGAAAACATAAAAATACGGATGAAATCGTATACAAACGGACGAAAACGGATGAAAACATATAAAAACGTAAAAAAAAGGGACTAAAATGGATGAAAACGTATAGAAACGTAAAAAAACGGACGAAAACGTAAAAAATGGACAAAAATGTATAAAAACGTAAAAAATGGACGAAAATATAAAAAAACATACGAAAACGTATAAAAAGGGACAAAAACAGATAAAAACTGACAAAAATGAACGAAAATGGATTACCGACAGAAGTGAAAGGTGTTAGATGACTAGGTTAAGGCTCAAGCTTAATTGTAAGTTGTTCATCAAGATTAGTGTTCATTACAAAAACCTATGCAATCCTTCTTATGTGATCACAAAACACAAACAACAATATATCTATTTGCTATCATACATGGTTTCAGAACTTTGGGTACAACCTAGAACAAAATAGTTATCCTCTGGTCATCGGTTATTTGCTAATAATTCGGAGGGATCGCAATATATTTTTTTCTACCGCTTTATTATTTTTCTTTAATTGGTTTTTTCCTTTTTCATAAACCCTAGCCTAAAAACCCTAGTCGTCATAACAAACTCATATTTTGTTGATGTATCTATCAATTAACAAACTTTGTTTCATCAACTTAACTTCTTGTTTTAGTGTCGGAGATCATTTTCGTCTTCGAGAATAGTTGATCTCAAAATTTCCGCTCCTACCCAAGGAAAATCAAGTCATGACGTAAAATAAAGTAACAAAGAGGGGAACCGATTACTATACGTTCGTGTCAGGTCAAGCCGAGTGTCAAAATTTTGTTTTTTTATGGTAAGAAAACGATTGTCATGCCTAAAATGCATGAATAAAAACATGCCTAAAAACAATATGATTACAAGTGAAACAATCAAAATTGAAGATTTAGAAAGAGAAAATGATTGTGTAATGTGTTATATTGGTATGAGTAAAATTTGAATGTCGTGGTACACATTGTCGCAATCCACGTTTGACAAATTCGATGCAACTTTGTTATTTCATTGTCGTTTTATCTTATTAGATATTTTGCTTCCACCTTTTATGTATGATGATCAAAATGTTTGGTACAAAACGGCGTGGAGTTTTTTTTTGACAACCGGTAATTTTCGAGATACATTTTATACCGCTTTATAAACATTAAAGTGTTATTTTATACCTAAGAACTGTTTTGGATATATTTGGAATTGATTTGGGATATTATTATGTGATGCGGGAGATTTTCTCGTAAGATGTGAGAAATTATCACAACGCGTACCGGCACGATTCTAGACCTAATATACGTTTAATAATTGATTTAGGGCAATTTACAAAAAATGGACATGTAAATAGTCATTTTTATTGGGAAAATGATTTTAAAAATGTATGCGCAAGTTTAAAAGTCTCGGGAAATTTTATTAAGCATAAATGAGTCCCGAGTGTCATTTTTATTGAGCACAAATGACGAAATTATAGTTTTGATCCCTGGACTTTATTTCAGCCGGTCCCCTTGAGGTTTTAGGTGCTTGTCACACAATTGTTTTAAAATTTTCGTATATGTATTGATAAGAAGTAGGGTACCATCTTTCCCTCCTCTCTCCTTAACCGGCCGTCACTCTCACCACTGCGCCGCCACCATTGCCGTACTCCACCACCATCAACACCGCAGCCACCATCATCTTCACCTTCATCTGTCACCATCAAACACCACAGCCGCCGTCACCTCACCTGGCTAGCACGTCACCACCGCCAACCACCACCTCTCCATCGTCTCCGTGTCGTTTTGAAGGTAGAACGAGAGTAGATCGAGAGTTTTCTTGTTTCTCTTTTTCGCATTTCTTCTTGTAGCCGCACCTTTTTACCCTCCTTTCTTTTGGGTAAATCCTCATCGTAAGTTTCTTAAAGTTTTCTAAAAACCATTTAACGATTTGTAACAAGAAGAGAGTATTTTGAAAGGATTTACTGGAAATAACGATCCACACGATGTGGGTGTGAATCGGTGTGTGATTTAAGCGAGTCAAATAACAAATGGTATCATCATTCAATCCGTATTTTCTTTTGATCTATATGTTTGGTGTTAAATTTTTTGTAATAAGCTCGCGGATGAGCTTATTTCTCAGCTTATATCGTTGTCTCTCTTTCGTTTTGGTCTCGACAAGAATGGTGATACCATTTGTTAAATGCTTAATTTCCAAGAACATGTATCTATTTATAGGAGTTTAATCTGGGGTGTTAAGCTAAGGGTTTATGTACAGGGGCGCTCACCGAGGAGAATCTTCTTTTCCTTGAGGCATGGAGAACAATTGACCGTGCATATGTTGATAAGGGTTTTAATGGGCAAAGTTGGTTTCGGTACAGAGAAAATGCACTGCGCAATGAACCAATGAACAACCGTGAACAGACATGTATGCTTTTACATTTTCTTGTTCACTACCTTTTTCAAGGTTTATCAATAATAACCTTCATCGCCAAATATATTCAAGATCATAATTACGAATAAGAGTTTGATATGCATTTGTTTATGTAACCCATCGTATCTTTAATGCCAACTAGTACGCCCGTCTTATACGTGGTGCTATATTTGCATTCAGATGCTGCAATAAAAAAGATGCTTGCCACCCTGGATGACCCTTTCACCCGTTTTTTTGGAGCCTGATAAATTAAAAAGTTTGAGGGTATGAAGCTGACTGTATTTTCATGCCGCATTTATTTTACGTATGAGTTTTATTAGTTGGTTTTTTCTTAATATGTAAATATGTTTGATGAAGGCAGTCGGGAACACAAGGAGCTCTTACTGGAGTAGGGTTGTCAATTGGCTATCCGACTGGAAATGATGGAGCTCTATTTGGAATTATGGTTATTTCAGCTACTCCAGGGGGTCCCGCCAGTAAGGCTGCCATTTCCCCTGGTGATCTGATTATAGCTATTGATAATACGAGTAGAGAAACGATGGACATTTATGATGCAGCAGAGCGCCTGCAGTAAGTTATCATTGACTGTTTCTAATTCTTTGTTAGTTAATGCACTCCTTGAGCCTTAAAGTAAAGTATAGAATTTTAACTGACTCTCAGGGGCCCCGAAGGAACTGAAGTATAGCTAAAAGTACGAAGTGGATCCGAGATAAAGCAGCTATCGTTGACGTACGTTCATTTGCTTCTATTCCTTCCATTTAAATTTGCTGCAAGCTTCATATGTCTGATCATTTGTGTAAATTATAAGAACAAGGTATCAAAATATAAACATGGGTTTCCTCTTGTTAGTGTTGGATATAGATTTAAAAAGGGTGGATCAGGCGGATTGGGTGATAGAACAAAATCATTTATAACTAAATGGATTGAAGTTGTTCTGGACGCCTTAACTATAGCACTTCATTTGTACACTAGTTAAAATGTTATGTGGTGTTAGAATCTCTTTTGCTAGTCTGTTGTTTAGACTTAAGCGGATACGAACTCTTAATGGACTGTAAATTTAAAATCATGTGGTGTGCAGGCGGGAAAACATTTCGTTAAATCCGGTGAAGTCAAGAGTCTGCGAGACACCTGGTCTGGGAAAGGGTACCTCCAAGATTGGATACATAAAGTTAACATCATTCAACCAAAATGCTTCTGGTATGGTAACTACTTACTGTTATTGGTTGATGTTGACTGATATATTTCATACACCACTTAATATGTATTTTTTATATACCTGTTATAAATTTGTTAGGGGAAGACACTTTAGAATACAAGATGATGCAATATTTCTAATTTTATAACCTGTAGCTTTATTTGTAAATAATCATTCTAAGTTCTAACAAAAAAGCTGTTCCAGCTGCTGTCAACGAAGCAATTGAAACTTTAAGGAGAGAAAGTGTTGACGGTTTTTTATTGGACCTCCGCAATAATAGGTAATATTCTTATAAGTTATAATGATCAGTGTTTTTGGGATTCATTTTAAGCATTGTTATTGTAATGCTTTCTAAAAGATTAAATTGTGATGCTGTGGTGGTCTTTTTCCCGAAGGAATTGAGATCGCTAAGATTTAGTAAGTCTGCAGTAACTTATAACTTTTTGCTGGCTTTTTAGAGTGGTATCTGGCTTTTATGTTTGAAATCATGGTTTAACGAAAAATGTTGGGTAAAATTTTTGACCCATTTGCTTCTGAATGTGCTATACGTGTTTAAGTTTTTATCTTTAACGGGTCAAACAAGTAAATAAGTATTGCTTTTATGTGTCAATTCCGTGTTTGGGTCTTTATGTGACAAATACGGAGACCCAAACGTCGCCTAGCCCGCTAGAAGTTTATTATAAGTTGCATTATAAAGAAAAGAAGGACGGGGACGGAGACGGATGGCTCAATGATCATGCACGTAATGAATATGTAAGCATCTTTTTGTTAAAAGTATTTGATTACGATTTTTTTTTTGTCAAATATGATATTGGGTGCAACTAGGGGTGTCAAATGGGTTGACCCGACCCGAACCCGACCCGATAAGGCCTTATAGGGTCGGGTTGATTCGGGTCCAACCTAGCTTATCGGGTTTATCGGGTCAACCCGATAGACCCGATAGTTTAATAGGGTCGGGTTAGGGTCCTAGTTAATTTCTTATCGGGTTATCGGGTTGACCCGATAAACCCGATAAGATATAGTAGCATATTAGCAAATCTTTGATCGTTGAACAAAAACCCATTAACATACAACACTTCTTTCTTTAATAAATTTACCATTATGCTTTTTTCTTTATTAACATACGACAGTTCCAAATTTCAATTTATTGACTTTGTTTCTGTACTACGTATCACATGTTTGAGTACATTGTTATCTTTCTATGAATATTAATCTAACACTGATGATTATCATGTGACATAATCATTGTCGTATAAATATTTTGTGATACATCCACATAATAAACAAAAGTAAAAATAAATGTAACTTTTATAAATATGTTGATAGTTTTCTTGAACCAAATATGTTGATAGTTAAAATAAAATTTAAACAGACCCACATTACCACATACAAAAATTTAAAATTTTTATCTACTTCTACGTTTTCTTTTTTCCATTTTTGTAACAGAAGTGTATATTCGTTATAAAATACTTGCTCTCAAAGTCTACATTCTCGTTCGATAACATTACAATTTCTTTATTAATTGTCTACCCCGATAACCCGATAAGCCAAACCCGACAACCCGCAACCCGATAGACCCGAACCCGATGGACCCGATAGCTTATCGGGTCGGGTTACGGGTTAGTTTTAATTTTTTCAAAACCCGATAGACCCGACCCGATAAAGGCTTATCGGGTCGGGTCGACCCATATGACACCCTGATGTGTTTTTTTAGGTCTATAAAAATCAACCAAGTTTTAAATTTATTTATTGCCGAACTAACCTATAGACTCTAAACACTAACGAGCAGTGTACCCGATCAATGTAGATAGTTTCTAGGTAAGCAAGGGTCGTTCACTAGGAGCGAAGCTAAAGTGATCTAAAGGTATTCTAATTACTAAACTAACTAACCTAGAAAGCAAGTAAATATTTTTGGGGTTTTAACCTGAGAGGCTATCACGATTTTGTGTGTTTAATTAAACTAAATACGAGAAAATGAATATTAAACTAATTAAAAGCAAATTAAAGATAGATGAAGATAGATAGGAAGAACGGATTAGCCACGTCTAATCCATTTTATAGTTATACATGCTTATGTCTACTTGTTTTAATTCATTCAATTGTTTTGTCGCCAATCCGATTATTAATCCTGTCACGATTAAATAACCTACCATCGTGGTGGGAAAGAGGACATGATCATAGTGACTCGTCTAGCATCAATACTAACTTATTGCTTTAAACCATCTAACCTAGTTCGGTATTACACGCTACTAGTCCTATTAGGTTGTAGACACGTTCCGTTTATGCCAAACAATGATTCCTAATAGAGATTCGGGTTAACACGCATATAACTCAACCTAAGCAACCACAATTACATGTAGTTAAGTCACATCAATTAAAGTTATAAGGATCATAACCTAGTTACATAGACTTCTACTAGTTATAAGCAATAAACGAGTTTTTATCGACAAGCACCCAATCCAATAACAAAGCAAACACATCGACAAAATCATAAAAACTAATAAAACTTCATAAACATGGCTAACACCTAAAGGTGTTAGCCCATAATCTCAGTAACAATACACAATGTTTGAATCATAGCATAAAATATAGAAATCATAATGAAAACTACACGCTAACTGAATGATTAAACAAAGTAAATTGGCTTGACATGTTCTTCGTGGATGGAATGGATCTTCAATATAGTCTTCTGCTATTTTGGGACGTTTACAGACGCCTGGGAATGATCCCGAGGGTCCCCAATGATGCCCTAATTCGTTAATGAGTTCGGTATTTATAGATTCTGAAATCTGGGTCGATACGGCGCATCTGGAGAGTTAGATGCGCCACATCTATAAGTAAACGTAACCTCCAAGTCTGAAACTGACCCGATATGGCGCATCTATAAATCTGATATGGAGCATCTCCTAATACGGCGCATCTAAAGACCTGATGCGCCGCATCTCCTTCAGATACAGGTAGATCTCCTTTTTCTCTTTCCGTGGCCGCTTGAATCAACTAAAACGGAGTCCGGATGAAGATTTTATGGCCAAAATACGAAAGCATCTTCAAGTGTCGACTTGTAATCTTGACTTCTTCATTAAGCTTCTAATCTCCACTTGATTTCTTGGTAAGGATTGTGTATGGCCGATACGGCGCATCGGATTGGTCCGATGCGGCGTATCTGGAGTAGAACAAGTTGGTTCTTCTTCGTTGACCAAAGTTTCATATGCGATGCATGATAAAATTAGATGCGGCGCATGCTTCAAAGTCAGGCAATGGTCTTTGATTCGTCTAAGTCTTTATGTACGACGTATCTATCAAGAATGATACGGCGCATCTTCCTTCAGTTCAGTAGACTTTTCCAACTTGATTCATTTTGCTCCAATTTCCGTTCGAAATCATTAATTTTCACCTAATGCTTGTTTATAACTGAGAATTACAAAAGTAAACGATTAAGTATCAATTCTCATATAAAGTGATATAAAACAAGTCAATAATATAGGATAAATGATGCTAATAATATGTCGTTATTTGATGTCATCACACCCCTAGGTGCAACTAGTTTTTAATTTTGTTTTCATACCTTCGATCATGTTAGGAAAATATTTGTAAGCATAAACAGATGGCTCTTGATAAATTAAAAGATGAAGGAACGACTCAGATTACTACTAGCACGAGGTTGAGAGACAAGCCATAAAAAGTGTTTGTGGCCGAAAGAAGACAATACAGTCAGCATGGGAGGTGGGTGTTGGGCTAGTGATGAGGAAAAAAGATTATTGGATGAAAGAAGCAGCCGAATCATCTCAACAAGTTGACTCAACACCTAAACAAAACTCGACTGAGATTAATGAATTGAGAGCAAAGGTTAGTGAACTTGAACCGTATAAACGTAATTATGAGAAATTGGCAAAATTCTTGAGCCAAAAATTTCCAGACTTCGAGAGCACAATAGACTCACCAAATACTGCTGAAGGTGATGGTAAGGATGATCCATTCTCCGATAGTGATATATAAGACGTTCAAATTTATTTCTATTGAATTTGGTTTTATTTTTAAGCATATTGAATTGTAAACTCTTGTTATTTGGATTGGTGATTATTATGCTTTAAAGAAATATTGTTATTATTATTGTTTATGGTTTGGAGTTTTATATACTATTGTAAGGGGTCATGTATGCATTGTGAATGGGGACCGAATTAAATTGTATTTGCCACTAACTTTTAGTTTATAATAGAAATATATTGGAACGACGCCTTCATATTGGAGACTGATTTGAATGTTATTTTGTATTGATTAACATATATTTTGAAACTAATTTTCAGTCACTAGAAAAACAAATTAAGGACTAATTCATCTGTTTTTTGTGACTAACAATCAGTCTTTAAAGCCTTTCATCGGAGACTAATCACTTTTTAAATACTATTATTAAAGACTGAATTGGTACGGTAATCTACAAAACAACGAAACGTATTAGGGACTATAAACAATGTTTATGGACTAATTTTCAGTCTCTAAATCCATGTGTTAGTAACTGATCTAACATAGTATTGGCGACTGACTTTTAAGTCGCCGATAATATGCATTGGGGACTGAAATAACATGATACCAACCCATAGAAATAAGGACTGACTTTTTTATTTTGGAGACTGATCTCTGGTCCTCGTTGGTTCGATACAACAAGGACAGAATTTCAGTTGATAACGTCACTTTCCGTAACTAAGCTGTTGTAACTGATTAGTGACTAGCAAAATCAGTCCTTGATAGACCATTCGTAACTGATCATGGTGTATCGGAGACTGATTTTTTAGTCTCTGAAAGCCTTTTTTTTGTAGTGAAGAAATGAGTAGAACTATGTTAAATGAACAAAACATACCTCAAAAGTTTTGGTGTCACGCTGTAGATACATCTACATATATTCTAAATCGAGTTCTAATTAGACCATTCTTGGGAAAAACTCCATATGAGTTATATAGAGACAAAAAACCTACTTTAGGGTATTTTAGAGTATTTGGAAGCAAGTGCTTCATTTTAAACACAAAGGACTATCTCACCAAATTCGACCCAAAGTCGTATGAAGGTGTATTTCTAGGATATTCACAAACTAGTAAAGCATACATAGTTTTGAACAAGGAAACCTCAATAGTCGAGGAATCATTGAATATAACATTCGATGAAAGTCCACCTCCCTCTAAGACATCACCTTTGGTAGATGATGACTTAGTTGAAAACCAAATGGTTGATAATGAGGAAAATGTTGAAAATGATAAAGAAGATGAACCAGTAAAAAGAGATTTAGTCAAAATCAAATAAGCTAAAAGTCATCCATTAGAAAACGTCATAGGAAAACTCAACGAAAGAACATTAAGGTCTAAAGCTCAAAATGAAAGTAATTTCTTTTGTTTTGTTTCAACCATAGAACCTAAAAATGTTAATGAAGCAATAAAAGATGAATCTTGGGTCATTGCAATGCAAGAAGAATTAAATCAATTTGTTAGGAATGATGTTTGGACATTAGTTCCACAACCTAAAAATCAAACCATAATAGGTACAAAATGGGTTTTTAGAAATAAAATGGATGAAAATGGCATTGTGTCTAGAAACAAAGCTAGGTTAGTAGCCCAAGGCTATAATCAACAAGAGGGTATAGATTATGATGAGACTTTTGCACCCGTAGCTAGACTTGAGTCTATTAGAATACTACTTGCATATGCACGTGCACATGATTTTAAATTATTTCAAATGGATGTCAAAAGTGCATTCTTAAACGGACTTATAACTGAAGAAGTATATGTTGCACAACCTCTCGGCTTTGCCGATTTTGAAAAACCTAATCATGTTTACAAACTAAAGAAAGCTTTATACGGACTTAAGCAAGCACCAAAAGCTTGGTATGATCGACTTAAGACCTTCTTAGTTGACCATAAGTACACCATGGGCCTAGTAGACAACACTCTCTTTACCAAGAAAAAGGGATCACATATCATCATCGTCCAGATATATGTGGATGACATTATATTCGGCTCAACTTGTCAAGAGTTATGCGACGATTTCTCAAAAATCATGCATGACGAGTTTGAAATGAGTATGATGGGGGGACTAAACTTTTTCTTAGGTCTCAAAATAAAACAATTAGAAGATGAGATATTCTTCAACCAATCAAAGTATATCAAAGATATGCTTAAGAAGTTTGGTCTTGAAGACTCAAAACCAATGAAAACACCCATGTCCTCCGAAACCAAACTCATAAAGGATGAAGAAAATGAATCCGTCGATAGCACTAAATATAGGTGAATGATTGGTAGTTTACTCTATCTTACGGCTAGTAGGCCTGACATTATGTTTAGTGTTTGTCTATGTGCACTGATGCAGCGAAAAGTGTACCGCTTTTAGGGGGTCATTTAAACCCTAAATCGTATTTATTTGATCAAATATTGCCCTAAATCGTTCCTTTTGTCATTTTAGGTACTTTGGAGAAGAAATCTGGAAAAAGAAGCATTTTGGACGTTTTTGGAGCATAAAAGTGAAGAATTCGACAAAATGCCAAAGCTGCTGGAAAAGTACACGTGACGGCGTCAAGGATTGCTCCTGACGGCGTCACGGCTTGGCAAAAGAGGTGGATATGACAAATACACGTGACGCGCCAGAAAGTTTTACAAAGGAAGTCTGACGGCGTCACCCTTTAAGGTGATCAAGGCCGTCTCGTGCTAAGACAAAGAGAGATGGCCATCAGGATTAAAGATTAACGGCGTCACCTTTAACCTTGACGGCGTCAGCTTCTGATAGGCCAGAACGGATTTTGGAGGATTAAAGAGGGACGGCGTCAAGAAGGCCATCAAGAAACCCTAGCCGCGGCGAGGTGACGGCGTCACCTCCTACAACGTGACGCCGTCAGCCCCTAAATTCTATATATAGTTTTGCAATTTTTATTCATTGGGTGCAACTTTGTGAGGAGAAACCCTAAGACAATTTTTCTGCCATTTTTAAGGGTTTCATACCCTTGGATCTCCCATGTTCAATTGAAGATAAGTAATCAATTAATCATTCAATATGTCTATGTGTTGTTTGATTAAATCTTGTTATTGTCTTTTATTTAACATGCTAGGCTAGATTTATCTTGTGTTTGCTTAGATCTAATGAAACCTAACTATTGATTATTAGTTGTTGGTGTGTTATTAATTGTATTGGATGATTGTTTATCGATGTTAGGCTTAAGAAAACTGGCTAACCTCCTATACGGTAACTTGCTTGAACGTCTTAAGAAACATGAACCAATGCGTACTAAGGTTTTTATGGTTGTATTTAATGCATGAGCGAATTCTAGTGATCCCATGTTAGGAGCTTCTTAGCCGGCTCGACATAGGAGTGAAGTAGGAGCTTGTAGAGTTGGGGAAGTACGTACGCCACCCCACGATTGGTATTAAGGAATACACCCGTCATCCACGCAATTAATACACACTAATCAACCGGTAAAAAATAGTTAGGGAGTAAGGAAATCTAAGTAAACACATTTCTCCCCATATAAGTTCCACAACCTTTTTATTTTCAGTTATTTTATTTTATTTGCTATTGTAGTTATTTGGGTTAGTTGACTAGCAACTAATTCCGCCCACTCCTTCAAACCCGAGATTTTACTTGCTTTTATAAAAAATATAAAAATACAAAAAGAATCTTCCCTCACCCTTAGACCTATTAGAATAGTTTTTCAATCCTAACGACACTATTCCCCTAGAGAACGATCAATCCCCCGGTACTTGCCACTACACTATACTACATCGGTCAGGTACACTGCCTGGTGGGGATTGCAAGCTTCTCGAGATCCCTCGAGAGGTAAAACCTGTTGTAAGGTCGCAAAACCACGCATCAAGTTTTTGGCGCCGCTGCCGGGGAATAGTTATTGTTTAGGTTGAATTTTTATTTTATTAGGTCTACTCACTTGATTCCTATCGAGTGAGATATTTATTTTCTTTTTATTAGATTTCTTTAGTCTATCTTTTTCTTTGTGCCCTTTGTTTGTAAAACCATTTTCATTTGTCACCATGGCGGATGAAATTCCATTTAGATCATTAACAATAGAGGAACAATTACTTTACACGGATAGATTTGCTTCCTGTTGTTCCAATGAATTTTTAAGTGATCTTAGATATATACAAGAGGAGATGGGTGTAAAGTTTGATAGGTTTGATGAATTATGTGCATGTGCGGCTTCTATTAAACAATCATTGTTAGGATCAACTCCTTTTAGTGAAACCCTTTGGAAAAAATTTGAGGAAAGCTTCCTAACCGTGAACCATAAGTTGAATGAATTGATGGGTTTATATACATCACAACTTGAGGAAACAAATGAAGAGGATTTATCCGACTATAGGTACCATGAGCAAGAAGACCTAGTTTTTAAGAACATGGACCTTGAATTGGACCAAGATTGTGAGATGGTTAGTGTTGAACTACCTAGTTGCATGAGTGGGATAGATTTCACCAAAACATATGACACGCATGAGGAATCCTTTAGGCAATTGGAACATAGTAATCAAGTTGAATATTACTATGAATCGGACTTAGAATTTCAAATGGCTAGAGAAGGATTTGAGATACTTAGGAATGTGTTTGGGTTAGATCCTACCAAAACACATGATGAACATATAGGTGATTTAGATACTATGGAGAATGAGGTTAGAAATGCAAGACCACTAAATACCCCACAAATCCTACCATCATTTGAGGTTAACACACCGCCCGTAACTTACCCGGAAAAAGTAAAAGAGACTATAGGAACCCCAATAGAGGTAGAGCCCTTGGACCAAACATAACTAGAAGAAATAGGTTTGAATACTTGTAGTCACAACCTTTCTTTTAGTTCTATGGAAGTTCCTAGTTTTGATGAACCGGAGCCTCAACCGAGACCCTTACCCAATTTTCCATCCTTGGATGAAAAGTTAGGAATTAAAATAGGTCCCGATCCACCCATCAAACCATGTAGTCCGGGTAATGTTAAGATTAAGGTAGTAGACTCTAGGCCATGTGGAGTGGAAGCTAATATAGGAGTGAACCATGACCTTACATACTTACATCACCCATTCATGATTGATCACAAGAAACATTATGGGTTTAAACCGGGTTTATTAGGTCAAGATGGATTCCCAACTAGGAATCTCTCGAAGTTGATAGAAGATGGTCCCTTTTTAGGAGAAAACTTTAACTCACCCATTGACCAAAGTGAACTAGGTAAGGTTATGATGAAAGGAGCACACCCCTTTGAGCATATAATTCATCCACCAATCTTTCCTCACGTGGCATACTCCTACCGAGCTGGTGTGTATCGGTACTATCACCCGCACTTAACCCTAAGTGTAGGGAAAACCTCCCCTATTTCCGTTAAATAAGGGTAGAGTCAGGCTCGTGTCTCGAACAAAAACAAGCGCTTCTTGGGAGGCAACCCAAGCTTTATTTGCTTTGTGTGTTTATTTATTTGTTTGTTTGATTTTATTTGCTTCCGTATGTATGTTTAATTTTTATTATTATTGATTCATGTTCGAAACTAAATTGTGAAAATGCTTTATCTTGTTTTTAACTTCGTCTTAACTACATATAAAGGTATTTTGCAAAAGATAAGTGTAAGGGAAATCCAAATCGGTTTATTAGAACAAATGAACATGAATCATAACAATATTAAATTAGCATACATATTAGTAATTGTTTGAGTCAAATGCTTGTATCGAGTCATAATGATATTTTGAAGGATTTCCAGGAAGTAAGGTATAGGTTTTTCCAGAAATTTTCCGGAAACTTAACATGAGAATTCTGTCAGATCATTTCTGACGGCGTCAGACCCCAGTCTGATGGCGTCAGGTTTTAATTTTCTAAAATTTTTGAAAGTTTTGTTTTTCTTCCGGAATCATAAAAAGTTTTTATTAAATCTCTAACTTATAAACTCCAGGAATCTGCAAAATAATCATTCCACAAGCATTATATCCTTATACAGATTTATCCCGCCGATGTTATGTAGGTTTTCTTGTTTGTTTTCTCAGGTTTAACAGGTTATTTTGGACAAGGAGATGTATGTGGAATCTAGCTTTTGGCGCTGCTTTAATCTTGAAGCTTCAACATTACCTTGGAAGAAGATCTAACCATGTTACCTCTTTATCCACCGAACGAATCAGGGGAGTATTTGATTTCATTCTTTTACCTTATTTACTTTTACATCTTGTTATTTGAACATTGGGGACAATGTTCATCTTAAGTGTAGGGGGGGTAAAGTACGATACTTTAGAGAATGCAATTACGCTTGATTTTTCGTTTGTTTAATGGTAGATGTGTAATAAAACTGAGAGAAATACCTGTTAGGGCAATTTTAGTGCCAAATTTAAATTTTTTTACAACATATAGGAGTGAAACTTTGGTCTTAATGAGCGTCTCATGGATAGGAAGTTATATGACTAGCACAAAACCGTACCACTAAAAAATTTTCCACCTCCAAATATGTGAGGTTCGCCCCTAGAATTGGTAGGAAAAGCATTTATGCTATGATGTGTGTACCGGTAGCACTTAGATTCTAGAACTTGCGTTAGGACCATTCCGAGGCCACAAGTGAGACTACATTCGTGTAGTTAGATTTACTACATGATAAGAGGCATTAGGATTAACCCATTGTTTTACACCTGTGTTTTTGTTATAATTACATTGGCTACATTGGTCAAGTAATTCTCCCACACCCTTTGCGTTGTACTCATTTTTAGTACACGATACCCCTAGTACACCCCTCAGAGCATATCTTTTCGTTTCTAACTTTAAGCATTTTACTTAAAGGAAGAATTTGTTCACACCCCACTTAAATGTACACCCAAATCGCCTTAGCCTACCTTGTATGCACTCATTTTTAGTGCATTATTGTGACAACATTTGTTTAAACCCCAAGTTAATTATCTAATTAATTACATGGTTGCTAAGTCGAGTCATATCCTTGTACATATTGTTTTGGGATGATTGGGACTCATGGGTAAAGTACTAGTGTAATGGAGTAATGGGGAAGAACAACATTATTACCCCCATATGTGCTAAATATTTTAAAAGTACTCCAAGTGTTTCGATTATCTTAATTCGAGTCATTAGAATAGTTAATTGTAAAGTTATGTAAAAGTTCAAGTGTAAGGGGGATACAACCCCCCTGCGATGTATTATTTTGGATGGTAGGGCAAGAGTGTAAGCAAAAAAAAAAAAAAAAAAAAAAAAAAAAAAAAAAAGTAGAAAAAACATACGGACTACCATCCCGTTTCATTTTATGTTTATTTTATCTTTTTGTTATTTTTTTCATTAGCTTAAGTCGAGTCTAGTCTTGGCTTAGCAACGCCAAATTGTACATGTAATTAATCAAGATCTTTAACTCGCCACCAGTAAAATATCCTTTATCCAACAAAACCGTGTTTATCATATCCCTACACCTAACGTTATAACCCGTTTAAAAGCCCTCTTTGATAGTTTATCTTAGGTGCTTACGCCTAGTGGAGGAGGTTTTTTATCCTTTCCCAAGCCTATGGTAATCTATTTGCTATAACATGTAGTGAGAGATATTATCCGTTTTCATTTATGAGATATACTTTTATGACACCTGAGAGATGTGAGTATCTAAACACTACTTGTGAGGTGCTAGTTTGTAATCTCCGTGCTTATTATGATTAAAGTGGAACGACTATTTGTTGTAATTACTTTTATATTAGCGTTAAATGACCCCTAACTTGTATTTTAATTAGAATAAAAGCGCATTTGCTTGAGGACAAGCAAATCTCAAGTGTAAGGGTATTTGATGAAGCGAAAAGTGTACCGCTTTTAGGGGGTCATTTAAACCCTAAATCGTATTTATTTGATCAAATATTGCCCTAAATCGTTCCTTTTGTCATTTTAGGTACTTTGGAGAAGAAATCTGGAAAAGGAAGCATTTTGGACGTTTTTGGAGCATAAAAGTGAAGAATTCGACAAAATGCCAAAGCTGCTGGAAAAGTACACGTGACGGCGTCAAGGATTGCTCCTGACGGCGTCACGGCTTGGTAAAAGAGGTGGATATGACAAATACACGTGACGCGCCAGAAAGTTTTACAAAGGAAGTCTAACGGCGTCACCCTTTAAGGTGATCAAGGCCGTCTCGTGCTAAGACAAAGAGAGATGGCCATCAGGATTAAAGATTGACGGCGTCACCTTTAACCTTGACGGCGTCAGCTTCTGATAGGCCAGAACGGATTTTGGAGGATTAAAGAGGGACGGCGTCAAGAAGGCCATCAAGAAACCCTAGCCGCGGCGAGGTGACGGCGTCACCTCCTACAACGTGACGCCGTCAGCCCCTAAATTCTATATATAGTTTTGCAATTTTTATTCATTGGGTGCAACTTTGTGAGGAGAAACCCTAAGACGATTTTTCTGCCATTTCTAAGGGTTTCATACCCTTGGATCTCCCATGTTCAATTGAAGATAAGTAATCAATTAATCATTCAATATGTCTATGTGTTGTTTGATTAAATCTTGTTCTTGTCTTTTATTTAACATGCTAGGCTAGATTTATCTTGTGTTTGCTCAGATCTAATGAAACCTAACTATTGATTATTAGTTGTTGGTGTGTTATTAATTGTATTGGATGATTGTTTATCGATGTTAGGCTTAAGAAAACTGGCTAACCTCCTATACAGTAACTTGCTTGAACGTCTTAAGAAACATGAACCAATGCGTACTAAGGTTTTTATGGTTGTATTTAATGCATGAGCGAATTCTAGTGATCCCATGTTAGGAGCTTCTTAGCCGGCTCGACATAGGAGTGAAGTAGGAGCTTGTAGAGTTGGGGAAGTACGTACGCCACCCCACGATTGGTATTAAGGAATACACCCGTCATCCACGCAATTAATACACACTAATCAACCGGTAAAAAATAGTTAGGGAGTAAGGAAATCTAAGTAAACACATTTCTCCCCATATAAGTTCCACAACCTTTTTATTTTCAGTTATTTATTTTATTTGTATTGTATTTTTGTTATTGACTAGCAATTAATTGCATTTTCAAACCCGAGATTTTACTTGCTTTTATATAAAAATATAAAAAAACAAAAAGAATCTTCCCTCACCCTTAGACCTATTAGAGTAGTTTTTCAATCCTAACGACACTATTCCCCTAGAGAACGATCAATCCCCCGGTACTTGCCACTACACTATACTACATCGGTCAGGTACACTGCCTGGTGGGGATTGCAAGCCTCTTGAGATCCCTCGAGAGGTAAAACCTGTTGTAAGGTCGCAAAACCACGCATCATGCACGTTTTCAAGAAGATCCCAAAATATCCCATCTTGAAGCCGTTAAACGGATATTTAGATATATTAAAGGTACTGCACATTTAGGATTATGGTATCCCAAAGGAACGGGTATAGAAACCATCGTGTATGCCGATTCAGATCATGCTGGTGACTATGTTGATAGGAAAAGTACTAGCGGTATTTGTACTTTTGTAGGACATTGTCTCACCTCATGGTTCGCTAAGAAACAAACGGCCCTTGCAATTTCAACAACCGAAGCAAAGTATGTGTCTGCAGGAAAGGCGTGTCAACAATCACTGTGGATGAAACAAGCTCTCGTAGACTATGGAATTGAACTCAACGACATCCCCATTCTTTGTGACAACAAAGGAGCAATCGACCTCATCAAAAATACGGTCCAACACGCTAGAACCAAACACATTGAAATACGTCATCATTTCTTATGCGACAATGTTCAGAAGGGAAACATCTCAATTGAGAAAGTTTCCTCATAGGACAACATTGCCGACATCCTCACAAAACCTCTCAAAAGAGAACCTTTCAACTACCTTAGACTTGGATTAGGATTAATGGAACATAGTGATTAGATAAAACAGTAGTGTAAACCTTAGTTTAGCCAAACTCAACACTAAACCAAAAATTGTGTTCTGATCCCGCGGATCCAAACGATAACAAAGGCGGAACCTTTGTTTTGGATCCGCCGGATCCGTCACATGCACAGGTTGTTTTATTATATAATAAACAACACCAAGTACTATTCATCACTCTCCTAAAACTTATCACCTACTGAATTCGTTTCACACTTCACCACAATCATAATTTAAGCTATTTTCTTCCACAAATTTGTGCTCCAAACATCACTGTAAGTATCCTTATCATGTTTATACTCCTGATCTGCGTCTAGGATTTCTGTTTCATGCACAAAATCAAAACTTGGGGAATATGCATAATTCTTGAAAAATCATGAAACATAGAATTGCATCTTGTAGTACATTATCATCATTCATCAAAAACCCCATGAGAAATTTTTGATAAAATCTTCTCACGACTAGGAAAAATGGTTTTTGAACATTGTTCATACAAATATAAAAACGTTAGTTTTCTTTTGTTTAACATCACTTGCATAATGTCTCTTGAATGCTAAAGGGAATACATAACTAATATGTATTTTCGGGTACATTCAAATGTAGCTACATTGAAGTAGGAGCGTTTGGGTTATCTCTCGTTTTATCATAAAACTTGCATAAACAAAATTTTCATGCATCTAAATGAGTTGAGATAACCGCACCTCCACATAGTCCCCATGTAGGCACAAACTAGACCTATACACGTATTTTCGATAATTTCGACTAAAACTATATAATTTTTTTTTGTTTAGGAAAATCATGCCTCCCGCGACCAACTATGATCACAAACACACCGTAAATTACCTACCTAAACACTATAAAATCAAAGGACTCACTGAACAACAAGTTGAAATTTTCAAAGCTCTAGAAAAACACTACGTACATGAGGGTAGGTTTGTAGACCCCTCATTCTATGAAGGAACCTATCTTAGGGAACAACTAGCGGCTATTCACTTTGATTCCCTCCTAGATATCGATGAACCATTAATTCCTCGATTCATTTTAGAATTCTATGCTAGTGTCAAACTAGAGTCAAACGATCAAGGTTACATGAACATTCGCTTTAGCGTCAATGGACATCAATTCAATATCCCATTAAATCAATTTGGAGAAGTCATAGGAGTTCCATGTCATGGAACGAGTGTCTATTTTGATAAATGGTCATTGACCATTCTTGAGTCAAATCTTGAACGAACGGCACCATATGCCACTCCGTGCCACTCCCTTAACTTCAAAAGAAATCATTCGTCAGCATCTCTTCATACCTAGGAACAACCCAACAAGGTTGTATCGAGGGAAATATGTTCCTAGAGATCCATTTGCTATGGAGCTAAATGAACTAAAGCCCGAATTTAGGAAAATGGAAGAAGTCTTAAGGGCCAATGTCATGTGCACGGTAGGAAACCGCTATCACATCAATGCTTGTCTTTGCCACATGATGTACAATGTGTCAACCAATCAACCATTCAACCTTGCTTACTATATTGCCAAGAGAATGGCCGATATTCCAATTCAAGGAAAAATGGCATTGCCTTATGGAATGCTTTTGACCCGTCTCTTTAGAGCTTTTGCACCCATTCCTAGAAATGCCTTAGGATTTGTTCCTGAATATGATGAGATAGAACGCACCTTCGTTCCCTTGAGCGACTTTAGGGTAGCGGTTGACAAGGGCAAACGTCCTCGTGGTCAAACATTATCATCATCATCGTCTATGAGTGAAGATGATCGGATGCCAAACTCTAGGATTCCCCCTCCGGAGTACTTGACCCAACTTCCACCAATCCCTAATGAATCAGCCGAGTATCGCAACATCAAAGGAATGGTGAAGAATTTAGGACGTTGGATGATGAAGCTTCATAAGGGCATGAAGAAATTGAAGAAGAAGTTGAGTTAAAGGAGTGTTTGGCTCGAAACATTATTAGACAATGTAGTATTAATAATGGTTGTTTCTTAACTTGTTATGATGATATTTGATGTGTATCTGAACTAACTAAGAATTGCAGGTCGATAACACTTGATGTTATCAATTTTCCGAGTTTAAGCCTATGTTTGGCTTAACTCCTCATAAGGTAAGTTCCCATGAACGGATTAATCTATGATTAAACATGTGTTAGTATTATCATATTTGATTGTTTTGCATTACATATTAGATGATAGATATGCTCCAGGAGAATTTTCGGGTTTTCGTCGAAAAACGAAAAATATGCACATCTCTCTGTTTAATTTTAGTAGTTTTGATCCACGGATCTGGCGGATCCCTCATTTTGGATCCGCCATGTGTTAGCGTTGGCTCCGCCAATCTTCAACCTGCGGATTAGGCGGATCCAAAAATTTGGATCCGCACGCCTTGTCGATTGGATCCGCAGGTATAACAGTAAACTTCTTAAAACTTTTTTGACTCATCCCGATTCTTAGATTTTAGTTTCTAGTATTCTTTAGAATAGGTTCACTGATCATTATACATCTTAGAATGATTTAGAAACTCTTAGAAACCTAAGAACAACATTTCCCACCAAAATTTGAATTTTTAAATTTAAGGAGTGAGTTACCTTTCCTATACAAACAAGGAACCCTTTTTAGGGATCCTTCAAATCCGTGGGTACATCACATCACAGGATTTTCTACTATCCCTTTGCATTTACTGCATATCTTCATCATATTACTCAACATAAGTTCTATGGATTGACTTATGTGATGTGATTTGCACAAATTTTTGTTCCAAATCATTAGGAACCAACATTCTCTATTTGATTTACATCAAATCCAAACACTAGTTTCTATAAACCATCTGCCTATATATTAAGATCATAACTTAGAGCAAAACTCACTCATTCACCTTCTTTACAACATACAACCTGTACATCTTAGTTCTCTTAGCTCACCATGACCAAATCAACCAACTCCTCCACCTCTAGAACTCCAAAACGCACTGCCCGCATTAGTGTTAAGCCCTGTTGCTTCATAAATCTTGCTAACTCATCATCAGAGGAATCATCTCCTCTTAATATCTCATCTCCTATAGCAAGTGAAAATTTCCTTACTTTATCCACACCTACACCATCCAATGTTGTCATACAAACTCCACCTCCATCCATAACTCCAATAGCAACTACACCACCACCCGCTCCATCACAGACTGTCAAATCTCAATCACAACCAAACTCGCCCAAACTCCAACCTATGGAGCTATTTAGGACTCCACCTACATCACCTCATCCATACCTTGATGACTTGGAGGATCTCCCACCAAGATCAACCAATCCTACACCCATGACCTTTGAAGGTCAAGAGCCTATGCTTTTTTCATCCGATTTTCCCGGATATCCATGGTCCTTTATACCATGATGCACCATCATCTCAACCTCAAATACCACCTCTCTCACCCACATCAACTCTCATTGCCATAGACGAGGCAATGTGGATCAATTTGCCTTAAACCCAAGAGGAGATTAGTGAAGAGCTCAACCGTCTCTACACTCTCTCGGGTATGGTAGATCACCGCCTCAATGAAGCCATGGACCTCCAAAACATCCTCATGAACTCCCTCCAAACACCACCACCAACCAATGAACAAGCACAATCACCACCACCCAACAACCAATCACCACCACCACCACCACAACCAAATGAGTCTACTCTTCCGCCCAGTTTTGCTCGCCATGATTGCAACATGTGTGAAAGAACCGCTCACATAGCTCAAAGGACAAATATTTTGGTGAACGAGCTCCAAAATGAAATGAGGTTCATTTTGAACCACATTCTTGAGCGTCTAAACGCCATCTCTCATCCTCCTCAATAGGAGAATTTTAGGGTCATTATATAGGACCTTTTAAAAGTTGTTGTGGGACTTCTTATTTTTAGGATGTATTTTTCATTTTCATGTAACATCATATTATGGTTGTGACTTTTGTCCCATAATTTTCAAATGAATGAATGTGATATTTTTATGCTTATGAGTGATCAACATAAAGCATATTATCATTAGTTAGGTAACTGATTGCGTGGTTTTGTAACCTTACAACAGGTTTTACCTCTCGAGGGATCTCAAGAGGCTTACAACCCCACCAGGCAGTGTACCTGACCGATGTAGTATAGTGTAGTGGTAAGTACGGGGGATTGATCGTTCTCCACAGGGAATAGTGTTCGTTAGGTATGAAAGGCTACTCTAATTAGGTCTAAGGGTTGAGGAAGATTCTTTTTTTATGTTTTTATAATTTTATGAAAGCAAATAAAATCTCGGTTTTGAAGGAGTGGGCGAAATTAGTTGCTAGTCAACTAACCCAAATTACTACGAATGCAAATAAAATAAAATAACAAAAATGAAATGTGGTGAGAAACTTATGTGTAGAGAAATGTGTTTACTTAGATTTCCTTACTCCCTAACTATCTTTTACCGGTTAATTAGTGTGTATTAGTCGCGTGGATGACGGGTGTATTCCTTAATACCATTCGTGGGGTGGCGTACTTACTTCCCCAACTCTACAAGCTCCTACTTCACTCCTATGTCGAGCCGGCTAGGAAGCTCCTAACATGGGATCACTAGAATTCGCTTGTGCATTAAATACAACCATAAAAACCTTTAGTACGCGTTTGGTTCATGTTTCTTAAGACGTTCAAGCAAGTTACCGAATAGGAAGTTAGCCAGTTTTCTTAAGCCTAACATAGATAAACAATCATCCAATACAACTAACAACACACTAACAACCAATAATCAATAGCTAAGTTTCATTAGATCTAAGCAAACACAAGATAAAATTAGCCTAACATGTTAAACAAAAGACAAGAATAAGATAGAATCAAACAACACATAGACATATTGAATGATTAATTGATAACTTATCTTTCAATGAAACATGGAAGATCTCAAGGCAAAAAGCCCTGAAAAAGATGCTAAAATCGTCTTAGGGTTTTCTCCCAAAATTCCACACACTAAGCTCTCTCTAATGACAAAAAATTAGAAAACTATATATAGATTTTTGGATCTGACGGCGTCACCTTATGGAGTGTGACGCCGTCACCTCGCCGCTTTTAGGGTTCCCGGATGACCATCTTGACGCCGTCCCTCTTTAGCTCTTCAAAAATCCATTCTGGCTTATCAAGGCTTGACGCCGTCTAACAATGAACGTGACGCCGTCCCCTTATGATTTAAGCCGTGACGCCCTCGATCAAGTTAAAGCGTGACGCCGTCAGAATTCACATGCTATTTTCACTGGCTTATCATGAGTAAATTTCACGTCCAACTTTTCTTGCCAAAGCATGACGCCGTCCCATGTTAATTGTGACGCCGTCAAAAGTAACTTTTAGCCGATTCTTGAGACTTTGCCGTTTTCTTCACTTTATGCTCCAAAAACGTCCAAAATGCCTCCTTTTCCAGATTTCTCCTCAAAAGTACCTAAAATGACAAAAGGAACGATTTAGGGCAATATTTGATCAAATAAATACGATTTAAGGCTTAAATGACCCCTTAAAAGCGGTACACTTTTCGCTTCATCAAATACCCTTACACTTGAGATTTGCTTGTCCTCAAGCAAATGCGCTTTTATTCTAATCAAAATACAAGTTAGGGGTCATTTAATGCTAACATAAAAGTAATTACAACAAATATTCGTTCCACTTCAATCATAATAAGCACGGAGATTATAAACTAGCACCTCACAAGTAGTGTTTAGATACTCACATCTCTCAAGTGTCATCAAAATAAATCTCATAAATGAAAACGGATAATATCTCTCACTACCTGTCATAGCAAATAGATTACCATAGGCTTGGGAAAGGATCGAAAACCTCCTCCACTAGGCGTAAGCACCTAAGATAAACTATCAAAGAGGGCTTTTAAATGGGTTATAACGTTAGGTGTAGGGAAAAGGAAAACACGGTTTTGTTGGATACGGGATATTTTACTGGTGGCGAGTTAAAGATCTTGATCAATTACATGTACTATACAATGTTGCTAAGCCAAGACTAGACTCGATCTTAAGCTAGAAACAAAATAACAAAATAACAAAAATATAAAAATAAACATAAAATGAAACGGGATGGTAGTCCGTATGTTTTTTCTATTTTTTTCTTTTTCTCATTTTTTTTTTTTTTTTTTCTTGAATTTTTTTTTTTTTTTTTTTTTTTTTTTTTTTTTTTTTTTTTTTTTTGCATACACTTTTGCCCTACCATCCAAAATAATACATCATAGGGGCATTGCATTCCCCTTACACTTGAACTTTTACATAACTTTACAAATACTAATCTAACGACTCGAATTAAGATAATTGAAAAACTTGGAGTACTTTTAAAACATTTAGCACATATGGGGGTAATAATGTTGTTCTTCCCCATTACTCCATTACACTAGTACTTTACCCATGAGTCCCAATCGTCTCAAAACAATATGTACAAGGATATGACTCGACTTAGCAACCATGTAATCAACTAGATAATTAACTTGGGTTTAAACAAATGTTGTAACAATAATGCACTAAAAATGAGTGCATACAAGGTAGGCTAAGGCGATTTGGGTGTACATTTTAGTGGGGTGTAAACAAATTCTTCCTTTAAGTAAAATGCTTAAAGGTCGAAACGAAAAGATAGGCTCTGAGGGGTGTACTAGGGGTATCGTGTACTAAAAATGAGTACAACGCAAAGGGTGTGGGAGAATTACTTGACCAATGTAGCCAACGTAATTATAACAAAAACACAGGTGTAAAACAATGGGTTAATCCTAATGCCTCTTATCATGTAGTAAATCTAACTACACGAATGTAGTCTCACTTGTGGTCTTGGAATGGTCCTAACGCAAGTTCTAGAATCTAAGTGCTACCGGTACACACATCATAGCATAAATGCTTTTCCTACCAATTCTAGGGGCGAACCTCACATATTTGGGGTGGAAAATTTTTTTAGTGGTACGGTTTTTTGTGCTAGTCATATAACTCCTATCCGTGAGACGCTTATTAAGATCAAAGTTTCACTCCTATATGTTGTAAAAAATTTTAAATTTGGCACTAAAATTACCTTAACAAGTATTTCTCTCAGTTTTATTACACATCTATTATTAAACAAACAAAAATCAAGCGTAATAGCATTCTCTAAAATCGTACTTTTACCCTCCCCTTACACTTAAGATGAACATTGTCCCCAATGTTCAAATAATAAGATGTAAAAGCAAAAAGTAAAAGAATGAAATCAAATACTCCCCTGATTCGCTCGGTGGATAATGAAATTACACGGTTAAATCTTCCTCCAAAGAGAATGTTGAAGCTCCATGACTAATGCATCGCCACAAGCTTGATTCAAAACATTTCCTTGTCCAAAATAACCTGTTAAACCTGAGAAAACAAACACGAAAACCTGCATAACATCGGCGGGATAAAATCTATATATAAGGATATAATGCTTGTGGAATGATAATTTTGCAGATTCCTGGAGATTATAAGTTGGAGATTTTAATAAAAACTTTTTATGAAAACAAAACTTTCAAAAATTTCTGGAAATTAAATCTGACGCCGTCAGGTTATAACCCCTGACGCCGTCAGAAATGACCTGACAAAAATTTTCGTTTTAAGTTTCCGGAAAATTTCTGGAAAAACCTTTACCTTACTTCCTGGAAATCCTGCAAAACATCATTATGACTCGATACAAGCATTTGACTCAAACAAATACGAATATGTATGCTAATTTATTATCATTATGATTCATGTTAATTTGTGTTCTAATAAACCGATTTAGATTTCCCTTACACTTATCTTTTGCAAAATACCTTTATATGTAGTTAAGACGAAGTTAAAAACAACATAAAGCATTTTCACAAATTAGTTTTTAACATGAATCAATAATAATAAAAATTAAACACACATATGGCAAATAAAATCAAACAAACAAATAAATAAACACACAAAGCAAATAAAACAAATAAATAAAGCTTGGGTTGCCTCCCAAGAAGCGCTTTTCTTTATTGACGAGTCTTGTAGCTAGACTCAAAGTCACGTACATTACGTGACTCCATCATCGGTCACGGTTCCTAGGCCATTCTCCTTCCCGGTTCTATATTCCGGTCCTAATTTCAAACAATCCTTGTAGAAACCGAATATCCTTTCCATAACATAGTCTACTCCTTTACTTCTATCCTTATCATTCCTATAGTAGACCGCTTGTTTAAGCTCCTTCTCAACATTTGACAAGTGTTGGAATTGTTCTATCTTATATGGCATTTGGTAGCTTACTTCATCGGTCTCATCCTTAAATCTAACTATCCCTAAGGAAGGTTCATAAGTCATTCTAGAGACCTCAACAAATGGTTTTCCAAAAACCACTTGAGTCAAGGATGCATCGACTATTGGGCGGATATCTTCTACAATTACAAAGTCGGTGACATAGGTGAAGTTTCCTACATAAACCGGTAATCCCTTAACTCTTCCCGTGAAGTTACTCATCCAACCCTTGTCAGGGAGCATCCTATACCCAAGTTGATTTTTCATTATCAAGTTGTAGTGGGCTCTAGTCATGATGTTTATGGGCGATCTAAGGTCGATGTAAGCTTTCCACACATGTAGATGTCCGATGTTGCATGGTATGTTGAGATTAGAAGGGTCGCCTATTTCTATGATTGGTCTACCTAGGAAGTATGGTGTCTCGGGGTCATCGAATAAGTTTGTATGATATGCACGCTCTTCCTTAGTGGGTAGCCTATTGAAGTAGTCCTCATCATCATCTACTTCTTCAATCTCACTTGTCCTAACTTCCTTATCAACCTCGACTTTCCTATCCTCATCCTTAGGTTCACTATTATCCTCATTCCTATCAATTGGTTTAATAGTGACAATGTTGACAAAGTGGACGTGTTTGGATGAAGAGGGGTCTTTTACTTGGGGTCCGCTATTTGTGTTCCTAGCGTCCTTATGAGGAGGTGATAACACTTGGTTATTGAGGGCTTTCAACAAGTTGTCAATTTTGTTTGTCATCTCTGTTTGTTGTTGATTGAATTCGGTCTCGAATCTAGCTATCCGAGCTTCTTGAGATGCCATAAATTGGGACATTAATCCTTCAAAGTTATTGGTACTACCATTGCCGGAAGGATTGTTGTTGAAAGTACGGTTCGAGTAGGAACCGCTTGATTGGAAACGATTAGGTGGGTTAGAAGAATTGGTTTGTTGAGAGTTTTGGTTTTGTTTCCACCTAAGGTTCGGGTGATTTTTCCATGAGGGGTTGTATGAATCACCATAATGGTTTGGCTCGGGTTTGAAAGTGTACCACTTGTCTCCCGCTCCGTCGGTACGCGAGGATGCGTAGTCCAAAAAAGCTTGTTCGGGGAGTTTCATGCAATCACGAGTGTCGTGGGGACCACTACATAATTCACATGAAGAAGTGATTTTGTTCACTTGGCTTGAAGGTTTAGGAGCCTCGTAGGATTTCATGAGAAACTTGACTTGGTCTTCAAGTTCTATGATCCTACGGTCGGAAGTGCTTGAATTGTTCGAAGGCAAAGATATTGCCTTGACCGTTTTATTCAAATCACGGGGATCACTCCAACTTTCGTTGTCATAAAGAGCAAGATCCTCTAGGAGAGCCCATGATTGTTCCGCACTTAGATCACGTAGCTTGCCACCGGCCGATTGGTCAATGGTTTGCCTCGTGGAGAGATTGATATGGTCATAGAAGATTTGGACTTGGAGCCAAAGTTCTATGCCATGGTGAGGGACTTTTTGGAGTAAGTCCTTGAATCGAGTCCATGCCTCGTAGAGAGTTTCGCCTTGACGTTGTTGGAACATCAAGATATCATTCCTTAGCTTGGTAGTTCTTCCCGGTGGGAAAAACTGAGCAAGGAAACGAGTGGTGAGATCATCCCAAGAGGTGATGGATCCTGCGGGTTGACGTTCTAGCCACTGACTAGCTTGGTCCCGCAGAGAGAATTGAAAGAGACGCAATCGGGTCGTCTCTCGAGTGGCAACATCAAGGTCTATAGAATCAACGATTTTAAGAAAGTCCTTGAGATGTTGATTAGGATCTTCAGAACGAAGTCCATGGAATGCGCATCCGCTTTGCACCAACCGGATGGTGTCGGATCGCAAGGGTGTGATATTGGCTCCTTGAGTGAGCTCAATGGTGTTTCGATAGCCATGGTGGCTAGGACGGGAATACTCTCCTAAAGTACGGGCTCTAGGAGGTGGTGGTGGTTGTTGTGGTGGTGGGTTGTGGGGGTTAAGGATATTACCATCTTCCATGATGTCGGACGGTAATGGTTACGAACAAAGACACGAAGAAAATAGATAGACTAAAGAAAATCTAGAAAAATAAAATAAAGATCTCACTAGAAAGGAATCTAGTGAGTAGACCTAATAGAAATAAAAATTCAACCTAAACAATAACTATTCCCCGGCAGCGGCGCCAAAAACTTGATTGCGTGGTTTTGTAACCTTACAACAGGTTTTACCTCTCGAGGGATCTCAAGAGGCTTACAACCCCACCAGGCAGTGTACCTGACCGATGTAGTATAGTGTAGTGGTAAGTACGGGGGATTGATCGTTCTCCACAGGGAATAGTGTTCGTTAGGTATGAAAGGCTACTCTAATTAGGTCTAAGGGTTGAGGAAGATTCATTTTTTTATGTTTTTATAATTTTATGAAAGCAAATAAAATCTCGGTTTTGAAGGAGTGGGCGGAATTAGTTGCTAGTCAACTAACCCAAATTACTACGAATGCAAATAAAATAAAATAACAAAAATGAAATGTGGTGAGAAACTTATGTGTAGAGAAATGTGTTTACTTAGATTTCCTTACTCCCTAACTATCTTTTACCAGTTAATTAGTGTGTATTAGTCGCGTGGATGACGGGTGTATTCCTTAATACCATTCGTGGGGTGGCGTACTTACTTCCCCAACTCTACAAGCTCCTACTTCACTCCTATGTCGAGCCGGCTAGGAAGCTCCTAACATGGGATCACTAGAATTCGCTTGTGCATTAAATACAACCATAAAAACCTTTAGTACGCGTTTGGTTCATGTTTCTTAAGACGTTCAAGCAAGTTACCGAATAGGAAGTTAGCCAGTTTTCTTAAGCCTAACATAGATAAACAATCATCCAATACAACTAACAACACACTAACAACCAATAATCAATAGCTAAGTTTCATTAGATCTAAGCAAACACAAGATAAAATTAGCCTAACATGTTAAACAAAAGACAAGAATAAGATAGAATCAAACAACACATAGACATATTGAATGATTAATTGATAACTTATCTTTCAATGAAACATGGAAGATCTCAAGGCAAAAAGCCCTGAAAAAGATGCTAAAATCGTCTTAGGGTTTTCTCCCAAAATTCCACACACTAAGCTCTCTCTAATGACAAAAAATTAGAAAACTATATATAGATTTTTGGATCTGACGGCGTCACCTTATGGAGTGTGACGCCGTCACCTCGCCGCTTTTAGGGTTCCCGGATGACCATCTTGACGCCGTCCCTCTTTAGCTCTTCAAAAATCCATTCTGGCTTATCAAGGCTTGACGCCGTCTAACAATGAACGTGACGCCGTCCCCTTATGATTTAAGCCGTGACGCCCTCGATCAAGTTAAAGCGTGACGCCGTCAGAATTCACATGCTATTTTCACTGGCTTATCATGAGTAAATTTCACGTCCAACTTTTCTTGCCAAAGCATGACGCCGTCCCATGTTAATTGTGACGCCGTCAAAAGTAACTTTTAGCCGATTCTTGAGACTTTGTCGTTTTCTTCACTTTATGCTCCAAAAACGTCCAAAATGCTTCCTTTTCCAGATTTCTTCTCAAAAGTACCTAAAATGACAAAAGGAACGATTTAGGGCAATATTTGATCAAATAAATACGATTTAGGGCTTAAATGACCCCCTAAAAGCGGTACACTTTTCGCTTCATCAGTAACTAACTTCATTATATAGCTACTTGGAATCTACATTCTAGTTTGATCACTTGTACTTTAGGTACAAAATTTTGATCAGACACTACATTTTGACTTTTTAAAGTCAACTAGATTATCATTCTTATTTGAATGACCATATCATATGCATTATGCTTCTCCATTGAGGCTATTCACAACTAACATTTCTTTTGCAGCATCTCATACCCTTCTAATGTATACGTTGGGACTCTTGTAATGGGGAGTATACATCGAGGGGGAGCATTTCATTTTTCTAACCATTTGTCTTGTAGGATCATGCATCATTACCTTGTTACTCCATTTAGGGGGAGTATCAAACAAGGGGGAGCTCTTAAAGTTCTCAAAATCGCATTCCGCTACACAACTTTTCTTTTTGTTTCGACAAAAAGGGGGAGAAATGATTAAGTTTGCATAACTGTGAATCATCACAGTACATACACTTTTGCATAAAAAGAGTTTTTAAACTCAAATAAAACAAACTTAATCTATATTTTAAAGAACTCATGCTATATTTATTCCTTTGCTCAAAAATATACTTTATGTTTTGTCATAAAAAAAAAGGGGGAGATTGTTAATACAAATATCGTCCTAAAAACGTTATTTATATTTTACGATCTTTACTTAGTTTTATTAATGACAATTACAAAGTATATCCTTTAGCAAATTATAAATGCTAGCTAAAGTCTCTTTAAAACACATTTTACATTTCACAAGTTTACTTAAAATTACATTTTACACATCTACTAGTTTATTTCCTTAAAAGGAAACTTTATTTTTAAAATGATACAATGACATTATGGCATGCATCATACATAATATCTTGGCTAGATCTTCAAGCAAGATAGTTGACTTTGGAAGATTTTGATATGACATGACAAAGGTGTGGAGGATACAGCTGGATTTGGAAAGATTTCCAAAAACTCTTAGCTGTCATTTTGCTGTCAAGTTGGCGGAACCAATCGATATAAAGGACGGATCCCTTTTATGGGATCCGCCGGCTGTTCACCAGCTTGCCTATAAATAGCAAGCTGATCATTTGGACACACCATCACTCATATAGCCTAACATTCATACTCATTCATTTACATATCATCTAACATTTATCATTCATTCATTTCATTGATCTTTCCTTTTGTAGCAAAGGAGATTAAGCATCAAGGTTCAACACAGACGTGTAAAACCTTTAGCATAAGTTACTGTGTGATATAGTTGTAGTTCACACATCATTATTTGTATCATCTATCTCAGTGAGTGTGGTTAGTGTTTTAGTCCTCAAAACACAAAGAGTGTAGGGAGTGGTTGTACCCTTGTGAAAGAACCAAACGGGAGTGGTTGTACCCTTGTAAAGAACTCGACATCTAGCTTAGTGTCGGTAATTATATAGGCGACGTTAGGTTGGTTCTACCTTGAAATAGAACCCGGTGTTTAGCTTAGTACCAAAAAAGGAAGTAAGCGACGTGTAAAGGTTTTCTCCACCTAGAAGAGAGTTTGTTTCTTAGTGAAGGATAACTCTCGAGTTAGAGGCTCGAGGAGTGGAGTAGGGCAAGGAAGAGAGTCCTTGTAGCCGAACCACTATAAACATCCGTGTTGTGTGGTTTGATCTTTCTTCTCTTTACTTTTCATTTATATATTGTGTGAATATTTGTTTGTGCTTGTTTCCTTTGAAATAACATAGAGTAACAAAGTGAATTAATTTTAAAACGGTAAAACTATTCAACTCCCCTTCTAGTTTTCCATAGAAACCATAGTGTATGCCGACTCAGACCATGCCGGTGACTATGTTGATAGAAAAAGTACAAGTGGTATTTGTACTTTTGTTGGACATTGTCTCACCTCATAGTTTTCAAAGAAAAAAACGGCTCTTGCCATCTCAACAAGCGAAGCCGAATACATATCAGCAGGAAAAGCATGTCAACAAGCTCTGTGGATGAAGCAAGCTCTTGTCGACTACAAAATTCAACTTAACGATATCTCTATCCTTTGCGACAACAAAGGAACTGTCGACCTCAGTAAAAATCCAGTTCAACATGCTCGAACTAAACACATTAACAAACACCCCTTTTCACAAATTAAAAACACACAACGACTCAAACTCATTCCATAACATATCACTCTCACAGTTAAGGCATCACCTTCAACTAATCTCTGCTCAAATCAACATTGTAAGCTTCCTTACTACTTTTCTTCTCTCAATTATGAGTCTAGCGTTTCTATTTTATGCACAAAACCAAACTTGGGGATTATGCATTACCTTAAAGAAATCATGTAGTACATTGATTAATTACACAACTAATTATGTTTCTCTTAGTTAGGAATTGCATCTTGTAAGACATTATCATGATTTACTAAAAACCTCATGTCAATTTTTTGTAAAAAGCTTCTCACAATTAGGACAAATAATTTTTCACATTGTTCATACAAATAAAAATGTGGAAAACTAGAAGGGGGGGTTGAATAGTAATACGTCTTTTTTTTTTTTTTTTTTTTTTTTTTTTTTGAAAACTTTGTTTACTTTTAAAAACTTAGATTCGAATTTATGTGAACTCAACTCTTGAACAATATGAACAAATATAAGTAAATCTAAATAAACAATGCAAGTAAAGTAATGAAATGAAATGAAAGATAGAGATGGAAAGATCTAACCGCGAGACAAAAGATTTATAGTGGTTCGGCTACAAGGATACCTTCCTTGCCCTACTCCACTCCCCGAGCACCTAACTCGAGAGTTTTCTTCACTATGTCAACAAGCTCCCTTATGGTGGAGAAAACCTTACACAACTTTTGCTTACACCGGTTTAACGACACAAAGCTAGATGTCGGGTTCTAATCGTAGCTAGAACCAATCTCACAACTTCTACACAACTTCTTCACAACTTCTTCACAACTTATTCACAACGGCTTCACGACTTCTTCACAACTTCTTCACGACTTCTTCTCAACTTCTTCACTCCGGCTTCACAACTACTTCACAACCTAGCACTACTTATGTACTCTTCTACTTCTTTACACCTTCACTACTTACACACCTTAACTTCTTCACAACTTCACTACTTACACACTAATCTAGCCTAAGCAATTATGCTCACACCTATCTAACAAATATACACAACTTATACAAAAATGAATGAATGATTATAAAAACAACTTAGGTAGCAAGATGATACTAAGTTGCAATACTTCTTCTCTAGTTGTTGAAGGAGTATTCTTCTTTTGAACTTGAATGGTAGAAGCTTAGATCACTTGGAAACCAATGCTTAAGAATATATGATCAAAGGATTTAGAAAGGATTTGGAAGGATAAGAAGAGATTTAGAACAGAAGGTTTGGGGTGCAAAAGGTGAGGAAAAAGTCCAGAGATGAACCAGTATTTATAGGCAAATCTGAGGACCTAGAGGAGCGGGGCGGTCCCTTTAAATAGGTGGCCGGCCCCCTTAAAATTAAGGGGGCCGCCCATCTGAACATTGCTCAGATTTGTCTTTTTGTGGGGAAGGTTTTTCTGGAACATTTTTGCCATTTTTGGTTAAAAATTTGAATTCATAAATTTATAATGGATTAAACATTTTTATTTAATACAAAAAATGATTTTCTAAAAGATATAAAATGTTTGTGTCATTTTATAAGAAATCAAGTGATTAAGAAAATGTTCCTTTGATCATATAATGCATTAGGCATTTGTTTATTCATACCTTAAGTGATTGAGTTGTAGAAATGAATATTTACAACTAAATACTTGTTTATTTAATAAGTTTATGTTTAATGAGTTTACATTTTGTGATTATCAAAACATAGAGATATCAAGAAGTATTAATAATGTTTTTAGGCATTATTTATATCAACAATCTCCCCCTTTTTGATGATTACAAAACTTAAACTCATTAAATCCAAAAATTTATTTTTGAACAAGTATTTAGTGAGTTTATATTCACTTCTCCCCCTTTTTGTAGAATAAAAAGGTTATGCCGACAAGTTTTAGATATGAAATTTGTCGGGACGAGAACTCCCCCTTGATGTGTGCTCCCCCTCATTTGAGGGCATCAAAGAATCGAGATATGAAATACTTGCAAGAAAAATATTAGAAGCACAAGCATATATAGCAAAGTATGGAATATAAGAATAACAAACATGGCAAACAACAATTATGGCAAACAAATATTAAGAACACATAGCAAGACATTCATTAATTTAAAGGTCCTAAATTGCCAAAGAGAGCTTTCTGACTTACTTGCGACACGAAAGCTTGGAAAATGAGAAACATAAGCATATAGTATGCTTAGATGGTTGATGGTAGAGTGTTTGGGATGGAATTGGTTGAGTGAGGGTAAGAATGTTGGATTAATAGAGGTATATTTTTGGAGGTGGAGAGTTTGGAGGTAGAGAGTTTGGAGCGGAGTGGGTTGATTGAGGGTTAGAGTGTTGTGCAAGTGGAGGTGTTGTGCTAGAGTTTGGAGTGGAGGTACGACAAGGATAATAGTTGACATGATTATCAACTTGATTCAAGTTGTGGAGGTAAGGTAAGCAATTTGAGTAGAGTAAGGATGGAGGATCGAGGTTGGCCCTTGTTGTGTTGTGCGAGGTGTATAGCAAGGAGATCACAAAGGTCATGGATTTGGTTTATATCTTCACGGAACCTTTCCTTTTTCGTGAGAATGTGGATTTGATCATTTGGTGGAAGTGGATGAAATTAAGGTGTGTGGTTTGAGGTAAAGTTGGATGTTTGACCAATATGATGAGGGTTTTGAAAGGTTTCATTGAGATTAGTTTGAGGTTGAGATGTGTAGTTTGGAACGAAGGTGGAGGTTGAGGTTATTTTGTGATGAAGGAGGGCTAGAAGAGAGTTGATCCAATCTTGCGTTGAGCAAGGTGTAAGGCAAGAAGAGCACAAAGCTCATGGGCTTCTTTAAGTTCTTCAATGAACTTCAAGTGTTTGGAAGAAGGTTATGATGGTGGAGTGTGGTTGTTATTTGGGATGGATGTTTGGATATGCAACATAGAAGAAGCATGTGAGTTGGTGGGAGATGGTGGTGATACTCTTGGTGGTGGAGACATTTGTGAGCTTGGGTAATCATGAGTGGATGAGGATGGAGATATGGAAGAAGAGGATATTCCAAGAGTGGTGAGTGTTTTGGATGGTTCATTGGTATGTTGAATAAGATGAGAGGTGTTGTGAATGAGATTGGGATTGTTGTTTTGGGGTTGATCATGCTCTTCATATGAATCATATGAGTGAGATGAAGGTGTATTTTCGGGAGTAAAGATGGATGGTTGGTTATTATGATGAGGTTTGTGAAAGGGTTCATTGGAATGAGCTTGAGGATTGGGAGTATAATTGAGAACAAATGTGGGTGGAGGTGTTGGTTGTTTAGCCACATCATTTGTTGTGATGGACTTGTTTCGGGGGTTTGGTTTTCTTCTCCAAACGGGTTTTTCGGTTATCCTTGCTAACCTTGAGGATTTTGGCTTTGGTTTGATGGGAGATGGCATGATGAGATGATGGAAGATTATGAGGAATGGGAATGATTATAGTGTAGGATTGATGGGATTAAGGAATGTATAAAATTTGTTGGATGGATTGGAAGTGAATTTTGGGAAGTGTAGGATGAAATGGGCTAAAAATTAGAAAAGGAGACAGCACTTTCAACCATCAGATGGTCGGTCCCCTTAAATAGGGGCCGGTCCCCTTAAACATTAAGGGGGCCGCCTTATGATTTAAGGGGGCCGCCCATCTGTAGGTTCCCAGATTACTGGAAATGGGTTTTTGGCAGAAAATTGTAGAAAGGGTTTAGTTTCAAGCAAGTCCAACTCTTTGAGGCAATTAAGCATGTGATAGATATCTATGCAAAACATGTTAATTAAAGAGATTAAGCAAACAAGTAATTTCATCTAGCATGTAAACATACTCATCAAGCAAGTAATTTATATGGACTAGGAAACAATAAACTACACCAAGTATTTTCTAAATTTTATGTAAGTGGGAAGATTAATGAACTATTTGAGGGATCCTAATGTGTGCCTATGTGCAATAAATGAGAACTTAAGATAGCATGGACTTCTAGACTTGTTACAAACAAAATCTTAATAGACAAACCATGGTCCGCTTGATTTGACTTAGTTCACTTATAAATGTCATGTACATAAATATAGATGACAAAAATGAGATCACCATGCATGATTTAAAAAAAATGTTTTTAGCATTATTCAACAATGTTTGAAAGTGGGTTTTTATGTAGATGTTAAAGTTATTTGAATAAAATAGATTGGGTTTTATTTCAAAATGTGTTTATGAAGAATGGGTATGAAAAAGAATTCACAATCTTTGACTTTGATCAAAACAAAATTTTGGACATAGATTAAGAAGAAAAATGACATAGTAAAACGTGTTAATAGAAAAGTGAAATAGTAAAAAAAAAATATTTTTCCAAAATGTGAAGTTTCTGTATATTTTTAAAGATACTAAATTTTTGACAACAAAAACCATTAATCCTAGATTTAAAAAATGGTTGTTAAAGATCTCATGCTCAAGGGAATTGGTTAAGGCTATTGTCACATGCTACCCGTTTCTACATATCCTATGGTCAAAAGGAAGCGATGACGAATTTCTATATGTTTGATGCGAGAGTGTTGAATGGGGTATAACCTAACATCTATAGTTCCTTTGTTGTCTCACACTTATCTAACTTCATGCCATAGTCTAGGAGAGCTTGTTTCATCCATAGTTTTCTAACGCGAGAAATCTAATCTTACTTCTATGTTAATGATTAATCCACTTAACTCATTTCACTTCATCACCATGAGTTTTCTAATAGTGGACATAGAAGATTTCCATTTTAACTTTGAGAAGGCTAAATGAGTTCGACAGTGAATACTTCATTTAATACTTATGGGGCTAACTAAAGGGTTTCTAGTTTATTAAATCATAAAACGGATATAACTAAAAGTGTAAATGCAATGCAACCTATCAAACTAAGCATATCCTAAGGCAATGATTAATAAGACTATATGTATGAAGTAACTACTCATGAAATTTAAAAAGAGAACGTACCTTATGTCCAGCTTTTCTTCAAATACTTCAAGGTGATATATTGACTTATAGAAGCCAATCATAGATGAGTTTCCGAATTATTCAATGAGTGACGATTTAGCCACTTGGTCCCCATTGTCCCATTTGTCCAAAATTGTTTGAACCAAACATGGTTTGCATTTGCATGTATGGTGAAAGTATTCCCCAAGGGTTGAAACTTGGTTGAAGTGAATAATTCCACATTGGGTGATTATTATTATTAGGAAAGTTTTGTCTACCTTGATTTCTTCTAGGTTGAGGGGTTTTAGACCGAGGATGAGGATTATTTGGAGGTGGAGTTTTAGATCTTAATTTCGGTTTAGAAAATCTGGTTTTGGCTTTTAATGATGGTTTATAAAAACTTTTTACTTCCTCATCACTCGCAATAGGTATTTTTCTATCTTTTATAAGTATATACTTAGGTTTTGACTCTAATGGTTTTTGTTTACTAGATTGACATTCAAACTTTACATTTTTATTTTCACTAGTTGAAACATTATTTGAGTTGAATCCTAGACCGGTTTTATCTCCCGAAGTTCCTTGACCACTTATTATTTTCTTAAGTGAGTTACTACTATTTTTAAACTTGTCAAGTTTGGAAATTTCATTTTTAAGTTTTTCGTTTTCATTTTTGACCTCTAGACATGTTTTACATTCTATAAAAACTTCTTTTCCTTTTTCTAAATGTTGTAGTTTAATTTTTAATTCGAGTACTTCATTTTCTAATCGATTATTAATATGTTTTAGTGATTTATTTTTAGCCATGACTTTTCGACCTAATTTGCATAACCTATTATATTCATTATCTAGGTCTTTTTCGTCTAATGATTGATTTTTGTCACTAAAGTATTCGGTTTCGGAAAGTACCTCATTTGATGTCTTTGCCATAAGACATTTTTCGTCGTTTGCTTTGTCCGCTTCGTCTTTGTCGCTATCATTCCATGCTCCACTAACAAAGGCGCTTTGGTAATCATAACTCGGTGGCTTTGGACATTCGCCAATGAGATGGTTTGGGCTTCCACATCTAAAGCACTTTCTTTTCCCGTAGTTATCATTCCTATTTCTTTGAAGCGATCTTCTTTCATCTCGTGGTTGTCTTGTAAATCTTCCTCGTCTCTTTAGAAATTTCTTGAACTCTCTTACGGCCATTGCATATTCTTCGTTATCACTCTCGGAGGCTGAGCTATCCTCTTCACTAGATTCCTTCCTAGCTTTCAATGCAATTGACTTGCTTTCCTCTCTTTTTCCTTTGACCATCTCGGAGTCTTTCTTTATTATTGTTTCGTAGACTTTCAAGTTGCCGATCAACTCGTCAAGTTGAAGAGTTGACAAGTTCTTCGATTCTTCAATCGTCGTAACCTTAGGCCGCCATTTTGGATGAAGAGCCCTAAGAAATTTCCTAACAAAATTCTTACTAGAAAAATTCTCATCAAGTGCTTTTAAACTTGTGATGATAGTGTTAAACCTAGCAAGAGCATTATCTATTGATTCCTCTTTCGGAATCGTAAATTGTTCATATTGTTGAACAAGAAGATCTATTTTATTATCTTTGACTTGACTATTACTTGGTGAGTTATTAGTAAGGAGTTCCAAATTTCTTTTGCGGTTTCACACATAAAGATCCTTTCGTATTCTTTACGTGGTAACGCATTATAAATAACCATTTTTGCCTCATTATTTTTAGCTAGTTTCTTTTTCAAATCATCATTTTATTTTTCAGAAGGTACAATTTCATCTCTTTTAGTTAAAGGATTATTTTGAATAGGGGGAAAATCACCATAGGTAATAACATGCCAATGATCAAGATCTTTTGATTTCACATAATTTCGAATCTATTTTTCTAATAAAGAAAACCATTACTTTCAAATAGCGGTGGTCTTTGCATAGATTGCCCTTCTAAATATTTTTTCGATTTCATAGATCGATTCAAGTTTTAAAATACAGTTTATTTTAAAAATCTTGTTTGACGTGGCTCTTGATACCAATTGTGGAAAACTAGAAGGGGGGGTTGAATAGTTTTACGTCTTTTTTTTTTTTTTTTTGAAAACTTTGTTTACTTTTAAAAACTTAGATTCGAATTTATGTGAACTCAACTCTTGAACAATATGAACAAATATAAGTAAATCTAAATAAACAATGCAAGTAAAGTAATGAAATGAAATGAAAGATAGAGATGGAAAGATCTAACCGCGAGACAAAAGATTTATAGTGGTTCGGCTACAAGGACACCTTCCTTTCCCTACTCCATTCCCCGAGCACCTAACTCGAGAGTTTTCTTCACTATGTCAACAAGCTCCCTTATGGCGGAGAAAACCTTACACAACTTTTGCTTACACCGGTTTAACGACACAAAGCTAGATGTCGGGTTCTAATCGTAGCTAGAACCAATCTCACAACTTCTACACAACTTCTTCACAACTTATTCACAACGGCTTCACGAATTCTTCACAACTTCTTCACGACTTCTTCACAACTTATTCACAACGGCTTCACGACTTCTTCACAACTTCTTCACGACTTCTTCACAACTTCTTCACACCGGCTTCACAACTTCTTCACACCGGCTTCACAACTACTTCACAACCTAGCACTACTTATGTACTCTTCTACTTCTTTACACCTTCACTACTTACACACCTTAACTTCTTCACAACTTCACTACTTACAAACTAATCTAGCCTAAGCAATTATGCTCACACCTATCTAACAAATATACACAACTTATACAAAAATGAATGAATGATTATACAAACAACTTAGGTAGCAAGATGATACTAAGTTGCAATACTTCTTCTCTAGTTGTTGAAGGAGTATTCTTCTTTTGCACTTGAATGGTAGAAGCTTGGATCACTTGGAAACCAATGCTTAAGAATATATGATCAAAGGATTTAGAAAGGATTTGGAAGGATAAGAAGAGATTTAGAACAGAAGGTTTGGGGTGCAAAAGGTGAGGAAAAAGTCCAGAGATGAACCAGTATTTATAGGCAAATCTGAGGACCTAGAAGAGCGGGGCGGTCCCCTTAAATAGGTGGTCGACCCCCTTAAAATTAAGGGGACCGCCTAGTAAAATTAAGGGGGCCGCCCATCTGAACGTTGCTCAGATTTGTCTTTTTGTGGGGAAGGTTTTTCTGGAACATTTTTGCCATTTTTGGTTGAAAATTTGAATTCATAAATTTATAATGGATTAAACATTTTTATTTAATACAAAAAATGATTTTCTAAAAGATATAAAATGTTTGTGTCATTTTATAAGAAATCAAGTGATTAAGAAAATGTTCCTTTGATCATATAATGCATTAGGCATTTGTTTATTCATACCTTAAGTGATTGAGTTGTAGAAATGAATATTTACAACTAAATACTTGTTTATTTAATAAGTTTATGTTTAATGAGTTTACATTTTGTGATTATCAAAACATAGAGATATCAAGAGGTATTAATAATGTTTTTAGGCATTATTTATATCAACAAAAAACATTATGTTTAAAACATCACTTGCATAATGTCTCTTGAATGCTAAAGGAAGTACATAATTAATATGTATTTTCGGGTACATTCAATCGAAGCTACATTGAATTAGGAGCGTTTGGGTTATCTCTTGTTTTGTTACAAAATTGCTAAAGAATTTCTTTTTATGCATTAAAAGAGTCGAGATAACCGCACCTCCACATTGTCCTCATATAGGCACACACTAGAACATTATATCAAAATTCTCATTAGTTTTGACTAAAGTGTGAAATTTTTGTATCTAGGATCAAACATGCCTCCCGCAACTCACTATGACCACAAAGACACTCTCAATTACATTCCCAAACATCATAGGACTAAAGGCCTTACCCCGACTCAAATCAAAATCTTCAAAGCTCTAGAAAAACGTTACTTTCATGAGGGTAGAACCATTGACCCATCCTTTCTAGAAGCAACAAACATTCGTCAAGAACTTGCAACCATCAACTTTGATTGTCTCTTAAACATTAACGAACAAATTTGTCCTAGATTTGTCCTCGAGTTCTATGCTAGCGTAACTCTCACAAGTAATGATGATGGACTCATATCAATTCAATTCAAAGCAAAGCAAACCAAAATGACTTCAACATACCTCTCCATCAATTTGCGGAAGTACTTGGAATTCCTTGTCAAGGTACATGTCTTTACTCGGATAAATGGTCTCTCTCAATTCTTGATACCATAGTTGATCGTACTGCTCCATACCAAACTCCTCTAGTTGACAAAGAAATAATCCGAGACCATCTTTTCCTTCCTAGAGCTTCATATACTAGGGTAACCCGTTCGGGTAATGAAATTAACCGAGATCTATTTGACATGGAACTTAATGAACTCAAACCTCAATTCAAGAAATGGGAAGAGGTCCTTAGGGAAAATGTCTTGTGTACCATTGGGAACCGTGATCATCTCAATGCTTGTCTTTGCTACATGCTCTATAGTATGTCAACTCGTCAACCTTTCAACCTAGCCTACGATGTTGCCAAAAGGATGGCCGACATACCCACTCTAGGAACCACTGCTCTTCCCTACAGGATGCTTCTCACCCGTCTCTATAGAGCCTTTGCACCAATCCCACCAAATGCTAAAGGGTTATGTCTTGACTATTCTCTTTTTGACCACATCATGGTACCATTAAGTGATAAGAGGGTAGCAAAGACTCAAGGGAAACGTCCTCATCCTCCAACTTCCTCATCATCATCTTCAAATAGCTCGGAGTATGGACTCCCTAACTCAAAGCTTCCTCCTCTTGACTACTTTCGACAACTTCTAGTACTTGAAAACCAATCAGAAGAGTTCAAGCAAACAAGAGGGATGTTCAAGTGCATTGGAAGGTTCCTCACCAAGATAAACAAGAAATTGGACTAGCAATGAGAGGTTTTATGAGCGTTTGGTACAATGTCCCAAAACAATGATGTATGGTGTATTTCGATATTCCTGTGATGTTAACTTGTTATTTGACGATTATGAGAACTAACCTAATGTCTTGCAGGTAGATAACATCTTGATGTTATCAATTTTCATTTTTCACGTTTTAGTAAAATTTCTAGCCCTTGCATGATCTATACCCATACATGTGTTTATACCTGTTTCATTTTTGTTTCCTAATCACAACTAATTAATTACACATATTTTAGGAGAAATTACGGGATTTGAACGGGTTTCGGGGGATGAAAAATGCCCTCTGTGAACTTTTTTGGCACCATGGATGGGGCGGAACCAAAAATTTGGTTCCGCCTGTGTAATTTTTTGGCACCGCCAAAAAAAATTGACCACGGATGGGGCGGCACCAATTTTTGGGTTCCGCCCGTTGAAAAATTTGGTGCCGCCAGCCTGCAATAACACATTTTCATTTTCGTTTAAATCCCGCACTCCAAATCACTCACTTTTGTTACTAGGATACTTTTCAATGATATTCACTCATATTAGGATCATGTCATCTCACTTGCACCAATAGGATAAACATTTCCCACCAAAATTTGAAATTTCTCAAAACCACTTAAGGAACCTTTCTCTATAAAGGAAGGAACCCTTTATTTGGTTCCTTGCAATCCGTGGGTCTCTGACCTCAAAGATTTTGTAATGATTACAACACATTAACTGCATATCCCTCTTCAATAACTCAACTTACTTCCATTGGGTTGACTTTAGTTGATTAGACAAGCTCATAAACACTTACAAATCATTAGGAAAGATCAAATTTTAGTGGTTTAACATCAAATCAATGCACAACATTTCACAAATCTTGAACATTATAACTTAAGAGCTCCAGGATGATCATTCTTCACATCTTCACCACAACTTCCTGTGAATTTTAGCACATACTCATAGCAAATTCACTATGACTAAATCCACAAACTCATCACCTTCAACTAGGCCACCAAGAAGAACCGCTAGAATTAGTGTCAAACCATGTTGCTTCGTTAACTTGAACTCATCATCCTAAGACTCTTCACCCATTAACTTCTCATCACCCATCCAAGATGAAAATTTCTTGAATCTAAGTGCTCCAACACCTCCACAAAAATCACCTAGAATTGTGACTACTCCACCTCCAACAAAAACTCCAATAGCAACCACACCACCTCCTGCTCCAACACAACCACCAAAATCACTATCACCACCAAAGTCTCCAAAACTTGAACCCATTGAACTTTTTGCTACGCCACCAACTTCTTCTCATCCATTTTTGGAAACCTTGGAAGACTTGCCACCAAGAACATCAAATCCACCACCTCTACCATCATTTGCATCAATCGAGCGTATTGCTTACGAACCACCTAGGGCATCATTCATGCCCAATGATCCTTTTCATTGTGAACCATTTCAACCACAACCCCTGCTTTTTCACCCTATACATAGGGAAATCCATGGGCCACTCTATGGAGACCATAAACTTCATGAAATCCACGATGATCAATCTCCACCACAACCTCAATCCTTTTCCCTACTTTTAGGGAAATTGATGAATCCATGTGGATTGACCCTCCAAACACACAAGAAACCCGTAACATCCTCAATGAAATGAATGGTCTTCTCACCTTCAAAAACATGATAGGTTCCCACATTTAAGAAGCTATGCATTTACAAGAAGTCTTGTTCTCCACCGCAACCAACATACCACCACCAAACACCTTTCAAGCTCACGACACTCAATCAACAAATCCACCTCCACCACCAAATGACAATCAAGCCTTACCACTTCCACCCGACTTCACTCGCCATGGTTGTTCCATTTGTGAAAGAGCCACTAGAATTAGCGAAAGGACCAAGATAATGGTCCATGAACTTCAAGATGAAATGAGGTTCATCCTCCAACACATCCTTGAACGTTTAAACGCTCTTTTCCATCCTCCAACACAATAGAAAAACTAGGATGGATGAAATAATAAGTCCAATAACATTAGGACTTTTTTGTCTTAGGATTTTATTTCAAAGTTATTTTTCTATTTTTATTGTTCTAGGATTTTTTTTAAGTTATTTTTTTTTCATTCCTCTTAACCATCATCATTATTTTCTCACCATTATGACTTTAGTCATAAAATTTTACTAATGTATGATGTTTATTACTTTTGTGTGTTGGTTGTGTTATTTATTTATCTTGTACATTGTATGAATGGTTTGTTTGGATTATTTATCACTAACCTTTGTTTTGTAGCATTCAAAATCCATGTATATTATACTTGGCACCCCAACTAGGGAGAGTAATGGCCAAGGGGGAGCTAATCAAGCTCGGGCTTGCATTACATTCCGCTACGCTTCTCTTCTTTTTGTTTCGACAAAAAGGGGGAGAAAATATTAAACTCAAAATTTTATACAATTTAAACATCTAAATGAATTTAAAAGTTGCATAAAACAAGTTTAATCTATATTTTTAACGACTTGCACTTTATTTATCTCATTTGCTTAAAAATAAACTTTATGTTTTGTCCTCAACAAAAAGGGAGAGATTGTTAATACAAATATCGTCTAAAAAACGTTATTTATATTTTACGATCTTTGCTATATTTTGCTAATGGCAATTATAAACTTTATTTTAGCAAAACATAAATCTAGTTAAGTCTTTTGTATATATAGTTACAAGTCTTTCTTAAACACAAATAGATTTTAACATAAGTTACAAATTGTTTATTCATATATAGCATTTTAGTCATTTTAAGAAAAGTGTCACATTAGGTGGCAATGTAAAATTAGTATGTTTTACAATCAATAAAAATGTGTCTTATGATAACATTAGTAATCAAACATTTTTAGTAACTCATTAACTAATTAATTACTTCTTAATCAACATCATTTAGCTAGCTAGTATATACATTTCACAAGTTTACTTTCCTAAATATTTTAATCAAAATGAAAATGCATTTTTACATCATTCCATGGATCATCCTACTCTACTAAATCTAAGATTGCATATCACTATAGGATCCTTGGAAGATATGGCAAATATTTTGGTTAGATTTGATATGGTAAATATTTTGGTTAGATTTGATAAAGATTTTGAAAATCCTATGTCAGGTCCCAGCGGAACAAAAATACTACAAGGACGGAACCAAATTATTGGTTCCGCCTGATCCGTGGCTTGCTAGCACTTGTTGCCTATAAATAGCAAGCCACACCATGTTGTTTACTAATCACTTACATACATGAAAACAACATACACTCTCTCATTCATCATTCTCTGTAACTAACTCATTCATATTCATTTTAGTGAACTTCTTTTGTAGCAAGAAGATCAAAGTAACATTCAAAGACTCACAAGCTTCAACAAAACGTTGCAAGACTTGTCTGTTTGTCATTGTGTGAATAGTATTAATACACACATCATTGTTTGTATCAAACCATCATAAACCTCTGTAGTGACCGGTTAGTATTTTATTCCTCAAAATACGTAGTGTAACGGGAGTGGTTGTACCCTTGTAAAAGAACTCGAGATCTAGCTTTGTGTCAGAAATATTGTGTAAGCGACGTGTAAAGGTTTTCTCCGCCGGATAAAGGAGCTTGTTGATTAGTGAAGGATACTCTCGAGTTGGATACTCGGAGAGTGGAGTAGGGCAAGGAAAAAGAGTCTTTGTAGACCGAACCACTATAAACCCTCGTGTTGTGGTTTGATCGTTTCTTTCTTTACTTGCATATTACTTGTCGTATATTATTTACATCAGTTGAATTCACATAAAGTCCTCAAAGTAAACTAATTTTAAAACGGTAAAACTATTCAACCCCCCTTCTAGTTTTCCACAGTGATTAATACCAAACTAACCACTTAAACATATCTTACTAAAACGCAAACATGATACACAACTCTTAATCACAAATACCAAACAAAATTTATTATGCTCAAGAAAGTGACCAAAACATCTAAAAATGATAGACCCACTCATGAATGGGGGTTGCGTAATGGCGCTTAACGCGTAATTAGCCGGGAAGACATCTGAACCATGGCTCCTTACGGGTAGTCAATGGTCAAAATGACAAAAGTACACGTCTATTTATGTAAACTAAGACTAAGTACACCAGTGACTTTCAACGACCTTCATTTGCCTGCCATATCAGCTTTCTCTCTCATGCGACCTACAAACGACTTTTTATCACATCAAGGTGACAGACACTACAAAAAACATACCCAATAATTATTCTTTTTTAATTAATTAACATACACACATTTTTGTTTGTTTGTGAAGGTCAAATGGGTCGTCCTCTCGACCACTTCGCCCCAAACCCAACTTGCCGACCTCCAAGGACCGAATGGCCACACTAGCCGTGACCCTTACGACCTTCAGCGACCATTCAGTCAACCTTCATTGGTGTGCCCACCTTAACGATTACACATTATACAGTTTTTCTAAATAATTTCACATCAACAATACACATCATCAATATGTAAGAAATGCGACTTCATAGTATAATACATTTTATGATAGATAGAATAATAACCTAAACGAGACATAAAAAATTAATTACTAAAATATATAAATAAATAAAAAAAGTCATTGATATTTCATTGGGAGGTGAATTGCATATTTTAGCTTTGATTTGTCCACACTAATGTACAAATAAAATAAACTTCTATGACACATGTACAAATGTTTACTGTATGGAAATAGAGTGTTTTTATGTGGTTTATTCAAAATCACACTCATTGATGGTCTTTATTTTTATGAACTATGTAATAATTTATATATATTTTATTACACGGGTCGTTCTTATCGTTATTACATGAATAATCTCTATTTTCAAAATAGAGACTATAACGCTAAATAATAGTTTGAAAATTAGAGATTATTTATGTAACTAAAATCGAAAAAGAACACTGTAATTTTGAGTAAACCATATAAATCAAAAATGTAATTTTTTCTTCCTACTATTTTCTTACATCAAACTCTTAAAACCCGTTTATTAATTTAAAACCCAATAACGGGCTCAGCCGGTACCAAGTCACAAAAACGCACACTCCCCACTTCAAACAAAAATTATAGGGCAACCAAAACTCTTTCGTATGCCGCTCTTTCATTCCCCTTAAAAACACACACACACACACTCAAATCCAAACACACACACACACACACACACACACACACACACACACTCAAATCCCATCTTTTGTTATGTAATGTGAAAAACCCTTAATAAAAAGAACCATTTGATAAATAGCATTAAAACTTATTTTTTTTAAAATAAAAAATAAGTAAATGGGGTTGTTTGGGTTAAGGTTTTACTGTTTAATGTGTGTTGGTTTGGTTTTGAGCGGGGTTTGTTATGGTGGTGATCCTTTTGCTAACTTTGATCTTGAGTTTGGTTATGTTACTGCTTCTCCACTTGGTGTTCCTCAACAGGTCTTCCCCTGTTTTATGTGCTCTGTTTTTTAGTACTATTTGTTTTTGGATGCTTGTTAACTGTTTGATGAAATGCCTCTGTTTTACACTACTATGGTTTTTATTGTTATGTTTCTTATAAAGTTTCTAAGGTGGCCTTTATTATTATTTGATTTTTTTTTTATTTATTATCATTTTAAAAAAAAAAAAATACAAAAATTAGTTATAGGATGCAAGAATCCATGGGTGTCGTGTGAACCCTGGGACCCACCCTGGTTTCGTCACTTAACTAGTTTACTAAACAGGTTGGTTTTCGGGCTGGGGGTTTAAACGGGTTGGCCACTTGACCAGTTGACCTGCCAACCATTTTTAAGTTTTATATAGTTTAAAATGCAGTTTATGGTAGGTAAGTGGGTCGACTGCCAACCCGGCAACCCGGTTAATTTGTGTAACTTGCCAACGCGCTTAGATAAATGGGTTAAACGAGTAGTGTTTCGGGGCAGGGATGGTTTTTATTAGCAACCTTGTTTTTGACACGATATAAACAAAACTGGGTATATACTTGGCGAACGTATATAAAGTAGTTCTATGGATCACCTTAATGAAGGAATTTGACTAGTTATATACTCCATAAAACATAAGTTTTCTCTTTAGTTAAATGCAGTAGAATATTGTTTTGGAATAAATAAATGGGTGTGCATAGATCTATTAGAAATCGTGAATGCATATATTGTTTTTGCAAATAGAAAATCTATTACATCTTCAGTCACATAACGTTTTATAGGATCGTTTTTACTCTATCATTGAAGATTCTGAATTAGAAGTAGAAATGTGATTTTGCTGATAGAATCTATGGAACTAAATGGTTTTATAACTTTTGAGGTCTAACTGAATGAATCTGAATCTATCAATAAATGTTGAGCAATTGGCAAAGATTGTGTGAATTTAAAACATACAGAAGTTTTTGCAAGATTTACAACTTAATCATTTTTATTTTCTTATGAACTGAAATTACAGGTCATCGCAGTGAACGGAAAGTTTCCAGGCCCAGTACTAAATGTTACAACCAATTACAATGTAGTTGTCAACGTCAGGAACCAATTGGACGAAAGCCTCCTTGTAACATGGTATGTTTAGCTATTTCATTTATTTGCTGTTTCATTTTGTTTAATATGAATACAAATTGTCTCTTTTTAGTATATTAGTATACGGTTTTAAATATGGAAAATTATCTAATTGACAGGCCTGGAATAGAAATGAGGCGATCTTCGTGGCAAGATGGAGTGTTAGGGACCAACTGTCCTATTCCCGCAAAATGGAACTGGACTTACCAGTTTCAAGTCAAAGATCAGATTGGTAGCTATTATTATGTTCCGTCTATTAACTTTCAGCGGGCAGCTGGCGGCTTTGGTGGTTTTGTAATCACAAACCGCAAAGTTATCTCGCTTCCTTTCAATATGCCAGATGGAGATATTGTCATTACTATTGGTGACTGGTATACTCGAAGCCACAAGGTATGCGTCTTCGTTTTTATTTCAAATTTCATTACGAATGCTGAGAAGTTTATATATCTAATCTATTTTCTGTGTTTAATATATTATTAAATTTAGGATCTGAGAGCTGCGCTTGATGACGGGAAGGAACTTGGTATGCCAGATGGAGTTCTCATTAATGGCAGGGGTCCTTTTCAGTATAACTCCTCTGTACCAGATGGCATTGAGCACACGACACTTAATGTTGATCCAGGTAGATTTAATATTTGTTTTTTCAATATCATCATGTCACTTATAATGTGCAAAATTTGCTTCTTGAAGTGAAAAGTCAATGCATGACTACTATTGTATTGAATAGTTATATCATAAGTTTTGATTCAATTTCAATGTTTGTTTCGATATATCTGTTTTGTCCATCGAAGATAATGTAGACATATTTGCTCAACTTAACCATTTTCTAAAGCTAAAAAATAAAAATCACACAAACATACCATTTATGACTCACATATTGTAACATTTTCGAAAATAAAGTTATCAAATATGAATGTTTACTGGGACTGTTATGTTTCTTCTAGTGGTGGCAATTTGACTCGGTTACATAGAAAATGTAGCTGACAAGGGAACGGGTCAAATGTGTCCATTGGGTTAAACATCTGATCACTACAGTTTATTATTCATGTGTATGAGTTGTCTTTCACCTTTGGGAGAACATCTGATTACTACAGTTTATTGTTCATTTTGGGCAGTCATTTCATAGGCTATACGTTTCATCTTTTCATTTTTTTGAACCTGAAGATCTGATTATTCTTTTATATAACCCTGGACATGTCTTGTACAAATGAGGATTGATTTGCCTATGTTCTGCAGGGAAAACTTATCGAGTTCGCGTGGTCAATGTTGGAGTATCAACTTGTTTGAATTTCAGGATTCAGAATCACAATCTACTTCTAGCAGAAGCAGAGGGACATTATACATCCCAACAAAACTATACTAGCTTGGATATTCATGTTGGGCAGTCGTACTCCTTTTTAGTCACAATGGATCAGAATGCAAGTAGTGACTATTATGTTGTTGCAAGTGCCAGATTTGTGAATCAATCAGAATGGCAGCGAGTTACAGGAGTTGCTGTTTTGCACTATTCAAACTCTAAAGGAAAGGCATCTGGTCCTCTTCCTGATCCTCCAAGTGATGGAAACGACAATTCTTATGCAGTAAATCAAGCTATGTCCATCAGGTTTGTTTCTTTTACTATTTCCTTTTAAGGGTGTTTGGAATTCTGTTAAACATGTGAATATGTGATATAGAATTGTTATAATAAGAACATATAAGCGTGTTCCAATGTTCTTCTGTTGTTGGAGCTGTAATATCCAGATAATAAGTTGTTGACAAATTTTGAGTATTGAATAAACATATACTTTTATACATGCTATAATTTTTAAACACCTAGTATTATTTTTAGCGTTAAAATATTGTATTTTTGATATGTCAATTTCGTTATTATCAACTAGATATTCTTTTAAAACTATTTATTACTCCATCTATTTTGAAAAAAACATTTTATGTTATTCCAATAGTCAGGTTTACTGCCCTAGTTATAAACTGTGAACACTAGAAACTGATTACTATGACTGCAATTCGCAATAATCAGTTTTATAATGCAAATCCAAACACCCCTTCTTATTTTACCATTCAATAAACCAGTAGCAATTTGTTTCTTTATCAGGATGAACAACACAGCAAGTGGAGCTCGCCCAAACCCTCAAGGTTCTTTTCGTTATGGTTCTATTAATGTGACCGATATGTACACATTAAGAAATATTCCACCAACCACAATTGACGGTAAACTACGAGCTACATATAATGGGATTTCATTCGTGAACCCCAATACACCAGTGAGACTTGCAGACAATTATAAACTGAAGGGATCTTACAAATTGGACTTCCCTAGTAAACCATTAAATAGACCTCCTACCATGGACAGATCACTTATCAATGCTACCTATAAGGCGTTCGTTGAGATTGTATTGGAGAACAATGATACGGTAGTTCAGAGCTTTCATATGGATGGTTATTCCTTTTTTGTTGTCGGGTATGTTTCGATCATCCTGTTTCCGCACTTACCTTTTTTTCTTCAAGTGACCTGTGATTTTTATGTTGTGTATGCTAATTGTGAAATGCAATTTTTATATTAGGATGGCATATGGGGAATGGACAGAAAACAGCAGGGGGTCTTATAACCGATGGGATGCCATAGCACGCTCCACCACTCAGGTAACAAGGTTCCTTCTTTTTAAACATGATATGTTGAGGGCATCGAGTAACAGGTCAGAAAAGTTTGGGTCAAAATGTTGGCCCAACACACCTGCTGTCCAACGCTGTAAAGTTTTAATTATAAATCTGTTCGATAAATAAGTAGAATAACTATATTGACAATAATAATGCAGCTTTTTCTTTTTTCCGCCCTAGAGGCTTTTATAATGTCTCCGCCTTTTCTCAAAGAACAATAATAATGTAACTTTGTTAATGACAGATTTTAAGAGGTTTTATACTTGTATCTATAAAGAATACACTTTTGATAACTTTTGACCCCATTGACCGTCTCACCTTTTCACTCCCATTTTTTTTATTCGTCATACTAGGTGAGCACCCGTGCATAGCGGTGAAAATTTTGTGTGGCAAATAATTATAGCTGCGAAATTTTGGTTAAGTGTTTCATGTATGAATGTAAAGTATATGGAAGGAAAGTATATATGAATGTAAAGCAGTCATGTAAGGAAAGTAATATAGAGGTATAATATTAGAAGGCATAGGACGTAGGGGTAGATTAGTAATTTCATAGTTCTCACTATTGATCATTAACATTGTACAAAATGGTCGAGTTTGCTACCCCCCATTTTCATTGAAAGCGATTTACATTTGTGGGATTCACTAATATCTTGTTAAATTAACTGTTGAATATTTTATAGGTTTTCCCTGGAGGATGGACAGCAATACTTGTGTATCTTGATAATGTTGGAGCATGGAACCTTAGGACAGTAAATCTTGACAGATGGTATCTAGGCCAAGAAACTTATATGAGAATCGTTAATCCTGAAGATGATGAACAGCCGCCACCTGATAATGTCTTTTTCTGTGGTGATCTTGCCCACTTTCAAAAGTATAACCTCTCAAACACTATCTATGTACTATATTTGTTACAGCTGGCTAACTTGGTGGGTCGTGCAGGTTTGGTAACATGCCTAAATGGTTAAAAAGATGGCTCATCTATTCATGTTACTGAACCATTTGAAATTTTGGTAAAATAATATTTTTGGACCTAAAAATGTTTGCTCAAAACTTTCGCAATTCTTTAGTATATTACGTTGGGCGGCTTTAAACCGTTTACATGGCCAATGTACCTCTTGCATATGCGTATGGAAAATAGGACAGATTTAAAGACCCCATTGATTAATGTATGTTTTCTGTATATCAGGCCACAAAGATCTGCAGCTGATTTGAGCATCCAAGAATTGATGAAGCTGAACTTTAAGCTGCTGTCGACATTAGCAGCTGTTATCTACATGGTGATTTGAGAATTTTTGGGGGGGTAGGATTTTAACTTAATTGTTCAAAGGAGATTGGGTTCTGGGTAATTAATTAGTTTTTTCTGTAGTTGGAGAATTGGGTTGTGATTTGAGCTCAGATTAATCATTGTTCTCGTGGGTAAAAAGTATGATCTTCTTTGTATGAAAGCATCAAAGGTATGAAGTTGAAAACCATATTTTGGTAGCAATTGGCTTTCGCTTGATCTTGGTATTATGTCTTGTCTCTTTTACTTATTTTCTAAATATACGGTATATTGTTTCGTTAAGTTTCATTATAAAAATGGACAAAAAAATGTTGACGGTTTAGCTTAATACGGCTTGTTTTACATGACCAGTTATAATTCACATTTCAAATACCTATCTTGTTTACTAACCATGTTTTGAATAAAATTTTAGCGTTTGTCCATTTTTCACATCCCTAGCCCCCAATCATGAGATGTACATACGCACTATGGTATCGTGAGGATAAATCTTACTATTAATGGATCTGTAAAGTCTTGTTAGGTACGGAAAATGTTACCAGAAGGGACCGAACTAATAACTAGGCCTTGGAATGCTAGAGGTAGATAAGTTGATTAAAGAGTCGGGTACGATATATCTTACAATCTTGATTTAAAATTTAAGTTTGAAAATCTCTAGATTTATTGTCAAGTTTATTCGGTTCAGTTTGTGCTAATCATATTCAAGTTTACTTCACATTTGAAGTAAACAGAAGTATACATCAAACAAAATAAAAGGTCTCATCTCATAATAAGAGCAAGCAGTATGGCTTGGGGTGGGGGTCTACTTCAAGCGTTGGTGTCACCATTGCGGTGGCCATTCGCAAAAAGCAAATTGGTGATAACGCTAATCGTGTTGGTAATGTGTGTCTGTGTTAAATATATATTCTGATAAAAGCAAGTGGTTAGTGGTAATTATGAACCACGATGAGGTAAAACTAATCGGACAACAAGTGAAAAATAAAGCTCATATGACGCTAATGTGTTAGGCTGATAGCAATGCTGAACTGCAACCATAACGCAAGCTTTAACAATAACCTAATGTATTAATCGAATAACCTTTCAAATTATCAAATATGATAATTACCACCACAGGGGTCCATTCTTTAATTTGCTCTTGAGTGAAAATAAACGACCAACATTATAGGACATCACATGGTTATTTGTGACCAAATGATGGTAACATACTCTACAAGCAAACACAGTCATAAGTACCTTATTATTCGGTTTCCATTATCTTTCACTCCTGCATGCTCTTCAATAAACTCCTATTGGGAAACACTCGGTCCAAATATATATCTTGTAATAATTGCCCTATCTATTTCTTTTCTCACTCAAAGACTGAAAGTATATTCCTTTTAGGATCTATCAATGGTGTTTGATTTCATAACCAGAGCATGTTTGGTAAGCATTTATTTGAAGCTATAAGTTTTTTATTATAAAAATAATTTCTTCTAAAACAAGTACCTTTGTTTGGATATATCAATTTCAATCTTTTATTTTAACAAGTAGCTTCAAAATAAAAAGTCGATTCATAAAGCTTTTAAAATATTTCGGAGCTATTAAAATATAAATTTACTGTTAACAGCTTATAATTACAGTTAATAGCTAATATACCAAACAATTTTATTGGAAAAAAAGATACAGCTTGTAGCTAATGTTAACAGCTTTGCAGTTTACAGCTTACCTACTTTTAAAGCATGAATGATGATTCTTGAAATCTTGAATCTTGAAAATTTAAATTAACCAGTTTGCCTAAATTACTGCTAAGTATCTTTTAATATAACTCAAGCTTAATCAATTCTAAACTTAGACATTTTTTCAAAAACACACACTATATTAGTTTTAAAAAACGTGTGTTTTGTATTTTAAAAAACACACGTTTTGCATCAAAAGTCGAACCAGAATCACGATCTCGTAAGTATAATTATTTGCCGCTATTCACCGTCGCTTTGAGCTGGTATACGTCTAGTTTTATAAACTTATATAAATACTAGACTTTTAAATTAACGTAAATGTATACTTATTGGGAAACTAAAAGAAAAAAGAAAATGATTACCATGCCTAAAATATATAACTAAAAGCATGCTTAAGAACAAGATAATGACAAGTGAAAAATAAATCAGAAATGAAGATTTAGAGTGAAAATGCATGAGTGACGTATCAAATTGTTAACGAATTAGGCATGTATGTTATGTATCTCTATCATTGCTTTACTAATTTTATGTAACAACTAATAATATCCTCAATAAAAAAAATACTTCCTCAGTCCCTATATTGATTTTCCACGTTTTCATTTTGTGTTATTTCAAATTAATTGGCTGTTACAACATTGAAGATTTCGATACATCACGTTTACTATAACATTTTGATAATGCTCAGAATGAGCATGTTTTTAGTTGCGTTATCGTTAGTTTTATGCATCATATTTGGTTATATTTATGTACTTTTGTTACTTAATCGTGAAAAAGTGTATATGCAAGTAAATGTAGCCAAGTACAGGAAAAGATAAAGGAAAGTGAAAGAATTGAAGAAGTTATGCACATTTGGAGATTCCCGAGACTAAAGCACTGTTGGAAACCACACAAGGACTCAGTGATTTGAAAGCACCAATGTATCCATACTTTTATATCAAGAAAATATCAAGTTCTATAGAAGAATTCAGTGCTACGACCGAGGAAAAAGCATGCAACGAACCAAAAAGAGAAAAAGACAAATATGTGCGTGCAGGAGGCCTCCAGCCGATTCGGCTGGAGGAGCTGGACAAAGGGAAACCCGTCGGCTGGAACTCAACCTGATCGGTTGGACAAGACTGCAGTTACAAGTTTCGCATTAAATGAAGGCTTTACTTTACTTTAATCATTGGAGGCCGATCGTTTCTAGTTAATAACTCCTTAGGAACGTTTTCTTGAAGAATAAGTACCTTATTTACTATTTAAAGGATCCTAGGCTAGATACATTAGTGTGACACCTTAATTTGGTAATAGACTTTACACCAAAGCTATTACTTACTATTTTTCTTGCCCGAAAGACTAAGAGTCCTGTGAAAAAGTCCAGAGAAGTATTGAGTTATAGTCTCAAGTGTTTGGTTCTAGTTTGGAGTTGTTTACGAGTCAAATTAGGCAATTGGAGGAGCATGGTTGCTATAGTTCCACGAATCTAGTTCTTGTAACTCTAAGATAGGTATATCTTGTTTCTTTTACAATGAACTATTGTTTCTATAAGTTTTATGAAAGTTATGTTTGTTACTTGTGTAGAAACTAGAAGGGGGGGGGGGGGTTGAATAGTTTCACCGTTTAGAATTACGTTTTAAAAACTTTTAGTTCTTTTATGTTCTTTTTGAAAAACCGTTTGATTCAAAGTTATGTGATATCTATGAACACAATAGTAATGCGTAAAATAAGTAAAGTAAAGACTAGAAGTAAAGGAAGAAAACAACCAAACCGAGACACGGAGATTTATAGTGGTTCGACACGAAGCTCACTCTTCGTCCTACTCCACTCCTCGAGTACCACACTCGAGAGTTCACAATCACTATGTCAACACACTCCCTTCAGGCGAAGCAAACCGTACACCAAAGCTTACACCAAGTTTAACAACACTAAGCGGAATGTCGGGTTCTAATCCTAGCTAGAACCAATCCACACAAAGCGCATGTGGTTACATGAACAAGCACTCTTGTCTATTTGGATTTACACACAATCCAAGTCTTCACATGGACGATCATCCCGTCCAAATCTTCACACGGACAATCACACCGTCCACTTGAATCTTCACCCGATCCAAGTCTTCACGAACCTTCACCCGATCCACGTCTTCACTTCACGGAATCACACCAAGTCCAAATCTTCACACACCGACACAACAACTTACACAGAGTCCTAATCTAGATACACCACTTCACGGACATACACTTTGTCCGTATTTATCCTAACACACCTAATCACGACTCACACACAAGTCGGATATACAAATTTACAATATGTACCAATGAGAGAGTTTGGGGGAAGAAGAGAATCGTAACACAAGTTACGTGTGTAGGATGACTAATCTATAACACTTCGTTTCTTGACGAATACGAGCGTTCTTATCTTGCACTTTGATATAGAGGGTAACGGGATCACTTATAAACACATATCGACACGTTATAGTGATCAAAGAAGAGAGGAAGAAAGACCAGAATGTTTTTGTGCAAAGAGGGTTGGTTTTTCTTAGAAGACAATGCAGTATTTATAGGTACCAGGAGGAGCAGGGGACGGTCCCTTAAAGTTGGACGGTCCTGTATATATAAGGAACCGTCGCCTTGTTTACGGGACCGTCCCGACATACGCTCCTATTGTTGTCCTGATGTGGCGAAAGCTTATCTGGTGAAAAACTTATCTGATTTGAGCGAGAAAACTTGCTATTGGGAGTTTTGAAATTCAAATTTATTTTCTTTAATAAAACATTTATTTTTAATTAGAAAAATACTTTTGTAAAAACATTTTGTCACATAAAAATATGAAGTTTTGAGAAAATAAATTATTTGATCACTTTACTAATGTCGGTATTGTGTTTGTTCATACCTGAAGTGATGTTGTAGTCGGTACGTTATTGAAACGATTTTCCTCGGTTAAAAATGTAACACCCAAACCCGAAAAGGGTTAAAATGCTACATTACGGTGAGAAATCAGAACATAAACGCAAAGTGGAAGACTTTTATTAACAATAAGGTTACATAAGTTCTTCTAAGAAAATAATAAAATACTAAGTCTGAAATAGAATAACTTCTAAATGAAATACAATTCCAATTGAAGTCTAAATGGAGGATAACTCTAAATCTAATCCAAAAGCAATTGGGTAACTATCATCAGGGTTGGTCCTCTAAAAGCTCCTACTCTCATCACTCAAATCCCAGCACCCCGCTTGAATACCTGCCGCAGAGGAAAGAAAATGCGGCTGAGCTTAAAAAGCCCAGTGAACAGATATAACAAACGAATAACTAAACAAGAATAACTAAGTGAGAAAGAACCATAAGAATCTGCTGAAACAAGAAATCATATGTCATAAGAGTCAAATGAATAATGAGTCAAAGTAATGATAAGGAAATCAAGGAATCATAAGGAAATGCCCACGAGCTCAAAACAAGTGTCTAAGCATGATACATGAATAGACCAAGTAATCATATCATATATTATATCCTGTCATATCAAATGGAGTAGCGATCTCCCAAAACTGAAATGGGGTGTATGTCACACACAAACCATTCACTACAAAGCCATATCATAAACATATTACAAAACAAACCTAGGATGCATCCATACGCTCCCTGCAAAACAAAACATGTACACCACCATACACCTGTACTCTGACAAATATATTGGCGTACCAAAATGGCAAATAAGTGCACGAGCTCAATAATTATATACATATCACAAGGGAACGCCGTGGACCAATCACACCGCCACAGATAGTGTCATGCCATTGGTGCCTCAATGACATGGCCATGGTACCTCCATGACTAGTTAGCTCGGTTAACAGAATAAACAAAGCTATCACATCATAATGAATCGGTCATAGTATATCCAAACAAAAGAATATCAAATGAACTGGATGCCATATCAATGACATAGAACTGAATATCATATCAATGGGTACATATCAACAGAATCACAATGAATATCATAACAAAATCAATGATCGAAAAGTTAATGCGAAACCCTTACTGAGAAAGGGTAGAATATCCGTACCTTAGCAAATGGAATGAAAGCAAACGGAAAAGTGATCACAAGGAAAACTACGTCACGTCTTCTTCAACGAATCTACACGGATTAGGGTTCATAATATACTTATTAGCTCATTTTATGTCATAACGGATTTGTTGCTTATTATTAATTACATTTTCAACTTAGGGTTTATATGTGCCAAAATAGATTTTTAGGTTTAGAATGCAAATCTGATCCAGTTTCTTATGAATTTATAGACCTATCAAATGAGCTCCTGAGATTCTACCAATTTTATCTGAGACTTCTACATGAGTTAAGAACCTCCCAAAATTTTCCCAGATTTTATTACTAAGTGAAAGTACCATTTCAAAAATCATTTTCCCAAACCTGTCCAGAAAGTGCACTGCAGGTATACCCCGAAAATTTGTATTTAACCAACCCATCTTACCCTTTCAGAAAAATCCATAAAAATTCCAGTAAGTCATATACATCTTATAAATTCTCTCTGTCAAATGAGACCTCTTAATTCCTTATGGTTTTAAAACTAAAAATAAAAAACACCAACTGATTTTCAGACTTTCAAAATACAGTTTTGACACTTAACCTTGTAAAAATCAAAAGACTACCCTCCCTACCTCCAATGACCACAAAATTTATATATTCAAAAAGTAGGCAACTTAAACTTAATTTTAGACTCAATAATCATACAAAAACACGTTGGCATCTGATGTAATATTTTTGAGTCCAAAGAAATTGTAACGAATACAATTTCCCCGGGTCGTTCTCCCAACGAAGGTTTGACGGCGAATAAGTCGAATCGGTGTGTGAATATGTGAAGTGAATAAGTGAACGTGAAAGTTTATTTTGGTGTTGTTTAAACTAAAATATGAAAAATTAAAAGCAATCTACGATAACAAATAAAAGCACACAAAAAGAAATAAAATAACGCAAATCCCGGGCTATTCCCGAGATTTATAAAACTAAAAGTGAAGAAATAAACCTAAAGTGCGAAGCTAAAAACTTAAGGGACTGAAGATGCAATTTATTAAAACTGATTTTATAAAAGAAAATTAAGAAAATAAAAGTTTTATAAAAGCCGAGGGACTAAAATTGTAAAAACTGAAACTGTTATAGAACTTATAAAAGACAGGGACTGATTTGTACTTTTCTGAAACTTATTTAATACTCAAAACATTTTCAAACAAAGACAAGGACTGAACTGTAATACTTAGAAACTTGATTTAAACTGAAAAACGTTTTTAAATAAAGACAAGGACCATATTGACTAAAAATGAAACTACAAGGACTAAATTGTAAAATCTAAAAAAACTAAAAACGGTTTTCCTCTTCAAACAGCCCAGGATCGAATCCTGGTAACTACAAATTATCTAAACTATATTTTTTTTTTATTTTCTTCATTTGCAAATCAAATAACAACTAACAACTACTAATTTTATGAAAAGAAAAGGACTCAAATAAGCTGGAAAATAGCTTGTAAACAAGACAGTCAAACTTAGCACATTTTTCATGAAACAGTTCAAACAGGCACAAAATGGACTCAAATAAGCTAACCAAATAAGCTAATAAGAGCAAACCAAAAGCAGAAGCTGATTAACAGCTAGTTTGTCTAGCTTTTGCCCCAAAAATATCTCACTTAACTCAAATAGATTGCAGGAAAACTACTTATGAAATGGAGCTTGTGACTGGGGTGCAGGGAAACCCTTATGCAGACTAGCCACTTTGAGCTTAAATTGAGATAAGCTAATGAGTTCCAAAATCAGACTTCCTTGTTGATCTAGATTCACAAGCTGGCAAATTACTTAGATCACCAATCCAAACCTATTTCCAATCTCTAATGAATCCTACAATTGCTCTAGAAATCTATGCTATTTCTGCTTCCAATTTATTTTTTTGACTTTTTAATTGTTTTGAAAACTTTGACTAATTCTAACTTTGATTGATCCTACTGACTAATTGTGTTATATTAAGAAGCTATGAATCCAAATTAAGCTAACTTGATCTAATATGCACCTATAATAGAAAAATGGCTTACTGATTTACCAACAGACAATAAAATCAACTAGCTGAAACAGATTTTTTTTTTTACTTTTTGCCTTTCTAGTGCTGCAATTATTCTATTATATCACTTAAATGCAATCTAGGTACTGATCTATACTACTGAATAACCTAAAAATTGGCTGAAAACTCTTGAACCTATACTAATCCAAACTCCCTTTTATCCGAAATCAAATCAAACAAACTCAGATTCATGCTTAATTCACCCTTATCAATTATCAAACATAGCTTATTAACATCAAATATCCTCAGATCAGCAACAAACAACAACAAGTAACATCAGATTCTTAGTTCACATACACCACAGATGTTAAATAGCAATTATGAGGCAGTTTCAAACCATTTGACATTAAACTCAACTCAGTCAAATGTAAATGAAGTAAGCTACTGATATCAGGCAATAATCAGAACATATAAGCAACAATGAACAAATAAAAGCTAACAAAATCAGATCTACACTACTTTAGGCTACTAATGCAGAATTGAGTTAAAGCAAAAAATTGAAACTCACAAGGTAACTTCCCCTCAGCTTGAACAGAGGGGTCTCACTAAGCTGGCCTATCTTTAGATAGGCTCAAACACTTCCAATTTGATGTTTGAACTATCAAATTAACCCATCATATCCACTGTAGCTCCAGTTTGACTTTCGTTGACCCGAAGCATTAGCACCAATTAAAGCAGGAACAATTTAACTAAACTCACTGTAAACTATTGTGAAACTTGAATGAGCTTATGAAACATGTAAATGAAAGCTTGTAACAGATTTGAAAGAGTAAATTGCAAGTATTTAAAATGAGAAACTTTGAATTTTATTAAAACTTTGAAATGAGTAAAATCTGAAAGCTTGATAAAACTACAATGTTTTGATTAAGCTAAAAATTACACTACATAAACTACTCTATTCTATCCTACTCCTACACCTAGCTAACCCCCAAATCGAGAGAGTGAGGAAGTATATATAGCTGAGCTCAGGGTCTTCAGAAGGTCCTAGATGCTTTAATTACGTCCCTTCGATCTATCCCATCAATCTTCTATCATTTACAACCCTCGGATCAAATATGTGATGTGTTCTGGCCAATCAAAAGCTTCCAAACCTCCACGCTGGCAATCCGTGGTCACAACATTCTCTGACAAGTCAGAGTTCTTCTAGAAACTCGTGCAATTGTACTATATTACCCTTAATCTCAGTTAATTTGTACGGGTTATTATTTAGGGTTCATGTACTGGGTTGGGGGTAAAAATTGGGGCGCGAGTGTTTGTTTATTTTTATTTTATTTTGACTGTTTTATATACAAAGGGTTGACCGGGTTTGTTTATGGGTCGGGTCAATGGGTTTTAGAGGTGGACTGGATTGTTTTGATTGGGCTGGGAAGGTTTTTTATTAGTGGATTGGGTTGGGTTTGATAATGGAGTTGGGTTGGTTTAGAGTTTGGATCCGGTTTTAGTAAGTGTTAAGGATATAAGGTTTTAATGAAAGGGACTAATAATGTAAATTCTGATTTTTGGAGGGACTGATCTTGCCATTTTTCAAAAGTAGATCCAAGGGCTGAAATTGACAATCTCTGAAAATATGAGGACCTCTGTTGACTTTTTGACCAAATCTTCTTCCCGGCATCGGCTACAAATAACACTTCCATATCTCGTGCTCGTTTTCCCGGTTCTTTCTTGATTTTTGTCCTTTTCTTCGATATCCGTGCCTGCATATGTAAAAACACAAAAACACAATATATTTGGCATTTTGGTCGGGTTTTTAGTCTATTTGGGTCCGGTTTTGGTCAAGAAAAGGTATGTGTTTAAGCACATACCAAATTCCCCCAGACTAAGCTATTGCAATGTCCTCATGCAATGTTATAAAAACACGTTTTTGAAACCAAAAATTTCCAATCTCTTTTTACTAACTTTGAGAAGTAGCAAAATTTTCAAAAGAGATTAAGAAATCTTAAAGTTCTAAAAATTCTCCGATTTTCCTTTTATTCTATTTTTGTATTTTTCTTATTATGCATGTGACGGCTTTTGTTGACAATCATCATCTCCCGATAATTTTTAGGGTCTTCGAGTAGGAAACACGACACAAGAGGAAGTGACCATACGGATAAAATTCGTCGTCCCTGATTTTTCACAAGTCCCCAAACTAAGCTTAAAAACGAAATCATTGTCATTTACAAGTTAGATTGCCAACACTACTCAGAAAGCTAATTGTGGACTTCTCGTTCCCAAATTCCTATTTTCCTCTATTTATTTTATTTTTGGTGAGAAATGAATTTCTTCAAATTCTCATTTCGATAATTTTTAAGCCAATAAAGATACCTTAGTTTAGACGCTAAGTAGTTTTCAAATCTTCCCTCGAAAACCGTTGCATACAAAAATAAGGTCCACATCAAGGTCTCTGATTTAACACGATTTTGAGGATATCCCTTTTATTTGCGACCGAAACAACTCATCTACGAGTCCAGAGACAGAAGCCTTTATTAGGATATCCCCGGAGTCGAAGTTTGGCATTTTTAAACATTATTAAGCACATTAACGTATTTAATCCTTGGCCCTTTATAACAATCACAACATCGGCTGCGAACCGGCAAGATGTGATAGTCTATTATGACCTTGGAATTTTTCCTCTGCCTTTATTAGAAGTCTACAACATCAGCTGCGAACCGGCAAGATGCAGAAAACTTTTTATGGCTTTGGATTATTATTATTATTCGTTATTCATTAATTAATTATTTGCCAAACCCCAAGTCCTACGGCTTTTATAACAATCCCAACATCGGTTGCGAGCCGGCAAGATGGAATAGTCTATTACACCGTAACACTGGCAGTACCTTGATGTGTACCCAACTTTCATAAGCAAGGACTCTCTAAGGAAGAAATAAAAACTAATTATCGCCAAAACCAAAATAGCTTTAATTATTCCTAGATTATTATTATTGGATGAAACAAGCTTATGGGAACAAAAAGCCACAAGTAACTTCGATGAGCTCTAAAGAGATCCAACTACTCCACGTTTAGCAATCTAACTTATAAACAACTCTATCATTTCTCGTTCTTCGCAAATTTAAAATCTTAAATAATAAGATCCGCGAATGCTTAGCCAAATAATCAAGCCATGCATATATAAAGTCAAATACGGGAACTTGCAAATTCTTAAAGAGAATTCGCGTTTTCTAGCTCCTTGTGTAAAAGACTAGCACGAGCTTATAGATTATAAACGGTTAAGGGGACAAGCTAGGGCTCAACACGCCCGATCAAGTCAGAATTTTATTCCTACTCTCACCAGCGGAAAGTCAACAAAAATGTCAAAACTTATTATATTTTTGCACAAAAATTTTTAAATTTTTCTCATTTTTTTTGGATTTTTTTCAATTTTTGGAGGAAAAAACGGGGTTGCATGAGAAAACGGCAAAAAATGCAAGGCAAAAATCAAATCGACAGATTACCCCCCCCCCAGACTAAAACGAGACATTGGCCTCAATGTCTTAAAGGTAAGGGTTCTCCTACATAAATCTAAGGCCGTTTATTAATTATGCCAAAAGATAGATGTAAAACGATAAGATTTAGGATATCAGATAAGCAGCGGATGATGAAACTCGAGTAGCGTGAAGGAAACTACGAGCACGAGAGTCTTCATCATCGGGCATTCCTGGACATACCACAGAAAACACGAAACACAAGATATGGAAGAGGAAGCCCTCCTCACTGCATTTTATTAGAAATAAGAAAAGAAGATAGATGGATAAGCATGGGGTGCCTCCCACGAAGCGCTTGTTTTTGGTAACCGAGTCACATGAGCTTGACTCGACCCCGAATTTATTTGTCCTTGGGGGAGCAAGAGGAACGGACACCCGGCACGAAGAACGGAGATGTCGGGGTCGAAGACGGTATCCTCACTCCTAGCAGAGTGGAAAAATGGAGAAATGATGGGATAAGTGAAGAATGGGTGAAACACACGGATGACGAAAACAAAGTCAAATTCTGAATCACGGGTGGGTTGGGTGGGAAAAATATCAAGCACCGGAACATCATGTTCAGAAATCTCGTCCACCCCTCCAAAAATATCCTCCTCTGTATCGGATTCAAAATCTACGTCCGGTGGTTTCCCGGGTGGACGAGAAGATGGTAAATCAAAGAGAAATGATTCATTCTCGTCATTCTCAATACTCGGTGGTATCGAGTCATCCGTAGCAAGAAATAGATCGTCCTCTAAAAGAGAGTCACGTGACGGATTATCAGAAATATTGCTCAAATTAAGTTCGGAATTGATCTCAAAGTCGAAATACTCATAATCCGGAAGAGAAATATCAGCATGAATAGTGGGACTGCCACTACTCTTCTCTTCAAATCGAAAAATTTCAAGCTCGGGTAAGAAATCACTATCCATATCGGGGATAGGACATGAAGAGGTGATCACGGCATCAGTAGACGGAGTCGGATTATTAAAAGCTTCGATCTTTGAAATAAGAAGATTGATTTTGGACAATTTGTCACGAAGTAAATCATCTTTGATCTCATCATCATCTAGGTCAAAATCCTTTATCTCCTCTAAGCTAATGAACTCATAATCGGAACGCGATTCCTCAACATCATCGATATCTCCACAAGAGTCTTCAATACTCGGAGTATACTCATTGTGAGAATCGGCATAACTTTCAACGTCATCATCCGTAGCGTGATCAAACGGCATCTCATCCATATCAACGGTTTCAAAAGAGGGTTCGAATAAATAATGATATTTTCGTTTGGAACATCCTCATCTGGAAGTGTATCATCATCTGACTCATCAAAAGCTTCACTGCTCATCGGAGGAAGGGAGGATAATGGTTCTTCATTCAATAACTCTTCAAGAAAACGAATATCTCCCTCCGAATCAAAAGTAGAGTCATCAACCATCGTCGAATCGGAATTATCATTAGCAAGAGAAGTATCGACCTCTTCCAAAACGGGGTCACTTCCCTCAACCGGTGTGAGGGAAGGTTTGGAAGAGTCGGGGAGGATAGATTCAGAAGACGGAGTGGGATTGCCACTCGAAGAGTAATTGATGTCATGTTTACAATATAAAGCTATTACAACCCGCCTCTGCTCCTCAAATAACAATTCTTCCATGCTTTTTGTTCCATCATCTTCGACGGTTGTGGTAAAAAATGATGAAGAATTATAATAAGAATTAAACATGAGAAGGAGAAAGAGATAGAATTATACGGTTTAGAGGGTTAAAGAAAAAGAATCAAGTGGATGAGAGGAAAAGAATATTATTTTTGGATTTTTAAATTTTAGAATCATGGAAAATCATAAAGGAAAAAGGAAAATAAATTTTGAAGAGAAAATCTTTTTGGATTTTTATATATAAGGAAAAATTATAATCTTTTTGGTAACCGTTACGTTAACCGTAACCGTTTCCTTTAAAACTACGCGCAGCGTGGCGGGAGAGAAGAATGGATCTCTCTTCAGTCTGCAATTTAATGTCAAGACTTCCTTAAACCCGTAATTAGGTTGTAGTAATAAAGTAATCCGATAACGATCAATTTGATGATTTGTTTTGTTGTAATTCGGAAGGGTTTACAACCGCCCTCCTTCAACGGAAGACCGAGGATGTTTATTAAGATGTATTTATGAAAACACTTTAGGAAAAGTGTTTTATTTATTATATTTTTGTATTTTTTTTTTTATTATTTTTTTTAAAAAAACAATAACTTCCGAGGAAGGATCTTCAAATCACAAAAACAACGGACGAAATCGACGCACTCGTTTCAAGCCTTCCCCGGCAGCGGCGCCATTTTGTTGATGTAATATATTTTTGAGTCCAAAGAAATTGTAACGAATACAATTTCCCCGGGTCGTTCTCCCAACGAAGGTTTGACGGCGAATAAGTCGAATCGGTGTGTGAATATGTGAAGTGAATAAGTGAACGTGAAAGTTTATTTTGGTGTTGTTTAAACTAAAATATGAAAAATTAAAAGCAATCTTCGATAACAAATAAAAGCACACAAAAAGAAATAAAATAACGCAAATCCCGGGCTATTCCCGAGATTTATAAAACTAAAAGTGAAGAAATAAACCTAAAGTGCGAAGCTAAAAACTTAAGGGACTGAAGATGAAATTTATTAAAACTGATTTTATAAAAGAAAATTAAGAAAATAAAAGTTTTATAAAAGCCGAGGGACTAAAATTGTAAAAACTGAAACTGTTATAGAACTTATAAAAGACAGGGACTGATTTGTACTTTTCTGAAACTTATTTAATACTCAAAACATTTTCAAACAAAGACAAGGACTGAACTGTAATACTCAGAAACTTGATTTAAACTGAAATACGTTTTTAAATAAAGACAAGGACCATATTGACTAAAAATGAAACTACAAGGACTAAATTGTAAAAACTAAAAAAACTAAAAAGGATTTTCCTCTTCAAACAGCCCAGGATCGAATCCTGGTAACTACAAATTATCTAAACTATATATTTTTTTTTTCTTCATTTGCAAATCAAATAACAACTAAAAACTACTAATTTTATGAAAAGAAAAGGACTCAAATAAGCTGGAATAAGCTGGAAAATAGCTTGTAAACAAGACAGTCAAACTTTGCACATTTTTCATGAAACAGTTCAAACAGGCACAAAATGGACTCAAATAAGCTAACCAAATAAGCTAATAAGAGCAAACCAAAAGCAGAAGCTGATTAACAGCTAGTTTGTCTAGCTTTTGCCCCAAAAATATCTCACTTAACTCAAATAGATTGCAGGAAAACTACTTATGAAATGGAGCTTGTGACTGGGGTGCAGGGAAACCCTTATGCAGACTAGCCACTTTGAGCTTAAATTGAGATAAGCTAATGAGTTCCAAAATCAGACTTCCTTGTTGATCTAGATTCACAAGCTGGCAAATTACTTAGATCACCAATCCAAACCTATTTCCAATCTCTAATGAATCCTACAATTGCTCTAGAAATCTATGCTATTTCTGCTTCCAATTTATTTTTTTGACTTTTTAATTGTTTTGAAAACTTTGACTAATTCTAACTTTGATTGATCCTACTGACTAATTGTGTTATATTAAGAAGCTATGAATCCAAATTAAGCTAACTTGATCTAATATGCACCTATAATAGAAAAATGGCTTACTGATTTACCAACAGACAATAAAATCAACTAGCTGAAACAGATTTTTTTTACTTTTTGCCTTTCTAGTGCTGCAATTATTCTATTATATCACTTAAATGCAATCTAGGTACTGATCTATACTACTGAATAACCTAAAAATTGGCTGAAAACTCTTGAACCTATACTAATCCAAACTCCCTTTTATCCGAAATCAAATCAAACAAACTCAGATTCATGCTTAATTCACCCTTATCAATTATCAAACATAGCTTATTAACATCAAATATCCTCAGATCAGCAACAAACAACAACAAGTAACATCAGATTCTTAGTTCACATACACCACAGATGTTAAATAGCAATTATGAGGCAGTTTCAAACCATTTGACATTAAACTCAACTCAGTCAAATGTAAATGAAGTAAGCTACTGATATCAGGCAATAATCAGAACATATAAGCAACAATGAACAAATAAAAGCTAACAAAATCAGATCTACACTACTTTAGGCTACTAATGCAGAATTGAGTTAAAGCAAAAAATTGAAACTCACAAGGTAACTTCCCCTCAGCTTGAACAGAGGGGTCTCACTAAGCTGGCCTATCTTTAGATAGGCTCAAACACTTCCAATTTGATGTTTGAACTATCAAATTAACCCATCATATCCACTGTAGCTACCCCAGTTACCCCAGTTGACTTTCGTTGACCCGAAGCATTAGCACCAATTAAAGCAGGAACAATTTAACTAAACTCACTGTAAACTATTGTGAAACTTGAATGAGCTTATGAAACATGTAAATGAAAGCTTGTAACAGATTTGAAAGAGTAAATTGCAAGTATTTAAAATGAGAAACTTTGAATTTTATTAAAACTTTGAAATGAGTACAATCTGAAAGCTTGATAAAACTACAATGTTTTGATTAAGCTAAAAATTACACTACATAAACTACTCTATTCTATCCTACTCCTACACCTAGCTAACCCCCAAATCGAGAGAGTGAGGAAGTATATATAGCTGAGCTCAGGGTCTTCAGAAGGTCCTAGATGCTTTAATTACGTCCCTTCGATCTATCCCATCAATCTTCTATCATTTACAACCCTCGGATCAAATATGTGATGTGTTCTGGCCAATCAAAAGCTTCCAAACCTCCACGCTGGCAATCTGTGGTCACAACATTCTCTGACAAGTCAGAGTTCTTCTAGAAACTCGTGCAATTGTACTATATTACCCTTAATCTCAGTTAATTTGTACGGGTTATTATTTAGGGTTCATGTACTGGGTTGGGGGTAAAAATTGGGGCGCGAGTGTTTGTTTATTTTTATTTTATTTTGACTGTTTTATATACAAAGGGTTGACCGGGTTTGTTTATGGGTCGGGTCAATGGGTTTTAGAGGTGGACTGGATTGTTTTGATTGGGCTGGGAAGGTTTATTTATTAGTGGATTGGGTTGGGTTTGATAATGGAGTTGGGTTGGTTTAGAGTTTGGATCCGGTTTTAGTAAGTGTTAAGGATATAAGGTTTTAATGAAAGGGACTAATAATGTAAATTTTGATTTTTGGAGGGACTGATCTTGCCATTTTTCAAAAGTAGATCCAAGGGCTGAAATTGACAATCTCTGAAAATATGAGGACCTCTGTTGACTTTTTGACCAAATCTTCTTCCCGGCATCGGCTACAAATAACACTTCCATATCTCGTGCTCGTTTTCCCGGTTCTTTCTTGATTTTTGTCCTTTTCTTCGATATCCGTGCCTGCATATGTAAAAACACAAAAACACAATATATTTGGCATTTTGGTCGGGTTTTTAGTCTATTTGGGTCCGGTTTTGGTCAAAAAAAGGTATGTGTTTAAGCACATACCAAAACACGTTGGCATCATCAAATTAGACCCCTTTAAATCCGACCCAAATTCTGGACAGCATGTAAGTGGGACAGAAACAACCCTAACCTAAACCCTTTTCGATTCCGATTAACACACACATTCTATAGGTTTAATTTGACCCACACACACACATGCTTATATCCCTTCATGATGACACACGTGTTACCCACACTTAACACAAAATAACGCAGCACAAACCTCACATAAAATCACACAACTCCAAGCCCTAACCCACACATTAAATATATACGCCCCACGTTAAATAGCTAGGGATTGTATCCAGATTTTAGTAGTTCAATTAACGTGTCATTAGTGTTTTAATTAGGGTTCTAACAACAGCAACATAGGGCTGGAAAATAGCTAGGTCGAAACAGAAATAACAATGGGTCGTTAAAGCTGAAACAGAAAAGAAAAGCGCACAGGTCGACACATACATATTAACAGATTTTAAATGATGTTGTTATACTTATATACATACGTTCACTTATAATAACGAGCAACATAATCAAACAATGGACAGAAGAAAACTAGCAATAACCAGGTTTAAGACAAGAAGTAATCGGATGGTACCTTAGATTTGATACCAAGACAAAAACAATTAGAACAGGGAACCCCAAATCGATTAAAACCCACAGCAAAACAACTCCTTTAACCTTCGAATACACCACAGCACCACAACAACAAAGCCCTCTTGGTTTAGGAAAACAAAAGATACGACTTGAACTTGAGAGAAACGAACCCAGGAACTCTTGTGTTTGTTTTTGTTTGTGTCGAATGAAAAAAGAGAGGGAGGGCCGAATATATTAGATGGGGAAAAGTGTGTGATAAGAATTTGGGAATACCGTGTTTTTGTGCTAGGATAATAACGCATGATGCGTTAGCGTGTGTCGTTGTGGTTTAGCAGTTTTAATGCCTACTCAAGTTTTAAATTTATATTTAGCCGACTTATCAATAACACACACACTTAACGAGCAGTGTACCCGGTCAGTATGAATATAATGGTAAGTAGAGTGTCGATCACTAAGAGTGGAACGTATTATCTAGTTATTCTAATCAGTATTTTAATATATTAAGTTAGCTATACAATCTAATCTAACGCAAGGGGGTTCAGCCTGAGAGACTGGCACGATTTGGTTGCAATTAAATAATAAACTAAACCAATAGGCACGAATCAGCAAGTAGCACACACGTACACAGATAAATACTTGAGACAATAAGAGGGCTGTCCTTATGATAAGTAGTTTGTCACTTGTTTTATTGCTAGTGTTATATGAAGTGTATAGTTCGATGCAACGCACCGAGATTAAGTCCTTTCTCGTTGGTTCTAATCTTATCGGCGAGTAAACCCTTAATGATTACTTATGACTATCCCGTTTATCTTTCTCCTACTTTTCTACAGACCATAGAATGCATAGGCGATCTAATAAACAGGCGAGGGCAGAGGCATGGCGACCCGATCAACGCTCAGCTAGACACAGAGGTTATCAATGCACTAATAAAAGTCACCAATGACATCAACATATAAACTTTAATTAATGAGAAAGCAGTTTTAAGGGAGTGCAATCATTCCGTTGTCACATTACACAAGCCACCAATCTTGATGAATTAAAGTTTACTAACACAATAAAACAAAACTACTTAATGAATTAAACACATGCAGCACCTTCTTACAGCTCTTGTATCTTTGATTTGGGTGTGTCTTGTGCTGCTGCCTTGACTGAATTCGTCCTAGGTTTCTGGTCTTCGGTCTTCGGATATAATATGTGTCACACGAAATTCGTCTGGTCTTGGGGTATTTATAGTTTCTGTCTGAGGGTAAGATGCGGCGCATCTAGTAAGTAGATGCGGCGCATTTACTTAACTTCGCGTGGGGTCCAAGATTATAATATTCAGGAATATTCGTACACCGCTAGAAGATGCGGCGTAACTCCATAATAGGATGCGGCGCATGTCCTCTTGTATCTTGGATCGTATCTGGTGAAATATTGATAGTGATGCGGCGCATCTGGAGCAGAATAGTCTTGATCTTGTACATTTCGGTAGACTCTTAACTTCTTGCATGTTTTGCTCCATAATTAGTCCAAAATCGCCAAGTTTCACCAAATGCTTGTTTTCAACTGAGAATTACAAAAGTAAACGATTAAGTATCAATCCTCATACATAATATAATAAAACAAGTCAAATTAATAGGATAAATGATAGTAATAAAATGTACTTATTTGAGTTCATCAATAATAACGCATGATATCTTCTAATTAGGGAATGTGACATGTGATAATTATCCTCTTGTAACAAACGATTCCAAGGAAAATGGGGCTAGGGAATTCGGTTTAGGGATAACACTTAGGATAATATTTTAGTTTAGGTAACTTTAGGATATAATTATTTAGTTTAGGATTTACTTTATTAATATGCATTGTAATTGTATAACCTATAGTTTTTAAATGACATATAGTTAATTTCATACTTTGGATAAAATTCAATATGGTGCATAATTGATGGTTCAAATTTTTAGGGTTTTACAACTCTTCCCATCTAAAAAGAAAATTTCGTCCTCGAAATTGAAGTAGAAAGATCAAACAGAAACGTACCATATTAAGAAAAGAAATGAAAATGAACGGAAAGGTTTGTTTCTCATGACTCGATCATGGCGTTCTAATATAGCATTGGTTCTTCAACGAATGACAAATCTGCACGAACTTGATCCAACGGATACGAAACATATATATAACAAATGATAGTGTAACCTTTCAGGAAAGATACTTAAAACACAATATGAAGATGACATAAATACGGAGGAAATGCCAAACGATAAAAACATCGATTAATTCAAGCTGAGATATCGAACGAACAAATGAAAATGTGATGAATAACTCCTATACTCGTGATTAAGAACCACAAGATTTCTCATAGGAAATAGAAATGGGTAAGGCATAATTTTATAGTGTAGGGGAAACCTTAAGGTGTTTAGCAAAAGCAGAGAAACCACAAAATGTGTCCAACACATCATGATCGCAAAATTCTCAAAATGGACGAATGAGCATCTAAACAATTAACAAATGAATCAAAGGTTCAGGAATGAACGCGATTATATCAGAAGGTGAAACCTATATGGTGAAAAGGCATTACCACAAAGTTATCAAAGCATTCTAAACTTAATTGGTCACTAAACTTACGTTGCGTATTCTAACTAATTTTCTAAATCTCCGGAAAGAATGATCTTAACAAGGGCTCAAATAAAGGCAGGAATATGAATTAAAGTGATGCAGAGGAATGATACTTAAACAAATGTATTATAGTCTACCCAATCTTCACCGGTCATAACTTAAGTTCCTACAGGAAGATCCTAAGGCAAATTCTTAAAGGTTATCTCATAAGCTTCTACAGTGCAAACCTAAGGGCCAGATCTTTCACAGGTCATAACTTAAAGTACTACATGTCGAAGCCTAAGCTCTGATACCATAATTGTAACACTCCAACCCGACAAGGGCTAAAATGCTACATTACGGTGAGAAATCAGAACATAAACGCAAAGCGGAAGACTTTTATTAACAATAATGTTACATAAGTTCTTCTAAAAAAATAATAAAATACTAAGTCTGAAAAAGAATAACTTCTAAATGAAATACAATTCCAATTGAAGTCTAAATGGAGGATAACTCTAAATCTAATCCAAAAGCAATTGGGTAACTATCCTCAGGGTTAGTCCTCTAAAAGCACCTACTCTCATCACTCAAATTCCAGCACCCCGCTTGAATACCTGCCGCAGAGGAAAGAAAATGCGGCTGAGCTTAAAAAGCCCAGTGAACAGATATAACAAACGAATAACTAAACAAGAATAAATAAGTGAGAAAGAACCATAAGAATCTGCTGAAACAAGAAATCATATGTTGATGAAGCGAAAAGTGTACCGCTTTTAAGGGGTCATTTAAGCCCTAAATCGTATTTATTTGATCAAATATTGCCCTAAATCGTTCCTTTTGTCATTTTAGGTACTTTTGAGGAGAAATCTGGAAAAAGAGGCATTTTGGACGTTTTTGGAGCATAAAAGTGAAGAAAACGACAAAGTCTCAAAATTGTGCTGGAAATTACCTTTGACGGCGTCAGGATTTGTTCTGGACGGCGTCATGGCTTGGAAAAAGTGGTGGATGTGAAAATTACTCATGATAAGCCAGAGAAATTTGCATGGAATTCTGACGGCGTCACGCTTTAATGTGATCAAGGTCGTCACGGCTTAATTTAAAGAGGGACGGCGTCACCCCTAAATCTGACGGCGTCAAGCCTTGATAAGCCAGAACGGATTTTGGAGAGCTAAAGAGGGACGGCGTCAAGAAGGCCATCCGGGAACCCTAAAAGCGGCGAGGTGACGGCGTCACACTCCATAACGTGACGGCGTCAGATCTGAAAGTCTATATATAGTTTTGCAATTTTTTGTCATTAGTGTGGAACTTATTGGGGAACTTTGTGTGTGAAAACCCTAAGACGATTTTAGCAGCTTTTTCAAGGCTTTTTGCCTTGAGATATTCCATGTTACATTGAAGATAAGTTATCAATTAATCATTCAATATGTCTATGTGTTGTTTGATTCTATCTTGTTCTTGTCTTTTGTTTAACATGCTAGGCTAGATTTATCTTGTGTTTGCTTAGATCTAATGAAACCTAGCTATTGATTATTGGTTATTAGTGTGTTATTAGATGTATTGGATGATTGTTCATCTATGTTAGGCTTAAGAAAACTGGCTAACTTCCTATTCGGTAACTTGCTTGAACGTCTTAAGAAACATGAACCAATGCGTACTAAGGTTTTTATGGTTGTATTTAATGCACAAGCGAATTCTAGTGATCCCATGTTAGGAGCTTCCTAGCCGGCTCGACATAGGAGTGAAGTAGGAGCTTGTAGAGTTGGGGAAGTACGTACGCCACTCCACGATTGGTATTAAGGAATACACCCGTCATCCACGCAATTAATACACACTAATCAACCGGTAAAAGATAGTTAGGGAGTAAGGAAATCTAAGTAAACACATTTCTCTCCACATAAGTTTTACCACCTTTTCATTTTCAGTTATTTTATTTTATTTGCATTTTTAGTAACTTGGGTTAGTTGACTAGCAACTAACTCCGCCCACTCTTTCAAACCCGAGATTTTACTTGCTTTCATAAAATTATAAAAAAAAACATAAAAAGAATCTTCTCTCACCCTTAGACCTATTAGAGTAGTTTTTCATACCTAACGAACACTATTCCCTGTGGAGAACGATCAATCCCCCGTACTTACCACTACACTATACTACATCGGTCAGGTACACTGCCTGGTAGGGTTGTAAGCCTCTTGAGATCCCTTGAGAGGTAAAACCTGTTGTAAGGTTGCAAAACCACGCATCAAGTTTTTGGCGCCGTTGCCGGGGAATAGTTATTGTTTAGGTTGAATTTTTTTTATTTTATAGGTCTACTCACTAGATTCCTTTCTAGTGAGATTTTTATTTTCTTTTTCTAGGTTTTCTTTAGTCTATCTATTTTCTTCGTTTCTTTGTTCGTAACCATTACCATTCGACATCATGGAAGATGGTAATATCCTTAATCCCAACAACCCACCACCACAACAACCACCACCACCTCCTAGAGCCCGTACTTTAGGAGAGTACTCCCGTCCTAGCCACCATGGCTATCGAAACACCATTGAGCTCACTCAAGGAGCCAATGTCACTCCCTTGCGATCCGACACCATCCGGTTGGTGCAAAGCGGATGCGCATTCCATGGACTTCGTTCTGAAGATCCTAATCAACATCTCAAGGACTTTCTCAAAATCGTTGATTCTATAGACCTTGATGTTGCCACTCGAGAGACGACCCGATTGCGTCTCTTTCAATTCTCTTTGCGGGACCAAGCTAGTCAATGGCTAGAGCGTCAACCCGCAGGATCCATCACCTCTTGGGATGATCTCACCACTCGTTTCCTTGCTCAGTTTTTCCCACCGGGAAGAACTACCAAGCTAAGGAATGATATCTTGATGTTCCAACAACGTCAAGGCGAAACCCTCTACGGGGCATGGATTCGATTCAAGGACTTACTCCAAAGAGTCCCTCATCATGGCATAAATCTCTGGCTTCAAATCCAAATCTTCTATGACCATGTTGATTACCACCCCAAGCGTGCCATCGATCGAGCCGCCGGGGGCAGATTGCGCGACAAAAGCGCCGAGGAATCATGGGAGATCATTGATGAGCTTGCATCCGACGATGATGAATTGTGGCAAGTTTCCCACGACGTACGCTCGGCGGTCAAGACATATTCATCGCCCGATACAGCTAATCAAATCACTGAGGAAAGCGTTAGTGAACTTGAGAAAAGGGTTGCATATCTTATGGAAAAGCAAAAGAGACCCTTAAGTCCACAAAAAGCAACAATTAACTCGGTCTCAAGCGTTAAACAAATACCATTGTCCGAATCACCCCTTAGGGAAAATACTAAACCCTTCCATAAGCACGCTCAACCCAACTCACCACCTCAGGAACTTAGTCCAACATTTGAAGCTCGAATGAGAGAATACATGTCAAAACACTCCGAACGGTTGGCAAAATTTGAGGAAGCCGTCTACAAACAGAAGGAGGAAATGGAAGAGAAGATGGCGGAGATGATGAACCTTTTGAAAGAATACACAGATACAAAAGCTCCTGAAAAAGTGTTGGTGAGGAATGACGTTGAAGTTCCCAACACTAGATTTGTCAAGGCCATCTCCGTCGTCCAAAAGGGCGAAAATGATGGAAGAGGGAAATCCATAACTATGGAAGTTAACAAAATTGACCTCGTCCCAATTAATGATGGAAACACCAATGCCTGCAACTGCGATTCAGACAAAGGCAAGGAGGCGCCCTCTAAGGAGCGCCAATTGGTAGAACCGCCAAAGTCGCAACAAGTGAGGCATTACTTGAGGCACGATATAAACAAGGAGACCATAAATGATTGGGTGAGAAATTATCGACGTACTCATCTACCCAACAAGGAGTCCACGAGAATAGAACCGGATGATGAATCCGACACATTACCCGGAGGGCAATTGTATGAGTGCCTCATAAGACAAAAGTTAGTGGAAAAGCAGGAATTCTACGGTGTCTTCGAAATACCATGCAGCATTGGAAAACTCAAGTATCTGGATGCGGTAGCCGACCAAGGTTCCGATGTAAATTTGATGCCTTTATCCGTTTATGTCCAGTTAACGACAAGCTGCCATCCATCACCCGTACTAAACTCTCCTTTGCAAAATATTCTTATGAGTACCCGTTAGGAATTGCAGAAGATGTGTTGGTCAACGTTGCCGGATTCCTGTACCCGGTCGACTTCACGATTATTGAGAGGAATGATATGAATATGCCAATAATCCTTGGGGCACCCTTTCTCGCTACCACTAGGGCACAAATCGATTATGGAAATAGTGCCATCCTAATGAAGAAGGGGAAGAAAACAATAAACTTCCCAACGGTCCCACGACACATACGAGATGTTGCTCTACAAAAGAAGATGGAGGCGAACTCCAATATAATCCGTGGTGATGTTCGAGAGAAAATCCATGCATGGGAGGCAAGGATTAAGAGTTACAATGAAAATGAGATTAGGGAATGTAAGGGGGGAAATAACGATTATATTGAGGCTGATAAGCAGACCAATAACCCCGTTGAATTTACAAAAGGAGACTCAGTGCTCCTAAGGCATTCAGAAACAAAAGCACCTACTGATGAACCAAGTCCCTGGTGGTACGGACCATTCACAATTAAAAGTCTACACCAAGATGGGGTAGTAAGTTTGACCAGCACGAGAGGAGGTGAAGTGACTGCGAATATCGAGCGATTGAGACACCACCACCCTGATAACAAGGATTATATCTATCAGGGATACGTCATTATGAATGATGGAATCACGTAATGTACGTGACTTTGAGTCTAGCTACAAGACTCGTTAATAAAGAAAAGCGCTTCTTGGGAGGCAACCCAAGTTTTATTTGCTTTGTGTGTTTATTTATTTGTTTGTTTGATTTTATTTGTTTCCGTATGTGTGTTTAAGTTTTATTATTATTGATTCATGTTAAAAACTAATTTGTGAAAATGCTTTATCTTGTTTTTAACTTCGTCTTAACTACATATAAAGGTATTTTGCAAAAGTTAAGTGTAAGGGAAATCTAAATCGGTTTATTAGAACACAAATGAACATGAATCGTAATAGTAATAAATGAACATACATATTAGTGTTTGTTTGAGTCAAATGCTTGTATCGAGTCATAATGATGTTTTGCAGGATTTCCAGGAAGTAAGGTATAGGTTTTTCCAAAAATTTTCCGGAAATATAACATGAGAATTCTGTCAGATCATTTCTGACGGCGTCAGGTTTAATTTTCTGAAAATTTTTGAAAGTTTTGTTTTCATAAAAAGTTTTTATTAAATCTATAACTTATAATCTCCAGGAATCTGCAAAATTATCATTCCACAAGCATTATATCCTTATATATAGATTTATCCCGCCGATGTTATGCAGGTTTTCGTGTTTGTTTTCTCAGGTTTAACAGGTTATTTTGGACAAGGAAATGTATGTGGAATCAAGCTTTTGGCGATGCATTAGTCATGGAGCTTCAACATTACCTTGGAAGAAGATCTAACCGTGTTACTTCATTATCCACCGAGCGAATCAGGGGAGTATTTGATTTCATTCTTTTACTTTTTTCTTTTACATCTTGTTATTTGAACATTGGGGACAATGTTCATCTTAAGTGTAAGGGGGGGGGGGTAAAAGTACGATTAGAGAATGCAATTGCACTTGATTTTTGTTTGTTTAATGGTAGATGTGTAATAAAACTGAGAGAAATACTTGTTAGGGCAATTTTAGTGCCAAATTTAAATTTTTTTACAACATTTAGGAGTGAAACTTTAGTTCTAATAAGCGTCTCATGGATAGGAATTATATGACTAGCACAAAAAACCGTACCACTAAAAAAATTTCCACCCCCAAATATGTGAGGTTCGCCCCTAGAATTGGTAGGAAAAGCATTTATGCTATGATGTGTGTACCGGTAGCACTTAGATTCTAGAACTTGCGTTAGGACCATTCCAAGGCCACAAGTGAGACTACATTCGTGTAGTTAGATTTACTACATGATAAGAGGCATTAGGATAAACCCATTGTTTTACACCTGTGTTTTTGTTATAATTACATTGGCTACATTGGTCAAGTAATTCTCCCGCACCCTTTGCGTTGTACTCATTTTTAGTACACGATACCCCTAGTACACCCCTCAGAGCCTATCTTTTCGTTTCGACCTTTAAGCATTTTACTTAAAGGAAGAATTTGTTACACCCCACTTAAATGTACACCCAAATCGCCTTAGCCTACCTTGTATGCACTCATCTTTAGTGCATTATTGTGACAACATTTGTTTAAACCCAAGTTAATTATCTAATTGATTACATGGTTGCTAAGTCGAGTCATATCCTTGTACATATTGTTTTGGGACGATTGGGACTCATGGGTAAAGTACTAGTGTAATGGAGTAATGGGGAAGAACATCATTTATTACCCCCATATGTGCTAAATATTTTAAAAGTGCTCCAAGTGTTTTGATTATCTTAATTCGAGTCATTAGAATAGTGTTTGTAAAGTTATGTAAAAGTTCAAGTGTAAGGGGAATGCAATGCCCCTATGATGTATTATTTTGGATGGTAGGGCAAGAGTGTATGAAAAAAAAAAAAAAAATCAAGAAAAATACAAAAAAAAAAAAGAGAAAAAGAAAAAGCGAAAAAAACATACGGACTACCATCCCGTTTCATTTTATGTTTATTTTATGTTTTTGTTATTTTGTTTCATTAGCTTAAGATTGAGTCTAGTCTTGGCTTAGCAACATTGTATAGTACATGTAATTGATCAAGATCTTTAACTCGCCACCAGTAAAATATCCCTTATCCAACAAAACCGTGTTTTCCTTTTCCCTACACCTAACGTTATAACCCATTTAAAAGCCCTCTTTGATAGTTTATCTTAGGTGCTTACGCCTAGTGGAGGAGGTTTTCGATCCTTTCCCAAGCCTATGGTAATCTATTTGATGAAGCGAAAAGTGTACCGCTTTTAAGGGGTCATTTAAGCCCTAAATCGTATTTATTTGATCAAATATTGCCCTAAATCGTTCCTTTTGTCATTTTAGGTACTTTTGAGGAGAAATCTGGAAAAGGAGGCATTTTGGACGTTTTTGGAGCATAAAAGTGAAGAAAACGACAAAGTCTCAAAAATCGGCTAAAAGTTACCTTTGACGGCGTCAGAATTTACTCTGGACGGCGTCATGCCTTGGCAAGAAAAGTTGGACGTGAAATTTACTCATGACGGGCCAGTGAAAATAGCATGTGAATTCTGACGGCGTCACGCTTTAACTTGATCGAGGGCGTCACGGCTTAAATCATAAGGGGACGGCGTCACGTTCATGGTTAGACGGCGTCAAGCCTTGATAAGCCAGAATGGATTTTTGAAGAGCTAAAGAGGGACGGCGTCAAGAAGGTCATCCGGGAACCCTAAAAGCGGCGAGGTGACGGCGTCACACTCCATAAAGTGACGCCGTCAGATCCAAAAATCTATATATAGTTTTCTAATTTTTTGTCATTAAGGAGAGCTTAGTGTGTGGAATTTTGGGAGAAAACCCTAAGACGATTTTAGCTACTTTTTCAGGGCTTTTTGCCTTGAGATCTTCCATGTTTTATTGAAAGATAAGTTATCAATTAATCATTCAATATGTCTATGTGTTGTTTGATTCTATCTTATTCTTGTCTTTTGTTTAACATGTTAGGCTAAATTTATCTTGTGTTTGCTTAGATCTAATGAAACCTAGCTATTGATTATTGGTTATTAGTGTGTTATTAGTTGTATTGGATGATTGTTCATCTATGTTAGGCTTAAGAAAACTGGCTAACTTCCTATTCGGTAACTTGCTTGAACGTCTTAAGAAACATGAACCAAATGCGTACTAAAGGTTTTTATGGTTGTATTTAATGCACAAGCGAATTCTAGTGATCCCATGTTAGGAGCTTCCTAGCCGGCTCGACATAGGAGTGAAGTAGGAGCTTGTAGAGTTGGGGAAGTAAGTACGCCACCCCACGAATGGTATTAAGGAATACACCCGTCATCCACGCGACTAATACACACTAATCAACCGGTAAAAGATAGTTAGGGAGTAAGGAAATCTAAGTAAACACATTTCTCTACACATAAGTTTCTCACCAACATTTTAATTTCAGTTATTTATTTTATTGCATTCGTAGTAATTTGGGTTAGTTGACTAGCAACTAATTCCGCCCACTCCTTCAAAACCCGAGATTTTACTTGCTTTTATAAAATATAAAAACATAAAAAAGAATCTTCCTCAACCCTTAGACCTAATTAGAGTAGCCTTTCATACCTAACGAACACTATTCCCTGTGGAGAACGATCAATCCCCCGTACTTACCACTACACTATACTACATCGGTCAGGTACACTGCCTGGTGGGGTTGTAAGCCTCTTGAGATCCCTCGAGAGGTAAAACCTGTTGTAAGGTTACAAAACCACGCAATCAAGTTTTTGGCACCGCTGCCGGGGAATAGTTATTGTTTAGGTTGAATTTTTACTTTATAGGTCTACTCACTAGAATCCCTTCTAGTGAGATTTTTATTTTATTTTCTTTTTCTAGGTTTTCTTTAGTCTATCTATTTTCTTCGTGCTTTTGTTCGTATAAGATTTTCATTGACTCTTCCGTTCACCATTATGGAGAACGCGAATCCACCATACCACCAACCACGTAATTCACCCACTCCATATGACATCTTGATGTTTGAACAACATAAAGATGAACCTCTCTATGATGCATGGACTCGTTTTAAATATTTACTCCAAAAAGTCCCTCATCATAACTTCGATTTTTGGTCCCTAACTCAAATCTTTTACAATCATGTCGACCGACATGCCCAAAGGGACATTTACCATATTGCCGGCAGGGATATTAGGGAATTAAGTGCTGAGAAAGCATGTGAAGCTATTGAGAATTGTGCCCAATATTATTATATGGTAGACAACCCAACAAACATTAATACAAGTCAATTGACCACAAATTTCAAGGATCATGAAACAAGTTTGTTTGGGGATGAGGGTAGAGTTGAGCCACCTAGCTGCATGTCATGGTTAGGCACTACCATAATACAGGGTGAACACTTAGGTGATCTTGATGTGATGGAGGATCTAGCCGAGCATGATCTCATTGATCAAAAAGACCTAGGTTTTATGATCGATGATGATGAATCTCAAGAAACACATGATGAATCTTTTGGGCAATTTGAATATAGCAGTCAGAATATTGAGGATGATCCTTATGATTCGGACATTGAAGTTGAGATGCCTAGAGAAGCACTTGAGATACTAGGGAAAATGTTAGGGTTAGATTCTACTAAAACACATGATGAGGATATAGGTGATCTTGACACAAGGAATGATGAGGTAAGTAACATAAGCCCACCAAGTACCCCACAAGTCCTACCATCATTTGAGGCACACACACCGCCCGTGACTTACCCGGAAGAAGTTGAGGAGACTATAGGAACCCCAATAGAGGTAGAGCCTTGGACCAAACACAACTAGAAGAAATAGGTTTGAATGCTTTTAGTGATCACAACCTTTCTTTTAGTTCTATGGAAGTTCCTAGTTTTGATGAACCGGAGCCTAAACCAAAACCGTTACCTAATCTTCCATCCTTAGATGTGAACTTAGGAATTGAATTAGGTCCCGATCCACCCATCAAACCATATAGTCCGGGTAGTTTTATGTTGAAGGTAGTAGACTCTAAGCCTTGTAGTGAGGAAGCTGACATAGGAGTGAACCATAACCTTTCATACTTACATCACCCATTCATGATTGATCACAAGAAACATTATGGGTTTAAACCGGGTCTATTGGGTCAAGATGGATTCCCAATTAGGAGTCTCTCGAAGTTGTTAGAAAATGATCCCTTTTTAGGAGAACACTTTAACTCACCCATTGACCAAAGTGAACTAGGTAAGGTTATGATGAAAGGAGCACACCCCTTTGAGCATATAATTCATCCACCAATCTTTCCTCACACGGCATACTTCCACCAAGATGGTGTGTATCGCTACTATCACCCGCACTTAATCCTAAGTGTAGGAAAAACCTCTCCTTTATCCGTTAAATAAGGGTAGAGTCAGGCTCGTGACTTGAACAAAAACAAGCGCTTCTTGGGAGGCAACCCAAGTTTTATTTGCTTTGTGTGTTTATTTGTTTGTTTGATTTTATTTGTTTCCGTATGTGTGTTTAAGTTTTATTATTATTGATTCATGTTAAAAACTAATTTGTGAAAATGCTTTATTTTGTTTTTAACTTCGTCTTAACTACATATAAAGGTATTTTGCAAAAGTTAAGTGTAAGGGAAATCTAAATCGGTTTATTAGAACACAAATTGACATGAATCGTAATAATAATAAATTAACATACATATTAGTGTGTGTTTGAGTCAAATGCTTGTATCGAGTCATAATGATGTTTTGCAGGATTTCCAGGAAGTAAGGTAAAGGTTTTTTCCAGAAATTTTCCGGAAACTTAAAATGAAAATTTTTGTCAGGTCATTTCTGACGGCGTCAGGGTTTATAACCTGACGGCGTCAGATTTAATTTTCAGAAATTTTTGAAAGTTTTGTTTTTAAAAAGTTTTTATTAAATCTCCAACTTATAATCTCCAGGAATCTGCAAAATTATCATTCCACAAGCATTATATCTTTATATATAGATTTTATCCCGCCGATGTTATGCAGGTTTTCGTGTTTGTTTTCTCAGGTTTATCAGGTTATTTTGGACAAGGAAATGTTTTTGAATCAAGCTTATGGCGATGCATTAGTCATGGAACTTCAACATTACTTTGGAAGAAGATTTAACCGTGTTACTTCATTATCCACCGAGCGAATCAGGGGAGTATTTGATTTCATTCTTTTACTTTATGCTTTTACATCTTGTTATTTGAACATTGGGGACAATGTTCATCTTAAGTGTAAGGGGAGGGTAAAAGTACGATTAGAGAATGCTATTACGCTTGATTTTTGTTTGTTTAATAGTAGATGTGTAATAAAACTGAGATAAATACCTGTTAGGGCAATTTTAGTGCCAAATTTAAAATTTTTTTTACAACACTTAGGAGTGAAACTTTGATCTTAATGAGCGTCTCATGGATAGGAGTTATATGACTAGCACAAAAACCGTACCACTAAAAAAATTTCCACCCCCAAATATGTGAGGTTCGCCCCTAGAATTGGTAGGAAAAGCATTTATGCTATGATGTGTGTACCGGTAGCACTTAGATTCTAGAACTTGCGTTAGGACCTTTCCGAGGCCACAAGTGAGACTACATTCGTGTAGTTAGATTTACTACATGATAAGAGGCATTATGATTAACCCATTGTTTTTTACACCTGTGTTTTTGTTATAATTACATTGGCTACATTGGTCAAGTAATTCTCCCACACCCTTTGCGTTGTACTCATTTTTAGTACACGATACCCCTAGTACACCCCTCAGAGCCTATCTTTTCGTTTCGACCTTTAAGCATTTTACTTAAAGGAAGAATTTGTTACACCCCACTAAAATGTACACCCAAATCGCCTTAGCCTACCTTGTATGCACTCATTTTTAGTGCATTATTGTTACAACATTTGTTTAAACCCAAGTTAATTATCTAGTTGATTACATGGTTGCTAAGTCGAGTCATATCCTTGTACATATTGTTTTGGGACGATTGGGACTCATGGGTAAAGTACTAGTATAATGGAGTAATGGGGAAGAACATCATTTATTACCCCCATATGTGCTAAATGTTTTAAAAGTACTCCAAGTTTTTCGATTATCTTAATTCGAGTCATTAGATTAGTTAATTGTAAAGTTATGTAAAAGTTCAAGTGTAAGGGGAATGCAACGCCCCTATGATGTATTATTTTGGATGGTAGGGCAAAAGTGTATGAAAAAAAAAAAAAAAAAAAAAAAAAAAAAAAAATCGAAAAAATCAAGAAAAATACAAAAAAATGAGAAAAAGAAAAATAGAAAAAACATACGGACTACCATCCCGTTTTATTTTATGTTGGTTTTATATTTTTGTTATTTTGTTATTTCATTTCTAGCTTAAGATCGAGTCTAGTCTTGGCTTAGCAACATTGTATAGTACATGTAATTAATCAAGATCTTTAACTCGCCACCAGTAAAATATCCCGTATCCAACAAAACCGTTGTTTTCCTTTTCCCTACACCTAACGTTATAACCCATTTAAAAGCCCTCTTTGATAGTTTATCTTAGGTGCTTACGCCTAGTGGAGGAGGTTTTCGATCCTTTCCCAAGCCTATGGTAATCTATTTGCTATGACAGGTAGTGAGAGATATTATCCGTTTTCATTTATGAGAATTATTTTGATGACACTTGAGAGATGTGAGTATCTAAACACTACTTGTGAGGTGCTAGTTTGTAATCTCCGTGCTTATTATGATTAAAGTGGAACGAATATTTGTTATAATTACTTTTATATTAGCATTAAATGACCCCTAACTTGTATTTTGATTAGAGTAAAAGCACATTTGCTTGAGGACAAGCAAATCTCAAGTGTAAGGGTATTTGATGAAGCGAAAAGTGTACCGCTTTTAAGGGGTCATTTAAGCCTTAAATCGTATTTATTTGATCAAATATTGCCCTAAATCGTTCCTTTTGTCATTTTAGGTACTTTTGAGGAGAAATCTGGAAAAGGAGGCATTTTGGACGTTTTTGGAGCATTAAAGTGAAGAAAAACGGCAAAGTCTCAAAAATCGGCTAAAAGTTACTCTTGACGGCGTCAGACTTTACTCTGGACGGCGTCATGCCTTGGCAAGAAAAGTTGGACGTGAAATTTACTCATGACGGGCCAGTGAAAATAGCATGTGAATTCTGACGGCGTCACGCTTTAACTTGATCGAGGGCGTCATGGCTTAAATCATAAGGGGACGGCGTCACGTTCATGGTTAGACGGCGTCAAGCCTTGATAAGCCAGAATGGATTTTTGAAGAGCTAAAGAGGGACGGCGTCAAGAAGGTCATCCAGGAACCCTAAAAGCGGCGAGGTGACGGCGTCACACTCCATAAGGTGACGCCGTCAGATCCAAAAATCTATATATAGTTTTCTAATTTTTTGTCATTAAGGAGAGCTTAGTGTGTGGAATTTTGGGAGAAAACCCTAAGACGATTTTAGCTACTTTTTCAGGGCTTTTTGCCTTGAGATCTTCCATGTTTCATTGAAAGATAAGTTATCAATTAATCATTCAATATGTCTATGTGTTGTTTGATTCTATCTTATTCTTGTCTTTTGTTTAACATGTTAGGCTAAATTTATCTTGTGTTTGCTTAGATCTAATGAAACCTAGCTATTGATTATTGGTTATTAGTGTGTTATTAGTTGTATTGGATGATTGTTTATCTATGTTAGGCTTAAGAAAACTGGCTAACTTCCTATTCGGTAACTTGCTTGAACGTCTTAAGAAACATGAACCAAATGCGTACTAAAGGTTTTTATGGTTGTATTTAATGCACAAGCGAATTCTAGTGATCCCATGTTAGGAGCTTCCTAGCCGGCTGACATAGGAGTGAAGTAGGAGCTTGTAGAGTTGGGGAAGTAAGTACGCCACCCCACGAATGGTATTAAGGAATACACCCGTCATCACGCGACTAATACACACTAATCAACCGGTAAAAGATAGTTAGGGAGTAAGGAAATCTAAGTAAAACACATTTCTCTACACATAAGTTTCTCACCAACATTTTAATTTCAGTTATTTATTTTATTGCATTCGTAGTAATTTGGGTTAGTTGACTAGCAACTAATTCCGCCCACTCCTTCAAAATCCGAGATTTTACTTGCTTTTATAAAATATAAAAACATAAAAAAGAATCTTCCTCAACCCTTAGACCTAATTAGAGTAGCCTTTCATACCTAACGAACACTATTCCCTGTGGAGAACGATCAATCCCCGTACTTACCACTACACTATACTACATCGGTCAGGTACACTGCCTGGTGGGGTTGTAAGCCTCTTGAGATCCCTCGAGAGGTAAAACCTGTTGTAAGGTTACAAAACCACGCAATCATTTCCCAAGCCTATGGTAATCTATTTGCTATGACAGGTAGTGAGAGATATTATCCGTTTTCATTTATGAGATTTATTTTGATGACACTTGAGAGATGTGAGTATCTAAACACTACTTGTGAGTGCTAGTATGTAATCTCCGTGCTTATTATGATTAAAGTGGAACGAATATTTGTTGTAATTACTTTTATGTTAGCATTAAATGACCCCTAACTTGTATTTTGATTAGAATAAAAGCGCATTTGCTTAAGGACAAGCAAATCTCAAGTGTAAGGGTATTTGATGAAGCGAAAAGTGTACCGCTTTTAAGGGGTCATTTAAGCCCTAAATCGTATTTATTTGATCAAATATTGCCCTAAATCGTTCCTTTTGTCATTTTAGGTACTTTTGAGGAGAAATCTGGAAAAGGAGGCATTTTGGACGTTTTTGGAGCATAAAAGTGAAGAAAACGACAAAGTCTCAAAATTGTGCTGGAAATTACCTTTGACGGCGTCAGGATTTGTTCTGGACGGCGTCATGGCTTGGCAAAAGTGGTGGATGTGAAAATTACTCATGATAAGCCAGAGAAATTTGCATGGAATTCTGACGGCGTCACGCTTTAATGTGATCAAGGTCGTCACGGCTTAATTTAAAGAGGGACGGCGTCACCCCTAAATCTGACGGCGTCAAGCCTTGATAAGCCAGAACGGATTTTGGAGAGCTAAAGAGGGACGGCGTCAAGAAGGCCATCCGGGAACCCTAAAAGCGGCGAGGTGACGGTGTCACACTCCATAACGTGACGCCGTCAGATCTGAAAGTCTATATATAGTTTTGCAATTTTTTGTCATTAGTGTGGAACCTATTGGGGAACTTTGTGTGTGAAAACCCTAAGACGATTTTAGCAGCTTTTTCAAGGCTTTTTGCCTTGAGATCTTCCATATTACATTGAAGATAAGTTATCAATTAATTATTCAATATGTCTATATGTTGTTTGATTCTATCTTGTTCTTGTCTTTTGTTTAACATGCTAGGCTAGATTTATCTTGTGTTTGCTTAGATCTAATGAAACCTAGCTATTGATTATTGGTTATTAGTGTGTTATTAGTTGTATTGGATGATTGTTCATCTATGTTAGGCTTAAGAAAACTGGCTAACTTCCTATTCGGTAACTTGCTTGAACGTCTTAAGAAACATGAACCAATGCGTACTAAGGTTTTTATGGTTGTATTTAATGCACAAGCGAATTCTAGTGATCCCATGTTAGGAGCTTCCTAGCCGGCTCGACATAGGAGTGAAGTAGGAGCTTGTAGAGTTGGGGAAGTACGTACGCCAACCCACGATTGGTATTAAGGAATACACCCGTCATCCACGCAATTAATACACACTAATCAACCGGTAAAAGATAGTTAGGGAGTAAGAAAATCTAAGTGAACACATTTCTCTACACATAAGTTTTCACCAACTTTTTATTTTCAGTTATTTATTTTATTTGCATTCGTAGTAATTTGGGTTAGTTGACTAGCAACTAATTCCGCCCACTCTTTCAAACCAGAGATTTTACTTGCTTTCATAAAAATATAAAAACATAAAAAAGAATCTTCCTCAACCCTTAGACCTATTAGAGTAGTTTTTCATACCTAACGAACACTATTCTCTGTGGAGAACGATCAATCCCCCGTACTTACCACTACACTATACTACATCGGTCAGGTACACTGCCTGGTGGGGTTGTAAGCCTCTTGAGATCCCTCGAGAGGTAAAACCTATTGTAAGGTTGCAAAACCACGCATCATATGTCATAAGAGTCAAATGAATAATGAGTCAAAGTAATGATAAGGAAATCAAGGAATCATAAGGAAATGCCCACGAGCTCAAAACAAGTGTCTAAGCATGATACATGAATAGACCAAATAATCATATCATATATTATATCCTGTCATATCAAATGGAGTAGCGATCTCCCAAAACTGAAATGGGGTGTATGGCACACACAAACTATTCACTACAAAGCCATATCATAAACATATTACAAAACAAACCTAGGATGCATCTATACGCTCCCTGCAAAACAAAACATGTACACCACCATACACCTGTACTCTGACAAATATATTGGCGTACCAAAATGGCAATTAAGTGCACGAGCTCAATAATTATATACATATCACAAGGGAACGCCGTGGACCAATCACACCACCACAGATAGTGTCATGCAATTGGTGCCTCAATGACATGGCCATGGTACCTCCATGACTAGTTAGCTCGGGTAACAAAATAAACAAAGCTACTCCATTTGATATGACATTTTTGACATTATTTGTATTGACAATCTCCCCTCTTTTGATGATTACAAAATATAAACTCATTTTAGGTAAAATTATATGTTAATAAGTATTTAATGAGTTTTCGTTTACTTCTCCCCCCTTTTGTAGAATCAAAAAGGCTTCTTCGATTTATAGAGAGGAAAGAAATCGACGGTACTAATGCTCCCCCTTGCTTAGTGCTCCTCCTAGATGAGGGCACCGAGAAATCGAGCTATGGTGTTGTGCTACAAAAACAAGTTAGAATACAATGCACATACACATATTTATATGAGAATTAGAGGGGATGAGAAGAGAATTAAGATAGATAGAAGGAGATATGAGAAGAAGAAAAGATGAGAGGAGAGTGAAATCAGATAGATTAAGTATGAAACAAATAAAGCAGAGAAGAGAAATCAGAATTTTAATACTGACTGGGGACGGTCCTGTATATACACCGACGGTCCTGTATATACACCGACGGTCCCTTAAATATTGGGGACCGTCCCTGTATAAGGGACCGCTGCCAGTGGGCGTGTTTTAGACGAAATGTTGTGATTTTAGTATTTTCCCATTTTGAGGTTGGTTAATATCACACATTTTAAAGACAACCATCACCAATAATATAATAGCATAGATTTCATAATACAATCATTCATGAAAACATAAATAAAAGAAAGCATACATCACATAACCTCAAGGATTCATACATCACATAATCAAACTACAAGCTATTTTTAGAATAACCTAACTTCCTAGAACATGCTTGGCCTAAGAGATACTCATTTGATTATTTTTAACTAAACATGTAGAGATGTTTAGTTAGAAGATGGAGAATAAGATGGTGGAGCAGAAGGTGGCATGGTTGCAAGAGGAGTTGGTTGCACATTGGGTTGAGAAAGAAGATACTCAATATGGGATAACATGTAGTGTAGTTCAGCTCTTAGGGAAGAAATGAGGTTGAAGTTATGAAAACAACATGCACAACCCATGGTGTGGTTGTTCACAAAGTTGTAGGGAATTAGAAACCCCATGATTGGAGATGGTGGTGGAGCAGAAGGAGTGTAGTCCAAAGGCCCATTTGGTGATAGAGACAAAGAAGTATTTGGTGGAAGTGGATGTGAGCTTCTTGGTGGAGGTGAAAAGTCTCCAAGATAAGGTGAGAAATTACCAATGAAAGTTGAGAATTGAGAAGATGATGGTCTAGAAGAAGAGAATGATGTTCCATTTGTGGATGGAGTTTTCATTGGTGCACATGGTGCTTGAGGAGATGATGGTGGAGATTTTGGAGAAGGATTAGTGTCTTTTTGAGTGAGATCAATGAAGTTGGTTTGTGGTGGTATGAAGGTGATTTTAGGCTTTTTTTTTGTGAGGAACAATGAGGTTGAAGAAGATTCCATTGTCGAGAATGAAGTAGAGATGAAAAAGAAAGGTGATGATGAATAAGGAGAGTATGATGGAGGTTTAAATAATCAAATGTGACTTACATTTGGGCAAAACATGCATTAAACATATTAGGGCACATATATTTGTTTAACTAAGCATGAAAATGGTGGTGATAAGCATGCAATAGGGTTAGGATTGTAGAAAATGAGAAACAGTGCAAAAATCCGTGACCCATGGTGGACGGTCCGTTAAGTATCAGACAGTCCTTTATTTATCAGGGACCGTCAAACAGTTTAAGGGACCGTCGGCAGTAGGTTCCAGAATTTCACCTAGTTTATTTTTATTTTTATTTTTATTTTTTTTCTTCATTTCTGCAACCTGTAATTAGAAATACTATCTAAGCATTCAAATAACTTCAGAAACATATTTAAAATAACTCAAACGAGATAGATTCCAAACAAATACAAGACATGTTCATACGATTAAGAGATAACATTCAACAAGTTATATGTGACCAAAATTAAACAAGTCTAAAGATCACATAGTAGTTCATAAAGTAGAAATATCCATAATACAACCGTAATATAGAATTCATTTCATGCAATAAAACAAGTCATTAATTCTTCTTTCTTTTCATGAAGTTCTTGATCCCTTTAGCCATATTCTTGAACCCTTTACGTTTCTCATCTCGTATTTGAGTAAGAAGAGTTATCACGGTTTGGTCTTGTGACTCAGAATTTTGAGGGATTTGAGGAAGGGAATTTGTCAATGTTTTGAGAATGGTGGATGGAGTGGAAATGCTAGTATTTGAGCTACCTTCATTTTCATCATCATTGATGTGATGAGAGGATGAGACACCGGAGGATGACCCGAGAAGCAAGGATCTTTTAGAACCAAGATCCGACCTTGTTTTACGCTCAATATGTTGAGTGAGCGGAAACATGACACGATCATAGACTAGATAATCTTCCGACCTTAGGTGGGGAAAGTCATCCATGACACGATTATAAAGACGAGTTAAAAACATGCCATAGAGCAAGTTCAAGTTCGCCTTTTTGACAACAAATTCCATTCTCCTAGCGATAAAGAAGGCAAGATTGTATGGTGTGGAAGTTGCAATACAATAAAGCATATGACCAAGACAAGCAGGAATGTGATCTCGATTGCCACCAAGACAAAAAGCATTTTCACGAACAATTTCCACTGACGATTTCATGTCATCGGTAATTTCTTTGGTTAAGATTTGATTTTCTTCAACGAAAGTTTTGACTCTTTTATGAGTTCGAGTGATGGGTGAGGTTCGTGGTTTTTGAATAAAAGATTTGATCTCGCTTGGAGTAGGAGGAGTGGTGGAGTATTTTGCATGTTTAGGGGTGCTCTTGGCTAGAGCATCAAGGCTCCATTCATCAGTGAATGAGTAATGCCCTATAGTGGGAACCCAAATTCGACCAAATTCGGGAAGAGGATAGGAGAAAAGTTTGTCTTTAATTACAAATTGAACATGAAGTTCAAACTCGGAGTCGACACTCAAACTAAATTGACTATAAAACTTAAGAACGAAACGAGGAACAATTTGCTCATTAATTATAAAAAGAAAATCAAGGTTAGCGAGTCCAAGCATAGCATCGAGGTAATTTATGTCCTCATAGTCCGGGAAGACTACTCGCCCCTCATGAATACAAAGAGTCTCAATACGTTGGAAACTGTGTGAAAGTGGAGGAGTATATTGAGTAGAAAGTATTGGAATATACTTGCGAGTTTGTTGGTGATCGATACCGGTGGGTTTAGGCATTTTTAACCTATAATGAGATACATTTTTAGAAATATTCTTATATGATGCAAAGATGAAATTGTTATTATCTTGACCAAATTTTATGTGCTTGAACCAAACATACTTTTTATTTTATTAAGTTCAAAAATCATATTAATTTTGAAAACTTTGACTAATATCGTTGCATGGTTGTGAAAACGTTTTTGATATATATTAACAATGTATGATTACGTTTTTGTTACATTCCTAAACATGATTAACAACAACAAATTCGAATTAGGGATTATCATATTTTTGATACATTTCAAAACGTACTTGACTGACCACTTCTTACATCTAGGTGAGTGTTATTAGTAATACATTGTTTAGATTTAGTGTTAATTACAATCGATTATATAAAGAATTGAAAATCCCCAATTTTCGATTTCATGTTCTTATGAACCCTAATTTCGAATTTAAGAGAAAAATTGATAAAATTGACTTACACTTGATGATTAGTATGCAGGAGTGATTGATGATCTTGAATAATAAACCTTTGATTTTTGTTTTAGTGAAGCAATTAAGGATTTGGGTGTTTTAGATTATTTTTCGCCACTGCTGCTGTATTAGGGATGTTTGGTTTTGTTTACTGAAAATGACAAGTGAAAGCGGGGTATCTCAGGAAAAACATAGACGGTCCTTTATCGATAAAGGACCGCCTCGAGGACCGTCATAAAATAACGGACTGTCAGCAAAAAGAGATTTTTGTGAGATAAAATTTTTGTGACTGGTTTTCAAACTTTCTTAGTTTTAGAATGAGTATTTTGTTGAGGACTCTTAGGAACAAGAATATGGAATTCTAGACATGGAATAGAGGAAATGGAGGAGACACAATACGCACGAGTAGTCTAGAGGAATGGGTATTGGGGAGAATCGAGACAGAAGAAGTAGGAGAGACTCATTTAGAGTAAGGAGGTTGACGATACGCTGAATGTGGAGCACGAATAGAGTCGAGACAGAAGAAATAGAAGAGATGTAGATGAGACGAGGATCAAATAAGAGACTTGCATCGGGTCAATCATGTCAATGGCGAGTAGAGACAAGAGAACATAAATAGATATCGTAGACGAGAAATAGAGAAAAGAGAACAGATGTTAAGGGGTCATTTAAGCCCTAAATCGTATTTATTTGATCAAATATTGCCCTAAATCGTTCCTTTTGTCATTTAGGTACTTTTGAGGAGAAATCTGGAAAAGGAGGCATTTTGGACGTTTTTGGAGCAAAAAAGTGAAAAAACGACAAAGTCTCAAAATTGTGCTGAAAGTTACCTTTGACGGCGTCAGGATTTACTCCAGACGGCGTCATGGCTTGGCAAGAAAAGGTGGATGTGAAATTTACTCATGATAAGCCCGTGAAAATTGCATGTGAATTCTGACGGCGTCACGCTTTAACCTGATCAAGGGCGTCACGGCTTAATTTAGAGAGGGACGGCGTCACGTTCAAGGTCTGACGGCGTCAAGCCTTGATAAGCCAGAACGGATTTTGGAGAGCTAAAGAGGGACGGCGTCAAGAAGGTCATCCGAGAACCCTAAAAGTGGCGAGGTGACGGCGTCACACTCCATAACGTGACGCCGTCAGATCCAAAAGTCTATATATAGTTTTCTAATTTTTTGTCATTAGTGTGGAACTTTAGTGTGGAATTTTTGGGAGAAAACCCTAAGACGATTTTAGAATCTTTTTCAAGGCTTTTTGCCTTGAGATCTTCCATGTTACATTGAAGATAAGTTATCAATTAATCATTCAATATGTCTATGTGTTGTTTGATTCTATCTTGTTCTTGTCTTTTGGTTAATATGGTAGGCTAGATTTATCTTGTGTTTGCTTAGATCTAATGAAACCTAGCTATTGATTATTGGTTATTAGTGTGTTATTAGTTGTATTGGATGATTGTTTATCTATGTTAGGCTTAAGAAAACTGGCTAACTTCCTATTCGGTAACTTGCTTGAACGTCTTAAGAAACATGAACCAAATGCGTACTAAAGGTTTTTATGGTTGTATTTAATGCACAAGCGAATTCTAGTGATCCCATGTTAGGAGCTTCCTAGCCGGCTCGACATAGGAGTGAAGTAGGAGCTTGTAGAGTTGGGGAAGTACGTACGCCACCCCACGAATGGTATTAAGGAATACACCCGTCATCCACGCAACTAATACACACTAATCAACCGGTAAAAGATAGTTAGGGAGTAAGGAAATCTAAGTGAACACATTTCTCTACACATAAGTTTTCACCAACTTTTTATTTTCAGTTATTTATTTTATTTGCATTCGTAGTAATTTGGGTTAGTTGACTAGCAACTAATTCCGCCCACTCTTTCAAACCCGAGATTTTACTTGCTTTCATAAAAATATAAAAACATAAAAAAGAATCTTCCTCAACCCTTAGACCTATTAGAGTAGTTTTTCATACCTAACGAACACTATTCCCTGTGGAGAACGATCAATCCCCCGTACTTACCACTACACTATACTACATCGGTCAGGTACACTGCCTGGTGGGGTTGTAAGCCTCTTGAGATCCCTCGAGAGGTAAAACCTGTTGTAAGGTTGCAAAACCACGCATCAAGTTTTTGGCGCCGCTGCCGGGGAATAGTTATTGTTTAGGTTGAATTTTTATTTTATGGGTCTACTCACTAGATTCCTTTCTAGTGAGATTTTTATTTTACTTTTCTAGATTTTCTTTAGTCTATCTTATTTCTTTGTGCTTTTGTTTGTGACACCTTCCACCCACCTCATGAGTAACATTGATCATTTGATCCCTGTTATTCGTATTTTCCGCCGTGCAAACTTTCAAATACCCGTTCCCGCCCCCCATCATAGAAAACAACAACCTTTCACCCGACCACCACTTTGGTAACAATTCCGAGATGGAGGAGTCTGACCATGAGAATGACTATGTTAGTCCATTTTAACTATTCAGACTCCGATGAGGATGCTGATGATGGAGAAGTAGTTAACGAGGAATGGGGAAAAGAGGAAATTGATCCCTTTAAGTATGTTGACCCTAGGACTAAGATTGAAAAGGATAGCCTCTTTAACATGCAATTTCCGTGTAAGATTGGTTATCATAGTTTTTATGCTTATCTTAACTCATCTTTGCCTATGAACATTATCTCTCGCGCTAATTATAATAAAATCATGGTAGATGAGCTTGAATATCAAGGAGATAACATTGTTGCTAGGATTAAGCCACTACACGTGTTCGTAGGAAGTTTTGTGTATTTGGTGGATTTTATGGTTATGGAGAACTTAGGAGAATTTATCGATGACAAATTAACCCAAGTCATTTTTGGAGAACCCTTCAAAAGGTTGACCAACCTTGACGAAAAACTTGTGGACGGGTTAATTACATTCTCGGATGGGGATGAAGATTTTGTTTACCAAATGCCCCGAGCACATCCTAGGTTTAAGAACTACCCCATTGAATCTTGCAATAGAATTATGCCTATCGACTTGTTAAGTGAGAATGATAAGGGGAAGGGGCTCAAATATCCACATGAGAAAAATAAGAGATATTATCATGGATGTTTGGAGCTGAATGATGAATACAAGAAAGATGAGGCAACAATTAGATGGCTCACACTCGGGTACGTGAGCATAAGCGACACTAGATAGCGTGACTTTGAGTCTAGCTACAAGACTCGTTAATAAAGAAAAGCGCTTCTTGGGAGGCAACCCGAGCTATCTTTATTTGCTTTTTGTGTTTATTTATTTGTTTGTTTGATTTTATTTGTTTCCGTATGTATGTTTAATTTTTATTATTATTAATTCATGTTCAAAAACTAATTTGTGAAAATGCTTTATCTTGTTTTTAACTTCGTCTTAACTACATATAAAGGTATTTTGCAAAAGGTAAGTGTAAGGGAAATCTAAATCGGTTTATTAGAACACAAATGAACATGAATCGTAATAATAATAAATTAACATACATATTAGTATTTGTTTGAGTCAAATGCTTGTATCGAGTCATAATGATGTTTTGCAGGATTTCCAGGAAGTAAGGTAAAGGTTTTTCCAGAAATTTTCCGGAAACTTAAAATGAGAATTTTTGTCAGGTCATTTCTGACGGCGTCAGGGTTTATAACCTGACGGCGTCAGATTTAATTTTCAGAAATTTTTGAAAGTTTTGTTTTCATAAAAAGTTTTTATTAAATCTCCAACTTATAATCTCCAGGAATCTGCAAAATTATCATTCCACAAGCATTATATCCTTATATATAGATTTTATCCCGCCGATGTTATGCAGGTTTTCGTGTTTGTTTTCTCAGGTTTAACAGGTTATTTTGGACAAGGAAATGTTTTTGGATCAAGCTTATGGCGATGCATTAGTCATGGAGCTTCTACATTACCTTGGAAGAAGATCTAACCGTGTAACTTCATTATCCACCGAGCGAATCAGGGGAGTATTTGATTTCATTCTTTTACTTTATGCTTTTACATTTGTTATTTGAACATTGGGGATAATGTTCATCTTAAGTGTAAGGGGAGGGTAAAAGTGCGATTAGAGAATGCTCTTACGCTTGATTTTTGTTTATTTGATAGTAGATATGTAATAAAACTGAGAGAAATACCTGTTAGGGTAATTTTAGTGCCAAATTTAAAATTTTTTACAACATATAGGAGTGAAACTTTGATCTTAATGAGCGTCTCACGGATAGGAGTTATATGACTAGCACAAAAACCGTACCACTAAAAAATTTTCCACCCCCAAATATGTGAGGTTCGCCCCTAGAATTGGTAGGAAAAGCATTTATGCTATGATGTGTGTACCGGTAGCACTTAGATTCTAGAACTTGCGTTAGGACCATTCCAAGGCCACAAGTGAGACTACATTCGTGTAGTTAGATTTACTACATGATAAGAGGCATTAGGATTAACCCATTGTTTTACACCTGTGTTTTTGTTATAATTACTTTGGCTACATTGGTCAAGTAATTCCCCCACACCCTTTGCGTTGTACTCATTTTTAGTACACGATACCCCTAGTACACCCCTCAGAGCCTATCTTTTCGTTTCGACCTTTAAGCATTTTACTTAAAGGAAGAATTTGTTACACCCCACTAAAATGTACACCCAAATTGCCTTAGCACTACCTTGTATGCACTCATTTTTAGTGCATTATTGTGACAACATTTGTTTAAACCCAAGTTAATTATCTAGTTGATTACATGGTTGCTAAGTCGAGTCATATCCTTGTACATATTGTTTTGGAACGATTGGGACTCAGGGGTAAAGTACTAGTGTAATGGAGTAATGGGGAAGAACATCATTTATTACCCCCATATGTGCTAAATGTTTTAAAAGTACTCCAAGTGTTTTAATTATCTTAATTCGAGTCATTAGAATAGTGTTTGTAAAGTTATGTAAAAGTTCAAGTGTAAGGGGAATGCAATGCCCCTATGATGTATTATTTTGGATGGTAGGGCAAGAGTGTATGAAAAAAAAAAAAAAAAATCAAGAAAAATACAAAAAAAAAATGAGAAAAAGAAAAAGAGAAAAAACATACGGACTACCATCCCGTTTCATTTTATGTTTATGTTTTTGTTATTTTCTTTCATTAGCTTAAATCGAGTCGAGTCTTGGCTTAGCAACATTGTATAGTACATGTAATTGATCAAGATCTTTAACTCGCCACCAGTAAAATATCCTTTATCCAACAAAACCGTGTTTTCCTTTTCCCTACACCTAACGTTATAACCCATTTAAAAGCCCTCTTTGATAGTTTATCTTAGGTGCTTACGCCTAGTGGAGGATGTTTTCGATCCTTTCCCAAGCCTATGGTAATCTATTTGCTATGACAGGTAGTGAGAGATATTATCCGTTTTCATTTATGAGATTTATTTTGATGACACTTGAGAGATGTGAGTATCTAAACACTACTTGTGAGGTGCTAGTTTATAATCTCCGTGCTTATTATGATTAAAGAGGAACGATTATTTGTTGTAATTACTTTTATGTTAGCATTAAATGACCCCTAACTTGTATTTTGATTAGAATAAAAGCGCATTTGCTTGAGGACAAGCAAATCTCAAGTATAAGGGTATTTGATGAAGCGAAAAGTGTACCGCTTTTAAGGGGTCATTTAAGCCCTAAATCGTATTTATTTGATCAAATATTGCCCTAAATCGTTCCTTTTGTCATTTTAGGCACTTTTGAGGGGAAATCTGGAAAAGGAGGCATTTTGGACGTTTTTGGAGCAAAAAAGTGAAGAAAAACGACAAAGTCTCAAAATTGTGTTGAAAGTTACCTTTGACGGCGTCAGGATTTACTCCAGACGGCGTCATGGCTTGGCAAGAAAAGGTGGATGTGAAATTTACTCATGATAAGCCAGTGAAAATTGCATGTGAATTCTGACGGCGTCACGCTTTAACCTGATCAAGGGCGTCACGGCTTAATTTAGAGAGGGACGGCGTCACGTTCAAGGTCTGACGGCGTCAAGCCTTGATAAGCCAGAACGGATTTTGGAGAGCTAAAGAGGGACGGCGTCAAGAAGGTCATCCGAGAACCCTAAAAGCGGCGAGGTGACGGCGTCACACTCCATAACGTGACGCGTCAGATCCAAAAGTCTATATATAGTTTTCTAATTTTTTGTCATTAGTGTGGAACTTTAGTGTGGAATTTTTGGGAGAAAACCCTAAGACGATTTTAGCATCTTTTTCAAGGCTTTTTGCCTTGAGATCTTCCATGTTACATTGAAGATACGTTATCAATTAATCATTCAATATGTCTATGTGTTGTTTGATTCTATCTTGTTCTTGTCTTTTGGTTAATATGGTAGGCTAGATTTATCTTGTGTTTGCTTAGATCTAATGAAACCTAGCTATTGATTATTGGTTATTAGTGTGTTTATTAGTTGTATTGGATGATTGTTTATCTATGTTAGGCTTAAGAAAACTGGCTAACTTCCTATTCGGTAACTTGCTTGAACGTCTTAAGAAACATGAACCAAATGCGTACTAAAGGTTTTTTTTGGTTGTATTTAATGCACAAGCGAATTCTAGTGATCCCTGTTAGGAGCTTCCTAGCCGGCTCGACATAGGAGTGAAGTAGGAGCTTGTAGAGTTGGGGAAGTACGTACGCCACCCCACGAATGGTATTAAGGAATACACCCGTCATCCACGCAACTAATACACACTAATCAAAACCCGGTAAAAGATAGTTAGGGAGTAAGGAAATCTAAGTGAACACATTTCTCTACACATAAGTTTTCACCAACTTTTTTTTTTCAGTTATTTATTTTATTTGCATTCGTAGTAATTTGGGTTTGTTTATAGCAACTAATTCCCCCCACTCTTTAAAAACCCGAGATTTTACTTGCTTTATAAAAATATAAAAAAAATAAAAAAGTTTTTTCCTCAACCCAGACCTATTAGAGTAGTTTTTTATACCTAAAGAACAATTTTTCTGTGGAGAACGTCAATCCCCCGTACTTACCACTACACTTACTAATCGGTCAGGTACACTGCCCCGGTGGGGTTGTAAACCTTTGAGACCCTCGAGGGTAAAACCTGTTTTAAGGTTGCAAAAATAAAC